>CM065940.1:3750000-5000000 GCA_033459515.1 Theretra japonica
AGTTATGGTCCACGGGCGTGCATCTTGATGCGAGTAGTTGAGACGGTGAGTGGGCCGCAACCTGAACGAGAGCAAGATACAAGAACAAACGTACACCATCAGGTATTAAAACTGCATATCCATATTTAGATAGCCCGCCTTTTTTATGATAATCGATTTTCATATGATCTTATGAGAATGTGTACTAATGTAGGTTGAGATTGTATTGGTAGAAATCTATTCATAAAATCGTTTGTTTAAAAGATTGACTCAGATTGGATTTACCTGTCGCCTATTGATATTTTTTGTCCTCGCAGAATCAGACGCCTGTCAAGCAACCGCCGGAACAAATCCAAACGATGACGGCAGTGCAGCCTACAACCACGACAACGGCCGCATCTCCCGCGCCGATATCGTCCTTGCAACAGTCGCACATGCAACAGAGGACCATTCAGGTAGTGTTATTTGCCCTCAGCTCACTATCAGGAGGAAATGGACGGTTATTTGTTTCCAACTCCTCCTATTTGTTTCTTAATGTTGATGTTGGTTAAAGACAATTTAGTGTCTAAGAGACTTGTCAAGCCCTGGGGCTTGGTACCAATTTCTTGCGTTCCTGACACGAGTTGCAGCATTTGTGGGCGTGAAAGTTTTGTGCAAATTTCATTAAGGGCCCGACAAATTTAATTTATTTTCCATGTCTACTTAATACCACATTCTGTCTTCCTCCTGTGCATTTTCCAACGCCGCGCAGGCCCATATACAGCTTTAAGGCCGGGAAGTAAAGTTGGAATGCGTGTTGATGGTCCTCTTCGCAGGAGAACGAGCACTTCGCGCAAGCGTGGCTGCGCTCCTCGTACGAGGCGCTGGCCGCCACCGACAACAGCCCGTGCGACGCGGCCGAGCTGTACCGCCAGTACCTCGCGTGCTGCACCAAGCTGGCGCGCAAGGGAGTCATCGCGCCCGCGCACTTCCCCAGGCTCGTCAGGTACGCACGGACCACCACCCACTCAGACGACTTCTCCCTCGGACCACATCTCAGTCTGAAAACCGCACTCACCCTCCTACTATAACGTACCGACTGAAGTCCCAGACAACCTCCTATTTAGACAGTTATTCACTGCAAAAACTACTTACTCGGTCAACCACTCACTCAGACAGCTACTCCCTCAGACAATCACACACTCAAATATTTATACACTCAAACAAGAACTCGTTTAGACAATCAGTCACTCCGGCTACCACACTCTCAGAGAACCACTTGTTCAAACACTCGTCCGTAGTCCTCGTAAGAAATGCGGGTATTTATTATATAATATAAATATTCATTTGTCCAAATTTTATTATCAACACCTACTGTTTTCATTACAGGACCGTATTTGGCGGTACAGTTGGCCCCAATACGGTAACTTCTCCGTCTGGTGAATGTCAACAAGTGTATGTAGGAATTAGGTCGAGGAACATACAGAATAGAACGCCGCCGCCTGCAGGTAAGAGATTTTATTTTTACACTGGTGTTTAATGTATAAGTAATTAACACTCAATTTGAGAAATTATATGTGGTTGTATATATACTATGATATAATTAGGTTACTTAAAATATTGAAATATATATATATATATATATATATATATATATATATATATATATGTCGCTTTATTACATAGGACCGTCATCGCCGATACTAAAAGCACAGTTAACCAACAAACCGACGGCTGTTGAAGTTAAAACGCCAGTGAGTCAGCCTCAGGTAAATATAATTTTGTTTTTATGTAAAAATTAAGTTAAACTGTGAAGAATGTGATTTTATAAATATTAATCTAAATTAACAGGACTTTGATGTTCGAAAGGAGTAGTTTATTTTATCTTTAGTTTATAGACTTGGATATATTGTAATTTTATTTTACTATAATTATTTTTTTGGTCCTTCTAGCCGGATTTATTTTTGAGAACTAACGCGGTGTTGGGAGTAATTTGTCTTTTTAGCGCTGGTTTACGATATAATATATAACGTTTTTTATAATTTCATTTTCGTCATACACATATAATAAACTTTATATAATGATTGTATTATTTTTGGATTGTTTGTGTCATATGGTCACTGTCGTTTGCAGCCGGTGGCGCCCCCTGTGGGCGCGCACCCGCAGTTGTCGCAGGCGCTGGAGGCGGGCGCCAACAACACCACGCTCATCAAGCACCTGCTCGCGCACAAAGTAAGCCCCGCCCCGCACCACGCCATACTCACCAACGTAAGTAACTAACACACTAACACTGCTACCTGATACTACAAACTAGCGTATGAGACACTGCCATATACTGTACTATTTTTTAGGTATTCGAATGTTCTTTTTAGAAAAACAAGAAAGTGGGCGTGTCTGAGTGGGCCTGGTGCCTATCGTTATTAGATCGGGCAATTTATAATGAAATGCTTTAAAAAATAATCGTAATACCTTATTGAAATTTTGTCTTCTATGTATTACAGAAATTTACATTTTATGAAATGTTTGTTTTAGCGAATTACAACGTATATGGCATTGTCAACCATAGAGTCTAAATTAAAAAATATATATTTTTATTTATCTTTTCTTAAGACATTACACATTTATTTCAGTTTTCTTTTTTCATACAATTAGCGATAAAAATATAGGCAGGTTGCGAGTGTCGAGAAATATGAAGGTATCGAGAGTTGAAAGAATTGAATCTTAACAAAATGCATGGCTAGAAATAAGTAACAGTATTTTGACGTGAAGCATGCGTTGTTTTTGAAAATTAATTATAAAATTGTAATGATAAAGTAAAGTATGCCGGTAGTGGCATGTTCAAAGTAATTTAGATAACTAACACGTAACGATTAATAACTATTGAAATGGCATGCACAGTTGTATGCTTTTTGAGTGCATGCATAGATTATTTATGAAAATATTCTATGATTTAATGAAAATCGGATAGATTATATATTTGGTGAAAAATTGTTTAGGAAAAAAAATTTTTTGTTTGAATAAAACATTGTTACAATAGTAATACAATAATTGATCCATCATTAAAAAAAATTTTTTTTAGTTATATTTTATTTCTCATTACTATTTTTTATTTTTTTTATTTCATTTTGATTATTAATTTAATAAAGTAACTGTATATTTTTTTGGTCAGGTTAGTTAGTTGGCGTCAAAAATAGGATTTTTTTTTGCCTGTGTAAAATTAAGTTTTGATTTAATATAGGTAGCACAAAGACAACAAAACCAGCACAGAGGTCCCGCACCGCCTAGCACTGTAGTTGTACAAACCAATCAGGTGAGATTTATATACTCGTATTTTATTTACAAATAATATTTATGTATTCATTTTTGAATGTTAGTTTAGTAGCTGTATTTTGAGATTATGCTGATAGCGATTTTTTTTTTAAATTAATGAATACAATAAACTTACGCGTAGTCCACATTTTGTAAGATACATTGTTTCTTGTCTTGGATATCTGAAATTACAAGTTTTATTCGTCCAATAAAAAAATATATTTTATTTTTATTATTTTGCCGTAAAAAAAAGATTTTCGTGCGGTTTTATTGAAAATCTCTCAGGATTTAAAGACACATATTATGTGATTGTGCCAATTCTTTCAGAAACAGTCTCGAATCAACAATAAAATATGTCTTGTTTTGGTTACATTGCTCGTAATAAACGGTTAAGTGTATTGTTATACGTCTTCTAGCAACCAATGGACGTGGATCCGGAGACGCTGATCAAATGCACGACGATCACATCCGGCGGTGTAGCGAGTAGCACGCCTACTGTGCCAGAAAAGGTAAAATCTGTTTTATTAACCGACTTCAAAAAAGGAGGACGTTCTCAATTCGTCGGAATCTTTTTTATTTTATTTATTAAAGCCAGGTTTTAAACATTGTGATAGTCAATTTAAACTAAACATTATAGGATATCATTAGCCATTAATTATGTCGGTATTAATTACTAACTAAATAATAATTGGTTTTAACATAGGAATTGTAAGGAAAGATTTCATAAATTATATTCAATTTTATTATGTTTTTAGGCAGCAATTAGTTCAGGAGAAGAGGCGATCGGTAAGTCAATTGAGTCCATTGTGTTAAGATATTAATTTTGTTTGTGAAAAGTTAAAGTATCTTTGGTATTTTTAATATCATTTTATTATTATTTGCGTTTCAGTTCCCAAAGAAGAACCGACGCAGATGCAAATGGACGAACAGGCTCAACTGACAATGGTAGGTTTAAAATTGGATTATGTCCATTGTGGTGTACTTTGGTACTATTTAAAGTAATTGTTATAAATTTAATTATCTCTATCAAACTATTATACATTTGTATTGTCTCGAAAAAAAGGTATATTACTCAGTTGCGGTTTGGATATAAACTGATTTTATTTTCAAGTTTTTTTTAATGTAGTGATTTAGATAATAAATTATACGATTTTGTGTGCAGAAAACGGCGCAAAACAAAATGCTGGCCGACCTGCTAGAAAAAAAATCGAATCCTCCAGTGCAGGTGGTACAAATGGCCCAGCAGATAAACGCTCCAACGATACAAATCACAGAGACGGGTCAGATCGTTCAAGTGAAAGCGGAACCGACGTCCATCATACAGATATCAGATTCAGGACTGGTGACCCAAGGCAGTCAGTACTTCCAGATTAAAAACGAGCAGGGTCAACTCATCCAAATCAAGAACGAACAGGGTCAAATCATTCAACTAAAAAGTGATCAGTTGCCACCACAGTTGATTCAGTTTAAGAACGAGCAAGGGCAGTTGGTTCAGATGAAGAATGAAGGTCAGTTGGTGAATGCCTTGTTGCCGAAGGATAAGGAGCAGATGGTGGATCCTGTGGTCACTGATCACTCGTATACGGAACCGCCCACTAAAAAGATCAAAGTGGAGGAGAAGAGAGAGGTTAGTGTTTTAAGTCGGTGTTCTATGATAGCTTAATTAGGTAGTAATTATTAATTAATTTTATAATATAATATTTATATTATAAGATTTAACTTAAGGTTGTAATTAGAAAATAGTCTGAATAACAATAAGCAGATTGTCGTCACTGTATCCAACGGCGTGAAAAACTCCTTACACTTTGTAATGAACAGTGTTGTGCAGAAATGAGCCAATTCATAAATTGGCGGAAGACTAAAGAATTGGTGCTAAATTATAAAAAAATATCTATATTAATATGTATCTAAAAGTCTTTTCACTACAACAACATTTTTATCAATATTATTTTCGACACATAAAAAATCATGATTAAAATCTAATTGACAAAAATATATGTCTCCACGGATCATTTCTCTACAACACGTTTAAGATATGAATTATCTTAATTTTAAGAAAGATAGTTACCACGTAAAGATGCAGATCTGATGCAATGATATGTCAATGTGTTAGATGTTGTTTCAGTGCCTCTCGCCGCAAGAATCTGTGTCTAAAACAGCGGCCAATTTGTACGCAGCGCTAGCCGCTTCCGCATTGGAAGACGAAGAAGATTTGGTACGTAGAAATGATAAGTATCAATATTAGCCACAGGGTTTCCAGTGTGGAGTTTTGGATGGAACTACGTTCTACTAACCATTCAACTTACGACTTACGCTTGCCGTATACTAGCAGCTATGACAGCTTCATCTTTAACATCAGTTGCGGGCTCAGTAAGTAGGCATTCTCTAAATATTATCACAGCTACCCTTTGGTTGCGTCCTGATTCCAGCTGCGTCCTGCGTGCCTTGTACTAACTATACCAGCTTCATCTTTAACCTCAGTGGCGGGCTTTGTAAGTAGGCATTCTCTAAAGATTTTCACAACTACCTTTTGGACGCCTCCTGATTCCGGCTACGTCCTGCGTGCCTTGTATTAACTGTAACAGCTTCATCATCTTTATCATCGGGTGAGGAATATCTACAGCGTAGGTAGGCATTAACTATAAATTTCCACAGTTACCTGTTGGGTGCGTCCTGATTACAGCTACGTGCTGCCAGCTTTGTACTAATTATAACTGCTTCATCATCTATATCATCAGTCGCGGATTTTGTAAGTAGGCATTCACTAAATATTTGCACAGCTACCTTTTTGGATGCGTCCAGGTTCCAGCTACGGCCTGCGTGCCTCGTATTAACTATAACAGCTTCATCATCTTTATCACCAGTCGCCGGTTTAGTAAGTAGGCATTTACTATTTTTTTTCACAGCTAGCTATTGTATGCGTCCTGATTCCAGCTACGTCTTGCGGTTTGAGATTTGCAGCATCATCATCATCATCTTTAGCAGCCACGGCGTTCCGTTGTCGTTTCTAATACTGATATGTTCGAGCTAACAATTGCGGTGTTATATGCTTAATATATTAACATTTATTAATTAAGCATGTATTATTATTATGGGTATATTTTAAGAAATAAAAATTCAGATATGTACTATTCTGAATTACTATTTCTAAAACGGTAATAGATATAATATATTTGTTTTACATCTAACACAAATTGACTTGTATCATGCATAAGTTCAATAAGTATCTAATATTAAAATAGAAATATGTAGTCTAATTTGACGTTATGATTATTAATTTTTATTTAATAAATACTAACATTTAACGTTTTTTCCATGTCTATACTTGATAGCGGCTCCACGGATTACTATTAGCTGGAGCTCTGCGCGCCAAGGTTTACATATATATATATTCGTGTGTTTTGTAGTTTATTTAATAAATGCTTTGCGTAGACACTTCAAGTCTTGTGCCCGTTTTCACCAAAAGCAAATGATTGCAAGTCATTTTTTGTCAATATAATTTAAACATTAGAGTTTTGACAGCCTCCGTGGCGCAGTTTCTTAGACGCCGGCTGTGAAACAAAAGGCCGCGGGTTCGATCCCCGCACCGACACAAATATTTGTAAGGTCCACAATTTGTCTGGTGTCTGGGTGTTTGTGAGATATAATGGTCTCTCGTAGCTTCTGATACCCACGACACAAGACTTAATTGATCTTAATGTGGGGTCAGGACTATGTATGTGACTGTTGGGTGTATTTATTTATTTTATTGGCTTGGCTTGTAAATGTTTTAATTTTTGACGCTTGTATATTTATTACGTTTAAGGGGATTTGTGCCATAATTACATGTAATGCTTAAAAGGTGTATATAATGTGTTTTGTGCTGGTGGTAGGTTATGCGCGTTTTGCCGGATAACAACTGCGTCGTCGAAATTTACTTTTATCAGTTGGTGGTCAATATCGACAGCACTATACTTATATAATGGGTACATGCATGCATGGTGGTGAAAATGTGCACAAGTGCAGGGTATTTTTGGTTACAATTGTTCTTTGGTTTTATACTACACATCCACCTTTGTTTTGGTAAATTGAGTTTTAGAGTGATTTATCCTTTCTTTTAGCATCTTTAGTGTAGTGTTTTCGGTTTTTAATTGCTATTTATCTCCATGCCTTTGGTCCTTGTACATAAACGTAACTTATTTTATTGACTAAGTAAAGCTTTAATATGGTAATATTTCGCTCACTGTTTTATCCTTTGTCATTTAGATTTTAGTGAACCCTTAGCGTATTCTTAAACCATGTAGAGATTTTTTTAATTACAAGTATTAGTTTAGTTTAGTTAATTATATTTTGTTTTTATGCACCTATTTGATGTTTTTTGTTGTTGCTTAATTATGGTTAATTTATTATAGAGCTGTTTAAAAATACAAATAGAACCTATTTTTGTATTACTTTGAGCGCTCACAATTACTAACTGTCCGGATATCATACGATAATACGAATTTCGAATATTTTGTATATTCGCTTAAATTATATCAGAGACAGAATGTGTTTCGGCTATCTTCATTATTTTGATAAATGCTGAACCACATTCAGTTTCGCAGACACGTTCCTTGCAATGCTTTTAAGTTGTTTATGAAGCAATTTTAGGCCGGCGCGCCAATAGCGACTGATGAGTGTCTTATCTCTTGAACGTCGTCGTTTTGGACCACACGACCTTATTGTTGTGATGCCATTTGTCGAGCCGATCTGGAACAAGGAACCACAAAATTAATCCAAAGAAAATTTTGACAGATGCCACCGAAGCAAGATTCGGTAGACACGATTCAGCCGTCTGTTTTAATGGCCGGTCCAGGCGACAACGCGTCAGTTATTATACAAGAGCCCATTTTGCAGGTCAGGAACCACTAAGTGGAGGTTTTTCCAAAAACAAAAAAATAAAACAAAAAATCATGCTTTCTTGTTCTTTCGACTTTCTTCGAACTTTCTTCGAAACTGAAGACTTAATTCGGTTAAATAGGTTAAATTACTTAATCCAGTATGCGATATATTGACATTTTGGTATCAAAAGAGATAATATACACAAATGTATGAAAAACTAACTGGTTATAAATTATACACTTTGTATTTTGAACTTATTTTTCTTCTTCTCAATAAATACCAAATGGGGTTGGTGGTTTAGTTTATTTAGCCGACGATTTACAATGTATTTTTTGCTTTATATCCAAAATATTCATGCTCTAGAAAAATCTCACTCACGTTTAAAATTGTACACTTATTGGGTTAGTTCATGAGGTAGCTATACGGTAGCTAATAAATTGCCAATTAATTCATATTGATAACAACATGAATATACAAAGATGGATTTAGTATTAAAACACATATTTAACACAGTCTGGTTCGTTCAGGTTCAACAATCGACATTGCAAGTGCAGCAACCAACTCTGCAAGTACAACAACCCACTTTGCAAGTACAACCACCTACGTTGCAAGTCCAGGCGTCAGCTATACAGGTAACAGCGGTTTTATTTGCTTACATTTTTAATAAGTAAGTTAAGTAGGCTAAGAACCGTGATGCATAACAATTATCTTTTGCCCATATAAGTTTGACAGCCGTGCAATAGGTTAGACCTCCACTCTTGAATAAGGATTCAATCTTAGCTCCAAGATATATTTGTGCGATTAAAAAAAAAGTTTCTTATTGTAATCCTCGTTTGTCTATCACGAATATACGATGCTGCAGGTACAACAACCCACACTGCAAGTCCAACAACCCATGTTACAAGTGCAACCGATGGACGTGCAAAATATTCTCGCTTCGCAATCCGGACAGTTGATTCTCCAAGGTATGAAATAAAGAATAATATTGATATAAGAAATATAATATAATTATTTAATAATAACAAAGCATATATTGTGCCGTTAGTGATTCACAACAGTATTAACCTAATCGATTTGTCTAAAAACATATATATAACCATGCAAAAAGCAGCCATTTTAAACACTTGCCGAAACGTGCGGAAGTTTTTGCAGGAGGAACCTACTTGGCTTAGGTCCGTGTTTTTTATATAATACCGAAATTGATTAAATTTCGTGACAAATAATGATCCAAATAATAATAATAAATACACCCAACAGTCACATTCATAGTCCTGACCCCACACTAAGATCGAGTCTTGTGTTGTGGGTATGAGGAGCTATTAGAGATTTCGGTCTCACCCAGACTCTAAACAAATACTTGTGGTTCACACAAATATTTTTTTCGATGCTGGGATTGAACCCGCATCCTCCCGTTTCACAGCCGGCGTCCAACCAACTACGCCACGGAGGCTGTCATATTTTTCATTGTTTTGTTATTTATTTTCAGAGAAGACAATTGCGACTCAACAACCTCAGTTTGTGCAGCAACCTATGCAGATTATTGCTACGCCTAGCACGTCACAAGGTAATGCATGCACATTTTGTTGGTATTTTCAGGAATCTAAGAGTGTACTGGCACATATTAAATCCAGTGCATGTTAGGCTTATTTGGATATTCGCGTGCCTCAAAATAGTTGACAACTGAAATATCAAATACTCCGAATGATTTTAATTACCTGATATTTTTATATTAATGTCGTCTATGTAGTTAAATTATATAATAAATTATAACTGCCTCGGTGGCGTAGTGGTACTACGGTATGATTGCAAAGCTGAGGTCTCGGGTTCGAGTCCCGGGTCGGGCAAAGTGATATTGGATTTTTCTATTCATTATCAGCCCGGAGTCAGGAATTTGTGCCCGATATGGCGATAGGCTCGCCCCCTATCACATCGTGGGACGGAATATACAAGGCGAAACGTGGGTGTTCTGATAGCACCTCTGCCTACCCCTTCTGGGAAAAAGGCGTGTGTTTATGTATGTATGTATGTATGTAGTTAAATTACTAAACTGCCACTGCTAAAAATATTTAAAAGCCATTAGAGCATAAAAAATATCAAGGTGAACCGTTATTTTTTCCACAAGACTAAATTAATATCAGTCTTTTAGTTTGAAATACTTGAAAAATCATATTATATTCAACAATGGATTACCTGTAGCTAAAGATGGTGATATTAAAACCGTTTTTTTTAATCCTTTATGATTGAAGCTGTTTTTGTGAACAGGTTTAAGCTACATAGCTCAAAATCTACCCGGGAATATGATGCAGAAGACTATTATAATAGTCCAAGGTCCGACTGGAGGTGGGCCTTTGACCCTAACGGTATGTATTGTACAAGTAAATATATTTTTCGGCACCCCCTGGAGGCAATTAAAAAAATATCACAAAAACCATTTTGTCATTTTTCCTGCTCGAGTTTTTTTTGGATTATAACTTCAATTATTACGCACATTAATGTATTTATTTTCGTGTTTTATTCAGTTTAAATCTTTCTCTTGGTATGTTTTTTTACTAGTGATTGAGATAAAATATACGCTTAGGTAATTGTCAAGTGGTGAATATCAAAATACATATATTTCTGCGCAATTTAATTCTATGCGAAATCAATATTATGATGTCTAGCGAATATGTGGATATATTCCGAAATATTTCACATTGATTTTGATACCGAAGGTGAACAACCCCGGCGGTCTGGATGAGACAACGTTAAACAGTCTTATTGCACAGGCAACAGAGGCGATAACGCAACAGCAAATCATACAGGTTACGATTACCCCGCATATTGCGAAAGCACACTCGCTTCTACTAATTTCATTCACTCTTTTGGGCCAGTCACTCATTCACCTCCGGCTAAGGTGTTATACGCTGTTACTAATGTAGGTTACCGGCTTGAAACTAATGTACCGCTTAAAGATTAATAGGCGAATACTTTGATGATTTTTGTTCGCTTGTGAATAATTTATACGTTCATTCAGTCGATCCTTTAAACGGACCAACTAACAAAGCCGAGATATTTAGCTGAGAGCACACGCATTTAACAAAATTGCTGCTTTAACAAAAGTTTTTCGTATTTGTGGCTCAATTTCAAAATGGCGCCGGCTGAGTTTTTTTTCTAGATCTTTCTAGCAGGTTTTTCTTTGGGGCTTGCATACTAACCGTTTATCATTAATTGCGTTTAGTATTGTAAGATAGACGCTAAATATTAGTGATCATTTAATTCTTGCTTTCGTAATGTAACTATGTAATAATAATGTACATACACATTATGTTCTCAAGGTAACGGGGTATGAGCTTTTGATTTGGTAAGCAGGAAATATAAAATAAATTGCTTCATAATCTAGAAAATCAATGTCCAAATTGAAGCGAACTTTAAGTACAAAATTGTTTGTATAGAAGTAAAGTGGGGGTTCCCAAAATGCCGATATTAACCAGTAATATTTATTTTACACGTTTGTTTACTTTCCTACTCTAACACACTATTTCTCTATCTATACATTTCTTTCTTTCTTTGTTTTGTCTTTTCTATATAAATGTTTTTGTGGGTGGAGTGCTAATTAAGGCTTGCATCACCTTGAAGATTGTTTAATATAATAATTTTGTAAGGTTATATGTGACGTAATCAGTTTTGATTATTTAATTGTCGATTTCTGAAGGAAATATCCGGTTCTACTCATCGACATGACTAACGTATTATGATTGTTGAATTGTTTTAATCAATGGATTAACTTGATTCTAGCGAGCTAGAAAGCATGGTATTTATTCTGATATAAGTGTTATTATGCCCTTTTGTCGTTTGATTTTTTTGTACCGTTGAATCATCTTTAGGTTATCCAAATTGTCTTATAGGGAATGGAAGAGAATATCTCATAAATATAGATTTAATATTCAGCAGAGTATTCTGTCTCAGCCCTATTCCACGACAGAGGTATTACTCTGGCACATTTATAAATTGCCATAGAATTATAAAATTATAAAGTTTCAGCATTGCGCTGAAATATATTACTGAGCACTGAGGATTTTTTTTATCGAAATATCGACTTTATTGATCGATAAGAATTGCTGTACAAATCTAATTTTATGCTATCAATACTACAGACAACCGATCTAATATTGATAGAGTAATATTGAAGTATATAAGTATTTTACCATATTGATAAATATTTGTACAGAACACCGGAGTGATACAGTCGGCACAGAGGGTGATCGTAAGTCAGCCCGCGCTAGTGAGCACCTCTCAACCGATCACAGTGGTCAAAACGGCCCTCGCTCAGGTTTCAGCACATGATATTAAGCACCGTTATAGCTTGTTTAGTTTAGATTATTGGTATTATAAAGCACACTACACATCAAAGCTGCCGATCCGCCGACACAGCACGGGCGACCTATAAGTACAGGATCATGTCGGCAACAAGAGCCCGTACGTGTTGCTCGCCGACATGCTAACGGCATATCGACGACGTCAGCGTTCAGCTCCGTTGCCGGCGACTCTTAACAACATTACAGAAAAAGTTCATCATGTCGAGCCGCCGACATGGCTCCGATAAAGTTTTCCGACTTGTAATGAGTGAAGTCGCCACCTTCAGCCGACAAAAAGTGGCCGGCACAGGTCGGCGGGTTGGCGGCTTTGATGTGTAGTGCGTTTAACAGAGTGGACATTGTGAACAAATCTATGCGTAATGCGCACGTACTTTGGTAAGTACGTGCGCGCACGCAAGTAACCCGTGGAGTGAGAGGAAAGATAGTATGAATGCACAGGAGTGGAAGGGTCAGATATATTGGTACCGGTCTTATTTGTTTGCAATGTCTACTCTAGAATAATATCAAAATGGTTTAGAACAATTATTTTGTGGTAAAATATATTTATGCATGTGTTTGGTTATTTTAAAAAAGCATTTTTATTTATTATTGCTGTTATATGAAATAGTTCAGTGGTGTATACAATTTAGTTATTTCATGTTAGTCGTGATAGTACAAAATGTAATGTAGTATATGTTTGTATTAAAAATATCGTATATCAATAAATTAGCGGGCTTTTTGATCAAAATTGGGATCTTATTATTTTGTTTTATTTATTAAGCTGTGATAAAAATGTTTAAAGAACATTTGATGAATAGCGGCTGTTATGATTTCTATCGAATGTAATTTTGCTGTACATAAATTGGTTATGGGATATAATTTATTGCTTGTATGGTATCTTATCTGCATATACCGTTTCATTTAGTTACTGTAAAAACAAATGTGAGTTTGCAAAAACTTTTAAAATATAAATACAGAGTGTAAAATATAAAATTCACATTTGTTCCTTAAAGGGCTGGGTAGACATTACAATGTGATTTTGAATATGAAAAAAAAAATTTTTTTTCATTCCCAGAACACGCCGCAGATAACCCCAAGTCAACAACCGATAATTACAACGCAGCCCCAACCGCACAAAGCGCAAATTGTGAACCAACCGCAGACCCAACAGATCGTTGTAGCACAAAAACAAACGCCCACACTCATCGCCACTTCAACCAGTAACCAATTGCTACAGAGCAACCAACAACTAATACAAGGAAACCAGCAACTCCTACAAGGAAACCAGCAACTCTTACAAGGCAACCAGCAAATAATACAGAGTAACCAACAACTAATACAGGGGGGTCAGCAACTTATACAGGGAGGACAGCAGTTAATACAGGGAAGCCAGCAGCTAATACAAGGAAGTCAGCAGATTATAGCGGTGTCGAATAATCAGCAGATAATAATGAACGCGCCTTTAAAACAGAATGTGCATAGAGTTGTGCAGCCACCGAGGAGTCAAACGCCTATAGCGCCGGCCACGACTGTCAGCCAAGCTTCAGTCGTTCAGAGCGATCCTAAACCATCTGTTATACAGACTATTGCGGTGAGTACTTTTTGAAAATTAACCCCACCGGCTAATAAACCAACCCTATTGATTTTTTTAGGGATTTACGCTATTACGTTTCTTTTAGCATAGGTAAACAATTGAAAAAAATCGCTCAATTGGTAGTAAGTAATTATCCTGGATATTTTGTCGACTTGTGGACCTGGTCAAAGAAGAAAGGAGGTGAAAGTTTTGGATTTTGAGTCTCCTAGTATCCATTTACTAAACGAAACACAACGCCAAACCTGTTACTTGAAGATGAGTTTTTGTTAGACAGTCCTGTTACTTCAATCGAGCTGGCTATTCCACACTAGTCTAAAGTAGTTATTTTTAAATTAGTGTTATTTCACAAAATATTTATAGAAATCGCAACCGGTGATACGTCAGGTGATCACGCGGCAGCCGGTGATGGTTGGCAACACCAAGATCGGTGATAAGGAGCTGGTAGTCAACCAGCCCACTGCTGGAGCCGAGGTCATTATACACACGGATATAGGCCGCTAGGGCTGTATTAGAGATGAGGACCTGTTACATTACGTCTTGGTTAATTATTTTTATAGAAATCGGTTGTTTATGCATGTAAAATATAATTGTACTCCTTTTTTGGGCAGTCGTATAAAAAAAGATAAATATACAATTGCATAGAAAATACTAAGCAATCTTTTTTTTCTAATTGTACAAAATAAATGAAAAAAACATTCTCCAATTTTTTATGAAAATTATTCTCCAAAAGATGTTTTTTCGTTGGATTCGAAAGGAAAGTTTTGGAATTTGATCACATATTTAGTCATTAAAACGTTAGAATTTACTGAGACATATTGAAACAGGCCCTTAAATGTAGCATGATTTAATACCTTCAATATATTATTTAGTCGCAAAGTAAGGATTAGTATTGAATCATAAAGCTTTATTTCTTCTAAAAGAGGGAGTCAACTTATAACGGTCATTGTTCAGCTTGTTAGACGTCGACCTACTAAAATAGTCTATGTTAGAGCTATTAAATTATTATGCACGTATATTTATATCATTTTGCACGTATTATATTTATATGGTATTATACAACACAGGTAGAAAGGAAAAAAAAAAAACAAATCGAATCCGAAGTAACTACTTATTTACCGGTGGTATGGTTTTCGTAACCCAGATAATTTCTATATTAATAGCAGTGGAAAACTCGTATTGACATGCAAAGTGTCGGGTTTAAAGGTTGGGTTTCAAGTTAGAGACCATATCTGGTTTTGATCAGGCCTGCAGAAGTACAGTCACCGCCAAAAGTAGCTGAACATATTCAAAACGCCAAAAGTCATACACACATAAAGCATCAGAAGTAGGTGACCAGTGTCGGCCACAAAAATTCATGAACACACTAAGGTTACAAAAGTTGGTGAACAGCAAAAGCAACAAAATTGATGAACACGTCAATTGTACATAAGTCACTGAACATTTATGAAAAGTAAGATTGCCGTAGATGTGTTCACCTACTTTTGTTGCTTTGTTGAGTATTCGTTGTTAATTTTTTTTTTCACAGTTTATATTTTTAGTTTATTTTCTGCATTAATGTATTGTCTTTTACGTTTTTGTGAAATACCTAACTAATATTTATTTTCGTAGAGTTTAAATGTCGTGTTAGTCTGTTGGCGTGTGTGCTTGTATTAAACAATAAATTGTTATTCTTATAGGTACCTAATTTTATTTATATCGTGCTGTTGGTGTTCCAAATATAATAAATACATAAAATAAGAAAATAAAATATATCTCTGTGGTCTTGTTCTGTTTTAATAAATGATAATGTTTGACAATATTGGCAACAATTTGTGTAAGTATGTGCTTTATTTCAATTTTGTATATGTACTGTACCTACATGGTGTGTACGGTTTTGGTGACAATTAAAATAAGTAAATACAAAGAAAATATTTGAATTTATTAAACAAAAAACAAAATCAACAATAAAAATAAAAATATTAAATTGTTTAAAATCATGTGTGGCCTCCATTTGCATCGATGACGGCCTGTAGTCGGCGTCGCATAGAAGTTAACATATTAACGCTTACATCTCCCCCTCTGAATATGTCTCACACGCGTTCCACGTGGCTTACAGTGCCTTCCTATGTGCGTGGCGTGTCGGGCTCCCAGGCCTGGACAATGAGACCCCATAGATTTTCTATAGGGTTCAATTCTGGACTCTTCGGTGGGAACGGCATCTCGATAATCGCATTTTCATTATTGCGGAACCACGCTTGACATCTTCTAGCTTTATGCACGGGGTTGTTCTCGTGGACGAGGTATATTGGCTCCGATACGTGCTTTCTGGTCGTAGGAAGTAATGTGTTTTCCAACAAATCTAAATAGCCTTCGCTATTCAAGCGGTCAGATATTTCCGTCAGCTCACCGAGGCCCGATGCACTCATCCATCCCCAAAAGCCAACGATAATACGGCCCCCCCGATCGATTATTCCTAATATTTTCCGGGTTATATCTCTGACCAGTTAACCGCCAAAGAGTGCATCGTCCATCTTCCGTTGATTGAAAAGTTTTTTCATCGGCGAAAACGACTTGCGACAAATCGAAATGCAAGAACCTTTCGGGAAATTGCAGGCGTTTCAGTTTGTGCCGTGGTGTTAAAATAAATTTTCTTGCTGGAACTCGATTGTAGAAGCCGTGTTCTTTCAGCCGCTGGCAAATTGTATGTCCCGATATGTCCATGTCCACGTCTCGTCTAAAGGTATACGGTATTTCGCAGCAAAAAAATAATCATTAAAATATTATTGACTTCGGTCTACAAACATTAGTAAATTGCAAGTTAATGCCTGAATTACAGAAAAGTGATCCACGACAGGTATATTGGACGAAAATAAATATTAATAATAAATACATCCAATAGGCATATACATAGATCTACCCCACACTAAGATTGAATCTTGTGTCGTGGGGACCAGAAACCAAGAGAGACTTTTTGTTCTCATAAACACCCATACCCGAAACTAATACCTGTGGATCACACGAATATTTGTTTCTGTGCGGAAATCGAACCCGCAGCCTCCCGTGTCACAGCCGGCGTCTAAGCAACTGCGCTACGGAGGCTGTCAAATACACGCAATAGTATCACACAATTTGCTGAGCCCATAATCCCGTAAGTTGCAATTTACTAATGTCTGTAGACCGAAGTCAATAATATTTTAATGATTATTTTTTTGCTGCGAAATACCGTATACCTTTAGACGAGACGGTGGGAAACCGAACGTTTAATTCGAACGTCTAAACGTACTGGTAGACCGAGGAAAACTAGAAGGGATCAAGATTTTGATATTATTCGGCGGTTCCGAAGCAGTGGCTTCACGCGAGTATCGACGGTCGCAACAGACATGGACATATCGGGACATACAATTTGCCAGCGGCTGAAAGAACACGGCTTCTACAATCGAGTTCCAGCAAGAAAATTTATTTTAACACCACGGCACAAACTGAAACGCCTGCAATTTCCCGAAAGGTTCTTGCATTTCGATTTGTCGCAAGTCGTTTTCGCCGATGAAAAAACTTTTCAATCAACGGAAGATGGACGATGCACTCTTTGGCGGTTAACTGGTCAGAGATATAACCCGGAAAATATTAGGAATAATCGATCGGGGGGGCCGTATTATCGTTGGCTTTTGGGGATGGATGAGTGCATCGGGCCTCGGTGAGCTGACGGAAATATCTGACCGCTTGAATAGCGAAGGCTATTTAGATTTGTTGGAAAACACATTACTTCCTACGACCAGAAAGCACGTATCGGAGCCAATATACCTCGTCCACGAGAACAACCCCGTGCATAAAGCTAGAAGATGTCAAGCGTGGTTCCGCAATAATGAAAATGCGATTATCGAGATGCCGTTCCCACCGAAGAGTCCAGAATTGAACCCTATAGAAAATCTATGGGGTCTCATTGTCCAGGCCTGGGAGCCCGACACGCCACGCACATAGGAAGGCACTGTAAGCCACGTGGAACGCGTGTGAGACATATTCAGAGGGGGAGATGTAAGCGCTAATATGTTAACTTCTATGCGACGCCGACTACAGGCCGTCATCGATGCAAATGGAGGCCACACATGATTTTAAACAATTTAATAATTTTATTTTTATTGTTGATTTTGTTTTTTGTTTAATAAATTCAAATATTTTCTTTGTATTTACTTATTTTAATTGTCACCAAAACCGTACACACCATGTAGGTACAGTACATATACAAAATTGAAATAAAGCACATACTTACACAAATTGTTGCCAATATTGTCAAACATTATCATTTATTAAAACAGAACAAGACCACAGAGATATATTTTATTTTCTTATTTTATGTATTTATTATATTTGGAACACCAACAGCACGATATAAATAAAATTAGGTACCTATAAGAATAACAATTTATTGTTTAATACAAGCACACACGCCAACAGACTAACATGACATTTAAACTCTACGAAAATAAATATTAGTTAGGTATTTCACAAAAACGTAAAAGACAATACATTAATGCAGAAAATAAACTAAAAATATAAACTGTGAAAAAAAATATTAACAACGAATACTCAACAAAGCAACAAAAGTAGGTGAACACATCTACGGCAATCTTACTTTTCATAAATGTTCAGTGACTTATGTACAATTGACGTGTTCATCAATTTTGTTGCTTTTGCTGTACACCAACTTTTGTAACCTTAGTGTGTTCATGAATTTTTGTGGCCGACACTGGTCACCTACTTCTGATGCTTTATGTGTGTATGACTTTTGGCGTTTTGAATATGTTCAGCTACTTTTGGCGGTGACTGTACGTGGGCCATAAAAATATATATAATATGATTATTATATATATTTTGACAGGTGGTCCTCTCGGCAGGGGAAACTGTGATTTGCTGCAGTGGAATTAACCATCGTAGTGGTTTTGTAATATCAAAATAAAAATTTTGAATGTTATAAACTTTGTAGAAAGTATCGCGTATTTTGGAAAGCTAGTAGAAATATGTGTCCTAGAAATAAGTATATAATAATAGCTATTAACTGCTTGTACACTACATGATGCATGTACTTAGATCATGACACACCAAAGCGGTCAGTACTCTGTAGATCTCATATCAGTTCGATTGCTTTCCATATTTAGCATGGTTGCTATTTGCAATACATTTATTTGTCATCGGGGTTTAAATGATGAAGGGTGAGTTTATGATATTAAAATATTTTTTGTTATTTTACAAGTCAAATGCATTACAAAAAATGTAGCTGAGTTTTCTTCAATTTTTATTTCAGCCAGGAATTTATTAAAATTCATTTTTAAATGAACTAAATTAATATTTTGTCAATTTTATAACAGTTTTTATTATTTTTTATTGTATCCAAAATATTATTTTTTTGCTACTGTCATCAAGCTAGAGGCCATAATTAAATGCTACTCTTAAAATATGTCAACACCAATTCCCCTTTAAGTCATTCACCCCTTTGTCATTCATTCTGCATCAATCAGTTAGTCAAACTGTTTGTAAAAGTATTTCAACTATGTCGATTTTTCTAGAAGCCCTCCACTCCCAAGCCCCCGAAGCCGGCGGTGACGCCGCCACCAGCCGCCACTCCCAGTACGTCGCAAGGACCAGCCCTTGAAGACACGCCCTGGGTGTGTCACTGGAGAGGGTGTGGGAAGTAAGTGGGAATTTTACTTCAAATGTTTCTTTTTTTTTTTGGTCTGGTCGCTATAAGAATGTTATTTTATTACTAGTAAATATAGTGTATATCTATTGAATAAATAATGGCTTTATGCAGTGGACAAATCAATATGATTGATAAGTTCTGATGTTTCAATATTTTACTAATTTGGTGTGTATTTCAATAGCATCATATAGTTATTTTAGATTAATTAATAAATATTATAGATAAAAAGACAAATTATTACTCGACTTTAGGTTTTCTTTATCTAATCCTGGTACACAGGAAACTTTCATACGCTTCTATATCAGCTGTCACATCTAATTAACGAAGCCATTATTCCGATAGAACTTAATCAACATAAATCAATAATAATTAGCCGCAACAAGTTGCATTATGAAGGATAGTGTGTAAGGTCTATTTTGCATAAACTATTCCGATAACATAAGATGTGCGCGTGCGCGTGCGTGCAGGTCGTTCGGCAGCGCGAGCGAGGTGTGGTCCCACTGCGCGCGGCGGCACGCGCCGGGCGGCGCGGGCGGGGAGGCGCCGTGCCTGTGGCTGGACTGCGACCGCGTGCCGCGCCGCACCTTCGCGCTGCTCAACCACCTCTCCGACAAGCACTGCACGCCGCAGGTACTGCACCACACACTACATATAGAACTGTACCACATTACCTTGTAGTCTTACGCCCTTATTCCTACACAGTTTTAAAACCTTAGCTAAAATACATTTATAAACTGTCTAAGAATAAAGCCGTTCGAGTATTTAATATCTAGAGGGAGCGCTGTCATACATTTGTGTCTTCAAAAACGTAGATACACATTATGTTCGTAATGTGAGTAGCATTGCTACACGTGATACAGTGACACTACAAATTGACTACAATGGCGAAATGAAACTCTGCTTGAAACCGGAATTCACAAGCTGAACTGCGGAACCCAAAACCTGACATAGTTTAGGTCATTACCACAAGCTGGTCACTACTGTGTATCCGAGTGAATAGGAATATCGTGCGTTCAGCACACGACTTAATATTTCCGAAATTTTAACGCAAATAACACAGTTGTGTGGTGATAGTGGACGATAACTTTAAAACATGACACCATAGGTGTAAACTTAGCATCAAGACATTGCAAGCATTGTATTGTGCAGTCCAACAATCTTCACTGGTGATTCAGCGAATAAATCTCGCAATCTGGTGTCTAAAACACAAGACACATAATTTCCTGTAAGTACTGAGGACTGTTTATAATAAAAATTGACTTATCCCACCAGGCTCTAAAAGCGATCCACAACTCCCGCCGACACGTGTCCGCAGAGAACGACGCCAATAAGCCAGTGACGCTGGCCTACCCGCCCAACGCCGCGCTCGCCGCACTCAACAAGCACGCCAACGAACTCTTCAACCCCAGGGAACTCATGGTGAGTGCTTACATCGATACATGGAACTGTAGGCTTCCATATGATGGCTCTATATATCGATACGCGGGAATATACTGTGTAGATGGATACAGAGATATCGATATGTATGTGTCGATATCGATATCGGCATTTTGTAGATCAGGAGAGTTTGGGTTAGTTTAGGTATTTAAAAATAAAAGCTGTGCTATAAGATAAATGAATTTAGCAATGAGGGTATCGATGTGAAATAATGTCAACATTTAACAATAGTAATATTTTTCTGCTTTATATTATGTAAAGCATAATAATCTAAAACTAACAAGCGAATTTAATGTTAAGAAAATTAAATGTCTGATTCGGGAAACTCACGACTAAAATGAAGTCCTTTTGACAAACAAAATTTTGCTTGACAATAAAAAAAAATCCCCTAAAATCAATAGTCCTAATGCTTAAATACAAAAAAAAAAATACAATAGTTTTACTGGCTTTATTCCCATGGTGGTTTTTGTCATGCACTGTATTATTTGGGCCATGTCTGCTTATATAAAATGGACTAATTTTGCGACGTCAAGAATAGCATCATGGGATCATATCAGATGATTTGCCAGGTACACATATAGCTTAAGATTTGACTAAAGCATACGCAATGCATAACTGTCACAATAACTCAATGTTTGTGATATTGTCCTCTGTGAATTAAATATTTTTCGGATTTATTGCACATCACAGATTTAACTACTACAAATAAATTGACAATTAATTTTATCGTTGATTTTTTTTAAAGAATGAGTTCCGCGGTGGTAGAGTTGTTTTTTCTGACAGCGTGTGTGGTAAGCTCGTCTGCCTATATTACCCATGGAAAATATAACCGAATTTGAGAACTTCCTCCTTGATTAAATGTCAGTTAAAAATACAAAATGACGACGTAGATGTCGAAGATTTTGTAATTCATTAACAGTAATCGATAAATTAGTTATGGGTTTCTTGTATCTTTTTTTGTTAAATATTACAGTTAATGTAACGCCACTTCTTTACGTGCATTTATCATTCCTTTTGATGTGTCAATTAAATAGCCTAATACATTGATATTTATATTTTAATATTACTAAAATAGACAGACGAGCTACTCACAAATAAAAATCATAGCTCTGACTTTATCAAAGTTAACCCTTCACCTACCGTATATTACTTTTAACCTGTGATGTGCAAGGGGTCGTATAGTCCCGCATATAGTCACTAACGTGTGTTTGTGCGCGCAGCACAGGGCTGAAAAGAGCCGCACGCCGGAACAACTGGTGAGAACGTCACACCTAACCGTTATCACGCTTGTGTTTTTATGTTTTTGTGTTGGGGTGTCCTTTTGTACCCGTAGTTTTTTTTGTAGCTGCTGGCCTAATTGTGCGCATCTAGATGTAGAAACTTTGAGTGTAGACGTTGATTTATGATTTCTGTGATTACCTGTTTTATAAATCTGGGGAATTACTCTATGATCCGATACGAAACTCGAATGTTCGGACGTTCGACGTTTGAAGTAAGTTATAAGTTTTCCAATTCTGAAAATGTACACTATTCTCTATGATGCTTATCATGCACTTTGAATTAAGTATATGGTTACGACGTACGATAGAAGATTTGAACATTTTATGGAGTAACTAGGCACGTTCATACAGTTTTACGTGCGACGTCCGAACATTCGAGTTTCGTTTCGGATTATAGAGTAACCTAGAGTATCAGCCCATATACGTCCCATCCCACTACAGGGCAAGGGCCTCCTCTACAACCGAGAGTACGATTGAGAGGGGTTACACCATATAGTGGTATTACAAGTTTTTAATTTTCTTACTGTAAATTAAATATTACGTCACAGATAATAACAATTCAATTGACTAACACTCGAATACTCAAACGCTACTTAAGTAGCTTAAGTTAAGTACTTAACGTAAGTTAGTACTTAAGAGCTAAGTCAACGTCAAGATTTTGTCGATGCACACACGTTAGGCTGGTTAGCATAATTCCACTTAATTTTAACTTTTGCATTGTTACTAGGTTTTTCTGTTTCATAAGTATTTCATAAAGCATACGCAATGTTTTAATTTCTTTGAATATTTTAAATGTGGACACCTCAGTCTTGTGTGTATTTAGCTTGGTGTTGTTGCCGTTTATGTATATAACACGTTAAATAGGAGCTGTGTATTTTATATAATATTTTTAAGTTATTTTATATCTGTCAAATTGCACGAGTTTTTTTTAACCAATAATTTCGACAAGTTTTAATTTTGTTACATTTTTTTTTGTAAATGTTTCAATGTTTTTTTTTCTATTTTATAAAAAGCATGTTCTTCTTATATGTTTTAAGTGAACATTATTTACCTACTGTTGCACAGTTTTGATTTTTTTAGAATTTTTATGTTCTTTGATATCATGACTCGTCTTATGGGAGCTATTTTTGATTTATTTTTTCATTTTATGTTAAACTCGCTAGATTCACGTGTTCGGAATTCACAGTGTGATTTTTTGCACGATGTTTACTTTTTTAAATGCATTGAAATCTGCTCAGTTAAGCAATGTGATTGCATAATAGACATGAAATAGTATAGTCAGCAAATATTTTTTGTTGTTGTTGCTGTCCTTATTTAGTATAAAATGTGTGAGCGATTTATTTTCGACTATTACAATCACATTTCTTAAAATTGCAGATTATAATTTTTCGTGAGATTACGTAAGTTGATTTATTATAAAAAAATATGTTCGTGTTGTGTATGTAGCTTTTTTATTTATAAACATGTAACATTACCTTTTATAGAATCTTTTTTTACCACTTTCATAGTCGTAATATAGACATACATACTTTATATTGTACATAATATTTTTTATCGACAGGATGAAAACGAGGGTCCCGTGACAAAGAGCATAAGATTGACAGCCGCGTTGATACTCAGGAATATTGTCATATATTCCAACACTGGACGAAGGTAAATAGACATAGGAATTAATAGTTTATTAATTTAGTGAGTTATCAAAGCAGCCCTTGTTTGAATGGCAGACAATTATCGAAATTATAAAATTAAGTTGACCAATATACCGATTAAGCGAAATACGTCAGTAGTTGTGCAAACTTTACTGAAAAACCATCTGGGATTATTTTAAACAAATGTTCACAAATGTTTTTCTAATTTCCAAGTGAATTAAATTACATATTTGAATTTAAAAATACAATTTTATAAATACCAATATTGACTGTAATATTGTTGTCCGCAGACAACTGCGCACGCACGAAGCGCACCTGTCCACGATAGCGCTCAGCAGCGTGGAGGCCTCGCGGACCATCGCACAGGTACTCTACGACATGGACCACATATGAGAATCGAACCCCGGGCACCCGCCCGACCATACCTAGCGAACCCACTGCCCCTAAAACAGGGGTCATTATTCAAAATAAATTACATTTAGGAATGTATTGAAGAATGTTTTAAAATTTGAATCATTTTTTGCGTTTTGGAGTTAAAATATCTATGAATCATCATTAAAATAATTGAATAATAATTTTGGACATGAAAATACTATTGTCTCAGAGCAGTTGATTCTATGTAACCATAAGCTCAAAACAAAATAAATTTATCTTATTATTATTATAATAAGTTTTTTTCTAGCATCAAATACAATTTTGACAGAAGCAAGTTATACATGTTTCATATTAGCAATCGGGTTAATTGTACTAACACGACAATGGACCTGACTGAAAGTGTAGTCAATCCAAAATGATAACCGACGGTATAGCTAACGACGATGCCGCATGCTCGTCTGTGTTTTCTGGATTATTACTCTATGACCCGAAACGAAGTTCGAATTTTCGAACGTCGTACCTAAAACCGTACGAATGTGCCTAGGTGCTCCACAAATTGTTCGAATACACTATCGTGCGTCGTAATCTTAGACTAAATTCGCAGTGAAAGATAAGTGTCATAGAGTATAGTGTTGATTTTTAGAAGTGGAAAACTTATAACTTCGGCGATGATCGTTCGAACATTCGAAGTTCGTTTCTTATCATAGTTACTCTATGATCCTCCTGCTATCGTTTACTGTGTTCACTATCCGGACGAAAAGGAATATCCTAATAGCCGCTAAATGCCTACACAATAACTTCAGATCCTAATATACTGGGATATACTTTTGAATTTTACAAAGTTTAGATTTTACAAAGAAACTTGCTTACATTGCCGCATGTGACATTAGTGACTATAATGACTTATTTTTAAATGAGAAATTCGCCCAGATAATTTCAACTTCATATGTTCAAACGCGTGTATTTAACTACTGTAAAATATATTAGTACATAAGCGAAGGGAGATATGAGAATCTATTTTGTTATAAGACTAATCATAAGATAACGGTGTGTTCCTAATGACCGTTTAAGATAATTGTAAGTGTATTTAATGTAGAGTAGTTTTTCAGTGTGAATGAAACTTAATTGTGTAATTGTCTTTCGTCTCAGGCGATGTTTTTCTATTTCTTATTTTATTTTTCATTAATTTTATCACAACTTTCTTCAAATAAAATTTTGAAATATTCGGTACTTCGTTTATGCTTGAGCAAGGTTTAATGAATTTCAATGTATGGAAAATTGTTTAAAATGTTCCATTCCACAGTAAATTAAGTGTATCTTTCATTGAGGGAAACTGCATATATCAGTAAAAGCATTTAAATATATAGATATGTATATCTATTAATGTTTTCTTTCAATTATTTTTCAAAGCAAAATTCTATATAGTTAAGGAAATTGTCCTCATACTAGAAATTCTAAGGAATTTGTCATAGGGAGCTAATTAGCGAAAATAACATTATTAGAGGGTAAAGTCTCCATTGAGGTTTTATGTTGGAGGCGACATTGCTAACATAATCTATGCGCATGTATCATGCAGGCGGGAAATTAGAACGAGAGGGTATAGCGTATCTCCATAAGAGTGAAAGAGACAGACATAAAAGTTGCGGTACAGGACCGCTATTTTGTGTCAAAAATGTATTTTGGTCGCGGTCTTCGTTCTGATATAAAATCTTAATGATAATAACTAACTTGTTTAGATAAAGCGTGCAAAAAGGCGGAGCGCCATTTTAGAGATTACAAAAAGGTGTTGTTTAAATAATCATTAATTGTTATTGTTTTAGAATTTCGATTGAAAATCATGTTTGTGTAAAATTGTGAGTCTGATTATGATTTTTAATTATTTTGGTTGACGTAAAAGTATATAGGATTAGTGGTTGCCTACTGAATGTATACATAAGTATTATTTTTTCAATGTGATGTTGACGGTACGTGTATCGAGTGTAGTGAGTCTGTAAACAAATTAGTTTTAAGATTTAAATGCGAAATAAATGACTCGTAAGCGTGTGTTGGTTTTATTTGCATCGTGTGTACTGTATTGTACTGTATCAGCCCAGATACGTCCCACTGCAGGGCACGAGCCTCCTCTACAATTGACACTACGATTGAGAGTGGTTAGGCCATGTAGTCCTCCACACTGGCCTAGTGCGGATTGGCGGACTTTACATACCATAGAAATTCTTGCAAATGGCTACGTAATGCAGGTTTCTTCACATCGTGTTTATTTAATTTTAAATAGTTTGTTAAAGGTTGATAGTCAATCACCACGCACTAACGGTAATGTCCACCAACCATCACTAGATCAGCATCGGGGACTATATGGCCTAAGCTCTTTCAGTCGTACTCTCGGTTGTAGAGGAGGCTTGTGCCTTGTTGTGGGACGTACATATATGGGCTGATACAGTACTGTACAGTTAAAAAGGTTTCTTAATAGGGGCATTTCACGTGAAGCGGACAACCAAAAAAAAATGAGGCATGAATTTTGTTTATACTCCGGTCAGTTATACTTCTAGTAGACGTGGATGTGTACACACATTATTTTTTTAGTATAAAGCTTTATTGCATAGTTATGAGCTTTTAAAAGTTTACCAAGAATGAAGTCACGAATTTTTGGATGCTTATTATCTGCATAAATTAATTTGTAAAAATACTAAAAATATATTGTTTCTTAAAGTTAAAAAGCCGAAGTTTTTAATTTTTTTGTCGAATTCTAAATTTGATTTTTTTTACGTAGAGTAAACCGGAAGTGAACATTTCAAATCGATATTTGAGTAACTTCGACACTTTTTTTGTTTAATATTTTTACCTTAAATGAAAGCTTTAAACATATTAATTCTTCACAAAAAAAAAATAAAACGTGATCCCCAATAGTTTAAGACTTAGAGCATATAGAGTACATACACATAGCTATGAGCACTTTCTAAGCGATCGGGTTTATGCGCTAACATGCTAAAATACTACGATATTAATATTTTATTCCTTCATTCTAACCTGCAAAAATATAAAAATAAACGATTTCATTAATTCTTCACTAAAAAATTTAAGCATGATCGCCAATAGTTTAAGACTTAGAGCGGTTTTATTGAGATTGAAACAATTTTAACTAAAATAGAGATTTATTTTGTAATTTTTACTATTCGCACTGCCACTAATTATATTTACTCATAAGCCCTCATTGGTTTGAAGAAAAGCATGCAGTTGTTTAGTTCCTGGAACGGTGATAGCGGAAGCAAAACGGACTCGTAGAAAATCTCGCTCTTGTTGAATATTTTCCTTCGAGCAGTAGTAAATAGAAGTCTCATTCATATAATATTATAGGTATAGAGATAGCGTTATTCGTGGACTGTAAGCTTGCACGGGGTGACAAACGTTTAAGGTTTCCCCCAAGACCGTCACATGGCCTTATTCCATGAGTGGTGGCATGGAAGTGTAACTGTGCTTCTATCTTAAAATTTTGGTTGTAGTGAAATAGGTTCACAAAATTGAACCTATTCTTAAAATGTTGGGGAGCTCCGTCTGTAATGTTTTTCATGACAGAAACCACAATTTTATGCTCATCATGGTTTTATGCGCATAAATTTGATTGCTTATAAAGTGCTCATAGCTATGTGTATGTACTCTATATGCTCTAAGTCTTAAACTATTGGGGATCACGTTTTATTTTTTTTTGTGAAGAATTAATATGTTTAAAGCTTTCATTTAAGGTAAAAATATTAAACAAAAAAAGTGTCGAAGTTACTCAAATATCGATTTGAAATGTTCACTTCCGGTTTACTCTACGTAAAAAAATTCAAATTTAGAATTCGACAAAAAAATTAAAAACTTCGACTTTTTAACTTTAAGAAACAATATATTTTTAGTATTTTTACAAATTAATTGATGCAGATAATAAGCATCCAAAAATTCGTGACTTCATTCTTGGTAAACTTTTAAAAGCTCATAACTATGCAATAAAGCTTTATACTAAAAAAATAATGTGTGCACACATCCACGTCTACTAGAAGTATAACTGACCGGAGTATAAACAAAATTCATGACCTCATTTTTTTTTGGTTGTCCGCTTCACGTGAAATGCCCCAATACTTAATAGTAATTATATAATATTCATAAATACATCCAAATGTCACAAACATATCCCTAGTACCAAAGAAAAATACACAAATTGTGTATGCATATCAGAAACTAAAATAGTTTGGTCTTAACATTTCTCTCCGTGCGGGGATCGAACCTACGGCTTTTGGTCCTTATTCTCTTAGATTACCAATTACGCCATGTCATTGTTTAGAAAGTAAACGACGGCTGAGTAGAGATAAAGAACATGATGAATTGTCATGTTTTTATAGTCATGAAAAGTAGGGCTTACGTCGGGAGAACTCCTTGTTATCGAACTAGTCCAAAAACGATAAAATTTAAGATAAAATCTGTTGACACGCAAAACTTACGAATACCCGAATGACAGTAATGGCTTACAGAAGCCGTAAACTGGGTAATGCAAGTAGTAAAACAAATTCGGTATCTCAAACTTGAGACATAAAGTTTATACATGAATAAAAACTAGGAAAGATCTGTGACATATTTACCTCAATTGTTTTTACTTAAAGACTGGGAGAATGCCTTTTGGTGGAGATAATTTTCCAAGATGGGAGGGCATTTTTGATATGGGAGTTTTCGACTTTACCGTATATCCTGAATTTATGTCTAATCAGTAACTGTTAGGGAAGGGCGATGTAGGTACTAAGTTATTGCTAAATTATAGGCGATTTAAAAATAGGTCTTGTTTTAGAATTAGAATACACATGTTGCGAAATCCTAAAACAAGAGATATCCAAAAAATTTAAATGTTCACTATAGAATTTTAGATTTGGTAATCTAATATGGGGTGGTGGAATCCATCCATTATTTTTTATTCAGCAATTTTTAGCTGGCAAAGCACCCGAATATTCGAGAGCCCGTTTATTGCTTTTCAAATAATCTGTTTCATCTGCCAAAAAATACTTTATGAAATTGAAAATATTTTAATCTGTGTTGAGCTATATGAGATTTTTAATTTGGCACCGGTACAGCCAAAAAATAACTATGAAAAAGGCTTAAAATATGGAATATTTTAATGAATACAGTATGAAATGTTGTTGCACTTTCGCTGGCAAGTTTCCACTGCGATATCCGTCCGTGCTTTATCCATTTCTCATTTAGAACTTGCTGATATTAAAAATGCGACGGACATCAGACTCACTTCTCTTGGCGCCCTCGTGAGGATTTCTTATAGGGCTGAACGGGAGTAACGTTAATGATAATTTTAAAAGAAAAAAAATTAAAATTCATCCATAGAATGCAATAAATGCATGAAATCATCTAATTCACGGAATGCAATAAACAATGTTGTGCAACAAAATTTAAAAGATAAATCTAATGTGATTTTTGCTGGAAAATAATGATAAATACATTTTTATAAGTAAATCACAGGGGAAACGCAAAAAATCATTGGTAAAACTTTGAGTCAAAATTATTATCCTATTTTACTGTTGGTAGGTCTCTCATATGTGAGAGGCCGTCTGGTCGTAGATACCACCACAGTGTGGTGCGTGCTCTGGTGTGTTCCGGTTTGAAGAACATTGTAGCTAGAGTAACTACTGGGCATAATCAGACTTAAAACCTTAGGTCTCGGCATGGCGAGCGCAGTGGCTAAGCATAGCTTTGTAATTCATGGTGTTGTTTAGTTTGCTCATGTCCATGAACGGTGTATCGCTTACCATTAGGAAAATGGCATGCTCGTCTCGCCACTTAATAATAATAATAATAATAATAATAATAATATGCCCCCTAAAACCCAACCACACGTCCTGATCGAACATCTGATCACGTGGGGGGCGGGCAACGCAATGTTTTACTGATGTGGCTAACGTGGCAATGGTAACCCATTTAATATGGAGACTCGTGCGAAAAAGAAACTGAGAGGGCCGCTTCCCGGGGGCGATCGCCGGGGCACACCTGGAGCTGACGCTGGGTGTTCCAGCATACGAACCGTCAGCGGTGAGGAGTTGAGCAGGCGGACTCCCACCGGGTCACCCGAAAATACGACAGCCGCCAATGACTTAGACAGACAGACTGACAGTAGATCAAATAGCCCCATAGAACCATATAGCCCAAGTACAATATCATATACGCCATCTATATGTGAAACACCTTCAATACCCAGTTCCCCATTAAGAAATAATATTAGAGATCCACCCATACTAGCTTTAGATGCTGCACGGGAGGTTAATACCTTTTTACCCGTGACCACTAAAGCTGGGAAACCCAGAGTGCGCATGTCATGGAGTAAAGAAGTGAACCTATTTATTATGCGCACTTACTACTATATCACTAAATTAGAGACAGACATGACCATATACAGGAAACAGTTGCATGAACATTTCTCACGACAGTACCCAGATATTAAAGTGACAGAGCAGCGATTATCAGACCAGAAAAGAGCAATAGAGCGAAATAAATTAATTTCCCAAGATGTACTAGATCAACTAAAAGAAGAAGTTAGGAGGCAATTAAATGTAGAAATAGACGGTAATGAAAATAATGAACTAGTGGGTTTAGTAAATCGTGGCCAGTACGACTTAGCTCGCTACAGCCCAATACAACCTGTTTCACAAATTAACTCTGAATCACTAATACTAAACCAACCATATAATTTAGTAGCGCATACATCCACACAAACAGAAACAATCACTTTAACATTGGAAAATGATGTGGATAGTGTAATGGAGTCTAACCCCATAACGGACACACACATCCAAGAATTGCAAAGTAAACTTATAAAAACACTTACACTGTACTCCGGGCTAGATCCGATGTCTCGACCCAAATTACCTAAGCTCAAATATTGTCCTAAACTTAATACACTGATTCATATATTCAATAAAGATATTCTTAATAATTTTGTGCCCGGAAGTAGTAAGTTGATAGATGTACATACACTAATATATGCCACAGCTCTAGTAATAACCGAAGAACTCGGCTACAAAATAACGGAGCATAGTACGATACAATCTAAACCAAAACGCAATAGTAAGCCATCATGGCAATATCGTCTTGAAAAAGACATAGAAAAACTCAGGGCAGACTGTGGAAGGCTTACCCAATACATAAATAATAATAAATCAAAGAAAGTTGTTAAAAGAGTAGAAGAAATATTCAGAAATAATAGAACCCATACTAGACATGAAAACAATAACAAAAATCCAGAAGAATTTCTGGATACGATTAAACAAAAACTTGCACTTAAAGCGCAGAGACTAAAACGCTACAAGAAAACTCAACAACGAAGAAAAGATAATATTTTGTTTACTGCTAACGAAAAAATGTTTTATAGAAATTTGCGGAATCCACATAGAAATAGTTTTAGCGAAAACATCGAAAGCACGCCAACGAAAGAAGAATTAGAAAGATTTTGGGGCGGTATATGGGAAGAACAGATTCAGCATAATGACAAAGCAGAATGGGTAAAAGAAGAAGAAAACAGATGGAGTGTAATAGATGAAATGGAATTTACTGAAGTGACAGAATCAGATATAAAACTTACTACAAATAGGTTACATAATTGGAAATCTCCAGGTATTGATAAAATACATAACTTCTGGTATAAGAAATTAACTTCATTACATAAAACAATAGCGCGAAATCTAACTGATATAATATTACATAGACAGGATATACCACCATTTATTGCTACTGGAATAACATATATGCTCCCTAAAGACAAAATATCACCACAGCCCTCCCAATATCGCCCAATCACATGCCTACCTACAATATATAAAATATTAACGTCCGTTATATCAGCTAAAATTAACGCACATATTGAAAACCACAACATCATAGCTGAAGAACAGAAAGGGTGCAGGCGAGGCCACATGGGATGTAAGGAACAGCTCGTGATAGACTCTACCATACATAAGCATGCAACAACGAAACATAGAAACCTACATTGCACCTATATAGATTACAAAAAAGCATTTGACAGTATCCCTCATTCCTGGTTAATACAAATACTTAAAATATATAGAATAAATAATAAACTAATTGATTTTCTACAACAAATAATGAATCATTGGAAAACTACTCTACATTTAAATAGTAATAATAATTCAGTAACGACACGGCTAATAAATATCAGAAAAGGAATCTATCAAGGTGATTCCTTGAGTCCCCTGTGGTTCTGCCTTGCCTTAAATCCATTATCACAAATACTACATAATTGCCGAGCCGGATATCAATTAAAAAACCTTACAGAAAACATTACCATTTCGCACCTTATATATATGGATGATGTAAAACTATATGCTAGAAATGATAAAGATATGAAGAAATTAATAGAAGCTACAGCAAACTTTAGCAAAGATATAAACATGAATTTTGGGTTAGAAAAATGTAAAACAGTTCACATTATAAAAGGTAAAATACGACCTGGCGACTACACAATAAGTAATACAGACACAATAACCGCGATGGAACCAAATGACTTATATAAATATCTAGGCTATAAGCAACTTAAGGGATTAGATCACACTAACATTAAACATACCCTAACCGCAGAATATCAGAGAAGAATAAATATTATATGCAAAACTCAATTGTCTAGTAAAAACCTTATTAAAGCACTTAACACATACGCGATCCCAATTTTAACATATTCGTTTGGTATTATAAAATGGACAAAAACGGACATAGAAAAAATAGAACGAACTACCCGAACTACACTAACAAAACATAATAATCTCCACCCTAAAGCAGCAATAGAAAGACTTACTATTAAAAGAGAAGTAGGAGGCAGGGGCCTTATAGACATATATCATCTCTGGCTAAAACAACTACATAACCTTAAATCATACTTTCATACCAAATCTCATACTAGCATTATGCATAAAGCAATAGTCCATAATGATAATAATTTTACACCATTAAATTTACATGAACAGACCGATCTTGAAGCTCCCAATATTATTAATCGACAACAACAGAAAATAGAAGACTGGAAGAAGAAAGTATTGCACGGCCGACACCCACACGATTTAGAACAGGCTCATATAGATAAAACCGCTTCAAATAAATGGCTTAAAATTGGCAATATTTTCCCAGAAACAGAAGGTTTCATGTTGGCAATACAGGACCAGATTATTAATACCAGAAATTACCGTAAATTTATTATTAAGGACCCCACCATAACAACAGATAAATGCCGCAGATGCCACATACAGCCCGAAACTATTCAACACATTACCGGAGCTTGTATTAGTCTAACACAAACCGATTACACCCATAGACATAACCAAGTAGCTTATATTATACATCAATCCCTCGCGTTTAAATATTCACTCATCCAAGATACTAAAACACCTTATTACAAATATAAACCCGATACTGTCCTGGAAAATCCCTCATGTAAACTTTATTTTGACCGTGCCATACTAACTGACAGAACTACACATTACAATAGACCAGACATCACACTAAAGGATAAAATAAATAAAACCACGTACCTTATTGATATTGCTGTCCCTAATACCCACAACATTCAAAAAACAATAGCTGAAAAGAATAATAAATACGCAGATTTAAAGGAAGAAGTTACAAGAATTTGGAAGCAAGAAAAAGTTTATGTAGTGCCAATAGTCCTATCCACTACAGGAGTTATCCCAAAGCATCTGCACAATAGTCTCAAATTGTTAAATCTCAGTGAATCCCTTTATATAACTCTCCAGAAAGCAGCAATTTTGAACACTTGCCGAATTGTGAGAAAATTCATGCAAATAGATGATAACGATATAGTCCACCATAATACTCCTGTCACATCTTTACAACCTTAATAACATCAGGAATTGCGCTTGCTTGGCTTCGGTCCGCAGGTGTAATTTATACCAGCCAAGTGCTGAGATATAAAAAACATATAAAAATAATAATATAAATATTTGGGTTATAAACAACTTAAAGGACTAGATCACACCAACATTAAACACACCTTATCTGCAGAGTATCAGAAGAGAATAAATTCCATATGTAAATCCCAGCTTTCTGGAAAACACCTTATAAAAGCCCTAAACACATTTGCAATACCGATACTGACGTACTCATTTGGCATAATTAAATGGTCCAAAACTGACATAGCACACATAGAACGAACCACAAGAACTACTCTAACAAAACACAATCATCTTCACCCAAAATCCGCAATAGAGAGACTCACCATTAAAAGACAGGACGGAGGCAGAGGCCTTATAGATATTCATCATCTCTGGCAAAAGGAATTATACAACCTTAAAGTTTTCTTTTATACAAAATCTTCCACTAGCATTTTACATAAGACAATAGTCCAAAATGATCATAATCTTACCCCATTAAACCTATCCGAGCAGGTCGGCCCGCAAAACCCAAACTATAGCATTGATAGCCAAAAACTGAAAATAGATGATTGGAAGAAAAAAACACTACACGGACGTCACCCACATGATTTGGAACAGGCCCATATAGATTCAATAGGTTCCAATAAATGGCTTCAGATCGGAAATTTATTCCCAGAAACGGAGGGATTTATCATAGCAATACAGGACCAGATCATTAATACGAGAAACTACAGGAAATTTATTATAAAAGACCCCACAATAAAAAACGATAAATGCCGTAGATGTCACACTCAACCTGAAACCATCCAACACATTACCGGAGCATGTATATGCCTTACACAAACTGACTATACCCACAGACATAATCAAATAGTAAATATCATCCATCAATCCCTCGCAGTTAAATACTCACTTATCCTTGATGCTAAAACACCCTATTATAAATATAAGCCTGAGACTGTTCTAGAAAATCCTTCATATAAACTTTACTTTGACCGTGCCATTCTCACTGACAGAACAATACACTACAATAGACCGGACATCACACTACAGGATAAAAGAAATAAAACTACCTACCTCATTGATATCGCCGTTCCTAATACCCACAACATCCAGAAATCAATTGCTGAAAAGAATAATAAGTATGCAGATTTGAAAGAGGAAGTCGCAAGAATCTGGAAGCAAGATAAAGTTTACGTAGTGCCTATAGTCCTCTCCACCACAGGCGTTATTCCGAAACATCTTCACCATAGCCTAAAATTACTAAATTTAAATAAAAATCTTTACATTACTATACAGAAAGCAGCTATATTAAACACGTGTAGAATCGTGCGAAAGTTCATGCAAATAGACGAAGAAGAAATAGTGCCCCACCATAATAATCCTGCCACATCATAAATTGCATTTGCTTGGCCTTGGCCCGCAGCTGCAATTTACACCAGCTAAAAGCTGAGAAAAAAGTTAGGAAAAATAATAATAATAATAAAGCCTTTTATTCGGACATTAAAAAATACAATTAATTTTCTTAAACTTAAACTATATTGCTAAACTTATTTTAAAACTGTTCATGTAGTTGATTTTTATTTATTTTTTGCAAGTCCGTTTGCCAATTGGCAAAGGCCTCCTCCAACCTACTCCATTCGGTTCTCTCTCTGGCCACTCTACTCCACGTTGTGCCCGCAACCTGTCTGATGTCATCGTCCCATCTTTTTTGTGGTCTACCTCTTTTCCTTTTTCCTTCCCTTGGGTACCATTGCGTAATTTTTTTGTTCCACTTGTCCTTTCCTCTTATCATGTGTCCCGACCACTTCCATTTTAGTCTTTTTATTTTTAAAGTTATGTCCTGAATCTTGGTCTTTTTCCTAATATTTGTATTTTTTATTTTGTCTCTTCTCTTTACTCCCAGCATGCTTCTCTCCATTGCTCGTTGGCAATTGGCAATTTTATTAGTTACGTTTTTTGTTATGGCCCATGTTTGACTTCCGTACATTAAAATTGGTAGTATGCATACATTGAATAGCTTGCTCTTTGCTGCTATATGAAGGTTCTTGTCTTTCATTACTTCTCTTAGTCCCCAGTACCTTTTCCAACTGTTTGCTATCCTTCTTTCAATTTCTTTTTTTATGTTATCTTTAGGTGATATCAGCTGTCCAAGGTATATATATTCTTCCACATAACTAATTTGTGACTCCTCTACATTTATACTGCGTTTATTACCGTTTGTCATTACCTTAGTTTTATCGGCATTTATTTTTAGTCCCACTTTCTCACTCTCAGATGCTAGTTCGTTTAGCATTCTGTTTAGGTCTTCTGGCGTTTTTGCGAATAAAACAATATCATCTGCAAATCTTAAGTGTGTTAGTGTGCGGCCGTCGATATTTAGACCCAGATTTTCCCAGTCAAAGTTTCTGAAAACCATTTCCAACACAGCAGAGAAAAGTTTTGGAGAGAGAGGATCTCCTTGTCTTACTCCTTTTTGTATTTTAAATGAGTCTCCTTTCTTTTCTAGTTGGATACATGCGGAGCTGTTTTTATAAACGTTTTGAATCAATCTTATGTACTTTTGTTCAATCCCTTGTTCTCTCAACGCCTCCCAGATGTTTGCATGTATTAATGAGTCGAATGCCTTGCTAAAATCCACAAATGCTATGTAGTATATGAGTTGATATTCTGCGTATTTCTCAATGATCTGCCTAACGGCATGGATATGGTCAAGTACGGAGTAATCCCTTCTAAATCCTGCCTGTTCAATTGGTTGTTGTTCATCAAGTTTCCTTTCCATTCGCTTAAGTAGAATCTTTGCAAATATCTTGTATAGGTTGGACATTAAGCTTATGGGCCGATAGTTGCCTATATCGTACTGATCTCCTTTTTTGTACAAAAGGATTACTTCAGATTGAGTCCATTGCTGTGGGATCATTTCTGTATTTAAAATAATATTGAACATTTCTTTGAGGATAGGTGTTATTGTCTGTTTTGTGTGTTTTAAAATTTCATTGCTTATTCCATCGGGCCCTGGTGCTTTATCGTCTTTTTGTGTTTTTATAGCGAATTCTACTTCTTCTTCCATGATGCTAGGTACGGATGATATATCTGTCAGTTCAATTACTTTTTCTACTGTAGTACTTTCGTATAATTTCTTGTAGTATGATGTGGCAATTCCTAGTATACGTTTCCTTCGGTACTCTTTCAATCTATTTGTATCTTTCATCTGTACTATCCAATCTTTTTTGTTACTTAACTCCTTATATGCCTTTTTTATTCCTCCTGTCTGTAATATGTGTCTCTCTATTGTTTCCATTCTTCTTTGCGTTCTGTCTTTTCTAATGCTTTCTTTTATTTCTTTGCTGAGTTTTGCTATTTTGTTTCGTCTGTCCTTGTTGTTTTTGTCTTCAATTAGGTCAGCTCTTTGGTTAAGAAGGTTGATGGTTTTGGCAGTCATCCACTTATTAGGTATGTCTTTTTTGTAAGTCCCTTGTTGGATAGATGATTTAATTGTTTTTTCTAACCAATTGTATTTTTCTTGTATTTCCATATTTATAGTTTCTTTATTATAATCCATGAGTTTTGATATTAAGCAATTGGCTATTTGGGTTGTTTGGTATTTTTTGGGTTTTGTATTCATAGTATTATTTCTTGGTCTTGGGTTTTTTGGTGGCGTTGTAATCAGTTCGGCTCGAATCATTCTATGGTTGGTATTGAAGTTGAGATTGCTTATGACTTTTATGTTCGAGAAGTATCTGCTTTTATTGGTCATTATGAAATCTATTTCGTTTTTTGTTTTTCCGTCTGGTGATATCCAGGTCCACCTCTTACTTTCTTTCTTCTTGAACATTGTGTTTAAAACTTTCAGGCCATTCTCCAGTGCGAAGTTTACAAGCTTCTCTCCGTTTCTGGTTCTGGTCTTTTTTCCATACACAAATGGTCCTAAGACTGTATCTTCTTCTGGTTGCTGTTCTCCAATTTGGCCATTGAAGTCTCCTATCACAACAATGTTTTTATAAGCATGTTCCTGGATCGTTTTGCTTAGCTCAAGGTAGAATGAGTCTATTGTTACTGTATCTGATTGTTCTGTTGGCGAGTATACTTGTATGATGGACCATGGATCTTTATATCCAGGTAACTTGATATTCAATATTGCTGTGCGCTCTGATATACCTATAAAGCTCTCGATATAATTCGTGAGGTGTTTTTTGACAATAAAACCAACGCCGTGGTGACCAGGGGTCGTCCCTATGTGGTATAAAAGGAAGTCTGGATAGGAAATTATTCTTTCTCCTATGCGTCTTACTTCACTCAGACCGACGATGTCCCATTTGATATGTTTTAACGCATAAATTAATTCTATGAGACTTTCCTCGTTTTTTAGTGTAAGTACGTTGAGGGCAGCGACAAGAATTTTTGATTTTCTGTTGCTGTTATTGCGAATTTTTACGTCTGTTGTTGGAGGGTTGTGGTCTCTTTCCCCCACGATGACCAGTCGGCTTGGGGGAGATTTTGTCGTTTCTCTTGTTTGGCTTTTGCAGTTTAGTTGGATGATCCGTTTGCCGGTGGTTAATTGCTATTGGTTTTTTTGTGTGTCGATGTCAGTAAGGGAGTTTGATCGGTTTTTCATCAAATCAAAGGCGTTCGTTCTGTTTATTTTAATAGAACTTATCGTTTGTTGCTTTTTAGGCTTGTTAGTTGGCGTTAGTTGTGGTGAAGTAGATAGTACTCTTTTCCTTTTATCGGTGCTAGGTCCCTTAACCACAAGTTTATCATATTTTAAAAAAGCAGTATTTCCCTTTTTCTTCTCCTCTAATAGCTGTGGTATCAAAGCCTTTCTCTTTTCTATAACTTCTTTAGAATAGTCCTCCGATAAATAAATTCCCTTTAAACTCTTTTTATTCATCATAATTTGGTCTTTTTTCCACCCATTTGTAAATGACAATAGCACAGGTCTGTGTTTGTTCTCAACTTTATTTTTCCCTAGACGATATGTTCTGTTTACTTCATTTTCACCCACAGATAAATTTATATCTCTTTTGAAAATCTTCTGAACAGTTTGTAACAGCTCTTCAGTCGATTTTTCACTTTCCTCCAATCCATAAATTATAATATTATTGTTTTTCTTCTCTTTTTTAAAATATTCAATCTCGTTCTCCAAGTTACAGATTTTTTCTTTCAATTTTTCATTTTCTTCGATCATAGGGGTTAATTTTTGGTCAATTCGATCCATTATACTTTTCGTAAGAGATTCTTTTAGTTCATTTGACTGTTTCTGCATTTCTATTTTCATTTTCTCGAATAATAATTGAAATTGCTCATCCATGTTTTGTGATAAGATTATGAAGAACGGAACGTAATGTGAGTTGGTAGAAATAATTAACTGTGATGGCAACACTCAAGTTGGTTGTCAATTGTCGTTAAAATTCTAACCTCAATTGTGCTGAGCTTCACTATTAATGAGTGTAAATACCTTGAAAATATCAAAGAATTATTTCTTCAATGTCTTCCGATGTTGTTTGGCTGATGTTTGTAGCACTATATGTCCCAAAGTGTAACTTTAACTATTTTTAATTGATTTTCTAGTAATGTCAAACTGCACAGACTTGTTGACACTTGAACGACCGGAAACGGAATCCGTCTCGCCACTTATTGCAATAATAAAAATTACCTATTTGGAAAGTAGTCCCTAAAATGTTCTCCTATATTTTGTTCAGTAGTAGATACAATTTAAGCTAAGACGACGCGGACAAAGTCTGTAACAAAGCTATTTTAAAAATGATTTAGGGGTTAGTGAACATTACTGGATAATTAAATTCAGTCACTCCTATCTATACATATAATAAATTTGTAACCGATCGATGTCTGTACATGGACGATAAATGAGAAAAATTAATGTGGGGGGACAATGTGAGAAAAATTAACGTAATAGAACCCAAAAGAACGATTTTTAGAATTTCTGTGTTTGTCTGTTTATCTGTGCAGTTGTGCGCGATGAACTCAGAAACGGCTTAATGGATTTCGATGAAATTTCGTATGGAGGTAGCTGACACCCTGGATTAACAATTAAGCAACTTTTATCCCGAAAAATGTAGTGTTACCGTGGGATGAAGGAAGAATTCCGATATATTTGGTACTTTTTTGTACTCAAATGGATGGGATGAGACAGGATAACATATCTAGAGCAAGATTGGGACGGGACAAGGTGGGATATATCGGGACGGGACGGGATGGGATTTTTTATAAAGATAACCACGCAGACGGTGTTGCGGGCAGAAGCTAGTTCAAGAATATAAAGCAATACAATCTTTTAAAATAATCGCAAATCCCGTCGCGTGCACGCGCCGCCTTGAATATATTGCTTCAATTCGGGTATAATTTCAGAAATATTATTTTCGGCAACATGTGCAATGTGCACTGGAATTTTCATAAGTAGAGCGGCCGCGGTCGGTATTAACATTATACAGAATGAAATTGAAGGAAATACTGGGGTATATTTTTTAAAACCGCAATTAAGTTGTGGCTGTTTGTATTCTATATGAAATCAGTTCAGTATAATAATCGTCGCAATTCTAGGTATGGGTGCTTATTGTAATATAGAGTACCCACCTAGTGAGACGTTAGCAAGCCGAATCTTGGGTCACAAACATTATTGGTCTTATCCATAGACAGTTTTAAAACCTGTTTTAGTAATCGAATGTTTTGTCTTATTGGTTCAAACTAAATTCAAAAGTCGTTCGAAAGGGACAAAACATTCGATGACTAAACTAGGTTTAAAACGGTCTATGAATAAGGCTGTAATTGCTTCGCTGCTTGGTTTGAAACCCCTCGATTTACAGCCCGCTTTTATCGCGTCGCAGACGATGGCACACATAATCATATGAACTTCTGATTACGTGAATAAAGAAAGAGCACAATTGACAATAATTGGCACAGCAAATGACAGCCTCCGTGGCGCAGTTGGTTGAGCGCCGGCTGTGAAACGTGAGGCCGTGGGTTCGATCTTCGCACCGAGACAAATGTTTGTGTAAACTACAAGTATTTGTCTCGGGTCTGGGTGTTTGTGAGACCGAGGAAAGGTCTCTTGTTGTTTCCGATACCCATGACACAAGACTCGATCTTAGTGTGGGGACTATGTGTGTGACTGTTGGGTTATTACTTTTATTAGGACTTATTTATAAAGATATCAAGGTGAGAGTGTTTTAGTGATTATTTAGAATTAATGTAATGAAATGTTTTATTGATATAAACTAAAAGAAACATTAACCGTGTTATTTAACATAATGAAACAATTGATAGTCGATGCGGAACATTAATTAATTAGCGGACGATTTCGTATTTGCACACGTATGTTTCTATATAATGTTTTATTGACAGTATCTTATAAATAGGAAGGTATGTCAATTACACCGTCTCACATTAGGCCAGCGTTGTGAACTGTAAATTCTATTTCGAAGAGGCAACTGGTTGTAAAATAAGCTGAATGATTCTGCGATAAGGATAAAAAATAATTATGTCGACTTCCGTAAAGAGTAGAATCAAGACGGAAAAAAAAGATCCCGACGAATTGAGAACCTCCTCCTTTTTTAAAGTCGGTTAAAAATAAAATGGTATACATGACGATAAAGTACCTACCTATGTTTAAGAATTAACGTATAAGAAATTTTCCATAACGTCTAGACTGGACTGCAAAATCATTACACTTTTTCTCTTAAGCCCCATTTACACGGAGAGAGATTCTCGGGGCGAGAATCGTATGCGATTATCGCATGACAAAACCGCCATTGATTATCGTGTTCTGACAAATGTTTGCACGATGCAACTTTTGTATATGCTTACGATAGTCGTGTTTTCGAGGCGAGAAACTCCCCGTGTAAATGTGACTTTACACTTACAACTTTATGATATAAACATAAACTCGTATTTACCATTCGCCGCAGGTTGTTAAAGCTAAAACCACATCTAAAAGTTATAACAAAATACAACCCATTAAAAACTTTAAAATCAGTTCTTTGAGCGAATTAAAAAGTTTGAAGTCGTTAACCCTACCCTGAGTTTGTTAAGTCTGTTGTAAGAAATGCAACCGTCACACATTAACTATTCAATGCACTTGCGGCTCTTAGATTTTGCAAACACAGAATTATTTAGCACCGCGAGTCTTGCACTTTGGCGACTGACGGCCTTATTCAGACAGTTTTAAAACCTATTTCAGTTATCGAATGTTTTGTCCCTTTCGAACGACTTTTGAATTCAGTTGGAGCGAAGAAGACGAAACGTTCGATAGCTAAAATAGGTTTTAAAACTGTATGAATATGGTCGTGAAAGTTTTAATGTTTGAGAGGAGGTAATTTGAAACAACACTCGATGTTTACTGCAGAAGTTGCGAAGCTTCTATTTATTCATCATTGGGAATTTCTTGACGCGGCCATCTCTTTTTTGCTATGAGTTTGCTCAAAACAAGTCGATAATTTATCATATGTTATTAGTATTAGTTGAATAAAAGTTTGTTCTTTACATATAAACACGCAATACGTTGTGATTGTGCGGATATACGGAATATATCAATATAAATATTAACTCATACATTTACTCGACTCGACTGCGTCGGTGGCGTAGTTGTACTACGGTACGATTACAAAGCTGAGGTCTCGGGTTCGAATCTCGGGTCGGGTAAGGTGATATTCGATTTTTCTATTCCTTATAGTCCGGAGTCAAGAATTAGCGCCTAATATGGCGATAGGCTCGTCCTCTATCACATGTTGGACGGAACATACAACGCGAAATGTGGATGTCTTGGTAGCACCTCTGCCTACCACTGAGAAAAAGGCGTGAGTTTGTATGTACGTACATACATTAATCAATTTTATAATTGGTCACTCAGAACTGTTATCCAGCTGTTCTGTGATTGCTGACTGAAAATGCAACCACACGGTATTGTGCAATTTATGAAAGGGTATTAATTGCCGAGCGAGGAATACTTGCATTGTTAAAAATCGGGTATGTTTGGTAATAAACGTGTTTTTTTTATATAAAAAATTATACCATCCCTTTTTATTAAGGCTATTCTGCTTCATAATAAACTTTTCCTTTACATAAACCTCATTTATAAACTTTAATTAAATAAATATATTCATATAACACCTAGAGAAGCATAGCGTAATCTCATTTTTATTCACCGCCAAAAGGACAATTACCTGACTTTATAAATATGCGCACAGCACGAGAACTTCACAACACTCATTTGCAATTCTGGTGTCTAGGGAGGTCTTCACCAAAACAGCGAACATAATTTTGACGATGCAACGCTGCAACGACCACTGCGGTTTAAATCTATATAAAATGGTGGCATGTCCATAGTTTTTATACCAAGTGTATCCAGACTGCGGCCGAAAACGAAGCCAGGTGGTAATTTAGTGACAACAGACATAAAGCCCCTTTTACACGGAGAGAATATAAAACAGTTACAACGTATAAACATTTGCCGGAACACCATAATCTATGGCGGTTATGTCATGTGATAATCGTATACGATTCTGCTGCGAGAAACTCTTCGCGTGTAAATGGGGCTTTACGCAACTAAAAGTTTCAGAAACGAAAGCGAAGATTATTTTTCATTTTTGATGTGAAACATCTATAGGATCACTTGTAAACCGAATCGTTGGCGTGGCGACGCTTGCCGTGGCGACGGGTCGTCACGCTATACTGAGGTATACATATATATATTTTATGTGTAGTAGAGTGTACGGTGTGGCTTCTCACTCAGTTCGACGTTGTTGTTTTTAAGTATCATCGTGGTGGGAAATACATAGTTTTTACTAAAATAAGTAATAGGACAAAAATCGATAAGGAAGTTCGGTATTACCAATAAAAATATTTCGTTTGTATACTCACCAGAGCTGTGCTTGGTGGCCCGTTGGTAACTAGTTGCGGCTGCTTACATAATATTGACAGTGGTCACGGTTTCAACTCCCAGGACGCACCTCTGACTTTTCGGAGTCGTGTGTGTATTGTTAGTTACTCATCACGCACTATAACGGGAAGGAAAAACATCGCGAGGAAACTTGAATACTATGGCGATTTTTAAGAATTTCTATGGTATGTTGAGTCCACCAACCTGCATTAGGTCAGCGTGGTGACTATATGGCCTAATAATCCTAATGGCCTAATAATCGTACTCTCGAGTAGGCCCGTGGCCTGCAGTGAAAAATTTGAATTTTTTAAAATATATTTTACTGCACAAACATAGTCGCAGGCATTACAAAGTTTAAAAATAATTTCCCCGCGCCACCGTTACATTCTCGCAGTAATAATGAGATCTACGTTTTATAATGAGGGAGTTTATTAAATTTCTGTCTCAGCGAATTGCAAATTTACAACTATTTTTCATTTATATCGATTTTAATGCAACAAATATATTAAGATTAGGACTCATCATCGATGAATGCTGGTCGCCTCAACGGTAGTCGTAGAGTATTCCTCGAGTAATCAATCAGTAAATTTTAAGGTCCTGAGTTCGAATCTTAATTTACGTTAAGTTTATTTAAAAAGTCCTCGAATGGAGGCCACGAAGCAGAAAGCGCAGCGTGGGACGTCCACCCACTAGGTGGTCAGACGACCTGGTAAAGGTCGCGGGACGTCGCTGGATGCAGGCTGCCTCCAACAGGTCACTGTGGAAATCATTGGGAGAGGCCTATTTCCAGCAGTGGACTTCCTTTGGCTGATGGATTGGATTGGATTATTTGAGTTGTTCGAAAGAACATGATATCTTATTCGAAAAGTACGACTAATAATGCAGTTGGTCATAACATCGTAATACTTCCTCACTAACAAGCAATTTGCGCATCTATTATCGTGAATTAACATGGAATTTAACTCCACACACGCGTGAAGAGCCTTTAAGTACGCCTCAATGTAATTACGGAATGTTTACTAATGATGCGTTGTAATCGGGTAAGGTTAATAGATCGGAAGATAATTTGCAATACATCGTTTACATATTCAGACAGCCTCCATGGCGCAGTTGTTTAGACGCCGGCTGTGAAACGTAAGGCTGCGGGTTCGATCCTCACACCGAAATAAATATTTGTGTGACCCACGGTTATTTGTTTCGGGTCTGGGTGTTTGTGAGACCGAAAAGACTCTCGTAGTTCCTGATACTCATGACACAAGATTAGATCTTAGTAAGGGGTCAGAACTATGTATGTGACTGTTGGGTGTATTTATTTATTTAGAGTAATTTGATTCGTCTTATTTGATAGAGAGATAGTTTGGAACTAATACGTTATTTACAATATTTATGATAATAAGTCTTCATATAATGTAATTAATTCAATGAAATATAACATGAATGAACCACTAAAGCAAAATAATACACATTTCGAGTCATCACAAATCATAAGCGAATTGGCGCGCCATCTTGAGCATTCTGATTAAGAGATTGAATTCGGCGTTGGATATATTGTATTAAAGCTTCCACCAAACTATATACATATATCACCGGAAAATTGTAAATACAATTATGTTATAATCTATCTCACGAGATTGTAACAGTCGAAAAATTGTGAACCGTGATACTGCTTACAATTTAACGCATTATTTTTCGGTAGGTCTAACAACAAATTCCTCAGTTTAGATATACCTCGCATTTTATACGGGTAACAGCACAAAAGATAAGCACTTGAATATCTATGCTCTAGCATATGTGACCATACACTCCGTGATTTCTATAGTTCGTTGCAAAAATTATTGCCAAATCAAATAATTCCCAAGACAGCAAAACAAACCATCGCAACGTCCACACGATAAACACCTATTACGAAGACAGCAATATTAATAAACAGGGGTCATTTTCCCCAAGGACATCATGACCTAATCCCCTTCATCATAAGGCGGCCAGATTACAAGGATTACTGGCCGACTCTGGCCGACAACTGGCCGAGGGAAAGTTGGCCAAATCCCTCGCAATACGTAATACAAAGAAATGCTCTCAGTGTTTTGATCGATGTGGCCTGGGGCGCCATCTGTCTTCATTATCACTTGTCCCCAAAGCCAATTATTGGTCCCTTCTGAAAGAAATTAATGGCGTATTGAATTTCTGAGTTTGATTGTCATTTAGTTATGATGTAGCCGTTAGATACAGGCTGATGTTGGTATTGTATCAGCCCATATACGTCCCACTGCAGGGCACGGAGCAATCGAGAGTACGACAGAGAGTGGTTAGGCCATATAGTCCACCACGCTGGCCAAGTGCGCGTTGGCGGATTTTTACATACCATAGAATTTTATACAAATCGCTATGGTATGCAGGTTACCTCACGATGTTTTCCTTCACCGTTGTAGTGCGTGGTGATTGGTTATCAATACAAACATGACTCCGAAAAGTCAAAGGTGAGCCCTGGGATTTGAACCCGCGTCCACTGTGAACATCTTGGCAGCCGCGTCTGGTCAATTTACCAACAGCCACCACGCACTTATGATGTAAGTAAATTTATGTAATTGTATCTTCAACTCCTAACACTTAACTTCTCCTTATTGACATAATGACGGCTAAGTTATTTATAAAACAGAAAAAGTACGGATTCTATATTTGCACTGAAAATTATGTTGGTCGGTCATCATTTTGGTTGTTTTGGTATTGAAATAAAGTATCGCAGTTTCTGATCATGCCCGAAACATGCAAGTCACTAAATAGGTTGGTTTAAAAAGAGTTACTTTAAAACATTCCGATTAACCCTTTGCTAAAACAGAATATTAATCAAAAAGATTACGGTTAATAGAATGAGCTTATCTTAACAATGTTCAGGTACGGTGTAAGATGTTTTGAGAATGATTTATGAAATCTGCCAAATACAATTAATCCGGGTTAACATGTCCACGAAGACCAGACGCCGCTAATTATAACGTGCGAAATAAATTAAGTCCCATTTACACGGAGAGAGTTTATCTTGGGGAGAATCGTGTGCGATTATTTTATTTTATTTATCAAGAAAAACTTACAACTAGCATAATACATGATAATAATATGAATACTAAACAAAGAAAAGGTCACAAATTACAAGTTTCCACTTATATTATCGCATGACATAACCGCTATAGAGAATCGTGACCCGACAAATGTTTACACGATGCGACTTTTTTATATATACATAAACACACGCCTTTTTCCCAGAAGGGGTAGGCAGAGGTGCTACCAGAACACCCACGTTTCGCCTTGTATATTCCGTCCCACGATGTGATAGGGGGCGAGCCTATCGCCATATCGGGCACAAAATCCTGACTCTGGGCTGATAATAAATAGACTTTTTTATACCCTTACGATAATCTTGGAGGCAAGAAACTTGCCCCATGTAAATGAGGCTTTACTATTGCAGTGGTATATTAGTATTTTGAAGGGTTAACGTGGTTGAAGGGAGTAAATGAAATGCTTTATTGTGTTTTGATTTCAAAGTTATATACCTATATGTATGTATGTGATCATTGTTAAATTAGTCATATCTAAACCTGAAGGGCTGTTTGTTTTTTGTTTGAACGCGCTAATATCAAAAACTACTGTTTCAAATTGGATATTTATTTTGGTGTTAGATAGGCTTGGATCGGGGAAGGCTATAGGCATAACAACATAAAAGCTAACATCACGCTATGACTACTATTCATCTGTATTCCACAAGATGGGTCTTATAAACATTAAAAATGGAGCTGGATTAATTTTACTAACCCACTTCACAAAAAGGAGATGTTCTCAATTCGCCGCCTGAACCGATTTGGAAAATTCTTTTTTCTAATAATCTCATTATGGAATTCCTTGTAACTTGTGTTTGGTTGTTTGTTTACTGAAGATAATTATGACATGTTTATAGATACCTGTAATCCAATATATCCCCAGTAAACCATGAATACTTAAAAATCAGTCATAATGAGACTTAACATCATATGTTTCAAGATGGCGAGCGGAGCGGAATGCCAAGCATGCCCTTGTAATTCATGGTGTTGTTTGGTTCTGCTACTGTTTTTAGCGGTATCGCTTACCATCAGGCGAATGGTATGCTCGTCTCGCCATTTATCGCAATAAAAAAAATTACCAGTGTTGTTAGATTAACGGGTTCCCTCGCGATCGCTGTGAAGCGTGTCTTTGAATAACAACCTTTTGATCGCGAGTACGTGATCGCCGGCAGTTAAAACGCGAGCTCAGTGACTACCATATCTTAAATCTTTCATGGCGATAAAGATGTATGTAGGTCGACGTTTGTTCAAGTTGTTATGTCATTAAAAGCGGAAAGGATTGTGGTGGTTTTTTTTTGTTTTTGTTTATTAATTTAAAGGCTTTTAATCTACACGATCATGTTAGCCTCATTTATTTATTTATACTCTATATTGTAGTCTCAAGTTACATAATAATTAAATAAAGAAATAACCTTAAAGTAGTACAATGGGCGGCCATATCGCATACTTTATAAATATTTATTCCCTAAGCAGAAAAACAATCATTAGCTCTAAATAACTGTGGTGTTGTGTTTCGATTAAGGTACTTATATTGAAGTAGTTTTGTATAATAATGTTTAACTTTGTGTGCTTCATTAAAGACAGTCTATTGGTCTATACATGGTATATCAAAACTGCCACCGAAAACGAAGCCAGGTGATAGTTTTAGTGACTACAGATACGACACAACTAAAAATTTTGCAAAAAATCGTGATGATTTTTTTGTAATGTTTTAAATATCATTGTGTTTGGGTGGTACATCCATATTTTTTGCTAAAACTATAATTTAAAGCCTTGCGTACTGTAGCGTCTTTAAAAATAAAAGAGTGTACATTATTTTTTAGGAAAATATATGTTTCTACCACCCAAATACGATGATAGGATACGTCGAAAAAATTAAAAAATTATCGTAGATATTTTTGCAAAAATTTTAGTTGCATTGTGTCTAAAATCAATAAAACTCCCATCGGACTTCGTTTTCGGCACCAGTCTTGATATACCCTGTATACATGTCAAAATTTATGTATTTTTGATGTAATTTATATTTAAATACTGTTAAATGAATGTTGAATTCATCCATCTACGAGTATTTGCCATGGTTTCTTGGTTTTTAAATCTTTTATTCGTTTTACAAGAACTGAACTTATATTACATTTATTGATTTATCATTGCTTTACATTTATTGTTTATTACATACTAAGGAAATCACATCAACTCATAGGTATGTATGGAAAAGCTGTTTACGATGGTGTAGTCGCTCTAGGCAATTTCCAACTGACAATTATGGTATGTGGCGGCTGCCTTGGTGGCGTAGTTATACTAGGTTATTATTACAAAGCAGAGGTCTCGGGTTCGAATCCCGGGTCGGGTAAAGTGACATTGGATTATTCTATTCATTATCAGCGCGGAGTCAGGAATTTGTGCCCGATATGGCGATAGGCTCGTCTCCTATCACATCACGTGACGGAACACATACGCGAAACGTGGGTGTCCTGGTTGCACCTCTGCCTACCCTTTCTGGGAAAAAACGTGATGTTTATGTATGTACTTTTAACCATGGTATGCAAAAAAGGGTAAATATATTGCAGTTAAAACTATACCTGTACGATAAATTGTAATCTTTGTCGCCGACTAAAGACTCCTTACATAAAAGGAAATGAGTGCTAGTACTCTGCTAGTCTAGATGCAGTCGAGTTCGCTTTCCGCTCACGTCCTCTTGCAATTTATAGTGGTCGGAGTAGGGTATTTTATAAGTCAACTTAATTGACGACCTCGAGTGGAGTAGGGTGAGAAATGCAACGGGGATTGATAAATCTGAAGATGTCTTCAGATGTAATGCACATGTACATAATGAGACTTAACATATTATGTATCAGAAATACACATACCTGGACACTCAAGCAGGGTTTACTGGTGGTAGGTATCTCATATGTGAAGGGCGGCTTGGGTAGGTACCACCGCAATGTCTATTTCTCCCGCCAAACAGTGTAAACGCATTGTTGTGTTCCGGTTTGAAGGACATTGTAGCCAGAGCAACTACTGGACATAATGAGACTTAACACCTTGTGTGTCAGGATGGCGAGCGCAGTGGAATGACAAGCATTTGTTTGTAATTCATGGTGTTTGGATTTGCAACTGTCCATGTAAGTCCGCATGTAAGTGCGTGGTGGCCTCGTGGTATCGGACCAGACTCGGCTGCCTACATGTTCATGGTGGTCGCGGGTTCAAATCCCAGGGCACACCTCTGACTTTTCGGAGTTATGTGTGTATTGATAATCAATCACCACGCACTTTAACGGTGAAGGAAAACATCGTGAGGAAACCTGCATGCCGTAGCGATTTTAAAAGAATTTCTACGGTATGTAAGTCCGCCAACCCGCACTAGGCCAGCGTGGTGGACTATATGGCCTAACCACTCTCAATCGTACTCTCGATTGTAGAGGAGGCCCGTGCCCTGCAGTGGGTCGTATATGGGCTGATACAATACAAAAAAAAATATGTAAGTCCGCCAACCCGCACTAGGCCAGCGTGGTGGACTACATGGGCCTAACCACTCTCAATCGATTCTCTCGATTGTAGAGTAGGCCCGTGCCCAGCAGTGGGACGTATATGGGATGATAAAAAAAACCTGTCCATGAGCGGTGGTATCGCTTACCATCAGACGAATGGCATGTTTGTCTCGCCATTCATAGCTGTGACAAGACTAATAGTCAATAGTGATTTTTTGTTAATAATTATTGCTTTATATACGCCACGATGTAATGACGTAATGTGAGGTACCGTCATCGTGTTCTTGAAACAATTTGTTGCATTTAAATTCGAATATCATGATTTAAAATTGGATTCTTTTTTAAATGGATATTAGGCATTGGTCACAAAATCATTACCAAAATCATTCAGGCTTATTATGTTTCAATGATTTAAGAGTAATGTGACTACAGACCATCCTTACATATATGTTATGTGTCTCGTAGATTCTATAAGCCAGCAAACAGCTTATCTGATTGATACCGCCCATAAACATCCGTTGGCGCGTGTGAAAGGGCATGTGCATTACCGGGTGTCGAATAGATGATGATAGGGTAAAAGGTTATGGGTGGGGAGAATCCTTGAACATAAAGCTATCGGTCATTATATTATACATAGCTGTGGAGGCGTAACAATATTATATATACTAACTCATAGTACAATACAATCGCAAGTTACGAATGCGTAAAAATATAATACGTGTAATTTGTTAAATTAGGTGTCACATCAAGATTCAAAATGACGCTGAAGGATGCGGGTTTGATCCCCGCGCGTTTAAAAAATTGTATCACCAATTTTGTTTACGTGTGACTTGTATTTTTAAACACGTTTACAACACAGCATTACTAGTGACACAATAAAAATATTACTTAAAAATAATCTTTATTGTTTACCATTTTTTATAACACAGCTGACATTAATTAGACGATTGTACTTAGAATATATTTATTACACATAATGTAATCTATATGCATATTTATAATATCATCATAATTATCCATCCATCAGCCAAAGGAAGTCCACTGCTGAACAAAGGCCTCTCTCAATGATTTAACTCAATACATATCAGTGGCGAAGGGTGATTTTTTTAAAAAGGGAAGCCGAAGCTCAATACGCGAAATAAGTGTGTTTATACCTACTGGTCCTACATAGGGAAGACAATGCGACTGATACTTGATAGTAAACATAGTGCAGTCCGGATTGAGTAGGTCAACTTATCGTGAGATGCTTCAGAGAATTAGCCCGAAACGCGACACATTTACATAATATGTACGTGTATCCTTATATCCGGACGTTTGCGAATATCCAACCGCCAGCAAATTATTCCTCCGACAATCTCACTCACCAAACGAAACGATTGCGTTTCGTATGATGGCATCTACGTACTGCGGTCGTCAATTATATTTTAATATTTCCAATATACAAAAGTTGCAATGTCATCATGAGAAAAGTAAAAAAGTATATTTTTAAACGGCACGTGAATATAAGATTAATAAAGAAAAATTAATGATCTAGATACAATGTTAACAAGTACGTTAGCCGCGCTTTTATTAGTTGTATTATTAGTAGTCGAGCACTTCCTAAAATCTAAACAGTAACGTTATTTCCGAAATTGACAAACTAAACATGTACGTCCCTCACGATTATTAATTTCCATTACAACATAATAATAATATTAATATTTATGTACATTTTGTAATTTAAAACATTATAAACTAAATGCGTGAACCAGCTAATACTCGTATACTGTCAAAATGTTAATACAACACTTACAAATGCAGTGATATCTACATAAACACACAAAATGCTGAAGAGCCGCAGCATGCCTCCTGCTTTTTTCCAAGTCTCCAGTCTCAACCAAAGTATATATATGTCACCGTAAAATTGTAAATACCGTTAGATTACAATCTATCTCGCGAGATTGTGAACTATCGTTTCACAGCCGTAGAGTTAGGTTAGATTAGGTTAGGTTATAATACCTATATAATGGATTGTAATCTTCTGAAAAATAATGCGTTAAATTGTAAGCAGTATGTTACGGTTCACAATCTTTCGATAGTTCACAATCTCGCGAGATAGATTGTAATCTAACGGTATTTACAATTTTACGGCGACATATACACAGCTGATTGCATAGGTGACATCTAACTATAATTCATGGATGCCCTCAGTTTAAAATAACGTAGCCCGCATTTTACACGGGTGGCATGGCTTCCACACAATACAATAGGAAAATAACTGTGGTCAAGCATATGTGACCATACACGCCGTGATTACTATAGTTCGTTGCAAACATTATTGCCAAATCAAATAATTCCCAAGACAGCAAAACAAACAATCCCAACGTCCACACGATAAACACCTATTACGAAGACAGAAATATTAATAAACAGGGGTCATTTTCCCCAAGGACATCATGACCTAATCCCCTTCATCATAAGGCGGCCAGATTACAAGGATTACTGGCCGACTCTGGCCGACAACTGGCCGAGGGAAAGTTGGCCAAATCCCTCGCAATACGTAATACAAAGAAATGCTCTCAGTGTTTTGATCGATGTGGCCTGGGGCGCCATCTGTCTTCATTATCACTTGTCCCCAAAGCCAATTATTGGACCCTTCTGAAAGAAATTAATGGCGTATTGAATTTCTGAGTTTGATTGTCATTTGGTTATGATGTAGTCGTTAGATACAGGCTGATGTTGGTACTGTATCAGCCCATATATGTCCCACTGCAGGGCACGGACCTCCTCTGCAATCGAGAGTACGACAGAGAGTGGTTAGGCCATATGGTCCACCACGCTGGCCTAGTGCGCGTTGGCGGATTTTTACATACCATAGAATTTTATACAAATCGCTATGGTATGCAGGTTACCTCACGATGTTTTCCTTCACCGTTGTAGTGCGTGGTGATTGATTAACAATACACACATGACTCCGAAAAGTCAAATGTGAGCCCTGGGATTTGAACCCGCGTCCACTGTGAACATGTTGTCAGCCGCGTCTGGTCAATTTACCAACAGCCACCACGCACTTATGATGTTAGTAAATAAATGTAATTGTATCTTCAACTCCTAACACTTAACTTCTCCTTATTGACATAATGACGGCTAATTATTTATAAAACAGACAAAGTACGGATTCTATATTTGCACTGAAAATTATGTTGGTCGGTCATCGTTTTTTTTTTTTTTTTATTCTGGCACGGCATGATGACTGCACTGCACCTGATGTTAAGCGCAAATGCCGTCCAGACAGAGTATCGAATGGCATCAGACGGCGGTCCCATGCCATTTGACACAATTATGCCGGCCTGCTGAGATGCTTCTTCATACTACGGCGGAAGGACCCAGGATTATAGGAAGGAGGGAACACGTGTTTTGTTTTGATATTGAAATAAAGTATCGCAGTTTCTGATCATGCCCGAAACATGCAAGTCACTAAATAGGTTGGTTTAAAAAGAGTTACTTTAAAACATTCCGATTGGCCACAAACCCCTTGCTAAAACAGAATATTAATCAAAAAGATTACGGCTAATAGAATGAGCTTATCTGAACAATGTACAGGTACGGTGTAAGATGTTTTGAGAATGATTTATGAAATCTCGCCAAATACAATTAATCCGGATTAACATGTCCACGAAGACCAGACGCCGCTAATTATAACGTGCGAAATAAATTAAGTCCCATTTACACGGAGAGAGTTTCTCGGGGCGAAAATCGTGTGCGATTATTTTATTTTATTTATCAAGGAAAACTTACAACTAGCATAATACATGATAATAATATGAATACTAAACAAAGAAAAGGTCAATTACAAGTTTGCATGGTATCAGCCCATATACGACCCACTGCAGGGCACGGGCCTCCTCTACAATCGAGAGTACGATTGAGAGTGATTAGGCCATATAGTCCACCACGCTGGCCTAATGCGGGTTGGCGGACTTTTACATACCATAGAAATTTATACAAATCGCTATGGTATGCAGGTTTCCTCACGATGTTTTCCTTCACCGTTATAGTGCGTGGTGATTGACTATCAATACACACATGACTTCGAAAAGTCAGAGTTGTGCCCTGGGATTTGAACCCGCGACCACCGTGAACATGTAGGCAGCCGCGTCTGGTCCGTTTACCAACAGGCCACCACGCACTTACAATTACAATTACAAGTTTCCACTTATATTATCGCATGACATAACCGCTATAGAGAATCGTGACCCGACAAATGTTTACACGATGCGACTTTTTTATACCCTTACGATAAATAATCTTATCTTGGAGGCAAGATACTCACCCCATGTAAATGAGGCTTTACTGTTGCAGTGGTAAATTAGTATTTTGAAGGGTTAACGTGGTTGAAGGGAGTAAATGAAATGCTTTATTGTGTTTTGATTTCAAAGCTGTGTATGTGATCATTGTTAAATGGTTCATATGTCAAAAACTACTATTTCGAATTGGATATTTATTTTGGTGTTGGATAGGCTTGGATCGGGGAAGGCTATAGGCATAACAACATAAAGGCTAACATCACGCTATGACTACTATTCATCTGTATTCCACAAGATGGGTCTTATAAACATTAAAAATGGAGCTGGATTAATTTTACTAACCAACTTCACAAAAAGGAGATGTTCTCAATTCGCCGCCTGAACCGATTTGGAAAATTCTTTTTTCTAATAATCTCATTATGGAATTCCTTGTAACTTGTGTTTGGAAAAACATCTTAGTTTGGAATGCAATTCCTATAACTGAAGATAATTATGACATGTTTATAGATACTTGTAATCCAATATATTCCTAGTAAACCATAAATACATAAAAACCAGGTATAATGAGACTTAAAATCTCATGTCAAGCGTTGCCTTGTAATTCATAGTGTTGTTTGGTTCTGCTACTGTCCATTACCGGTATCGGTTACCATCAGGCGAATGGTATGCTCGTCTCGCCATTTATCGCAATAAAAAAAAATACCAGTGTTGTTAGATTAACGGGTTTCCTTCGCGATCGCTGTGAAGCGTGTCTTTGAATAACAACCTTTTGATCGCGAGTACGTGATCGCCGGCAGTTAAAACGCGAGCTCAGTGACTACCATATCTTCAATCTTTCAAGGCGATATAGATGTATGTAGGTCGACGTTTGTTCAAGTTGTTATGTCATTAAAAGCGGAAAGAATTGTTTGTGGTGTTTTTTTTTTGTTTTTGTTTATTAATTGAAAGGCTTTTAGTCTACACGATCATGTTAGCATCATTTATTTATTTATACTCTATATTGTAGTCTCAAGTTACATAATAATTAAATAAAGAAATAACCTTAAAGTAGTACAATGGGCGGCCATATCGCATACTTTATAAATATTTATTCCCTAAGCAGAAAAACAATTATTAGCTCTTAATAACTGTGGTGTTGTGTTTCGATTTAGGTACTTATATTGAAGTAGTTTTGTATAATAATGTTTAACTTTGTTTGCTTCATTAAAGACAGTCTATTGGACTATACAGGGTATATCAAGACTGCTACCGAAAACGAAGCCAGTCGGTAGTTTTAGTGACTACAGACAGATACGACACAACTAAAAATATTGCAAAAAACGTGACGTTTTTTTTTTTGTAATGTTTTAAATATCATTGTGTTTGGGTGGACATCCATAGCTTTTGATAAAATTATAATTTAAAGCGTTGCGTACTGTAGCATCTTTAAAAATAAAAGAGTGTACATTATTTTTTAGGAAAATATATGTTTTTACCACCCAAAATACGATGATATGATACGTCAAAAAAATTACAAAAAATATCGTAGCTATTTTTGCAAAAATTTTAGTTGCATTGTGTCTAAAATCAATTAAACTCCCATCGGGCTTCGTTTTCGGCACCAGTCTTGATATACCCTGTATACATGTAAAAATTTATTTTTGCTTAAATTTATATTTAAATACTGTTAAATGAATGTTGAATTCATCCATCTACGAGTATTTGCCATGGTTTCTTGGATTTTAAAACTTTTATTCGTTTTACAAGAACAAAACTTGTATTACATTTATTGATTTATCATTGATTTACATTTATTTTTTATTACATACTAAGGAAATCACATCAACTCATAGGTATGTATGGAAAAGCTGTTTACGATGTAGTCGCTCTAGGCAATTTCCAACTGACAATCATGGTATGTGGCGGCTGCCTCGGTGGCGTAGTTATACTAGGTTATTATTACAAAGCAGAAGTCTCGGGTTCGAATCCCGGGTCGGGCAAAGTGATATTGAATTTTTCTATTCATTATCAGCGCGGAGTCGGGAATTTGTGCCAGATATGGCTATAGGCTCGCCTCCTATCACATCACGTGACGGAACACATACGCGAAACGTGGGTGTCCTGGTTGCACCTCTGCCTACCCCTTCTGGGAAAAAACGTGATGTTTATGTATGTACTTTTAACCATGGTATGCAAAAAAGGGTAAATATATTGCAGTTAAAACTATACCTGTACGATAAATTGTAATCTTTGTCGCCGACTAAAGACTCCTTACATAATAGGAAATGAGTGCTAGTACTCTGCTAGTCTAGATGCAGTCGAGTTCGCTTTCCGCTCACGTCTTCTTGCAATTTATAGTGGTCGGAGTGGGGTATTTTATAAGTCAACTAAATTGACGACCTCGAGTGGAGTAGGGTGAGAAATGCAACGGGGTTGATAAATCTGAAGATGTCTTCAAATGTAATGCACATGTACATAATGAGACTTAACATATTATGTCTCAGACATACACATACCTGGACCCTCAAGCAGGGTTTACTGGTGGTAGGTATCTCATATGTGAAGGGCGGCTTGGGTAGGTACCACCGCAATGTCTTTTTCTCCCGCCAGACAGCAGTGTAAACGCATGGTTGTGTTCCGGTTTGAAGGAAATTGTAGCCTGAGTAACTACTGGACATAATGAGAGTTAACACCTTGTGTGTCAGGATGGCGAGCGCAGTGGAATGGCAAGCATTGGTTTGTAATTCATGGTGTTTGGATTTGCTACTGTTCATGTAAGTCCGCCAACCCGCACTAGGCCAGCGTGGTGGACTACATGGCCTAACCACTCTCAATCGATTCTCTCGATTGTAGAGTAGGCCCGTGCCCAACAGTGGGACGTATATGGGATGATAAAAAAAAACCTGTCCATGAGCGGTGGTATCGCTTACCATCAGACGAATGGCATGTTTGTCTCGTCATTCATAGCTGTTACAAGACTAATAGTCAATAGTGATTTTTTGTTAATAATTATTGCTTTATATACGCCACGATGTAATGACGTAATGTGAGGTGCCGTCATCGTGTTCTTGAAGCAATTTGTTTCATTCCAATTTGAAAAACATGATTTGAAATTGTGTTCTTTTTTAAATGGATCATGTTAGGCATTGGTCACAAAATCATTACCAAAATCATTCAGGCTTATGTTTCCATGATTAAAGGTAAATATTACTTCAGAGTTCAGACCATCCTTATACACATTAAGTTAAGTCTCGTAGATTCTATAAGCCAGCAAACAGCTTATCTGATTGATACCGCCCATAAACATCCGTTGGCGCGTGTGAAAGGGCATGTGCATTACCGGGTGTCGAATAGATGATGATAGAGTAAAAGGTTATGGGTGGGGAGAATCCTTGAACATAAAGCTATCGGTCATTATATTATACATAGCCGTGGAGGCGTAACAATATTATATATAGTAACTCATAGTACAATACAATCGCAAGTTACGAATGCGTAAAAATATAATACGTGTAATTTGTTGAATTAGGTGTCACATCAAGTTTCAAAATGACGCTGAAGGATGCGGGTTTGATCCCTGCGCGTGTAAAAAATTGTATCACTAATTTTGTTTACATGTATCTTGTATTTTTAAACACGTTTACAACACAGCATAACTACTTACACAATAAAAATATGACTTAAAAATATTCTTTATTGTTTACCATTTTTTATAACACAGCTGACATTAATTAGACAATTGTACTTAGAATATATTTATTACACATAATGTAATCTATATGCATATTTATAATATCATCATAATTATCCATCCATCAGCCAAAGGAAGTCCACTGCTGAACAAAGGCCTCTCTCAATGATTTAACTCAATACATATAACATATATATTGCTGCTGTAGTAACACATAGATTACTATGTAATACTACAGCAGCAATACATAGTTCCCCCATTAAGCTAAGCTTGTGTCATGGATAAATATTCTGGCTCATACTATTACATATAATTCAATCACTTTTGCTGTATAAACTGCTGATAACATATCTTGTAGGTTTCAATTAATGTTCTCACCACTCATGAAGCAGATAATTGGTTAATATCGTGCAATTTTACGATCTAACCCCGAGATAAACTAGCGGCTTTTTAAAAATTCATCGTCGCCGCAGCCGGCTCTATTTTCGCAGTTCCATTTTATGCTGGCCGTACATTGAAAAATGAGCCTTTTAGTTGATTAAGACGAGACTAGATATATTGGCTAGTTTAGGAGAACTTTTGTTGGATATTTTATCGTGAAGTCTATCAGGATAAATATCGAACAGTATTGTAGGGCTCGAGCCCGTGTCTGCCAGCCTTTCGTCATTTTATGATTTCTTTTTTATTGCATATATCCAGCAGGTCACATGATGGTAAGTGATCACTGCCGCCCATAAACATCCACAACGCTGGATCATGGATGCGTTGCCGAACCAATTGGTAGAGGAGCGGGAAGGAAAAAGCATGGGAAGAGGAAATGAGTATTGGGCATCCCGAAATCTTGCTCACCGAACAAAACGCGACAGTGAAGCTGTCGCTTCACATCCATTTCCTATGAGACAGTGGTACCGCCCCGGATGAGCCGGCCTGTTCATGCTGAGTCATGACCGACAATAGCGTGGCTCTACCACTTCAAACAGCGTAGCTCTACCACTTCGATTTTTCAAACGACATCCTATTATTTTACAACAGTTCATATGCCGGCTCCACAATCTCGCGAGATGTCTCCTAGAGGCTCTCGGCACGAGTCTTGGCGAGAAGAGGCTGCAGGAGTGCTAGTCATCCACACTCTCGTCCAAAACCAAGGAAGATGAGGGAAGACGAGGCGAGGTTAGTGCACCGTCCTTGCGTTTCCCCGTGTAGCCTTATGGAGAGTTTGGAGGGGCAATAGAAATTTCATTAAAAATATTTCTTTGGTTTATTTAGGATTCTTTAGTATTTCCTTAGCGCTGGATGGATCAGAACCGCACCACATTAAACATGAATATGGCTGAAGAGGGTCATGTCGCCAAAACAAGATTTCCCTGATAACTCACGACCCCCAGCATTGGGGAATCGACGCAAGGAGAAGAATTATTTCCTTATGCATCAACATAACAATGTGTTATTGGACGTACCTTCCCATGCATTGTAGTCTATGGTGCCGCCGACCATAGATTAGGGAGGTTTAGCGTGATGAGGGTCGCCGCGGTGCCTCTTTGATGTGAATTTATTGATAGCTCGCTTTCGGTCGAACACGTGTAAATTGTAAAGTTATTTTGTATTAAAGTTTTTTGCACTTTTTTTATGGTAATTTTACATTGAAATTCTACCAAAAAATTGCCTCGGTGGCGCACTTGTGCTAAGGTATGATTGCAAAGCTGAGGTCCCAGATTCAAACCCGGGTCGGGCAAAGTGATATTGGATCTTTCTATTAATTATGAGCCCGGAGTCAGGAACTTGTACCCGATATGGCGATAGGATCGCCCCCTATCACACCGTGGGACGGAAAATACAAGGCGAAACGTGGGTCTCTATGGTGGGTGGATTGAGAGGGGTTAGGTCATATAGTCCACCACGCTGGCCGAGTGCGGGATAAAAATATGAATTCTTACGTAATCCGATATCAAAGCCTTCCTTCTATTCCATACGTCAGAATGCTGATATCATTTAATATCACTAGCAATGTAGGCACGATCGCGGAATATTTTACGCTATGAGAGCGGTCTATTCTATCGCGTATATACGAGCACCTAAATTCAGAATTGATGATGTTTACTACCCGTGGCTATTATGTAGAGAGGGGAGGCGTAGTAAGGTTATTTTGTTGGGTATTTTGAAAGTATGAAAAAATAAATATTACGTCATGAGTTTATGCCTGTGTCCTCGAAAGGGTAGTCGGGGGTGCCAATATACCACCCATATACAAGTGGTAGAGCCACGCTGTTGTCAGTCATGACTCAGCATGAATGGGCAGTCTTATCCGGGGCGGTGGCACTGTCTCACAGGAAATCGACGTGAAGCGAAAACATATCGCTGAGACTATTTTCATTACAATCAACTGTAACAACAACTTATTTTTTTTTGTATCAGCCCATATACGACCCACTGCAGGGCACGGGCCTCCTCTACAATCGAAAGTACGATTGAGAGTGGTTAGGCCATATAGTCCACCACGCTGGCCTAGTGCGGGTTGGCGGACTTACATACCGTAGAAATTCTTTAAAATCGCTACGGTATGCAGGTTTCCTCACTATGTTTTCGTTCACCGTTAAAGTGCGTGGTGATTGACTATCAATACACACATTACTCTGAAAAGTCAGAGGTGTGCCCTGGGATTTGAACCCGCAAACACCGTGAACATGTAGGCAGCCGAGTCTGACAACTTATACCTAAATGATAATGTAATATTGGATTTTAGAATTTTAGAAATTTTAGAAATGTAATAAATTATTCTCTAGTACAAACTACAGTGCTAGCGCAACTTGCCAGTTATTAAAAAAAAACATCAAATATTTTATACAATAAATTGCTCTAAGTTTTTTGTGTATTGAGCAGTGTATCTGAAGTAGGTATTAGCCCAAGTACGCTCATGTGACATTTTGGCTGTTAAAAATGCGTAACAAAAAAACGCCGACAGTACCCGAATTCAATTTACATACTCGTGTAATGATTTCGTTAATTTATAGTAAATATTGTAATGTTGCATTTTAGTACTGACTATTTAATTCATTACGTTACTGTATTTTGTATCAATAATGTAAAAACTCTTTTAAACTGGAGGTAACGATTGAAGTGGCCTGTTTTAAAAATGATTAGATTTAAAATGTGAAAAATGGAATGAGGAATAGAAAAAATACAAAAAAACAAAGAAAAGGACAGATGTCTTGTTGTAGTTGATCTGGTTGAGTAATGTCGTGTAATTTATATAAATTGATGTAAAACAAGCGGAAAATAACATTGTTATTCAACGAGACGGAGTTTCATTCTTAGCCAGAGAAACCCTTTCCTATAAGTACAACTACCAGATGCAATGAGAGAGGACCACATGACAAACTGAAGGCCATTCTTTACACTCGAGTGTAGGTTTGAATGTCTGCTGTCGAATTTCGTTGGAATTTTTAACTCTATACGATGTAGTTAAAATTGTTCATATGGGAATTTATCAAAAAACAGCAGTTTTAATAAAAATATTTTAGATGTTTTGACATTATTTGTTATTGATACGACAAAGTTGGTGTAATCCGCCTAAAGCGCCATTAACACGGGGAAAGTTACTCGCTTCGAAGATAAGATTTTCGTAAGGCTATAAAAAAGTCGCATCGTGTGAACACTGTCAGAACAAGATACTCTATGGCGTTGGCGGTTATGTCATGCGATAATCGCATACGATTCTCGCCCCGAGAAAGTCTCTTCGTATAAATGGGGCCTAATGGTAAGTGTGGTGCAATATAAAGAGAAAATAATATATGTCGGGGATGGATGCATAACTTTCGTCGATGTAATTATGGCGAGACTGATACACAGGCTAAGCCCGAAATGCGACATACTTTTATGTTATACCTATGTGACTCTTGGGTGTATTTATTTATTGTATTACTTGCATTATATACTAAGTTAGGTTTCCACCATAGTGTGCATAGGTCGCTTCATTGAGTTTAAGCTATTGTGGTTGTTATAAGAACCGAGTTAGTGTGCCGCGCTGCAACCAGAACGGGCAAGAAGCAGGTATTATCGACGAGTTTACGTTTCACAAAGCACACATTAAAAATCCTTTAAAGACCAGTTCATATCATTTTCCAATGTGATTTCGGAATGTTTTAGTTTTTGAAATTCTGTCATATTCCTTTATTTTGACATGAAATATTCGCACCATAAAATATTGTTAGGAGCAGTGTATTTTTAAAGACATTAACCGATTAAAAAAGTTTACGAAAAAATATGAACAATTTATAATAAAAGTTGATACACAAATTACAAGCGTATTCAAGTTTCATATTATTTATGGATTCAATTTTATTAAGAAGTTTGAATTTATAGAGCACGTTAACCGCGTTTTCGTATGCTTAGTTTCATCCTTTAAAAATATATTTTTGGATTGGATATAAAATTAATTTGTGAGAATATTCTAGATAAAAACATATGCGTTTTGTCACAATTTACGAGTAGAAAAAAGTATAATTAGTTTAAAGAATATAGGCCTTTGATACAGCCTGTCCGTTCCCCAGGATAATTAAATACGAGGATTTACCGATGCATTTCCGCTCGGTAATACATTTCCCGCAGATATTGTATCAGGAGCGAATTGAATATGTTAAGCGGGTTTGATATGAAACAGTACGTTTAATGTAACAGATTTAAGTTGGTGTTATTGCATGTTTCTGTAGGAAAATGCTTAAATAAATTTAAAAATACACCCAACAGTCACATACACAGTCCGGACCCCACACTAAGATCGCGTCTTGTGTCGTGGATATCAGAAACTATGAGAGACTTTTCGGCCTACTAACACCTAGACCCGACACAAATACGTGTGTACAACACAAATATTTGTTTCGGTGCGAGAATGGAAGCCTTCTGTCCTCTTCATCTTATTCTGATTGTGTGCTTGATATGGTTTCTTGTTGTAGAAAAATTGGAAATTCGTTTTGGAATATATTGATTATAAAAATTACAGAAGTAATATAAAATGTAACCAATTAAATAATGACTCTAGAATTCTCTGATACAATATTTAAAATAATTCCAAATTACCCCAAAAAGATTTTCTTCATATCAAAGCAGATTAATTAAACGCGAGATTACTCCAGCATCATTGAAAATTATAAAATTAAAAACTTAAAATTAACAAAAATGTATACAAAAAGTTTTTCTTAAACGAACCATTGAATAAAAAATTAATTAATCAGCATCCACTGAATAACGCAAGCATTTAAAAACACGAAAGAGTTGTTCAAAAAAAGGTTGCAAGTATTTATTAATAAAATAACCGAGGCGGTAATTAAAAAATGGGTTAATTTCCATAACTTAACCCGTCTGTGCTCGCGGCCTGTTATTTATTCAAAGGGGAGCAGGCTTGCGGACTTTTCTCGTTGTGTCCGGGTTAAGCCTTGGATTTGCACTGCTATATCTAATTCAAACACTGCCCACCGAACCGCAAATGAAATGAGTAAATTACGCATTTTGTGAGGACTCACAAAGGCGTTTTTCAGTATTAAATAAAATTTAAATTAAATACACCCAACAGTCACATACATAGTTCTGACCCCACATTAAGATCAATTAAGTCTTGTGTCGAGGGTATCAGAAACTACGAGAGACTTTACGGTCTCACAAACACCCAGACCCGACACAAATATTTGTGTTGGTAGTTTGAGTTGCAGTAGGCAACAAACTCTCATTTCTTGCCACTAAATCCAATTATGACAGCCTATTTGGTAGCTTTACTTATTACTGCGGAACGACCTGGGTTTGTACGAAGGAGGGAACACGAGTAAATGTTGAACTTATATGTTATTCTTCACTACACTTTCTTGTTTCTCTCTTCGCATATACTCTCCATATACTCCCTCCTTTCCACACGACAGATTTAATAGATATAAGAAGTATAATATAGTATGTTATATTATAATATGACATACTATATTATATTTATAGCTCCTTTTAGATTTTCACTGCTCACACCATCCACCAGTATAGATCTTAGTCGACTATGCAGCCCTAATGTAGTTTGGTACATAGCACATACCTTTGAAACCGAAAAGTTTCAAACGTGTTAATTTTAGAAATAAAAATCTGTCAGGTACAAACAAGTATCTGGATTAATTATTATTTATAAGTTTTCCTTCGCCTTTTTTTGTTTCTAAGTAATTCAATAAAGACGATTTTGATCTTTAAAGTAGTATGTTCCTCTTTGTGACATTTTTCCTTTTTTCTTTGATTTTATCGCAGCTGTAGACTCGAACATATATCATCCATCCATCAGCCAAAGGAAGTCCACTGCTGAACATAGGCCTCTCCTAATGATTTCCACAGAGACCTGTTAAACGCAGCCTACATCCAGCGACGTCTCGCGACCTTTACCAGGTCGTCTGACCACCTAGTGGGTGGACGTCCCACGCTGCGCTTTCCGCTTCGTGGCCTCCATTCGAGAACTTTTATACAACATATATACATACAATATATACAATTGCTATATTAAACGGAGGGTACGGCATTATAACGGCGTCGATTGATTGGCCGCTGTGAAATTGGACCGCGACGCATATGAAGAGAATTAATTTTATAGCTAATGGATGGCCGCGGGATATTGGCCGTTGCTGAAATATGGTAATACCCATAACCCATATCTCATGTCCACATTTGTTAAATGATAATGTTTTGTTGTTTTTTTAGACAGATATTCAGGGTTTTGTGTGCGTGAAATTAAATGACTTTAAACTGATAAGGCTGATTTTTCTTATTTAAATCTTAGATAAAAGTAGCCCATGCTACTCTACAAGTTAAAAAATATCTAGGCAAAAAATTAAGACAATCCTTCACTTTGTTGCAGCGTAAAAAAATAATAATTACAATAATTAAATAACTATAAAAAAAGAAGATTCCAACGAACTGATAACCCCCTCCTTTTTTTAAGTCGGTTAAAAATGGGATTAAATTACAAATGTTACAAAATTCGATAACTTAATTAACGGTACATAACTAACGGTAATAAATAACTTAATTAACGGTACAACTTAACAAAAATACCAAAATTTTAATGTGATGTCCACACTAGGTTCGGGAACTGTTTTATGAAGATCTAGTTCAAGATTGTAATTTATTAGTGATCTGATGAAACGTGGAAAGAGTGAATGAAGGTATTATTAATATGGAAATGGGAATGTATGCACAAACAAACAGTATTTAAATTATAACTTACATACATATTTATGTATTATTCATGGCAATAGTTTTATAGCTTCTGTGATACACGGCAGAGATATTTCATATTGACCACGATCAAAATTCATGGAGAAATTCATGAACATGTATGAAACGACGCTGATGTCAGGATCGTCTGAAAATATGTAATCTCTGCCTATTCCTATGGATTATAGGCGTGTTTAAGTATCTATGTCCACAAAATTGTTGCAAATATATGAAATTATGTTACAAACTTAAATATCATTTCCTTTCAAATATTTAAGACAATTATAAGACAAGAATCTGACAAAATATTGTTTAAGTCGAAACTTAAAAAGCACTACTTAGCCAACTTACCCTAATGCATTATTAAATGTAAAACTTGATCCTGCAGTCAAACTGTTTGTACAGCTTTGCAAGACACTTTAGTAGCTCATAAGTATATTCTTTTGTTATTAATTAATAAATAAATAAATAATTCAAATATTCGAGACTGCCTCGGTGGCGTAGTTGTACTACGGTACGATTGCAAGGTGAGGTCTCGGGTTTGAATCCCGGGCCAGGTAAAGTGATAATTTATCAATTCATTATCAGCCCGGAGTTAGGAATTTGTAAGAAAAAGGCGTGAGTTTATGTATGTATGTGTCAAATATTTAAATAATCCTCAGTTCACATTTAGTCCAATTTACTACATTCATATAGTGAACGTACTCAAATACACCAGATTCGCGTTGCATATGTTACCGACTTTCATACAAATGACGTGTCCACAAATGCGTTTTAACGAACATTATGAAATAAGACTTAGCCCCATTTACACCGGGAGAGTTTGTCGTCTCTAAGACACGATTATCGTAAGGATATAAAAAAGTTGCATCATGTAATCATTTATCACAACACGATAATAATCTATGGCGGCTCATACTGCCAATGGTAAAGTCATGGAATTTTATTCATAAATTATTTAGGAATTGATAAAAAGGAACAAAAACAATTAATATAAAAATATGCAATCGTTATAGCGAAAATCGAAAATTACTCATTGTCATAAAATCTCAATAATATTGTACCTTAAAAAAACACGCTTGAATTTCTACTGTAAAACCATTAGAAGGAATTAAAGAGAGAAAATAAAAAAAATCCTTATAAACATTGACGGTTAATCTTTTTTCCTGCTAAAATTATATCAAGAAGTTTCACTGTTACGTAACATCAAATTAAGATAGCATTATGGACTTTACTACTCCGATAATAAAGTCTCAATTACAAAATAAATTGTAGGCCGTCATACTGCCTCAATTGATCAGGATAATGATTGATCGAGGAAGGGTGACTGACGGCGGCATTTATCGGGGGATGTTCTATTCATCCCCAATCACTTTCAAGGTTACGATCTTGTAGTTACATAACATTTGACCTTTTAGATTATTGAGATATTTTATTAGTTTTTGGATTCAAGAACAATTGATGTAGCACAGAACAAGCCCAAGTGATGTCAAAGATTAGGATTAAATCCATTTTTCAATTGAAAACAAAAAAATATAACAATACTAAACTCTAGAGCAGTGTTTTTCAACCTTTCTGAACACGTGACCCCTTTTCAGATTAAGAATTTCTGGCGACCCCCTTGTGCCACTGACAAAAAGTTAGTAATTTAGAAGACTAAGTTTATGGTTGAATATTTTGTCCATATTCGTACTTATACTTATTATTAATACCTACCTATACTCTGTAAGAACGGCGACCCCTTGAATAAGACTTTGCGACTTCCACGGGGTCGCGACCCGCAGGTTGAAAACACTGCTCTAGAGGTTTCCTGCCATACCTTTTTTTTTTTCAATAATATCTTGTCTTTAGGTCTTTATCGTGTGTCATATCAATTATCAACCGTATAATTTAGAGGTCTATTACCTTATAATTTTAGTGAAGCAACATTAATTTAATAGTGTAAAGATTTAATAGTAAAAAGAACTATTAACTCGATTAAAAAGCACCAAAACCCTGTTATATTTTTTTCTGGTATTAAAAACCTAATTAAGCAAGTTCTGGCTTTAATTACAACTACAAACTCATTAGAAGATAAAAATAAAGCATTCTGGTCGGAGTAGATTTAATCTAATCTTTTGAAATAAAAAACCTTTATTAAGGAAAGAAAAACATCTAATTACAAGACTTTATTAAATTTAAATAAACAATAATTAACATCTTTTCTTAATACATTGTTCCAAACCGCCGCTACCGAATTTAAGTGTATCAATTTCTGGTTTCGGCTTCTTGTCCAAGCCAGCGATGAGTCTTTTCAGCTTCGCGATAGCCAAGCCTGGGTGCAGACCCTTGGGACAGTCCAGGGTGCAATTCATAATTGTGTGACAACGGAAAGCTTTGAAGTCGTCACGTAGTTCGTAGAGTCTTTGCTCCGTGTCCTGATCCCTAGAATCTATGACCCATCTATACGCATGAAGCAGGTTAGCAGGACCCAGGAATCGCCTCCCATTCCACCAGTAGCTGGGGCAAGCTGTAGCGCAGCAAGAGCACAGCACGCATTCATACAACCCCACCAGCTTATCGTTGTCTGCAGTGCTTTGCGCGTATTGGATGCTCCCCATCGCCTTCCCGTCTTTCCTCACCAGATACGGCCGTATGCTGGAGTATCCTTGGAAGAAGTGGGTCATGTCAACCACCAAGTCTCTGATGACATACATGTGGGGCAGGGGGTAGATGGAAATCTTCTTGTCCGGCGGGATCTCAGTGATGCAGGATAGGCAGTTCCTGCCTTGGAGATTGATTGCGCAGGAACCGCAGATCCCTTCGCGACAAGACCTTCGGAACGTCAGGGACGGGTCCATGTCTTTCAGCTTGATTAGAGCGTCGAGAACCATCTTCCCGCACGTGCTCACGTCTAATTCGTAGTTTTGCATTTTGGGCCCCTCTTTGCTAAGAATACCACCATAACGATATACTTTGAACACCCGGCGAGGGCCTACATCTTTTGCAGGTGTCTTCTTAGCATCTTTCTTTTTGCTACTAAATTTCCTCATTATGGTAAATCTCTTACATAATCGACTTACGAGAATTCCATTCATAGCGGTTTCTGATGTGGTGTTGAAAACAATTCAAAAAGTATACTATTTGTAAAAAATCCGAATGGCATATGACATATGACAGTTTTCTTTTTTCCCTTGATTTCGTCCGCCGCGCCGTAGGCAATTGGCCAGATTTATTATTCTTACCTTTTTCGTATGAAATAATGCGTTGTTTTATTTTTTTCTCTGATTTTTTATTACTTTTTATCATAAAGTCGACGCAGAGTGATCGTGATTTATGCTGCCAAAAGATACCTTATGATTTAATGATGAACCTTCTAAATATCAGAATTTATTTTTTCAGGGATATATTAAGACGCCAGATAGCTAATCGGATTTAAGTGAGCTGAGAGCGGATTATAGGTGCATTGCCAGCCTCTCAAAGGGCTAAGGAAAAGAGAACGAAACACGACAGCAAAGCCGTAACTTCAAGTTCAATCTACCGTTTTCTGTGAGGTAGTTTCACCACCAAGGTCTAGCCAACCTGTTCCTATAGCAGTCCATATTATTAACTACAGTGCCTCTCATTTTTACTTTTATCACTTTCTTAACTTCCAAAACCTCTATTCTTCGTACGTGGTATTTTTTATTCAGTTTCGTCGTCAGAATCGTGTCTTGGGAATGAGTTTGTTCTTAAGTAGCATCCCGGCGTAATCTTATGAGTAGTGCTCGACCACTCTGCGTAATTAACCCTCGTAATCTGGCACTCTGAATAGTTTATTTGTAAACAACGCACGGGTAGAGCCTATCTCATCATCTTTGGGACATAGGGGCCGTGAGTGAAGGTAGCAAACGGAATAATGTATTTTTTAAGTATATTGGTAGGAAAGAAACCCTTGGATTGATTATTTTATGCATTATAGTAATTATAATTTCAAATACCTAACTATTACCCTGTATAGCATTCTGATAATAACATTACCGTTTAATTAAATATATATTTTTTTGTGCATGTTGTGTTTGTTTTTAATTGGTTGTACAATTTATGCAAGATTGTTTTTATGTTTTTTTCTTATGTAAAATTTAATTGTATAATTGTTAACAAACCTAAAAAATAAAATAATACTGACCATGGTGGAGAAGACTGGCCCACCTTATATTCGCTGGCGACCTACCAGTGTGTCGAGTTTGGGAAACGCTGCATGTATGTGTTTAGTCTCGGTACTAAGAGTTTTGAGCCATTCAAAATAAGTGTGTTGATAGTCCAGAGATAATCATCGTATACAAGTAGATACTCTCTTCCAATTTCATCGCACTTATTGTGAGGTGCAATACCTTGGCCTTATATCTACTACCTCCTAGGAAAAAAGTGTTCTCATTTGTAAGTCGGCAAGAGGCTCATTATTCCCCTGAGTTGGTTTACTGGTGGTAGGCCTCTCATAAAGGCCGCCTGGGTAGGTATCACCGCAATGTTTATCCCTTCCGCCAAACAGCAGTGTAAACGCATTGTTGTGTTCCGGTTTGAAGAATATTGCAGCCAGCGTGACTACTGGACATAATGAGACTTCGCACCTTATGTCTCAGGATAGCGAGCGCAGTGAAATGCCAAGCATTGCTTTGTAATTTATGGTGTTGTTTGGTTTTGCTACTGTCCATGAGCGGTCGTATCGGTTACCATCAGGCGAATAGCATGCTCGTCTCGCCATTGATTGCAATAAAAATAAGAAAAAGTCCACCGCTTGCACGTACGTATGTTGTTCTTTAGCAACAACATTCGCAGTTACTTTCCTATGGTTTTTGGTATTATAGAGTATGTCATTGAACCCAATATTGGTTTATATATTTATTGAAGTACAGTTTTCTTTGCAACGCACGACGTCACGAGGGGATTAAACAGGAATATTATATTAGCGGACCATCCCGTCCGTGTGTGTCAATGTTCTCTGTCACTTGTAATATTAGCAAATACAATACCTCAAGAAATTTTGCCAGTGAGATGGGATTTTAAATGAAATCCCTTTACATTAATTCCTTATGTTTTATTGAGGTGTCTTATGTCTACCTATGTATAACAATTATTATTTAACTAAAATATCGCTGATCATTAGTTTACATTAGGTTCTACGAGGCCTTGCTTTTGGTGGTAAATATCTTGGAAACCTAACATAGAGGACAGATTCATTTTGTATACAAAAACTGTTTATGTAAAACTCTTGATAGTAAGCTTAATGTAGTTCACTACCGTCAATAGATGGGTATTTGCTATTGGACACAATCTATCTTCATCCATCCATCAGCCAAAGGAAGTCCACTGCTGAACATAGGCCTCTCCCAATGATTTCCACAGCGACCTGTTGGAGGCAGCCTGCATCCAGCGACGTCCCGCGACCTTTACCAGGTCGTCTGACCACCTAGTGGGTGGACGTCCCACGCTGCGCTTTCCGCTTCGTGGCCTCCATTCGAGAACTTTTTGGCCCCACCGGCCATCAGTTCTCCGTGCTATGTGCCCCGCCCATTGCCACATCAACTTGCTAATCCGCTGGGTTATGTCGGTTACTTTAGTTCTCCTACGGATCTCCTCATTTCTGATTCGATCTCGTAGGGAAACCCCGAGCATAGCCCTCTCCATAGCTTGTTGAGTGACTTTGAGCCTCCTGATAAGGCCCATAGTAAGAGGCCACGTCTCGGTGCCGTATGTCATCACTGGTAACACACAACTATCGAAGACTTTCGATTTAAGGCACTGAGGTATTTTGGACGAGAAGAAGTCGCGTAGTTTCCCGAACGCTGCCCAACTGCTATCTTGCTTGGAACCGGTTATAAAATAAATATAACATTGTCTAACAAACGTTTCTAAAAAATACAAGGAGCGCAGTAAAATAGCGGACTTGCTTAGTTGGTTACGAGGGCATAATATTAATATGATAATAAAGAAATAATATTTGGAAAATACCTATCCGTTTTGGAGTTATGACCTTATAAAGTTTTAAGATGTACCATCACCTTTTCGAATAAAACTGGTTGGGATGGGTTAAGCACAAGATTTTAACATATACGTATTTTTTCGTTTCGTCGTTTATTAAATAGTTAACGAAATAAACAGTGAAAATCATTTTGAACAACAACAAAACTTTCATAGACTTCGCCTTAACATTTGTTACAGACGTACATAGGTATCTATTTGGCGTAATACTTTAAGGGGAAGCACGTGTGTTGTTAATTGTTAATTTCTCGGTATCTTTGTTATTATCAGACTACGCTATGAAAATGCATTTTAATCTAGACGCAATCACGATTTCCTAAAACGTGTATTAGCAAGTGCGCCGTTTGTTTGCGCACCCTGTATATTTCATATTATAATCTGTTTTACGTGTAAACATTCCGGGTAACTGTATTTAAATGATAATCGCTTGTTCAACATCTATCACACAATAATCCCTGTCTGTAAACCGAAAATATGCAATCATATCCCCGAAGATATTAAACTGTAAGATGCTAAATACGATAGCCCACCAACCTACCGAAATGGACCTTATAACCCAGAATTTAAAATACATTTTTGTGTGCTCTAAATTGTTAAATATTTCACGATGAGAGGGCAGGATGAATCGTGTTTAGAAGCAATGATTGATGAGAGTGTGTGTGGTAGCGACGGGGGATTTTATATGTTAAGTGATTACGAGTGAATTTGAGAAAAAAACGGGACGTTTCTCGCTTTTGTTTGTTATTTATTCAGTGCGAAGTTCGCTTTAAAAATTTACAATGTCGGAATGTGTGGACAAGTCATTTTAATGTAATACAAATTATAGAGTAATTTAGTATCACCATAACGTAATTACGAGTGGACGGAGCCTAGGTTTAGACTTCAGAAATTGGGATTTTAATTGTAACTATCAGTCTCTTTAATGGTGACCGAAATCGGTGACGAAACCGAAGAATTAGTGGAGTAATTGGTTCATTTTGCACTAAGATACCAAAGATTGCCTCGATCAAAGTAGTTGCACTATGTTCCAATGATAGACGGAGGTGTAAAACCGATTGGAACTACACGTCAAGACTCCTAGACTTTTAGCTAGCTGCCTCAGCAACGAAAGGTCAAGGTCATGGGGCTTATGGGACCACTGGCTGATTATGGAATCGGGCAATAGTTTCACAATATAAAACTAGAGAAAACAGCGTAAGAAAGCTAAATTTGCCAAAGGCCAGGATAATTCCTGCTAGAAAAAGAGAAATAAATAGTGGTCTATATCTGTGAATGTTGAAGTGTGATATTACACTTAATTACCAATTTTAAAGTATTTCGATACAGTAGATTTGTAGCTACCCTCATTTAGTTTAATAACATGTTCCCATCATCTTGTGCACTATATAAAAACAAGGACTCTAATATCAAATATGAAATTAGCTCTACTGAGCTTTGTAGACGATAACAAAAATCCAATAAGTTGAGGCATTTTAGTTGGTACGTATTCTATCTTTACTGCAGCTCGTAAAATCGAAAAGTTAATAAAGGTACACTCACCTCACAACGTGAAGGTAAACGGTACAACAGCAAAGATCGGTGCAGTGTTTCATGTAAAAATACGTCAGTGAAACTTAACAATGTGACAATTAAATAAAATATAATGAAGTATTATAGAAATGCCTTTAAAAAGCAAATATTTGCTCTCCTCGTGATAAAGCAAAACCTACTTAATATTGCTGTAAATACTGTCCTTTGCCTTTCCGTGTCCTACATTAAGTTACCTGTGAAAAAAAAATGTTTTTAGTATGCAGGTTGTATGCTGGTTTCCTCACGATGTTTTCCTTCACCCTTATAGTGCGTGGAGATTGACTATCAATACACACATGACCGAAAAGTCAGAGGTGTGCCCTGGGATTTGAACCCGCGACCACCGTGAACCTGTAGGCAGCTGCGTCTGATCTGTTACCAACAGGCATCACGCACTTATTCTATATTATATTCTCCGTGAAAACGCGCTCCAGAACACACTGTAATCAAATTACTATCACAATTAAGTTGATCAATTGTATCTTCATCCTTCATACAACAATTAATACATCCATCAGAACTAATAACAGACAGGGTAAATACGCATTTACGAAGTTCAACAGTAACCAAGTAACGTTTATCTCGTCTGGAACTAAAGGGCTAATAATTTCAGTCTAATTGTTATTGAGGTAGTTTCCTAAGCAATCATACGAGTAATTAAACATTCTACAGTTAATATTTGAACTGTTTATTAGTACGGCAATTGAATCTGCCACGTTTGTTAAGGATTCGTGATTATGCTTTCGTATTTATCTATTTGTTTTTGAATGTTTAATGTGTGCTGTGGGAGTATTGTCCTGGCTATGTTCCCCATCATGGGGAAAAGAGCCGGGAAGAGAAGTGTAGGAAGGAGAAGGAAGTCCTGGCTACGCAACATTCGTGAGTGGACTGGAATAAAAACAGTCGAAGAGTTGTTCCGGCTAGCCATGGACAAGGAGAGGTTTAAGGAACTGACTGCCAACCTTCAGTAATGGACAGGCACCTAAAGAAGAAGAAGTGGACGTGTTTTACGAATATGTGCCACAAGTTATGTATATCCTACTGGCGGTTCTATATACGTCCCACTGCAGGGCTCTGGCCTCCTCTATAATCAAGAGTACAATTGAGAAGGGTTAGGCCATATATTCCGGCACGCTGGCCTAGTGCGGGTTGGCTGACTTTACATACCGTTGAAATTGAAATTGGCGGTTTACCTAACATAAACTCAGAGGTCAGATGTACTGACTTGAACCTCCGATTTGAAGCGGACTGTACCTATAAATTAAAGGTCTTATAGTATAGGTCGTATAGTCCATCAGTAAAATAAAAAATATATATTTTTAAATACTCCATATTTTTTTTCCTCACGAAACAAATACTTAGATTATACGCACGACCATAATAAGCCCATTGATAACTATATACACACACGCGCGCGTGTCTATGTATAAAAATCACCGGCGGTCGTGCTTGTAGCAGACGTTGAGTATAATTTGAACATTGAATAGGCAATTACGAAATGGAAATAAATAATTTATTACGTGTAAGAATATTTAACACCATGTGTTAATCAGTATAATTATCTTCGGTTTAATAAAATTTCACCGGACCCTGGAAGATTACCCTGCATAGGAAACTCTCCATTCTAGATGAGTCACTTGATCATCAATGGGCGTATATTGTCTCACATTATTTAAGACTTAATTACAAGAGACATCTAGCTAACTACTAATTAATTCTACACGATGCTCGTACAGATATAATTAAAACTTAGTAACAACCTCAAACGCGCATACACGTAGCAAATCAATTTCTGAACGCAATAACATGGCAGGGTTAATTTAATTACTAGATATTGGAGCTCAGATCAATCGGTATTGAACGTGGAGTTTCAGTATGAAGCGTGTGGTTGAGAAATATGATTTTGTGGTGCAATGTGCCCAATTTTTTATATTTTATTGCGATGAATGGCGAGATGAGCATGCCATTCACCTGATGGTAAGTGATACGACCGCTCATGGACAGTAGTAACACCAAACAACACCATAATAAAAATAACTCTTGGCATTTCTTTGGGCTCGCCACCCTGAGACATAAGATGCTAAGTCTCATTATATCTAGTAGTTACACTGGCTCAATGCATTGTTGTGTTCCGGTTTGAAGTGCATTCAAAGTTAACTACTGGACAAAATGCAACTTAACATCTTATGTCTCAGGATGGCGAGCGCAGTGGAATTACAAACATTGCCTTGTAATTCATGGTGTTGTTTGGTTTTGCTGCTGTTCATGAGTGGTTGTATCGCTTACCATCAGGCGAATGGCATGCTTGTCTCGCCATTCATCGCAATTAAAAAAATACAGAGTCAAATTACACACATCATTGATATTTATTTCGGGTCTGGTTGTTTTGAGACGACCTGGTAAAGGTCGCGGGACGTCGCTGGATGCAGGCTGCCTACAACAGGTCGCTGTGGAAAACATAAGGAGAGGCCTATGTTCAGCAGTGGACTTCCTTTGGCTGATGGATTGGATTGGATTGGATTGGATTGTTTTAAGTCTAATGTCTGGCGTAGTTTGAATATTATTTTCAAACATTATAACATGGCAGATCCTTGCTAGCCATTTAGACTAAATTTCTAATGGGTTGAGTCGATTGGGGTGGTAGAACTCTTTCATAAAAAAAAAATTAAGTGACAGCATTCCTGCTAAGTTCCATCACAAGATACATCCCACTTTTAAACACGGTTGAAATCTCACAAGATTTCGCAACATATCTCCATCGGGAATTTACTACATGCGCATTTATCGATTCTAAAGACACGATGTACCCAGGGCTTCATAAGAAGAATTTATTCCTGCAGCATGTCACGGTGAAACTAAATACCTTTCTTTTGTTAAACGAGGAAGTCCTTTAATGTCACTGATACTATCAAGGATAAGGGACAATCTCTCTCTCTCTCTGGTCGGTCCATCATGCCTGAGGATCGAGGTCGGCATCATCCATCAGGGTTGTATATGGAGCGGATGATCTGCCATTGGTTTTTGCCCAGCGCGTCTCTTACGGATGTGTAGAACTTTGTGGACGAAGAGGCTTTGGTTTGGTCAGTCTATCTTGTTGGTGTTCTCACCACATTCAACCTTTCCAATTTTTCATCCCTTCTGCGGGCTGTGGCCGAAATACGAAAGTATCCGTCGTTGGCATATGTTGGACAAGCGAGTTTTAACTTGGAGTAGAAACAAGATTGATGGGTCGCTTCGCAGTCCAAGGAATTAGAATGCGTCTCCAGCACCAAAAGGACAATAGCAGATCAGAATAACGCTGCAAAACAGTTCCCGATGCAAAACGTCTAAATTTCGACCACAAAGCGGCCATGTTTCACCAAAACGTCGGAATTGTAAGCGTTTCTATTAAACCCGTAGGCTGTGGTGACCGCAGGAGCGCCGCAGAAACTTTCTCGTGCCGGTGTTCGGAGTAATTTTGCCGTAAGCCACATTGATTTGGGCTGTGGTTACAACGGTTCGTGTTATATTGATTTACTGTATATAACATTATATCATTGAGCAGGTTATTCACAAATATTTTCATTTTTTAATTGCAGTGAATGGAGAGACGAGTATGCCATCACTAAAGTTCACGCTGCATTTCGCAAAGCAAGCAGTGCTATATGCAAGAAATATGAAAAAATACATATTGTTATAATAAAAAAAGAAAGCAAAAGTAACAGAACAGCGCCATCTTAAAAAGTCCCTCAACCTCAACCTTAAATGTATAAATTACATCTATTCGTCCATCTGGTAATATATCTATGTCTAGCTTCCCATTGACGATGGTATTACGAGTATATACATATGATTGTTTCGAGAGCTCTACATATACAATCAGGTGTAGAATTCTCTTTTCCAAATTTAAACACAAAATAAAATGTAAATAAACCCCATTTTTTTATTACTAATGCAATGAAACTTACCATACAATGTGATAAAATTAGCACTGTTCTATTGATTTAGTCAATAATACGGATTATAGTAGACTCCGCAATGATTGCTCGGAGCCGTGTGCTCAAGCCTTAGCATTTCCTCTACGAATGAACCAAGTAATCGGGTCACGGGGATAAGTGACGTTCTTTTGGCTTCCACGTTAGGTAGGGTGCACATTGGCGGGAGTTAGAGATTTGTATTATTATTTTTTGTATCAGCCCATATACGTCCTACTGCAAGGAATGAGCCTCATCAACAATCGAGAGTACGAACGCGAGATGTTAGGCCGTTAGGCCACCTCGCTAGCCTAGTGCGGGTTATCGGACTTTACATACAATAGAAATCCTCCCAAATCGCTATGGTATGCAGGTTTATTCACGATGTTTTCCTTCACCGTAATAATTTTATTATTTAATATGAGATTACGTGCGTTGATTTATAGGAATGTAAATATTTGTATTACTTCAAAAATGGTTTAATTGTGATTTGAGTCAGCGATGCAAGAGTTTTGGGTTCTGTCGATCGGTATACCTTAATTTCTCTCTCACTGTCTCTCTTTCAAGCAATGAATCCGACATGGTGATGGAGTCAGCTTTCTAGTCCTATCGGTAGACCTTACTATTCCAATCAATCCAATGCATCAGCCAAAGGAAGTCCACTGCTGCACATAGGTCTCTTCCAATGATGTCCACAGTGTCCTGTTGACCTGACTATTATCAAATTTAATTTATCGTCATCCTAAGCCACGCCTAAGTACCTAGCTCAGCCAATGTTTCGCATTCGTATTGAAGAAAGAATTATCATAGTATTGTAAGTATATACCTATAGCCTGTGTATACGATTTCTGCACCCTTCATGTGGCTTTTGTATAATTTTACAATCATTCTTATGGATATAAGCCTTGACATTTAATAAAGTCACATGATAATTCGCTAATTCTTTTTTCCCATAAACATAAAAAGGGTAGTCATTAAGAGATTGTATCGAGTGATACGACCACCCTTTGTACTTCTATGTTTAACTGCTAAGATGTGGTGTACAATTAAGAATATAAATAAAATAAAATAAACGACACTTCTTTGCCACCATGTCCTATCCCTTACTCCAGATGTCCTTCGACGTCGAAATGAATTTTGCAAATTCAGGGCTGTCTGCGATGTGTTTACTGCTTGTATTTATCGATATTCTTTGTCTGCTTATATTCATGGTATCAATGAATACGGATTGATGCTTTGCTGGTGGTATATTGAATTTCACCCGGATAGTGATAACAATATTTGAAACTTCGTATTAAAGTTTCTTAAGTACATTTAAGGACAGAAACGGGTTTCAGAACTTTGAACGGTAAATAATATTATGTATCTTGACAGATTTTTTGTTCGAGAATAGATAATTAATTTTGCTACATTCAAAGAGCTCAGGATTACTCTTTTTCTCTTTTCAGCCTCAGGAAGTCCACTGCTGAACATAGGCCTGCCCCAAGGACCTCCACACTGACCTGTTGAAAGTGGCCTGCATCAAGCAACTACAACCTTAACTAGGTATTATTAACAGGATTACCAGAAGGATAGAACAGGGATAGAGGGACAAGCAAAATTGTGACCTTCTTGGTTCAGGTCAAGGTGATGGTTACCACAAAAATGTCTTCCTAAAAGAACACGCATGGTTCAAGGAACGAAAGGAGTTATTTAAAACTTGATTAAGATTAGGAGTTAATAAGAACAAATCAAGAGAAAAATAACTGCACCCGGGAGCAATTAAGTAAAGCTTGCAATAAATAAAACAAGTCCTTCCAGTAGTTATTGCGTGATAAGCACACAACGAAGTACTTAGTTCTCATTTTAAATAATGTTCCTAGGAACATACGAGAAACGCTGTAAAGGAATTTATATTGTGTGCGGAGTAATGTTAATATTTCTACAATATGCTGGGTAAAGTTGTTCAGAGTTGTGGAGTCGTTGCATTTCAGTTCTTAGAATTTAAAATCTAAACTGTTTTCTCTTGTACATTTTTCCTCTAGTCCGTTATTAAAAATGGTGCGTGGTGGCCTGTTGGTAACGGACCAGACACGGCGGCCAACACGTTCACGGTGGTCTCGGTTCAAATTTAGGGCACGCCTCTAATTTTCGGAGTCATGTGTGCATTGATAGTCAATTACCACGCACTAAAACGGCGAAGGAAAACATAGTGAGGAAATCAGTATACCATAGCGATTCATAAGAATTTTTATGGTATGTAAAGTCCGCCAACCCGCACTAGGCTAGTGTGGTGGATTATATTGCCTGTTTAGGCCTTTCAATCATACTATCGATTGTAGAGAAGGCCCGTGCTCTGCAGTAGGACGTGTATGGGCTAATATAGATTATTAAAACCAAGTATTTCCTCTCTTTCCTTGATGGTTTTTTTTAAGTAGTCTATGCCTTTTACTAGGCACCAGACTTCCTAATAATAAAAATTCTATTTACATCAGTTGGGAGGTTTCGATGTAAAGAGGTAACAAACATAATAATCATTTTCGTGTTTATAATAATAGAAAGCATATGGATAATTACTTTTTGTTTGATATTCTTAAACGACCGTGGACCTAAAGTGAAACCTAGAATATGACCATCGATGTTGAATTTTGTACTAGCTATGAATCAAAACAAACAGCTTTATTCAATTTTCCTCATTCACACGACAATACATTCTCTTACGAGGCACAAATCCCAAATCCACACAAAGGCTGCACGAATTGAGTTCCGCGTGCCTTGTTGTAAACATTTTTCAATAAAGTCTAGTTCTTTCATATGGTAATGGTGAAGTGCATTGTAGATTACCGTTTGTACCACTGTGGTGTTGAGAAATTTCCTTTGTCATGTGAGTTTTAGTGTTTCTTTATAGTGAAGTGTTTGTACTGCTCGTGAGTGCAATGTTGTCAATAAGCGCCACTACACACCAAAGTCGCCGACCCGTCGTATGTTGGCAACTTTTTCATGGCGGGCTAGTTGTCGATTTCACTCATGTCGTTATTGAATCCCGGAGAATTGAGTTAAGCGCTTACATTGCCGACATGCCACCAACATTTCGCATGGTTGGTTAAACAACCAACCAATGAGGAAGTATCACGGGAAGAAGAAACTACTGGGCGGGCAAATTGTCTCACAACTTGTTTGTTTGCTATTGTTTCTGTCGGTACCAAGGACTTTCTAAATAAGAACAAATTCATCATCAGCTATAGTCGAACTTCATCTACAATTATAAGTAACTATAAATTAGTGTCAGTTTTTATTTGCCACAGATAAAGAATAATTTTCAGTTATCAATTTTTACTCAATAAAATCATGAAGATTCTTCGCCAGTTGTTTTCTCACAGATTGCAAGCTGTAAGATATAAAAGAGTTATTACCGCAGTTAGGCGTGGGTGTCTCCAGTACGTGAGAGAACGCCGAGATCGCGGGCTTAATGGTACATCGATATGGTTCGTTTACCCCGCCCACGTACCGATCCGTTCGTTTTAAAAGCAAAAAACAGATCTCTTAATATTACAGCCCTTTTTAGCGTGTATTTGTATGTTCTTATCTTATGTCTAGTTACTCCAGTTGCTTAAATCTTTCCGTCTTAGTCGGATATTTTGGCTCATACTTTGCTTTTGTCGTTGATAATTATATCTTTAGTAAAGTACAGGGTTATAGGTTCAATAATAATTCCAGATAATCCTCTTAGCGCCAGCTTTTTAATTTGAAAAATATTTTTTCTGGTATTGTGCACTTTTCCAAAGGGACGACATAAGACATAATATATGACAGACAAACTTATTTTTATAAATAAGTTGTAAAAAAATAAATTGATATTATAAATGTATGATGCAAGGCTATGTTCTTACAAGCGAACGTAACAAGTTTAATACAACCAAGAGGAAAAATATCAGCATAACAAGTTGTTTCGGGACCCTGATATCGGCTGCCATCTTTTCAAAGTATTTATTACGTTCTTTCCTGTTTGGTGGTTAGTTTTTTGAAGGAATACACAAGATTCTGTTAGTCATAAAAGGAAAAATATTGATAGTTCTATAAAACACAAAACAATATGAATGCTTTAAATTAGATTCCTCAATTCTTTCGTCTCAGACTTCCGCCTTGCAGGCTTCCAAAAGGTATCAATGGATATCCTAGGGGGGGGGGGGGTTGTTGAGTAGTGGACTTCATCTACCTTAGAAGAGAAAGAGAGATAAGGCTTATACTCAGCAGTGGAGTTCTTTGGCTGAAGATTATCGTGAATTGTCATATACAGGAGTACTCCTGAACGAAGGGATTTCAACCACGTGAAAGCGACCTGAATGCAGCGATTTCTTGCAATTTCATATACCTCGATCGACTATCTTGTAGGTGAACGTCCGACGATATGCTAGTTGGTATAAAGTCTATTAAAGTGTCTCCGTAGCGTGGAAATGTGTTTCTGTTACGACTGATTTAGTATTCTGTTTAAGGGTGAAGCGAATTTCGGTAAGTAGGGGGCTTGCCTCAACTTCCTAATTGAAGAATTCAGCAATCACTAAGTTATTCACAATCGCACAACCCAGTTTGAGAATCCTTAACTTTAACAAGTACAATACTTGACATACATTTCCGGTTTAAAGTGGTTTTAGTTAAAAAATAAACAAAAATTAGGTGCCTCTTTGGTCCAGAGGCAGTGTGTATTGACTATGATCTGAGAGGGCCCAGGTTCATTTTCGATCTAGTACATTACACTTTGTGTAATTTTTGCGATTTGAATCTCATACAATTTGATCGGCTGGCCGCCGTTCGGGCGGATACAATTCCATCACCAGCTGAATTGGATTGAACAACAATGCATAATAACTCCAATGTTTATTTACTCGTACCCAAACAAAAATCTTTGGCCCCTTTCCAGACATATTGTGATACAAACTTATATTTGCGTTTGAGTCCTCAATTTTCGTGAACCCCTTGAAAAGGTCGAGTTGTTTACAAAAGGAACGTGGACACCACAGACACGATCTAAATAGATGCCGCAAGCGCGCTTCGCCTTGCCAAGGTATAAGTTTGGTTTACTTATTTCAACGTTCTTTCATTTAAGCCCCATTTACACAGGGAGTTTCTCGCCTCGAAAGTAAAATTATCGCAAGGATTTAAAAAGTTGCATCGTGTGAACATTTGCCAGAACACAACGATCTATGGTGGTTATGTCATGCGATAAAGACATACGATTCTCGCCGCGAGAAATTCTCTCATTGTAAATGAGGCTTTAGTTGCGCTACAAATGGGAGGTGAAAGTTAGTGAGGCACACAAGCATTTGTCTCGGGTCTGGGTGTTTGTGAGACCGAAAAGTCTCTCGTAGTTTCTGATACCCGCGATACAAGACTTAATTGATCTTAATGTGGAGTCAGGACTATGTATGTGACTGTTCGATGTATTTATTTAAAACAAAGTTAAACTTTAAATCAGTTTCGCGTACACAGATATTATTTTCCACTAACCCGCTGTCATGTTGTGTTTTTGTGTTGTGTTCTTGTTTTGTTGTTGTTAGCAGATAACAAAAAAGATTGAAAAACTTTTTCATACATTTAAACGAACTTGGGTCATCTATGCAAGTTATGTCTGTGGTGTATACTTTTAAACTTTGATATTTTGCCAATACGAGGGTAGGCAAAAACTTCTAAGACATGGATGGAGAATAAATTGTTATGTTTTGGCCTGCGGGCATGAATAAACTATTGGTTAGGGAGCTCATTGTTTTATGAATGTTTTTTATGAGTTATTGAGGATGTTATCAATTATGATTTCTTTTTCGATGGGATTTCTTTTGTGCCTGATATTTTTGGAATGTACGATGTTCTTGTTAGTGTAACGTAACGATTTAGTCTGATTGCAATCCTTTAGTTATATTCCATTCTTTTTATGTTTTTGCTGCGATGATTTTCTATGTATTTTTGAAGTCATCTATTAAATATTATCCTTGCTTGGTTTCCAATTTATACTTCAATTTCGTAGTTAGGATTTGAAACATGATAATGTGTATTGTATTAGCTCATTATACGTCCACTGTTAAAGACGAATCTCCTCTACAACCACATCTACAACCAACAATTATTTTTTTTTTAGTTCGCGCCGGTATGGTTTGGACCGTCAAGCTGTGGCTTCGCAAGTCAGCACGCGTGGTTCTGTTAAGGAAAGGAGAGGAGGGGATCAAACTAAACAATTCCTCAGAGCAATCAACGTGATACAGACGGTAGAATACGCTTAGAGAGGCAACATCCTTCCGCAACTGTAGCGACTCTAAGTTGCTCGTTTGATTTTTTTTCGTTTGAGATGGCTTAGGCTGTTACTTCATGTCTACGTAAATCTTAATCAGCGACGTTTTTGTCATGTCGGTCTCGCTAAAAAATATTTCCAACTCCTATCTATTAATTTAACTTTTTGAATGATTTCGTTGCGGTTTAGAGAAAAGTTAGACATTCCGCAAGACTCGCTGAGCTTCAACGCTCAGTGTCAAAATGCTCGATGCATCAAAATGCGTGCCACTGTTGATCCTGGCTGACAGGAGTTGCAGTGGCCGGTGTGAGGGTGGGAAAGTCGACCTCACCTAAAAAGAAGACCACTTGCTAGCTTGTTTGTTTGACAGTAAATAGGTAAGTTCTGTTTTATAGACGCTGCAGTGTTAGAACATTGTCCGACACATACAAACTGTCTGTTTCGTAAGAGCATTACTGCGTTCCACTGAATTTAAGCTCGGAAGTACCGCATAATGTATTCAGTGCACTACATTGAACCCAAAATGGTTTATTTATACGTAAGTTGAACGGATTATCTTTGTACGTTTGTACTTTTTTTGTTGCAATATTTTTAAAGTTCTTTATATGAACATATTATATTGGAATAGTTTAATAACGATGACGTGACGTGACGATTTCAAAATAGGAATAATGATACGTAAAAGTACCACAATCGGTAATGAATTAACAATATTCTTTTAATGGATGGATGCCTATTTTTTCTAATGAAAAAAATGGAACTTGTGTCATTGACCCTTAGCCTGATCAATTTTTTATTAGTCCTAAATAGCGCTATTGAAAAAGGTAAATTAGTTTTTCTAGTCTTGATTCAACTTGCTGCCCATCAATTCACACCCATTTAGTCTAATTATTCGAAGTAATTTATAAAATTCACGAGAGGAGAAGCAAATTTACTCTTTAGGTAGTGTAATGGCGTACAGTGTCGGTAATTAGGCGTTGTAGGCGGCTGTGCACTCCGGCTTCATTTACATTGCTTTTGTTTGCGTGATGGCACGGTATCGGTTTTCTATCGTTAATTAATGAATATCGCTGCTAGCCAGGAGTAAACTGGTCAAGTTTATAACAAAGAACAATTTAACATAGAATAAAATGTTCTGTTTTTATATCTCAATACTTTAAAGTGTTTGATAACTTTTAACATAGAATAAAATGTGTTTATGTTCTGTTTGTATATCTTAATAATTTTAAGCGTTTTATAACTTTGTTCAAGTATGTATATAGGGCCTTATTAATATACTCGGATGAGCGAAGGATTAACTTTCGTCCAAGGCTTTAGAATTGACTCCATTATTTTTAATGGCGATGTATTCACAATTTTATTAATAAATACGGAATTGCATAGAGGGTTAGGCAACTATCGCATTGTTGTTTAATTATTCAATATTATAGTCAAATTATATATAAATATAATAGTCAAAATAATCGAGTCAGTCGCTCATCCGAGCTTATTAATAATGCCCTAATGTTAATTTAACAGCCAATTTATTTAAAAACGGAATCAGGCAATAAATTAAATTGATGATGGTTAATTAATTTATAACAGCAAAGTTGTTAACATTAAAAAATACCCAATAGCGTTAAAAGACGTAAATAAAAGGAAAAATCTACCAGAATCTCACGCAATCGTCATTTGAAGCCTACACAATGCACATACTAACATATGAGAGTGCAAATACCTTTAGATCAAGGCGTAATGATTCATATAGATGATGACAAAGCGGTACGTTTGCGGAATGCGGCCCTCCGGTTCATTTACTTCAGGAACTGGATGAGTGTAATTTTTTTCGTCCCAAGAATTCGCCAAATTGACTCCCTAGTGTCCCTGACTTGCTAAACGTTTGATGTGGATATTGGATGTTTTCGGCTTATTTTTCCTGTTGGCAGGATTAATTGGTGCTAGCATCGTGTGTAGGAATAATTTTCTCTCTCGACACACTAATATAGTTCCACTATATTTACCAGAAGACAAATTATAAGTACTCTCTCAAGCCATTACAAAAACACAAAAAGAATTTTACAAATCGAATTCGAATAATCGGTGAACATACATAAAATAAAGATTCCGACGAAATGACAACCTCCTCCTTTTTTGAAGTCGGTTAAAAACAACTACTGCATAGACTATATCACATACTTAAAAAGTTTCTACGAATTGAGAACCTCTTCCTTTTTCGAAGTCGGTTTCTACGACCTGAGAACCTCCTCGTTTTTTAAAGTCGGTTAAAAATAACTACTGCGCAGACTGTATCACTTATAAAAATATGGAAAACGGGATCAATACAGCTTACTACGCATTCCACGTGGCGTGCAGTTAAGGCGAGGATCCCTAATGCCCGGGCGTCGTAAACTCCAAACTTTTCTGATTTAAGTTTTGATTATCTCAATGGTGTTGCAATCTCGATTATGTCTCTGGAAAGTTGTAAAATGTTTGGAGGTCGTCGTTCAGTATTTATTATTTCGCAGTTTAGGCTTAGGTAGACTGAAGTTTTAGAAGTAAATTTTGTATTAGATGGATCGTATATCTAAACTTTTTTTTACAAAAATAACAGAACTGATTTATGGGCAATGTTTAAGACATAAAGAAAATGACTACATTGCACGTCATAATAAGTGCCCTTTAAATGACAATCCAAATGGACTAACTAACAATTATGCTTTCATAGTCGAAGCCAGGTATACGCAGGCTGTACCAAAACCTGCGTGCAAACTTGCGAGCGTGACTGCGAATGTTTTTCCACCTTCTTTTGTTTCTCCGTCAAGATCACTTACCAATCTTAACACAACAGCAAAAATACACTTTATTTTGAGACAGTGATCCATGGTCGACTTTACCTATTAATCTTGCCTTATTTTATAATGTAGTTTTGACGCTGTACACACATACATATTCATCACGCCTTTATCCCAGATGGGGTAGGCGGGGGTGCTAACAGGACATCCACCTTTCGCCTTATGTGTTCCGTCCCATGATGTGATAGGGGCCGAGCCTATCGCCATATTGGGCACAAATTCCTGACTAGGGTCTGATAATGAATAGAAAAATCCAATATCACATTGCCCGACCTAGGTTTCGAACCCGAGACCTCAGCTTTTAATCTACCGTAGTACAACTACGCCACCGTGGCATTATGTTCTGCTATACTTATTTTTATTGCAATGAATGGCGAGACGAGCATGCCATTCGTCTGACGGTAAGAAATATGACCGCTCATAGACAGTAGCAAAACCAAGCAACACCATGAATTACAAAGCAATGCTTGGCATTCCACTGCACTCGCCATCCTGAGACATTAAGTGTTACGTCTCATTATGTATGTAGTTACTGTGACTACAATGGCCTTCAGACCGGAACACAACAATGCGTTTACACTGCTGTTTGGCGGGAGAAATACAATAGAAATATATGAACTGAAAAAGTACATTGGGAGCCAACCCAAGCTTTCTCTTAGTGATGTATACTTTGCTTTACATCACAACCTAGTCACTACTGTGCCTCACAAAATAATGTCATCATATTCATAGCAAAACACCTCGCCTTAACCTCACGTACGCAACATTTGTATGCAGCGTGTAGATGCCGACACAATAGCTGTCAGCGTGTGCCGATGTACCTGTATTGAGCTGTAGCCTATATGCCGCTGTTCCATCTCTAATTTCCTTCCTATTATCTGTGTAATAGGTGCTACCAGGGCATTCACTTTTCGCCTTTCATGTTCTGTCCCACGATGTGATAAGGGGCGAGCCTATCGCCGTATCGGGCACAAATTTACATCTTAAAATCGCTCTCGCAACACACAAAGAAACACAGAACGCAGATAATATAATTAATAAGTAGAAGAAATAGTTTTGTTTTTAATTATTCACATTTGGTATCCCAAGAAACAGGCTTAGTCTAGTTTGGGTACCCTCAGAAAAGTGTTTTAGTTTAGTTTAAGAAATTTCCTGATTTAGTTTAATTATGTTTTATCTAATTGTAAGCTGAAATATGTTGTTAATAAAGATTGTTATTATTATTTAAATACCTGACTCCGGTCTGATAATGAATAGAAAAATCCAATATAATCCTTGCCGACCCGGGATTCGAACCTGAGACCTCAGTTTTGTAATCGTACTGTAGTACAACTGCGCTACCGAGGCTGTTTATAATAACTTATTTGTGATCTACATTAATCCTCAAATATTACATTAATCCTCTACTAAATTATATGTTTCAAAGTGATATGTTTGTGTGAACCAAAAGTATTTGTTTCGGGTCTGGGTGTTTGTGAGATCGAAAAGTCTCTCGTAATTTCTGATACCCACGATACACTCGACCTTAGTGTGGTGTCAGAACTATGTATGTGGCTTTTGGGTGTATTTATTTATTATCACAATTTATTATGATATTCATATCATTTCAATTTACTTATCTCGAATAAAACTCTTACAAAAACATATTCAATAGGTACGAACATACTAAGTTCAGTTTTCTTTTGACTCAATTTCTATCAAACGAATAACATCAAAAGCCTTACCTAAAAGGTTAAGTATTTGGACAGCAAAAAGGTTACTTAAACTAATACCGTTTATAATCTAACCCTATCTTATCTTATCCCCTATCTTCCACCCTACATAATCTCAAGGAGCAAAAAAGATTCATAAAATCCATTGGGACTTTATCCGATACGCATTTCACGGTTCGACCGGCGTGCTTTAAAGATGGCGACTGACTTGGTACATTATTATACGTATAAAGATTTTGGGAAAATCTTGTTCTATAAAAAATAATGTGTATGATTGGAGTTATTTATTGTATTATTTTTTGTATTTTGGGTCGGGCAAATTAATATTGGATTTTTGTATCATTATCAGCCTGAAGTCAGGATTTTGTGGGCGATTTGGCGATAGGCTCGCCCACTATCACATCATGGGACGGAACATATAAGGCGATACGTGGGTGTCATGGTTGCGCGTCTGCCTACCCCTTCTGGGAAAAGGCGTTTATGATTGCAAAGCTGACTTTTCAATCATACCGTAGTACAATTGCGACACCTAGACTAAGAATATATATTTATTATTTATATAACAATCAATGGTATTTTTCGCTATGGTTTTTCTTGACCCAATAGTAAAAGGACTATAACTATAACAGCAGTTATTACTATAACGATTCTAAACATAGTATTTTTTTGGGAGAACTTTGTATAAATAATATCATCAGCCCGTTGCAGTCCACTGCTGGACATAGGCCTCTCCCAAGGTACGCCACAGAGGCCGGTCTGCTGGTTTATGCATCCAGTCGCTGCGGGCCTTCTTGTGAAAGTCGTCCCGCCCGCCATCTGGCCAGAGCGTTGTATGAAAATTTTGTAAAAAAAATAGATATGCTCGGTACAAGTCAGTCGTGATAACAAGGTAAGCGCGGTGCATCGGTGCGGAAATTAGTGCATGCGAAAGGGTATCGAGGCTGCTCCTTAAGGGTTGATGTAAACTGGATAAACGCGGCCCACGCGTCGCCAGTGAACGCTCGGTAAATAACCTCGGCTTGAGCCCTTTTCGGTGATCTTGTAATGATACGGCTTGTGACTTGGTTCTTGTGGGTGGCGTATATAGGTTTCTATGTAGATAATTTTTTTTCTCCTTTATTTTGTGGGAGTTTTCTCCGTGCAGATATGTAAGTCGCAACGTACCTTATACTTAATACAACACTTTTTTAAACTACGAGTATCAAAGTTATCAGTGAACACGATCTGTTCGCAGCTGTTGATAGCTGATCCTCCAGAATCGTTTGTAATAATCCGACACCTACACATACAAATTATAATCCCTAATTTAAGGAATATTTAATGATGATTAAGGATTGATTATAAAATATGGTAAAGGATACATGTTATGTTCCTATTTACTTGAATCAATATATATGTAAATGATAAGTTGGTTGGTTAAGGTTGCAGGTAGTCGCTGGATGCAAGCCACTTCCAACAGGTCAATGTGGAGATCCTTGCGGGAGGCCTATGTTCAGCAATGGACTGACTGAAGAGAGAGAGAGAGACAGAATGAGAAATGATAAGTGAAAATCGAGTGTTGAGATGTGAATACTCTACCTGGAATTAATTGCGCTTACCATCAGATGTTTTACAGGCACTGCCATATAAAAAAATATTCCTGCTTCAGTGTTTTCTGATCTGTCTTTTAAACGAGGCTTGAAGAGTGTTCACTTCATGGTAGGCAGCGGCCTGTCTATACCCCTGACATTCCCGAGTCCATGAGCATAATCAAATGTAGATTAATAAATTTTGACTATGAATAAATACACCCAATAGTCACATACGTAATCCTGACTCCACATTAACCCTTTCAGACATGGTGTACACAATTGTACACATATAATATAAAAATAAATTTAAGTATTAATTTCACATTATTTGCAACTAAAACGGTTGTGTTCATTACTTCATTAGTTCCAACGTCATCTCTTGGCGTTTAATGACAGTTTTTTGGCAAGTTGTGACCAGTAGCCGACCGAAGTTTGTATTGTGCAGGTAAAAAAAATCAGGTCTGAAAGGGTTAAGATCAATTAAGTTTTGTGTCGTGGGTATCAGACACTACGACACTTTTCGGTCTCACAAACAAGCAGATCCGAGACAAATACTTGTGGGCCTCACAAATATTTGTGTCGGTGCGGAGATCGAACTCGTGACCTCTCGTTTCACATCCGCGTCTAACCAACTGCGCCACGGAGGCTTTCGAACTATAATTTATTAGAATAACCAAACGTGGAAGCACGCACTATAGGAACTATGTAAACTTCTCAAGACTCGCCGAGATACAGCACTCGGTGTCAATTGTTTGCTTGTTGTTGATCCTGGCCACAGATCTGTGATCCTGGCTGACTGGAGTTGCAGTAGTGTGTAGGTGAGACAAAAATTAATTACTAGTAGGCTTAACAGATAGGGGGCTACTCTATGCTCCGAAACGAAACTCGAATGTTCGGACGTCGCACGTAAAATTGTACGAATGTGCTTATGTACTCCACAAAGTGTTCGAATCCTCTATCGTACTTCCTAACTATAGACTTACTTCGGAATGAATGGTATCATAGAGAATACTGTTGATTTGTAGAAGTGGAAATTTTTTAACTTACTTCAGACGTCGAACGTCCGACTCCGAACATTCGAGTATCGTTTCTGATCATAGAGTAATCCCCAAGCTTAACAGTCTATACTTATAAGTCCCACCACGTACCCAAATGTTTATGTAAGATTAGTTGAAGACAAGCAATCATAACAAACCGGTGATCCCGCACGTGCCCAAACTTTGTTCATTAGAAGTGTTTCGATAAATGAAATAATATAAATCCGAAAACTTGCCGCGTTTGACGAGCTTCGTTTGGGTCGGGCGTGATCGGAATTTTCAGTCTATCTGCTGGCTAATTCACGTAATTTTTTGACGCGCCGATCAAGTTGCGGTGCAGTTGCAATGAAGTTTACGTCTTAGTGCAAAATGGTATTCTTGTAATTGTTTAGCTGCGCGTGAACTGCACCTAAGCTGTGCGTAAACTGCGCGTGTGCTGCGCGTCAACTGTACGTCAGTCGTATGCAAGAAGCTTATACGTGAATACCGATCAAGTTGCGATCTGAATAACGCACATAAAACACGCAGCAGTAGAATACACTAAACCGCTCGCGTGACGCGAACTTGACGCGAGCGTATCTGACAGCGGTTGCCAAAATTACGAGAATACAAAAAGGTCTGTTTTGATCGAAACTTAACTGCAACTGCACTGCAACTAAACTTATTTAATTACGTGAATTGCCCTACTGAAGGTTGATTGGGGAATTATATCAAATAGTTTTTATATTAAGGTGTTATATGTTCCCGGTTTGTTATAGACTGATGATTCTAATGAAATGAATTGGCTTATTGGCTGCGAAGAGAGACGCAACGTCTCGTTTTGATACTTTATTCTAGATTTGATTATCTAATTGATTAGACTACATATAGACAGATAAAGGATTTTCAATGCCAACTATAAAAGTTGGGAATAATTACTATGGCAAATATTTTTCGAGTTATAGCAATAGGGAAGAAATTCTTCACCAGGGAATTGAACATATAGCCTCGCTTTTAACTTCTACCACTACATCGCTGAAATAAACATTCTCAAACTTTTGAACTCAAGTCTCAAAATAACGAACAATTAAGAACAACCAACTCAACGTTCGCGAACTCAAATTAAAATCCTAAAAGTCCCTTTGCTGGTCAAATCCCAAAGGTGTCGTATTTAGGAGTACTTCGGCAGGTGATCATGGTCCTTCTGTCGATTAAGATTCTTTTAATCTATAGTACTTATACTATTTCTATAAAAGGTGGACGTCTGACCGGATATTGGCGCCGTGGCTCCCGTCACGTTGCCCGGAAATTGATAGTTAGAACTACCCTACGTCTTTATTGCCTTTTACGTCTTTTGAAAGAAAAACGTATTGTAGAGATAAATGCTTGACAGAAGACATGAAAAGCCACCTTGTGAATCGTTATATTGAATGTTTAGGCTTTTTTAATTGCATAAGTCCGGAAAACGAAAAATCAGGTCATCTGATGGTAAGTGATCACTGCCGCCCATGAACATCCACAACGCTAGATCATGGATATGTGTTGGCCCATCAAATTAAGAGGAGAACAGGAAGGAAAAAGGATGGAAAGAAGAAAGGGGTACAGGGCATCCGGCAATCTCACTCATCGAAGGAAACTCGACATCAAAACTGACGCTCCACGTCAATCTCCTGTGAGACAGTGGACCGCTCCGGACGAGCCTGCCCATTCATGCTAAGTCATGACTGACGACAGCGTGGCTCTACCACTTTCAAAGAATGTTTAGGTGTCCTTTTAATATTAATTACTTTATAGATATTTGTGATGGCTTACTGTATTAATCCATATACGTCCCACTGCAGGGCACGGGCCTCCTCTACAACCGAGAAAACGATTGAGAGTGGTTAGGTGATGGCTTAACTGAGAGATAATTTTAAATTGGGGAATTTGCGTAATATACATTTTTTGCCCGAATCTTTTTTAACAATCAATGTATTTTTTACAATATTTACAATTCAAATGAGGCGTGTGATGAGGTTTATGACGTGTGCATTTTTACGGCAAATCAAAAATAATGTACATACCACAAAATACTTTTTTTAGCTTTAAATATTATAATGTATGAATACAGCATTTAATTCTTTAGGCATTCTTTCTTTCAATATTATCAAAATTGACAAACTTATACTCTACCTACGACGCCAAGAAGTAGGCGTTGAATTTTCGCTTCAAGAGTTCTCTTTTAGTCATATCATAGCATCGTATCCCAAGACAGATATTACACAGCATCGAGAATGGACGGATATTAAAGTATTGATTCAGCTGCACTACTTTGCTATGTAAATTTGGATACGGAGCGCAATGGAGCGCCTTCTATCTATCTATCTATCTATCTATCTAGTTCCGATGTAGGATGCTAACGCTTCGAATTGAAGATGAGATTATCCTGGCTGCAATCATTGTTTTCAACTTTAACAGGCTAGTGTCCTCAATTTTTATTATTGTTTGTATCGCAAGGTTACGTTATGTACAACGTGACGTCATCCTTCACAAGTTGCATGAGTGCGAAAGAGAAAGCGAATGTCCCCTACGCACTATTAAAAATAGTAATTTTATAACCAGTTTTGATTCTGTTTTCGAATTCATGTTTTGTATAAGCGATATTATTTAGAAACCATTAAGTACCGCTCAAAATCAAACCTTGGATACGTCACTATTGGTGGAATTACAACATCCAGTCGCTGCCGGCCCTCTTGTCAAATCATGTCTTGTGAAATAAAAGTAAGTTTTACGAATTTTATCGCGATTTTGTTTAATTTTTAAATAAAATGAATTCTTACGAATTTTATCGCGAATTTGATTTAATTTTTACATTTTTAACTTCCCGACGTTTCGATCACTTTACAGCTTTTGTGGTCACGGGACGGGTTAGTCCGTGTGTAACATCTAAAAAACCATTATATTCTTTAGAATCAAAAAATCTCATTTGCACAAGTAAATTATTGTAACTTATAGAATTGATACTATAATATATATTTTTTAAACTGCATCGTATTGCTGTATCCTGTGGCGTTTCTTCGTGAAATATTGACGTCAGCGCAATACACTTTGCAGCCGATTCCTATTGTGGATGTGCAGCCTTTAATCTGCCGCCTGTCGTATTGTGACGTCAATATATTGAATCTTTTCAGTGTGTACCGGACGACGAAGATTCATGAAATATCTGAAGGATTCTGTGTTTTGTGCTTTGCATTGAAATGATGGAAGAATTCTTTCTAAATGTTACGAATGAAAAAAATGACTTTCTTGGCTTAGTGGGTAGAAAGGCGTGTTCGATTGTGTACTAAGGTAAATAATAAAAATATTTGTGCAAAATTGTTGATTTAAAAGTAATTTAAAGTTATTTGGACAAAAATAAAACATTTATGTAATCCAGTTTGGTTCTTGGAGGCTCGAAATTCTAGTTTTTAAATAATTCGTTTAAGCACCAAGCAACACCAAGCCAGTGGCTATTTAACCGATCACATTGCGGCCAATATCAAATACACTTCCCATTTTCTGATGAAACTGTTTTATTCTGTCTCAATATAATATTTATCCTTGAAGGAATAAGGATAATAAAATGTCTAAAGAATAGATAGGTTTGCTCGACAGACAGCTGCTCAATGGCGCGGGTCGACGAAGCGCTCAAGTATTGTATATTATTGTAAATGAACATTGTTTGTTAGATTTGTTAGATACTGTCTTTATCAGAAATATTTGGCTTTTTAATTTTGTGACAGACCGCCTGCCTGCTCTTTGCTTAGCTTTAGAGCTAGAGCGCACGGGTTACTTTTGTCTTCGTGACTGTGTGACTCTTATGAAGTCCAAGGATGTGTATGGAAATAAGGGCATGTTACTACGTGACAATTTCGTGATATTTTTGTACCGGCGAACAAGCCCGCCACGAAATTGTCATCGGGCCTATACGTTTTCTCAGTCGCGCGCTCACGGATGATAAATTTTCTTCAAGAGATTTTCAGTGGTGTGTGTGAAGCCCTTGTGATTATGGCCTGAGCTCTTAACCGAGTGAAATTAGTAGTAAAAATTGCTTCACATTTGGCAGGTTGGCCTAGTTGTACTAGACCCCTGGCACTGCGTAGATCCATGAGCGGCGGAGACCAATTACCATCAGGCGGGCCGCATCCACGTCTCCCTGCGTACGCCGTAAAAACTAATTTGTTTACGGATTTTATCGCAGAATTGGTTTAGAACCAAATCCTCGAAAAAATTTGTAAACAAAGTAGTTTTATATCAATATGTGACATTCCCGTAAAAGTAAGAAACCATTATAAAAAATCCTATAGATGGAACCGCAACTATTGTTAATATTCAAAAAAATTGGTCACAAATAAATATCCAAAGGGACTCGTTTCTTGACGTGTTACATCCGGAGTGTCCTACACTGAATAATTCATTTGGGAGGTTTCGGCTTCAAATTAGAAAGTAACCCTGTAATGTTCAGTGAATATTGTCGTCGATAATTGTACCATAGTTACAAAGAGTAATAAGTCTGAAATTGTGTTTTTATCTAATTTAAATAATATTATTATATCGCAATATTACTGAAGACTAGTAAAGCCTACGATAATTATGATATTCAAATGTAAAAATCCGCTTTTATGTTTTATTTGAAATGTTTTCCACATAAAATATACCCAAGTGACACGTGCGTAGTACTGAATCCTATGTAAGGAATATATTTTATAATGTAATACATATTTTAAAGGCTTTTCGGTTTTGCTCCTGTAGTATAAATTAATACTCTGAGCATTGAAAGATTTATATCGGTGATCTATTCGATCTCACGGCTATTTATTGGCAAGATTATCGCCAAATTCAATCATAAAGCTTTACAACCACAAAGGAAAGATTCAAGAGTTGTAACACTTTGCGACAGTGGTCCCTTAATGAAATTTAATTCGCCGTACCTATTTCGTATTTCCTTATTTCATTAACGTACTTAAAGGATTAATTATGTACTTGAAGCTAACAAGCGACAATACTGAGTACTTTTGCATTGTTTTGTATTTAGTAAGAAGCTTAAGATTTTTTATCCCCGTTTGAGTGGTGGTATTTTGTACCCATGCATGTTGAGGTTTGGGGTTCAACTCACAAATTAGGCAATTGATTTTGTGTGAATTTTTTGTATTGTATTGTATTGTATCAGCCCATATACGACCCACTGCAGGGCACGGGCCTCCTCTACAATCGAGAGTACGATTGAGAGTGGTTAGGCCATATAGTCCACCACGCTGGCCTAGTGCGGGTTGGCGGACTTACACACCGTAGAATTTTTTTTTTTTAAATCGCTACGGTATGCAGGTTTCCTCACGATGTTTTCCTTCACCGTTAAAGTGCGTGGTGATTGACTATCAATACACACATAACTCCGAAAAGTCAGAGGTGTGCCCTGGGATTTGAACCCGCGACCACCGTGAACATGTAGGCAGCCGCGTCTGGTCCGATACCACGAGGCCACCACGCGAATTGTGACCACCTGTGTGAATTATTAGGTATTTATTTGAGAAGTTAAAGATCATTGTCTTGGGGATTTCAATTAATCGAAATACCACAGCAAAATTGTTACTGCATGTAGCTTTTTTACAAGTCAGTGGCACTTTATATTATACTGTATTAGCATGCTTTTTGTAATGGTGCATCCACATCGGCGTTACCTGAATAATATAAAATAACAAAATATAACAAAGAATAAAATAATAATGTTATCGATTGGTACCACGTGTGAGGCATCATGATATAACATAAGAGTATATTAACACGGCAACATGTACTCAAAATACTATATAACAATACTGTGTAACTAAAATAAAGAAAATGACAATTGAGCATATATTTGACAATATTAATATTAACAAAATATATTTAAAAAACCGACTTCAGAGTGCCACTACAAAGAAACAATTAATATCTATTTTATTTTGCTAGTACACTGATTAGTTTTCTTATTGACTTGACTAGCAAAAAAAATTTTAAGTCCTAGTGCCCCTTTTGACTCCCTCTTTGTAGTAATACACTTATAGTGAACCTAATGCAAGAAATGATTGCTGTGCTGTTCAATTTTGAGGAGTTATGGTCGTCAGGTCCGAAGATATTCATCAGGTGTTCACTAATTTACTTAGAGACCAACCCAGTACATCATGCTTTCCGACAAAAAAGAAAATTTCAAAATCGGTTCCCAATTGCCGCCGCAATCGCGTAACATACATACAAAAAAAATCAAATTCGTTACCTCCTATTTTAAAGTCGGTCAAAAAACACACAAAACTATCAAACGCAGATGTCTGTCACACAAACATTTGTTGACTACACACGAAAGCTCCATCTTTCGTTTTACATTTTCACGGCATTTTCCTGCGCCTCCGAGACAAATAGGGTTGTTTTATCTTGAGCGTGTATTTCCGGTTGGTAGGGAGGCTGGGAAATTCTTTATCGCACTCAGGGTGGGCATAAATAAGTCATTGTTTTTTAGATGCGGAAATGTTTGGCGTGTGCCGAGTCTAGTTTTTCTAGACTCTAGACGCAAGGTTCTCAAGTTCTTTCGTCTAAACATACGCTATAATTGTAGAATTATTGAACAAAAATAACTTATATTGTTGTTACTTTGATTTTTTATACTAAACTAGCGGCCCGGCCCAGCTTCGCCTGGGTGTTTAGATGTTTAGACTCCACTCCACACCAGAAATATCTTATTCCCGTTAAAATTTTTGTACTCCTGAACTCAACCTAAGGACCCACTATCCCTTTTCCTATCATATCCCATCCCATCTCATCTGGCTCCTTTTCTTTCTGTTACATCCCGTCCCATTATTTCCCATCGAATGCAATCCGGATCCGACCGGTCTCATCGCGTTCGTCCCACTTTATCCCATTTCATCCCTTAATGCCTAAATAGGCATGTTGACATTTTTTTGGAATTGCTTTTATTTTGTAGATAGGCCTTATATAAACACGAAAATACGACGAATATCATTTAAAAAATACGCAAACACAAATACTTTGCAAAATTCCTGCTAAAACTTTCCGCTCAACCAAAATTCTGACTACGAAATTGATTTTTTGAAGTATAGTAATCTACTTATTTCTCAAATGTAAACAATGCAATAGTCATAACGTTTTTCCCTTCTTGGTGATTTCTGTTGTTTAATTCCTACCTGAAACAGCGCTAAGAATGTTCGTCAAAACAAACCCCTTTTCGTCGCTTTAGGCTAATAAAGAAGACTATGCATTACCTATTGACTGCCTCGGTGGCGTAGTGGTACTACGGTACGATTGCAAAGCTGAGGTCTCGGGTTTGAATCCCGGGTCGGGCAAAGTGATATTGGATTTTTCTATTCATTATCAGCCCGGAGTCAGGAATTTGTGCCCGATATGGCGATAGGCTCGCCCCCTATCACATCGTGGGATGGAATATATAAGGCGAAACGTGGGTGTTCTGGTAGCACCTCTGCCTACCCCTTCTGGCAAAAAGGCGTGTGTTTATGTATGCATTACCTAAGATGTTTTTATAGTGCACATTATTTTTCGTTACTGGTGTCAAATTATAAGTTTTTATATCAATAGCTTTAGCGGTTGTGATTTTCCGTACAATATTTCTACCCTTATTTTACCCCCGTAATGATGTTTTTCCAAAATTATTGTAAGCCATTATTTTTTGTTTGTAATAAGGAGCTGAAATATATATTGTTATACGTAGAAATAGCTTCAGCTGTTTCGATTTTGCATATAAAATTCCAACCCTTATTTTAACCCCTTTAGGGTTAATTTATAAGGTTTTATTTTTAAATGAGTAACTAAAGTGCCAAGTTTGACATCTTAACTTTAGCGGTTTAGATTTTTCCATACATACTTTCATCCCTTATTTCAACCCCATCAAGCCTTTTCTTCACAAAAAAAAGTAGCCTATGTCCGTCTCCTGGCTCTAAGCTAACTCCTCACCAATTTTCAGCCATGTCGGTAATCCCGTTCTTGAGTTATAAATAGTGTAACTAACACGTCTTTCTTTTATATATATAGATAGATATAGATTTAATCGATTAATTATCAATAAATGAGATCAATTTTTTTATTACAGCGCAATAGACATTGAGTCAGCTACGAAATTAAATGGCACACGATCGAGAATAAAATACGGTTAGAATTTTTTTTTTGAACATCTGTGGGATAGTACGAAGTGTATGTTAAGTGTATATGACTTTATGTATGTGACTGTTGGGTGTATTAAGTATTAATTAATTAATTTAATTAATTAACTTTGACTAGCAATCAATTCTAAAACAACCTTTAGCTGCATATTTATTGCTTGTAAATATATTGAATGTATGTATCACGGAAAAAAAATACTCGAAATTAATTTTAATTCTAAAAGATTAACGACACACAGAATTGCGTCGAGACGGAAATGCATTTAGTATTCTAAAAAATGCTTTAAAGCAAAAATAAGGCACAAGTTTCTGCCGTCTAATTTATTTTTATATAACTTTTAACTTTAATAAAATGGAAGTAAGGTATGGCGATAAAACGGTACCGGGCGAACCATTTAGTTTCGCAACACAAAACGAGAAATGTTTGTTTGCTGTTCAGCAGAAAAAGACGGTATTGCCGTGGAATTTTATTATATCTTACGTTTTAAACTAAAACTTTTTATTAAACTAATATTTGATTTAATGTTATTATTATTTGAGTATTTAGTTTTAATGTTGATCGTATATCAAGACTGCGACCAAAAATCAAGCCAGGTGGTAGTTTTAGTGACTACACCCACGATGCCACTAAAAATCTTGTAAAAAAACGCGACGATTTTTTTTGTAATGTTTTAATCACCACTGTGTTTAAGTGATAAATAAGGCCAAAGGAAGTCCACTGCTGAACATAGGCCTCTCCTTATGATTTCCACAAAGACCTGTTGGAGGCAGCCTGCATCCAGCGACGTCCCGCGACCTTTACCAGGTCAACTGACCACCTAGTTAAATAAATAGTTTTTGCTAAAATTATAATTTAAAGCCTTGCGTACTATAGCGTCTTTAAAAATAAAAAGGTGTACAGTATTTTTAGGAAAATGTATGTATTTACCACCCAAATACGATGATAGGAAAAAAAATCGTCACTTTTTTTGCAAAAAAATTTGTTGAATTGTGTCTAAAGTCACTAAAACTATCACCAGGCTTCATTTTCAGTTGCAATCTAGATATACCTCTATAAGTCCATATAAGGGGCAGTCCTACTGCAGGGTACTGGCCTCCTCTACAATCGAGAGTACGATTGTGCGGTGTCTGCTAACCCTAGTCTGCTAAATTCAAACGTAAAACATCTTCTTTTTAATAATTCCTTCTTATTCCTCAGCAATAAATTCAGCAGAAAATGCTACGTATTTCCAAATGACCTGAAATACCGACCTTACATAAATAGTCTGCTTTAAAATTTGTAAGATCGCAGTAATATTTCTTCCAGTTTAAGAAATGCATGTTGCGCTACTTTAAGTCTCGCTTTTAGTATTGCAATCGTTTGTATTTTAAAAGTGGTAGAGCTATACTGCAGCTACCTCTGATTGTTGGGTTCAGATCGATTCGAGTGAGTTTTTCTGTGTTTTTTCGTTCGGTTAATGAGAATGCCTGATGCCCAGCATTCCTTTTACTACCCGTACTCCTCCCATTTTAACACTTTTATATTGGTATAAAAATTATTAATAATGAGTTTATGATTATAAAATGGAGTGAAATGTATTCATTTTATTGTTACAAAGCGTGGGGTGCTTACAAAAATTACTTATCAAGGACCCTAGCTTTTGAAGCCATAAAATGAATGTATTTCACTCCATTTCTATTTTAAACTCATTATCAATTATTTTTACTTTTTTAGTTGTTTTTTTTATACTAAAACTATTTTTTAATACTATTATACTATTTTTTAATCTATTATTTTGGTCACCAGGAACGCATCTAAGATCTTTGGATCTTAGATTCTTGAACTGTCCTAAGATCTTAGATCTGTCGTAGATGTTCATGACCGACGGTAACAATATATCAGTAAACTGTTTGCTCGTTTGCTGGACCTATACAGAAGAATAATCTACAGTCTACTTTGAATGTATTTTTTATCTCTCGTGTATTTTTTTAGTGGCGTACCTTGGGAGAGGCCTATGTCCAGCATTGGACCGCAACGGGCTGATGATGATGATTTATCTCTCTGTATTAGCCCATATACGCCCCACTGCAGGGCACGGGCCTCCTTATTTATTTCTCATCTACGTGAAAATGAAAATAGTTTTTGAATCTATATAAATGATTTACGTCTTTTATATTCGATCCTTTTTTTACCTCATTTTTAAACTCATTGGACTTTACTAATAAACTCAGATGAGCGATGGATTAACTTTAGTCCAAAGCTTCAGAAATGAATCGATTATTTTAAATAGCGAGGACTTCACGACTTTATTAATAAACACGGAATTACATAGAGGGCTTGGCAACCATCGTAGTGTACTATTATTACTAACTCTAATAGAGTCAAATTAATAGAGTTAATTCTGAAGCCTTGGACTGAAGTTAATTCTTGGCTCATCCGAGTTTATTTATAAGGCCTATTGAGTTTTTCCGCGCATTATTATCATCGACAATTGTATGATTATTAATGTTTTATACAGGGTAGATAAAAACAAATGATATTGTGAACTGAGTCGGTGCGGCCGTTCATGATTTTATGGTGCAGAATGGTTTCACTGATATTGCCCAATCTCAGAGAATAGTATTTTATTAACACCAGGTTTCCAAACAAACAAACTGCCTCGGTGGCGTAGTGGTACTACGGTATGATTGCAAAGCTGAGGTCTCGGGTTCGAATCCCGGGTCGGGCAAAGTGATATTGGATTTTTCTATTCAGGAATTTGTGCCCGATATGGCGATAGGCTCGCCCCCTATCACATCGTGGGACGGAATATACAAGGCGAAACGTGGGTGTTCTGGTAGCACCTCTACCTACCCTATCTGGGAAAAAGGCGTGTGTTTATGTATGTATGTATGTAGGTTTCCAAAGTCCACGCACGGTGACACTAGACCGAAAAGGGTAGATGTTTTATTTATTTCATTAAGTCGAAAATTCGCTGGTTGCGAGATATCTGCTGGACAAATCTTGCAAATGGATTGAGGTTTTTTCCAGCCTTTTTGCGGGCGTCTGTTGTATAATTTTGATGTGGTCCCTTGGGATATGTTACAGCGTTTTGGTAATTTGAATTAATACGAACCTATGTTTGGGATTTTATTGCTGCCATTGTACAGTAAATGGGGTGTTTTTGTCGATGTGCTGGCGTGGAATTGTAAACTGTGTATTAAGTTCTTGGCATCTGTATTGAAAAGGACAGGTTAAAGTTTTCACATTACGGTTTTGAGAATATATTCGATAAGGTTGAAATTGTGTAAGAAGAAAGGAAATATTCGTAAAAAACGAAGAAAAAGTAAAGTCATACATTTACATTACATATTAACAGACATAACAAGTACTACTTAACTAATAATTAATATTTTTTTGAAGTTTATCCAATAGAATTGTACAGGCGTCATTTTTGACCAATCAACCTTTGGGAGAAGTAGAGAAGAGACAAAAAGGAATTCAAGACAAGGAACGATAAAATTGAATTTCAGCTTTATTATAAATAAACAAGAATATGTCACAAGAAGAAAGCGAGGATCGTAGGGCTTCTGGCAAACATATAATATGATTTTCACGCTTTCAAGAGGCATCAATGACTTACCTCGTCTCCAAAACGAATAACATATATAAATTAATATAAAATGAAAATATGCGCAGTGGCTTGTTGGTAAACGGACCAGACGCGGCTGCCAACTTTTTCACTGTGATCGCGGGTTCAAATCCCAAGGCACACCTCTGACTTTTTGGCGTCATATGTGTATTGATAGTCAAATACAGCGCACTATAACGGTCAAGGAAAAAATTGTGAGGAAATCTGCATGCGTGGTAGATTATATGGCCTAACCTCTCTCTATCGTACTCTCGAATGTAAAGGAGGCTGGTGCCCTGGGTCGTATCTGGGCTGATACAGTACAGTACAATATACAATTTTGGAAGGCCTGCATAATTGTGTCATAATGATACAAATAAAAAAAAAATATCCAAAAATTACTACCAATAGACCTTCGTGAAAATATTTCCATCACGGAAGCTTTATTGGCAGTCGAAGTTGGGAGGTAACTAATAAATAAGTTGCTATGACGAAACTTTGCGGTCTCATCCGGCGCGTTTAATTTGAGGGCTGTCGTGCATCCCTTTGCTGGGCCAAGGGGAGGGTAAGGGGAGGGATAAAAGGGGGAGGTTTGGGGTAGAGGTCACGCATCAACAACTGTGTGAAATTGGACAATTAAACTAACGTTAAGCTGGTTTAGATTGATGTGTGACAGTTTAATAGCTGAAATATAGGGTTGTGTGATAATTAGTAAGGGAACTAATATAACCACGCCAGTGTTCGCGAAGGGGTAAGTACATATATTATACGCCTCTAGCGACATCTATATGTAACTATTCAGTGTATAATATTAATATCACTTTTATCAGAAGCGATCTCAGTATTTCCCCGCATATCTTAGCGTTTGTCTATATATCGTGGTAAAGTCTACATATTTATGTTGCACCTCCCACAAATTAAGGAAGAAACGATAAAAGTCTAGCTCGATACGAAACCCTTGTTTCTTTGCCGCAAAATATATCAGTACGGTCATAAATTACTCGACCCTGATACAGGGATGGAGTGGAAAAATAAATGTGGGACCTAAATGAATTTCCTTCCGAAGAAATTATTGTAATAAGTCGCATAAATAGCTATCATAATTTTTTTTTATACGATACCTATTGAATTCATCAAGAAAAGTCCTATGCGAGTGTAAAATTTAGGGAGAAAGATTTTTTTTAATGTAATTATTTTTTTACTAGTAGATCTCTTATATGTGAGAGGCAGATTGGGTAGATACCACCGCAATGTCTATTTCGCCCGCCAAACACCAGTCTAAACGCATTGCTGTGTTCCGGTTTGAAAGACATAGTAGCCAGCGTAACTTTTAGACATAAAGAGACTTAACAGCTTGTGTTTCATGATGGCGAACGCTGTGGAATGCGAATCATTGCTTTGTAATTTATGGTGTTTGGTTTTGCTACTGTCCATGAGCGATCGTATCGCTTACTATCAGGCGAATGGCATGCTCGTCTTGCCATTCATTGCAATAAAAAAATGTATTAAACGTATGTACAGTCACGAGCATAAATATATTACTATGGGCAGATTAGCAAAAATATCTGTCCGAAGAACGAGTTCAATAATATCTGTCTGCACGTACACAGCAAAAAGATCTGATATTATCAGGCAGCATAATGCAGTGGCATCAAAATTATGTGATGAAAATTTACATCAAATAATTGTGATAACCTTTCGAAGCATAAATATGTGACATCAACTAGGTGGCAAAATGTTCCGATACCTTGTGGAGAACAAATATATGTATCGCTTTCTATTTCTGTAATTTGCATGGATTCCTCACAAAAAGCATAAATATGTGACATCATCTAAGTGGCAATAATATCTGACATCCTTACAATTTATAAACAATAATATGTTTGATATTATATATAGCGTCGGTAAAAAGGGCCAAAATGTTTTATTGAATAATATTAGAATTATGTATTTTGCCGGGAAAGAACATGAACAAAAAACACGTTATAAATATTTTTTACATTTTTATTTGCCTAATCAACTTTTTTAATTTATTATTTTAATTCATTATGCATATTTGTAATAAGTGGAAGGGAAGAGACGCGTTGGAGAATAAAAATTGTGACTGTAAAACATCCGGGAGTGGACCAGCATCAGCACCGTTGAATAACTGTTCCATCTGGCTGATGAATAAGAAAAATACAAGAAGCTGACGGCCCACCTTAAACACTGAAAAGGCATTCAAAGAAGAAGAATGTATATTGGATCTTATTGAATGTATCTTCGATCCAATATATACTTTCATCGAAGGCAGCCGTAGACAAAAAAGATCTACCCACTTGAATAAAAAATTCAATTTCGTCGTGATATAGGGTATACTCGTATGAAGACATAAATATAGTAAAAAAGGACAGCCCATATTAAAACAATATAAAATATATTTTTTTAAATTATTTCGTATTAATTTCAAATTAAATTGATGATAAAATTATGTCAGATCTTATAGCCACCTACGCTCTAGGCTGGACGATCCCAGTGCTGGTGAGTGGACCATTGCGGCAGTAAGTCCTGTCCTTGATCAATGGCTGAACAGGCGCCACGCTGCGATGGCGTACCGCCTGACCCAGGTCCTATCGGGGCATGGGTGCTTCGGTATATACCTATGGCGGGTGGCTAGAAGGGAGCAACCGCCATGTGTCACCATTGTAACAACTGTCCGGAGCACACAGCCCAGCACACTCTTTCGGAGTGCCTAGCCTGATTTCTGTGATTGCCTCCATGGTCGAGAGTCGGAGGTCGTGGTAGGCAACGCTCTTCTTTTGCGAGTCCGTGATTTCTCAGAAAAGCGCGGATCGGGTTCGAGAGCGGAACGATCCCGCTCGCGGCCTGCAAAGAAGAAGGCGCCAGGTAATAAACGGCTGACCCGGCACCTTTACCCTGGGGTTCGGGGGTTTCAGCCGCGGTACCCTCTTCCCGTCGTAATATACTGGTATCCGGTATCCGGTATATACCGAAGCACCCATGCCCCGATAGGACCTGCGTCAGGCGATACGCCATCGCGGCGTGGCGCCTGTTTAGCCACTGGTCAAGGACAGGACTTACTGCCGCAATGGTCCACTCACCAGCACTGGGATCGTCCAGCCTGGAGCGTAGGTGGCTATAAAATCTGACATAATTTTATCATCAATTTAATTTGAAATTAATACGAAATAATTTAAAAAAATATATTTTACATTGTTTTAATATGGGCTGTCCTTTTTTACTATATTTATGTCTTGATACGAGTATACCCTATATCACGACGAAATTGATTTTTTTATTCAAGTGGGTAGATCTTTTTTGTCTACGGCTGCCTTCGATGAAAGTATATATTTGATCGAAGATACATTCAATAAGATCCAATATACATTCTTCTTCTTTAAATGCCTTTTCAGTGTTTAAGGTTGGCCGTCAGCTTCTTGTATTTTTCTTATTCATCAGCCAGATGGAACAGTTATTCAACGGTGCTGATGCTGGTCCACTCCCGGATGTTTTACAGTCACAATTTTTATTCTCCAACGCGTCTCTTCCCTTCCACTTATTACAAATATGCATAATGAATTAAAATAATAAATTAAAAAAGTTGATTAGGCAAATAAAAATGTAAAAAATATTTATAACGTGTTTTTTGTTCATGTTCTTTCCCGGCAAAATACATAATTCTAATATTATTCAATAAAACATTTTGGCCCTTTTTACCGATGCTATATATAATATCAAACATATTATTGTTTATAAATTGTAAGGATGTCAGATATTATTGCCACTTAGATGATGTCACATATTTATGCTTTTTGTGAGGAATCCATGCAAATTACAGAAATAGAAAGCGATACATATATTTGTTCTCCACAAGGTATCGGAACATTTTGCCACCTAGTTGATGTCACATATTTATGCTTCGAAAGGTTATCACAATTATTTGATGTAAATTTTCATCACATAATTTTGATGCCACTGCATTATGCTGCCTGATAATATCAGATCTTTTTGCTGTGTACGTGCAGACAGATATTATTGAACTCGTTCTTCGGACAGATATTTTTGCTAATCTGCCCATAGTAATATATTTATGCTCGTGACTGTACGTGAATAACATCACGGGCTTATTGTCTGTACCAAAGTGCGTCAAGGTCAATAATACTTTTATAAAAAAGTTAGAAACATTAATAAAAAATAACAAAAAACACTTGCAGTACAACGCTATTTGATACATCGAATTTTATTAAATCTATTGCCAATACGGAATACCTGGCGTGGGTCGTAACCCCACGCACATAGCCTTAAGTGCCCCACTGTTCCGACGATTTATAAATAAAATACAAAACGACAATTCTACCGTTGTAATGCAAAATAAATGACGTCATTCACGATTTGTTGCTTCACCCCTCGGCGACTGAAAACAAGAAAAATTGTTGTTGCATTGTAAAATATTGCGTGGCATTTATTTAAAATTATTGTGATGTTAACTTTGTCCTACCTTTTTTTCACATCCACAATTATATGGAGTTTTCACTGCAAGTTAAAAATGATCATATTATGATACTATTCGCCTGATGGTAACTGGAGAGGAATCCAAATATAACAAGGATCTTTCAGCGTTATATCTCCCGTCAGACGACAGAATTATGCCGGCCTGCTTGTAACTTAGATGTGAACTCGAAACACGACACGCGTGAGTTGCCAAGAGGGGTTTTGAACTGATGAGTGAGGTGGTCGCTATTTGAACCGGTATGAATACTCGACCAGCTGCCAGCTAATGCTATGCCAAACTGGAATAATACATGAAGAATTTGCATTAATACAATACTATCGTACTAATTCCTATGTCATTAATAAAAACAAAGGACAATAAAAAATATTCGAAATTTGAAATTATATCCAAAGTCCCTAATCAACACTATTGTGCTAATTCCTGTTTCATCAATGAAAACAAAAGACAATTGAAATGATTCGAAATTTGAAATTATATCCAAAGTATCTGAAATTAATCAACACTATTGTTCCAATTCCTGTTTCTTTATTAAAAACAAAAGACAACTAGAATTATTCGAAATTTGAAATAACATCCAAAGCCCCTTATCCTTACAACCCACAACGCGATTCACAAAATAAAAATACTGGAATTGAAATTGCAAACCGGATATAGATCAAAGCGATGCGATATTATCACTCGCGAGCGTTGAAAGAGACGGATATTACGTCATCTGAACGATTCCAATTCAATTTTGATTTTTCAATGGATGTCTTGTGTTTTGTTTGCGTGATAAATGTTTACATATGAAAGGGAGGGTTTGTGGGTGAATATTGGAGATAAGCGCTTTTGATATGGGTGTTGGTTTTTACTTTGGTAATAGACTAAGAAGTTTTTTATGCCTGTAAATTTATTAGTTAAGAACCGTCTATGGGTCAGTTGGTTAGACGCCGTCTGTGAGACGAGGTATTCGACCATTGTAGTTGTAACCCAACTAAAAAAAAAAAAAGTTATAACTTAACAAACATACTCAATAGTACTTGGGACTGAACCCAAACTAAGATAAAAGTATTTTGTCGTGAGCATCTTAAACTGCGTGTCCTGTCATGTCTTACAGATGACTGCAACTTTTTGGAGTAGTGGAATATCTGCGTAACAGGAACTTTCAAAACATTTATAATATGAGTTAATCATATGTGTAATTAATTAACCCTTCAAATTAATTAACGTATAATCAAATTACGGAGCTCTCCATCAAAATTTACACTATTATGTTTCCGATTTATATTATTGATACCCTTTGCCATTAATTACGATCTGAAATACTTACATGCATGTGGAAATACATACAACACGAGAGACTGAAATTGAAATCAAATATAAGTGTACAAAAATAACCTTGATGGACTATGGCCTAACCCATCACAATCGAAGTTTTAGTTATGGGGGAGTCCGTACTCAGCACTGGGCGTTTATATAGTACAGTTATAAAATATATTATTTTATATCCTTTCTTTCCAACATTATATTCATGAGCTAAGATTTAGTTCTGTCTTATCCAAACCATTTTATTATAAAATACATTCTCTATTGAAAATCTCGCATAAAGATTCAAAGTAGAATCCCGGATATTGAATAACATTTCCCTTTTTTACAATTTTCTCACCGCATCCGATTGCATAGAACAGGAAAAAAAATTAAAAATGGAACGTTCGCGACGCTTTTAAAAATTGAATTGAAAATCGATGGTAAAACGAAATAATCGATGTTTTTCGATTATCGACTAAATATCGGACTTCATAATCTTTGTTGCGATAAACCCCGTTCCGCTGTGAAATTCTAATTGACCCAGCGGCTACGAGTTCAAAAGCTAGGTTTCCTTTCACCGCAACTGTGCCGAGTAAAATTCCCTTGTATTCGATCGTTACGCGAACTTAAATCTCGATAAGAACGGTTTAGTATCGGTTCTAATGTTTGTGCTCGATTGACTTGGTACGAAGTTTGGACTGAATTGTAGTATTATTTGATTTTTAGTATTTGAGCGAAGCAAACAGGGCACAGACTGCCTCGGTGACGTAGTTGTACTACGGTACGATTACAAAGCTGAGGTCTCGGGTTCGAATCCCGGGTCGGGTAAAATGATATTGGATTTTTCTATTTGTGGGCCACACAAACATTTGTGTTGATGCGGGGATCGAGCCCGCGGCCACTCGTTTCACAGTCAGCGTCTAACCAACTACGCCACGAAGGCTCTCATATCGTACATAACACCGAACTATGCCAAACACCTGCCCCTAATGTCGGCAGTCAGTCGGTTTTCCAATTAAATGTAGCCGCAACGAGTTAGGAGAGGTCGCCACCGTAACCCGTAATGATCAATTGAAAGTCAAGTTTTAACTGCCATTACCAACGGCCCGACACTTCAGTAACATTGAATTGAAAACTTCACGGGAATTGCATAAGTACAGATTAGCTTCTGAAATGTTACATGAAAATTTTCAGTTGTAGATATACAGGGTATATCAAGACTGCTACCGAAAACGAAGCCAGGTGGTAGTTTTAGTGACTTTAGACACAAGGCAACTAAATTTTTTGCAAAACAAGCGACTTTTTTTTGCTATCCTCGTATTTGGATGATACATAAATACTTACATTTTCCTAAACAAATAATGTACACCCTTTTATTTTTAAAAACGCTGTAGTATGCAAGGCTTTAAATTATAATTTTAGCAAAAACTATGGATTTACCACTCAAACAATACCACTCAATGATATTTACAACATTACAAAAAAAATCGTTACATTTCATCTCTGAATTAAATATTCCTTATCTTTGTCATTTAATTATTAAGAAGTTCCTTCGCGACTGCATTCACGAGTCTAGTTACCAAGAATTGTCAAGCCAATGGTTCGGAACAGATTGCATCGCTTACAGCGTTGTAGTAAATTAAAGGAGGATCCTTCGTAATTCCGCTAGTTCAAGTCTGTAATAAGATTATTCAGTTCATAACTGCAGTCAGCGGGGTATGAAAGATGAATCTTATTAAAATTTAACTTGATTGTGTTTGTTTTTGTCGTGTTAAATGATTTTAGTAAGGTATTTAATTTGTAAGTCTGTTTTTAGAGAGAGAGTATTTTATTACCTTATTTGTATACTCGTATATACATGTAATAAATTTGTAACTGCCTCGGTGGCGTAGTGGTACTACGATACGAATGCAAAGTTGAACTCAGAAACGGGTTAATGGATTTCGATGAAATTTGTTATAGAGAAAGCTGACATGTTAAATAAAATTCTAATGTCATGCTGTCAAAAACGCTTATAAAATCAATTTATTATTGGTCTAATGTGGTGAACAAAAGCCCAACTCTCTCGAATAATGTAAAGATACCCTCATACCCAACTATACAAAGCTTATGACCTTGTAAAGCGATATTCAGATACAGCACAGTTTTTAACTTGGAGCATTTGCAACTCAAATTCATTCATTTACGATATTAATTTCGTGCAATTTCCGCTCTCCCTTTAGATACTCGAAGGGGAGCTGTAATTACAGTTCTTCTCGTTAAAAACAAAGTTAATAAGGGTGTTCGCATAATAGGGTTCATGTTAGAAGGGCTTTTAATAGAGAAATTGTGAAATCAAAACAACATAATGAAAAACAGAGACTTTATTTTGGAACCTACACAAAACATTTATATAATTCTAAAAATATTATGAATGTGAAAGTTTGTGCCAAAAACAACTTAACTGATTGGGATAAGACATTTCAGTATTATAGTTCATAGTGGTTTCTTAGATTTACGCGAATGTTATACATTAAAATAAAACGAATTGGTACGGATTTTATCGCGAATACGATTTAATTTTTTTGAAGGTATTGCCATCAATACCTCAGTCTGCCAGTGACCACGAAAGCTGTAAGTGATCGAAGCTTAGGAAAGTTAAAATTTGAAAAAATAAATCAAATTCGCGATAAAATCCGTAAGAATTCGTTTTATTTCAATTATATTACATAGCTTAAATGTAAGCTTTAAACAATATGCAAATTGTGTAAATATAACGATATGTGTAAGTAAGTAACTTAAATGAGTTTATGATTGGATCATCTGAATATTTGTATTAAGTTTGTATTATTATTAAATAAAAAAGAAAAAAACATTGCGAAAAACCTCTTTACATTGCACAACGCTTTTTTTTTATTTATTAAGAAAAAACAGTCTTATAAATAATAGTATGATAACATTGGTTTAAATTATTACTTATTATCATTTATTGCACCTAGGTGAGGCCAGGGAGGGCCTCTAACACCTCAGTAAGGAACAAGACAAGACATCCAGACTACACGCCCATCAAATTATATAGAATTACCACCATTTTCACTGACATGACAAATTGCTCTCCATACACGCTAAGTTTTTCTCACCTCCGATATTTCAGGGTGCTTGTACAAAGCCAGCTACTATAAAAAGTGATGAGTGGGTATTGTAAAGGAAATTGGATGCCTTATTTTACTGCTTATTATATTTTTCAGCAGACAAGCATTTTCGTTGGCTTAAATTCTTCATCGAAGGATTCTATAAAATTCGATGGCTTTATTTTTTACAGTTTTCTAGCATTTATATGAGTTTTATATATAACTACCGGTGATGACAGATGTTGTTCTGTACACACGTCTTTAATTTTACACTTTTTTTAATAAGCTGTAACAATTTGGACAGTTTTTATGAAAATTTAAATAAAAAACATTTTCCAGTGGACCAAATTGTGAATCTAAACCATTCTCGATTCCTCTTGAACACACACAAACATTCCATCAAAATCGGTCTAGCCGTTTGGGAGGAGTTCAGTGACACACACGCACACAAGAAATATATATTTAAAGATTAGATAGTAACATTGTTATAAGTCAAATAAACTTATAAATCTCATTCACATGCTAAGTAAAATCATGGATAACTTCATTTTCCGACAGCCTCCGTGGCGCAGTTGGTTAAACACCGCCTGTGAAACGAGAGGCCGCGGGTTCGATCCCCGCACCGAGACAAATGTTTGTGAGGCCCACAAGTATTTGTGTCGGGTCTGGGTGTTTGTGAGACCGAAAAGTCTCTCGTAGTGTCTGATAACCACAACTCAAGACTTAATTGATCCTAATGTGGGGGCAGGACTATGTATGTGAATGTTGGGTGTATTAATTTATTTATTATTTATTTGTTTTCAACTTAGTACTAAAATATGCACCTTTATCGAACAACTTCTACAGCGACATGTTCTTATATTACTCTCCCGTTATTTAGATTGGTCATTGTTCAATAAGGTATAATACTTCCATTACCCTTTTCCTATTCCCGTCCTTTTTCTTTCCCGCTCCCCTCTCAATGGGGCCGGCAACACATCCTTGATCCAGCGTTGTGGATGTTCATGGGCGGCAGTGATCACTTACCATCAGGTGACTCTTCAGCTCGTTTGCCAGACCTAAGCAATAAACAAAGGCATATTCCAACTGAAAATATTAGATTCTATTTCTTATATAATATTTCTAAAGATGTATATAACCATGTGAATGTGTGAACTGTGTATGGTATTTATCGATATTAATCTTATCAAAACTTGTCGAACATCATCAATAACCTATAAAACAGTGAAAAAATGTAAATGATCCATAACCCTGAACATAAACAGTAACTCGACGCAATAAATATTTCCATTAGGGTTGAAAATCGCCGCACCACTTTAACAACACAATATTGAGTTTCGTCGCACGTCGCGAGAATGTACAGATGGGTCACTCAATTCTGCAGGTTTCCTTACATACAGGGTATATCAAGAGTGCGACCGAAAACGAAGCCAGGTATAGTGCCATAGTTTAGAAGCCATCGTTTTAGTGAGTACAGACACAATGCAACTTGATTAAAAAAAAAAGCGATAGTTTTTTTTGCATTTTTTTTAAATATCATCGTGTTTGATTGGTAAATACCTAGTTGTTGCTATGATTATAATTTAACGCCTTGCGTACAATTGTATCTTTAACCATAAAAAGATGTACATTATAATTTTAGGAAAAAGATGTATTTATTACTTACCCAAATACGAAAATAAGTAAGAAATTACAACAAAAAAATTGTCGCTTTTTTTTTTGCGAAATTTTTAGTTGCTTTGTGTCTGAACTCCCTAAACCTACCACCTGGTCTGGTTTTCAGTCGCAGTCTGGATATACCCTGTATATTGTTTATACGTGTTTTTGTTGGATTGGCGTAGAATCGTTTTACTTATTCCATTAGTTACATGTTAAAACGTGCATGAATGTTTGATATGACTTTCCGATCAACTGTCTGATTTCACTCAATTCGGATAATGATTTATTTGAAATTATGTATTTTATAACAATACTTCAGCAAAATGGGTTGCCACACGTATACTCAAACTTTATAGTGGACTTATCCTATGGAACTAATCCAATAAACTTCAAAAAATATGAAGTGACGTTAATTCACAATTAAATAATAACTTATATCGAGCACATCTACCGACGTCCACTTACGAAATGCACAAACCACCAAATAAAGACTTCGAGAAGTCGCTGGATGTAGGTTGTTTTTAAAAGTTCGCTGTGGATATTATTCAAGGAAAGCTATGCTCAGTAAGGAAAATAGGCTGTCTATGGCTGACCATGATAAGTGATTAACAAAGTCTCGTAACTTTATACCTTCTGTATTGTGTAGTTTGTGGCACGGAGCAGGAAACGGCGACATCGAGATCCATTAGCGAGCGTCGCGCGCCCTCCGGACGTTTTAGAATCAATTTTAGACTTCTACACTTGTATTTTATCTGCATAATTATTTGCATTGCATTGCATGTTATCTTTCTCTTTTATATGGTAAAATGCTTGCAATTTTATCTTACTTTATCCAATAATTACGTGGCATTGTTTAATATGACTGCGTAATTATTTGGTTTATAATTTTAAATCGTTTACTTGCAGATTAGTTACTTCAATAATACCTACTAATAATAATCTGGTATAACTTTTCGAACATGCTACAATACATTGAAATTTGCAGGTGTCCTCATGATTTTTCTCTTCATAATTAAATTTATATAAATCATGCGTAGAAATCAATACGTAACATTGAAAAGAACATCACATTTCTATAATATATTTTTTAAATTCATATACTCGTCATAAAGGGCTTTGTCGCTAATGTGATTATGTCACCCTGTCTTAGTTTACCTTATTAATAATAAATTTTAATTCTATTTATTTGTCTATCGAACCAAGGACCTCTCAAATCTCAATTCACACTGTATTTACTACTGCTAGACCACTTGTATATTTACAAAAAATATTTCAACAAATAACCGCATTACTCGTAAAAACAAAACAATTTATTCGGCTCCATTCTAAAACCAGCCTGCCACAGGATACAAATGCATCGCGATAGACCGTGCAATTTGTTACCCAAGCAGAGCCGCGGAAAAACGCTAGTATAAAGCTCGACATAATATTTTACAAATTTGAATAAAATGTAGTCTCGTGTGAAATGCACTGTGAAGATGTCATGGAGACTGAGTGCTCTGTTTGTAGGGTAACTAGCATTTGGATATATTTTTAAGTGTTTATGTAGGTTTTTCACAGTTGAAATTTTATATTATACAGGGTGATTTTGACATGTGTTATTTAATTTATACAATATAATATAATAGGAAACATTGCACCAAGTTTGAAAAAAAAAACTATCGGGTGGTTTTGTCAAAAATCGTGATTTTAGTTTCCAAGGCCTTTGATGAACCCGTATAGGTACGATTCTTTTAAGACTCAAGTAAGTTCCCGAACCGATCTGAAGGTCTGTTCAGCGGAAAAAATACTCGTATCTATACAGAGTTGCCTAAATCTGGCCATCTTCGGTTTTATCAGATTGTGTAGAATGTCACCTGGGGTGATGAGAAACATGTAGGATAAATTAAGTAACATATGTCAGAATCACCCTGTATAATAACACAATACACCAATGAAGTGTGTGGTGTAAACGGACGTTGAAACGGTAGTGGCCGCCGAGACGGTCGACACGGGATCAATTGCATCTCTGGTATTTCGGAGTCATGCGTGTATTGATAGTCAATTACCAATTTAACAGTGAAAGAAAACATCGGAGGGAAACCTGCACAACATTTCGATCTTAACAATATTTTGTATAGCACTAGCGTGGCCTAACAATCCCTTTCAATCAAACTTTCGGTTATAATAGAATCTCGTGATCAGCAGTGGGCGATAGGGGTAGGTACACTATACAGTATAGTACATTATAACATTCTAAAGTATTTATTTAGGTCCTTCGCAGCTAATAATTTACAAAATGACAGCCTCCGTGGTGCAGTTGGTTAGACGCCGGCTGTGAAACGAGAGCTCGCGAGTTCAATCCCCGCACTGAGACAAATATTTCTAGAGCCCACAAGTATTTGTTTCGGGTCGAGGTATTCGTGAGACCGTAAGGTCTCTCTTTGTTTCTGATACCATGACACAAGACTTAATTGATCTTAATGTGGGACCAAGACTATGTTTGTGACTGTGGGGTGTATTTATGATTTTAATTATTAAAATAAAAGAAAATATACCAAACAATATGAAAATTAAGAAGTTATTATAGGAACTAGGAAGTATTATAAAAATATCTTTGCGCCTAGCTTGTAGGCTTGCCCACAATCAGATTACGGGATAAAATAACTAGGCTCTCCGTGGGTGGCAGTAATGCCTCTGCCTACTGGTTCATTGTAGTAGGCGTGAGCTTACGTTTTTATCTGTGTGCAATATAAAAATGTTCTTATTATAACCTATGTTGACATTTTCATGTTTGAAATAATCTTGGGTCTGATTTGGCACCAGTAAATCGGTTCTGCTTATTAACTTAGACTTCCCCCGTGGATACAGGTTACAGGTATTCCCAATTTCAAGTATTCACTGCATTGGTGAAACAGGGTATACTGATTCTTCGTTCTGAGCTACTTCGCTTCACTCAGCCATATTAAACAGAATGTAAACATATTTGTATTAAAAATATATGTCACTTGCAAATTATAACAAATTATCAAAGAACTGCTCTGATTTAGACCAACTTGTAACTTTTGTAATAATCACGATATTGTAAACTAGTTTTGAAAAGAGCAACATTAGAGTTTCTTGCCCGTTCTTCTCTAGTGAAAACCGCTTTTCGAACCGGGTGGTAGAAAAAATGACTGAATCTAAATAATGTTGAACATTTTAATGGATTCAATAAATTATTTTCATTTTCATAAAAATATTTTCATAACTAACTCCCAATAACATCATTAACTCCAAGCTGTCAGTAGCTCGCCATTAATCTAAACCTCACGAGAATAAGAAATCTCCGGCCACGTGTAAGCATTCTCACGAGATAACCTGGGATCTAAAAAATAACCTATTTCTGCGTGGGTGGTAAATCCACTAAACGCGACGTGTATGGTTACCCTATTCGGTCCGATGACATGGAAATATTTTTAGGTACGCGTAGAATTTTCTGGACAGAATGTTTTATGTCGTATATCGTTTGTGTTGAGAGCCTTGTTTCGAATATTTTGTAATTGTGTGAGACAGGCAGAAGATATATAGGGATATTGGATTAGTTTACTTGATGGTAAGTGGATTTCGATTCTTATGGACTTAATGTATTAAATTGACAGTGTTAACCAATGTGTACCTTACGACTTTTTCAGGTAAAAAAGTACATAGATTACATAGTGTTTTCCATTATATAATTTTGTGCAGTCGACTCCTTGGTCTAGTCACCACGGGCATGAGCTTCAAACCGCGAGGTCCTGGCTTGGTATCGCAGTTTGTGCAATCCAATTATTTAATTTTTTTATTTATAATATTTATATTTATTTATACTTTATCACGTAGTGTGATTTTTTTTACCAGTATATTTTTTATTGAGCGATACGACCGCTTATGAACAGTAGCAAAACCAAATAACACTATGAGTTACAAGGCAATGCTGCGCTCGCCACAAGATGTTAAGTCTCATTATATCCAGTAGTAACTCTGGCTACAATGCCCTTTAAGCAAGAACACAACAGTGCATTTACACTGCTTTTTAGCGCAAGAAATAGACATTTTATCAGTCCTAGAAATTTCATTTGAGTTATCCAGTACTACGATGAGCTTGGTTTTATTTCCTTGGTCTCTCTTCTATCATATTACGGGGGAGATAAGTTTGGCATGTAGATGCCATTAGTGATCTCTACCTATCCCCTTTGTGAATAAGCGTGAACAAATCTTAGTAAAATTTCCTTCAACACACATTTACTTAAGCAGCTCCAACCTTCACAACACGCAGACATGTTTATTGTTCAGAACTCACTCGAAATACACAATATAAAGATCGTAAAAGTAAACCCTAAATTGCCTTCAGTTGCCATTTAACAGAATCGTGCGCTGTAACAGCGTCGTTTAGATACGGAATGAGTTATGCCCTTACAGAAACTGTCTACAGATGGCTGAATACGGCGTTGGACCAAAAATATGACGTGCAATTCGTTTGTTGATGTGGTTTCTGTTTCGTTGCTGTTAATGGAAGTGGTAGAGTCACGCTGTTGTCAGTCATGACTCAGCATGAATGGGCAAGCTCATCTCATCTCAGGCTCAAACGTAAACGACGTTTCGTTTGGCCAGTGAGATTGCCGGATGCCTAATACCCCTTTCCTCTACCCATTCTTTTTCCTTCCCGCTCCCTCCTAATTGGGCCGGCAACACATCCATGATCTAGCGATCACTTACTATCAGATGACCTGTTTTCTCATTTGCCGGACCTATGCAATAAAAAAAAATGTAGGTTTTGTTGAATAATTTAGACTGCAGTTCGATGAAAGAATAACTAATATTGACATATGGTATTTAATTTAAACAAATATAATATACCTAATCACTTCAGCTAAAATTGTATCCAAGTTGAAATAAACTTCCTGGTAGTTTTATCAAAAATCACGATTTTGATTTCCAATGCTTTTGCTCAAACCGTGTAGGTACGAGACTATGATTGTTTCATTGTTCTAAAACGAGAATAATACTAAATCTATAACAGCTAACTTTCTTCAACAATCAGAGGTCATCGTTAGATTATGTCCATATTTTGAAATGAAACGCTGGTAGCCTACAAAGCAGCCACAATGTGGTTTGTGGGTGATTAGTCAGAAATTAAATTGATTGTCCGTGCTTTGTATTCCAGCTAGAGCGCTTATGGCTTGCGGTCAATTAATTTTAACGTTGGTTAGTATTGTTAAGAATCATAAATGAGCCACATTGGTGATAGGTCTCTCATATATGAGAGGCCACCATAATGTCTATTTCTCCCGTCAAACAGTGGTGTAAATGCACTGTTGTGTTTCGGTTTGAAGTACTATATAACCAAAGTAACTACTGGATATAATGAGCAAGTGGAATGCCAAGCATTGCTTTGTAATTTATCGTGTTGTTTGGTTTTGCTACTCTCCATGAGCGGTCGTATTGCTTACCATCAGGCTAATGGCATGCTCGTCTCGCCATTCATCGCAATAAATATATAAAAGACCCCTTATAAGTATTTCAAGTATTTAAAGAAAAAAAAAATCTATCGTGTACTACTTCTACTATTTCCATTTGGTATACATTTTTCAGTTGGCCAAATCCTGTTTGATTTACCTGGGACTGAAATTTGCATCCAGCGAGGCAGAAGGGCCAAAAAGTTCTCGAATGGAGGCCACGAAGCGGAAAGTGCAGCGTGGAACCTCCACCCACTAGGTGGTCAGACGACCTGGCAAAGGTCGCGGGACGTCGCTGGATGCAGGCTGCCTCCAACAGGTCACTGCGGAAATCATTGGGAGAGGTATATTCAGCAGTGGACTTCCTTTGGCTGATGGGTTGGATTGGATTGGAGGTAGGACGGCCGCTCGTCGCTTTTTATATTATCGAGAGATGTAAATAAGGTAATAATAACGGTCCATTTTTTATATTAAAAATCAAGAACGATTCTATTTTCACAAATATAAAAAGGAAATAAGAGCATACATGTCAATGTAATAAAATAATTGACTACAGTACTATTTCTACAAATACAAAAAAAAACAAAATATCAATGCAACATCCAAAGCGATTTTCAATCCACGAAAAAACAGCTTATTTCGGCTGAACCAATAAGTAATTAAATTTTAAATAACCTCATCAATTATGTTTTCATACAAAATTATAATTGTGTTTACGTCAATCAAGCTTTGTTCTCGCCGTTTTCCCAATGATCAGTTTTGTTTAATACAAAAATTGTTATGCATGAATAGTCTCGCTGAACAAATTTGCATTTTAAAACTTGCTACATTTTAATTGAATTATGGCCTTATTCATAGTCGGTTTTAAAATCTATTTTAGTTATCGAGTGTTTTGTCTTCTTTCTCTCTTCAGCCACAGGAAGTTCACTGCTGAACATAGGCCTCCCCTACAAATCGCCACATAGACTTGTTTGTCTTCTTCGCTCTAATTGAATTCAAAAGTCGTTCGAAAGGGACAAAACATTTGTAATCTAAAATAGGTTATAGAACTGTGTATGAATAAGGTCGTTACGGTTTATCTCATAAATAAAAATAAATTATCTTGTGTAGAGTATTAGAAATAACAACAGGTTTTTCAGTTTCACTAAACCCAAACTCAAAACATTTGTGAATTTAAAAGATTGTCCTGGAGTATTTTTTTTATAATGTTATCTGTATGTTTTCATGTTGTCCGATAGGTTGCGCTCTGTTTCCAATGAATGAAACATATATTCAACAATATTTGGTTTGGGTTATTGCTATACAAGAGTAATATATATATATATATATATATATATATATATATATATATACTTACGAGTATACTTTAATTCTAAAGCCGGCATATTCAATAATTCTTTTAATTAGCCGCAATGTAACTCTACTATTTATAAACTGCGTAATATCACGACATATAAAAGTGCATATTCATTAGCCTCTATTAGCTAAATACAGGTTGCTGGTACAATGTATAGTCACCTTTAGCACGGCAGGTTTCGTATAGATGCGTGTAAAGGGACCATTAAGTTCGCCATATTGCGAAATATGAAATTATTTGGAATATTTTGCAGGAATATTACAAATAATTGCATATTAGATGCAGAATTTATTTCTTAGTTTATTATAGACTATGAAATAATAAAGGAACATAAGAATAAGCATGTATAAACTTATTATTTATTTTATTCTATTTCTTTGTTTTAGAAACATACAAACGTAGGACGCCCTCCAGTCAGGTGGAGTGACGATTTGCGAAAGGTCGCTGGCAGATGCTGGATGCGACGAGCCGAAGGCAGGGTGAAATGGCGCAATTTTGAGGAGGCTTATGTCCAGCAGTGGATAATAAAAGGCTGATGTTGTTAATGATGATGATGATGATGACGATGATGATGATGATGATGATAAACATACACCAACAGAAAACAAAAAAAAAAACAATACTTACACAGAACAACTTAGTAGTAGAGTATAAAAAATAGACACTGTCTAAAATAATAAATTAAATAAATAGTACACCCAACAGTCACATACATAGTCCTGACCCCACACTCAGATCGAATCTTGTGTCGTGAGTATCAGGCACTAAGAGACTTTTTAGTGTCACAAACACCCAGAACCGAAACAAATACTTGTGGTTCACACAAACATTTCGAGAGCTTATCCGAGAGCATACAAATATTCCATCCATCCATCCATCCATCAGCCAAAGGAAGTCCACTGGTGAACATAGGCCTCTCCCAATGATTTCCATAGTGACCTGTTGGAGGCAGCCTGCATCCAGCGACGCCCCGCGACCTTTACCAGGTCGTCTGACCACCTAGTGGGTGGACGTCCCACGCTGCGCTTTCCGCTTCGTGGGCTCCATTCGAGAACTTTTTGGCCCCAAATACCTCATAAAAAAATACCTCAGTGCCTCAAATCAAAAGTCTTCGATAGTTGTGTGTTACCAGTGATGACATACGGCACCGAGACGTGGCCTCTTACTATGGTCCTTATTAGGAGGCTCAAAGTCACTCAACGAGCTATGGAGAGGGCTATGCTCGGGGTTTCCCTACGAGATCGAATCAGAATTGAGGAGATCCGTACGAGAACTAAAGTAACCGACATAGCCCAGCGGATTAGCAAGTTGAAGTGGCAATGGGTGGGCACATAGCACGGAGAACTGATGGCCGATAAAAATATTACAAGCATTTAAATATCCACCTCTCACGCTTTTTTCCTAAAAGGGGTAGGCAGGGGTGCTATCAGGATATCCACGTTTCACCTTGTGTATTCTGTCCCACGATGTGATAGGGAGCGAGCCTATCGCCAAATCGGGAAAATTTCTGATTCCAGGATAATTAAGAGAAAATTCCAATATCACTTTGCGCGACCCGGGATTCAAACCCGAGACCCCAACTTTGTAATCGTACCGTAAAACAATTGCGCCAGCCACGCCATAATTTATAAACATTAGTCTCATGAGAGCCTCCCACCCGTTTGTTCTAAGGCAGCTACCGAAATAATAAAATGAATCTCCAAGACCAAGCAATCCAAACCTCTTCCTTCATAAAAAATATAATAATTTAACTGAAAATGCAATATTGTCGGAGTAATAACGGGAACAAGGTAAGCAAATTGTATTTGATCCAACTCAACAGTCAAAGGGATTGCTCGAGACGTCAGCTTACCCGCTCTTGTTTATTATATCCTTGGATTTATTGCAGCAGTTCTTAATGTTATTAATTTTATTATTCTTTTGTAGTATTCGAACAATAAATTAATATAAATACACCCAACAGTCACATACATAATTCTAACCCCACACTAAGATCGAGTCTTGTGTCGTGGGTATCATGGGTTGGTCATTTGTTTTATAATTATTAGACAGCCTCCGTGGCGTAGTTGGTTAGACACCGGCTGTGAAGCGAGAGTCCCCGGGTTCGATCCCCGCACCGAGACAAATGTTTGCGACAACATGAAATTGTGTCGGGTTTGGATGTTTGTGAGACCGAAAAGTCTCTCGTGGTTCCTGATACCCGCGATACAAGACTTAGTCTTAGTGTGGGGTCAGGACTATGTATGTGACAGCTGGGTGTATTTATTTATTTTGTTGTTTCCTACCTGCTCATGATTCTTGTCATCATGAAGAATAAGGAAGTCTTCTTACGTATGGAACTGCAAGGAGTTAATTTGAGCTAATGGAAACTGCCGAATATAAGGCTGTCATTTACCTACATTGACAATCCGCGCTGAACTTTGAAAAGGGCTTGTATCCAACAACATCCAATATTTTTTGTTAGTTCAGATCTGTACACCGTGTGGGTAGATGTCCCACGCTAATGGATTAAGGATTGATCTACGGATAAAGACTCTCTAATTGGATGATACCTAAACTTAAAACTGTTCTTGATTTTTAATCAACTTCTATAGGAAGCTTCAATTATAATCTGAAATGTAATGAAAATACTTTTTTTTCCTAGCCTATACTGTCCGACTGCAGGGCAAAGACCTCCCTTTTCTTCTATCACCCTTCTCTATCCAAGGTTTTCTTCCACCAGTTGGTATTGAAATGGTCCAAGTCATCTCGCCACCTTCTGCATGGCATACCACGAGATCTTTTTAATACTTAATTGAATCTTTAAAATGTTTTACATTATTTAGATTCAGTCATTTTATTTTCTGTACCAACCGGTTCACAATGGTGGTTCATTATAAGTAAATCGAGCAGAGCAGCCCACACAAGCAGCACTCGTTCACGAGTATGACACATGTGCCAGCCACCGGCCTCCTCAACCATGTTTCAGGGAAGTGACCGACCCGGCACATGACGCTGCCGCAAGCACAGACGTTTTAGCGAGCATGACTTATTCAAATTGCTTCATGCCTCTAAACTGCTGAATGCTGTAATAATATCCACTTTTTAAAACATGGTGACGAAGTAAAATAATACTTAAACCATATAATTATAATATTATGATTCCAGGAGCCAGCAGTGGAAAGTGTCCAAGCTTATTTAGAATCAGAGAATGCAAATCAGACAACAAAATATTCATATAAAACGTATTAGATGTACTGTAGACTGCCCTGGGTGGCGCAGTTGTACTACGGTATGATTGCAAATCTGAGGTCTCGGGTTCCGATCCCGGGTCGGGTAAAGTTAAATTGGGTTTTTCTATTCAATATCAGCCTGAAGTCAGGAATTTGTTTCTAATATGGCGATATATGGCGAAACGTGCGTGTCCTGGTAGCATCTCTGCCTACCCTTCTGAGAGAAAGACGTGAGTTTATGTATAAATGTAAAATGTATTGTTGATAATAATAACCCGCAATTATGATCCTAAGGTCGAACTAATTTGAAGGTCCATATTCCACGGCATATAACTTTACTGCCCATACGTTATTTACGATTATTATTTATGGTACATCTTGGTATAACTTAACTGCTTACTTGCGATCAAGTTGGGTCAAGTAATTTATGTGAGTTTTATGATTGGGGTCTTAGTGAAATAGACCTTACGCCGCGTCGGCTTGGAAGTTTGAATTGGATGATTAAGGATACAGTAAGCGAGGATATATAAATTTGACTGTATACTTATTCGTATGTATATATATTTTAAAAAAAATGTTTATAAGTCAAGGAACGAAGTGCATCAATCCTACACCTATAGTCCCAGACCTCTAGTTAATTCGATTCTTGAGTATTTGTTCCGATTCATTCACTGATGTCGTTCTCTTCAAGCATTCCAGTTCTGATAGTTCTCAGAGGGTCCCTTATGGTCTCACAAATACTTGTGAGCTGAGTGAACCTACGTCAGCTAACATGCGCTATACAGCGCATGTTAGCTGACGTAGGTTCGATGGCATTGTTTCTAATCAACTCATCTCTCAAATTCACACTCGGCTTGTGTATCTGTTTGTTAGCATGTGTTTATTAACTTACGTGACCAAGTTATATTACTATTCCTTTCTCAATTTTTGTTATATGTTTAACGTTATAAAGTTCCATCGTCGCTCTATTCGCCAATGTCAAACAGGCTTACGAGCACATTGAACAAAAAACATTCTATAATGGTTTCTTAGATTTACGCGGATGTTACACATTAAGATAAAACGAATTCTTTATTTATTTATTTAAAAATGGTACACCAAAAGCATAATACATTAGATCGCTTACTTTATAGTATATATTATGACTGTATTTAAATGTAAATGCCCATGATAGGCGTACACACCTTTGGCCAAAATAGACAACAATTTTTACGGATGTTATCGCGAATTTGGTTTAATATTTACATTTTTTAACTTCCTGACGTTTCGATCACTTTACAGCTTTCGTGGCCACGGGACGGACTACATTCTAAACAAAAACATCTGACGGGTTATTTAAACACATAAATTGACTTAACGTACACAAACACCGAAAACTTTTGCTCTAAATTACCTTAAACACTATTGTCACGGTAAAATATTGGTAACCCTTTAAAAGGTATTTGGAAAACATGAATATAAACGGTGAAACGGATCATAAAGGCACATTACGGTCGTTTCGACCCGCACGCGATGCGAGACCGATAGGTAAGGTTTTATTGATGTGGTGTTGGTATCAGCCACTATCGTCCCATTACAGTACTGAATGTCCCTTCGGACATAAAACTGTCTTCGCTGTAGGGTTTTGTTTATTGCGCGTGTTTTGGATAATGCTGATTTTAAAAACGTTGCATGTATACAAACCTTTAGGATATTTAGATGTAGGGAACGTAATAAAGTAATCAAAGGATAAAGGAGGTTACACAACTAGTATGAACCATTCAAAATCGACGTAGAGTTCAAACAGTAAGATTACGAAACTGAAGATTGTATCATTTTTAGTTTTTTCTCTAAATTTATTAAGTTATTGACTAGTAGTTTCGTAAGATATTGTATACGGTATAACTACACCACAGAAGATACGGCATTTGAACCCGAGACCTCTGACCCCGAGGTATCGGGTTCAAATCCCGGGTGGTGCAAAGTAATAATGGATTTTCCTATTCATTATCAGCCCAGAGTTATGAATTTATATCCGATATGACGATAGGATACAAGGCGAAATGTGGGTGTCATGGTGGCGCCTCTGCCTACCCCTTTTTGGAAAAAAGCGTTAGTTTAAGTATGTATGTGTGTAGAGATTAACATGTTATACCGATGGGACCAATTGTACCTGCGATAATATTCAGTCATATTATCAAAATATTTAGCTTTTAACACCGTCTGCGGCCTGATGTCATATTTTTCGATTATCTTCACATTTGTCAATGTAAATAGATTTCACATATTTTTAAAATTATTATTGTAACTTCACATCTTATGGTTTCATTAAAACTTTCACTTTCATTCCGTTTCTCCCAGAGTTCGGTGATAGACTGCCCTAAATGTCTATAAAAACAATTTTTCATTTGAAACGCACCGCCGGAATCCGATCAAATAGCAGACAAAGCCAACAATCGCGTCGAATTGTGTCGGGATCCTTTTAAATTCTACCCAAAAGCCCTTTTATTCGACTCTGAACTTCTCAAGGGATTATCTCTCGATTTTTGCGGGCTTAACAGCAAAATTGATCTTATGAAGCGAGGTCGAGACGATAATGTTTGCTAAACAAATCCTTGGGAGCCTGGCATGGGAAGAAGGTTATTTAAGTGTCTTTATTTAGTATTGGTTTCGTTTTTAGTCTAAGATATAAGTGTAATTTGTACATCTGTTTGTATTTTATATTATGTAGCCCCATTAATCTTTTTAAGGACCTACGTAATGAGATTTTTCTCTTGAATAAAACTCATCTGATAGTAAATTTTGCTGCCCATGAAAATCTTCAAATTTTGAATTATAGATGCGTTGCCAGCCTTTAAAATAGAACCGGAAAGGAAGGGAAATGGATTGTATTTCCTACAGAAGCCAAGGATAAAAAATGCAAGCTCTATCGTTTTTAAAATCACATGTATCTTTACTACGAGAGAACTGAATTGTAACGTAACATATGGGACCTATGGAGCGAACATTCAACTCAAATTTCAGTAACACGACTCAATTTAACAATATTGAAAAATTCTGCGCAACATACCTACGAACAAAGAAACTCCTTATGAAGCGAAATTACCCAATATTAAAATGTGGAATATTGAGAGGGAAAGAATGCTTGGAATTCACGAATCGACTGGCCGAAAAAGTCACGGGACAGACCGAATTTCGTGTTTGGAGCCGAGACTAACTTCATTTCGGGTTCGGTCGCGCGGAAAAAGGGCCGGGCATACCTTGAGATTTAGTGTCACATACGTAGAGACTTATGAAGGACTGAATGAAAAAACGGACCTGAATCAGTTATTTGAGAATGATGAACAAACATGTCTTGTGTATTTCAGTGTAATGTTGTAACTTGACTTGACATCACTGTAGATTAGGTTGTTTGCCCTTTGAACGATAAATAGTGATTTTTGGGTGAGATATTACGCAAAGACGAACGTCCAAGGACTGATAGAAATTCTATCTCTCTTAAAGCAACGATCAAAAGAAACTGAACATATTCTCTCTCTCTCTCACTCTCTGTGTCTTTAAAATAAAAAATACGAGTGTTTATTCTATAGACTATCGTTCCTTTAGTATTTTGACAGCCTCCGTGGAGCAGTTGGTTGGACGCTGGGTGTGAAACGGGAGGCCGCGGGTTCGGGTTCGGTTTTGATACCAAAAAGTCTCTCGAAGATCCTGATACACATGACACAAGACTTCATTGATCTTAATGTGGGGTCAGGACTATGTATGTGACTGTTGGGTGTATTTATTTATTTCAAAACCGGTCTGTCTAATACTCCGTTACCTACACTGCCATATAGAAGTGAAAACGCAAACCATATTCCATTCAGATTTGTCACTGTTACTTAAATAAAAAAACTGTAAAGCAATATGCTTCTCTACTCAATCTTACGACTAAACAATGAATTTTCTTTCCATCCGATCGTCGCCGCTATGTCCCCTCTCTATTCCTATTATTAGAAATTTTGACAGTTTTGTTTCAGCCGACCCGTGCCCAAGTTTATTGAGAAAAATAAAGTCCCTTATGAGACAGACGTTGTTTAGAAAACAATTTCCCGTCAGCCTCTGTTGGATTTGATTGGAATGTTTATACGAGTATGCTATGTTTGTTTTATTGGTGCGAAATTGTTCTGTTATTAAAGGTTTTCATTATTTATTTAATTTATTTAATCCTTTTTTGCACAATACGGAGATGCATAAACGAAATTACACAAAAAAAAATAGTACAAGTGGCGGCCTTATCACACTTGGTAATTTCTTACAGACAACCATGGGATGGATTTATATATCCATAGGAGAAAGAAAGGGCAGTCTAAGAAATAATCACTTTTTTAAAATTGTCCATTTAACTCTACTTGTCATAAATAAAAGCTTTCTTTCTTTCTATTATGGTTTATAAAAAATATGTTATTAAGGACTAAGTAGTCTCTATTTGTATACTATGTTGTCTCTATTGGTATACTTTGAGATGATACTGGCTCTGAAAATTAGAAGGTTGAAGTGGCAATTGGCTGGCCACATGTGCAGACCAGATGACCGCTGGAGTAAGCATGTTCTGGAGTGGAGATCGCGTCTTGGCAAACGTAGCGTGGGAGGTCCTCTGGCCAGATAGCGGGACGACTTGCACAAGAGGGCCGGCAGCGACTGGATGCATAAAGCAGCAGACCGGGCTCTGTGGCGTACCTTGCGAGGCCTATGTCCAGCAGAGGACTGCAACGGGCTGATGATCATGATGATGATGAGGTGATGCAGAGGTGAACAGAAGTAGTCATTCAGCATTTCAATGTTCTCATTAGTAAAACATGTGTTAGTAAAACCTATGTTTTTGCTATAATTTCCTTAGGTACTGTATATGTATTATCTATGGCTGCAGCTTTGCGTGTGTCGTGTCATTTTTATTTCTAGTACATACTTTTTCATTATATACAACTTTCAGAAACTTTAAGTGAAGGTCTACATCAAATTCGAAACAAATACTTGAGTATGCCACAAACAAATGTATCAATACGGTAACAGAACCCGTGACTTCACATTTTAAAGCCGGCTTCTTAACCAACTAAGCCACAGCGGTTGTGTAGCGTGTGGGTTTTTTGGCAAGTTATTAAATAACGCAAAGTCGAAAGCACCAGCTAGTCTTTATACAAAGTTGTATTATTATTAAATATTTCATTTTGCATTATTAAAACCACGAAGCGTGAGATTGGATCTGAAAATAGTCTTTTTATATACCAGGCTTGAGTTATGCGGCTTCATAACTTTTGTCGTCTTGTGCAAAGAATTCTAAAAGTAATTTTAATGATAAAATTTATTATTTTTTACACTGCCCTCTCTATCTCCTTCTTTTCAAATCATCCCATGGTTGTCGGTAAGACATTGCTGTAGAGCGATAAGATCGTCATATGTAATTTTTTATTATTGTTTCTGTATTGTGTTTTGTTTATATTTGTGTGCAATAGAGATTTAAATAAATAAAAAAATCATTTTATAAGTAGGTACTATCCAAAATTCTTTGATCATTTTCTGGACCTTAGACCTGGGAATCGAATCCAAGGCCTCACGAACACTCATACAAAATTACTTTAGCTTGCGTATATATGACCAGGCCGGCATAATTTTACCAACCGGTGAGGTACAAACATCTCTTGATAGTTGATCATTGGATAGTCTGTTTGAATAGAACTGAATTTGCTTATCATCAGATTCATTGTAACCTTGCCCACAAAAAAGTGCCTTCTAAGTATCCCTTACCATCAAGTATCCATTGTGTGACGATACTTGCCCAACGATCTGGATGCATCCAAGTCACGTAGACTGCGCAGTTCCATTTAAGTAATACTGTTTTGCTTCCCACGTCTGCTACGCCGCGGCAGACCTAAAAACCCTGGCGAGACCACCTGGATGCTTTCGAGCCCATATGGCCTAAAGTTTCTTTAGAACGCGAATTGTGGAGGGAGAGGGGAAACCTTTGCCCAGCAGGGGGATGAAATAGGTTACATAAAAAATCCTTTACAGACACGCTATTACTTACGATTACAATACATACATAGATGAATGTTAGCTTTTTCCCGCAATGTCTTGTGGGTACCATTTATTTCCATTCGCAGGTAGGCCTGAAAGCCATTACATTAGAGCCGAAAATACCCAATTCGGCACTCGGCCGAAATGGACGGCACGGCAAATAATTTCGGGGACAAACAACGGACGACCAAATTCTTATAGACAGCCCCGGACGCCGCGCGTACGGTCGGCAGATTAATGTGTTTAGATTTTTAGATAAATTTGACTGAAGTTAGTTTCTGCACAGAGTAGTGGGTATTTGAGTAGGATCAGTTAAGATTAAAGTAGATATTTTTGTTGACTTGGATAAGCAATTTAACCAACGAAAAGGTGTAAAATACGAAAATAAACGAATTTTAAATACTTGATATTTTGCGTTTATAGAGGAATTTATTAAATTTTTCTTTTAAGTTTTATTGATTCATTTTGATATTATAATAATTAATATACTGTAAATTATCAACAGAGCCATTCTACCCTCTAGAAGACCTGAAATTTAACAGACTAAAAGCCAAATAAAGCAGTACCAAAATGGGTTCAAAAGTATTGTGTAGCCTTTAAATTACACTTCAAATATACATAGGGATTTCCACAGTGACCTGTTGGAGGCAGCCTGCATCCAGCGACGTCCCGCGACCTTTACCAGGTCTTCTGACCACCTAGTGGGTGGATGTCCCACGCTGCGCTTTCCGCTTCGTGGCCTTCATTCGAGAACTTTTTGGCCCCATCGTCCCCCATTGGGACGTATATGGGCTGATTAAATACAATACAATCCCTAAGAAGAGTGGGGCAACGTCAAATTGTGTCTTATAATGATTTATCTACGTCATAAAACAAAACAAATCAGCGCAAACATGCTACCGTTACCAGGATGTCAGCAGTCGCTACATTATTCAGATAGTGGATAGCATCAGCTCTGGCCGCGTTTATAGTTGCCCCTGCATATTTTACCTGTCCGTCCATAATACAGAGCTAATATAGTTGAGTGTACGCTTTAAAAACATTAAATAGTTCAGTGTAATGGGGAATACGCTTGGGATGAAAGTGAACCTATGGGGTGAGTTTTCACCTGTATAAAATGTCACCATTGAACAAAGTGAGGCAGGAATTTTTGTGTCCTTAGGTATGCCGTTACTTTTTTGTCCAATTATTGTTAATATTTCATCCCAAAAGAACGTTCCTTGTCTCCAAAGAATTACCAATAGCATTATCACCTTGAGCCATAACAAGACTACTGGTAAAATTTTGCTCCAAGAATTTCCAGAAAGACCTGTTGGAAGCGGCCCGCAAGCAGTGACTTCCTTCACACTTAATTACCTCCAAAGGAACAGTATTCATAGAACAAGGACTCCAAGTTGTGTAGTAAAGTTTGATCGATTTCCAAAGTTGTTCGCGTGACGGAAAACCACGACCTTCGATAGTTCCAGAAGTTAATGTCTCATGGAAATTAGTAAAGTTTTTGTTGTGATGAAAGTTTGCAGTTATTTTAGGCGCTGGTCGGGTGAGGAACATTTTCAAGGATTGCTGTTTGTTTTTATTTTTTTCTTACTTAAGTTTTGTGATTTTTTAATCTTGGTACAATAGGTTGACCGTAATATCACTGATGGAAAATGTTGTACAACCCAAGTAGAGTAGCTACCAGAAAGAAATAACTACACAATTATAAAAGCATGATAGAATTCGGTTGATCCCGAAATATTTAGTATGGGCTTAGAAACGAAGCCATCCCTTCTAGTTTTATAGATCTTTAAATCTATTGCGTCGCAATCAAGGTATGGGCTGCTAAGTTAGCCACCAACCTAATATTTTAAATGAAGATAGGTTTATGTTGTAAAATCTATCTTATTTCCAATATAAGCGGTTTTGGAAGGAATGTTGATTACAAAATATAAATTGTAGTTTTATACACTTGGTGCAGCATATATTTTGTTATCCCTGTCGGTGCCAGGGTGCTTCCTGTTTAATTTCCTGTACATCGCCCGATCTACAGCAACACTGTGAGATACTGCAGCAAGTGCTTGCAACGATATAGGATCCTGGTTGTGCAATGTTACTCGTATGTATTGAAAACTATGACATGATGTGGTTAAACTCTATAAAATGTTATTTTAGTTTGGTCACGCTTCTTAAAATGTAGGACCCGATATAAATTATTATTTGGGTTATGAGTTTGACAAGTTGTCGTAGGATATATGTTGACAGCCTTCGTGGCGCTGTTGGTTAGTCACCGGCTGTGGAACGAGAGACCGCGGGGTGGATCGTCGCACTGAAACAAATGTTTGTGGGAACAAGTATTTGTTTCGGGTCTGGGTGTTTCTGAGGGCGAAAAGTCTCTCGTAATTCCTGATACTTACGACACAAGACTCGATATTAGTGTGCGTTCAGGACTATGTATGACAGTTGGGTGTATTTAATATTTGTATCCGGATAGAACCGGATTAAACTCTCAATAATAACCACATCGAGCTCACACAAGTGTGTCGCATTGTGTTAAAGCCATGTAAATCCGGTTTCGACAATGTCCGCATATTATGTAACGGTTATTTGTTACCAGTAGATACTCTATCAACATTGCTTCTCTTTCTATCAAATATTATAGATTTTTTATTGTGCCATTGTTAAAATAATAATTCCTCTTTATTTTCCTGCTTTTGTTCATAAATATTTTCCTCAAACAATAGGTACAAAACGATTTACATTAATTCAGCACTGAACGAATATTCCGACGAATCTTCTTAATTTGATGGGAATTAAAAACTAATTACGGGATGGTGTTGCGAGTTTTTTTCAGCAAATTGAATTGCTCCGTCTTGTTTTTATGTTTCAAATTTGAATGGGCAGTAAAATTCTTTTAATTATGCAAATTCCCCCGGTTTTAATGAATGTTGCTGTGTCGTAGTAATTTTGTACTTTATTTTATAAACGTCATGTTTTCTGCGTCGTTACTTATTTATTAAAGATGGACAGTTTGTTTCAACGCCACTAATGTTTATTAGTACTAGTTATTATTAAAAATATTCTTGAATTTTATAAACCAAATTTTCCAGAAATGTAAGTCCGCCAACCCGCATTAGGCCAGCGTGGTGGACTATATGGCCTAACCACTCTCAATCGATTCTCTTGATTGAAGAGTAGGCCCGTGCCCAGCAGTGGGACGTGTATGGGCTGATAAAAAAAAATCCAGAAAATTTTGTATTATAACTACACGCACTTTAACGGTGAAGGAAAACATCGTGAGAAAACCTGCGCACCATAGCGATTCCGAAGATTTTCTATGTCAGGTAAAAGTCCGCTAAGCCACATTAGGTCAGCGTGGTGGACTATAAAGCCTAACCCCTCTCAATGTTCTCTCGATTATAGAAGGGGCCGTGTCCTACAGTAAGAAGTTTATGGCTGATATAACACAATTATAGAGTATAGCCATTTCCAATTCAGAAACTGACTATTGATTTGACTCTTACATAATATTTAACAGTGAAAAATATCCTAAAATGTGTCTGTACAACCACTTACATAAACACACGCCTTCTTCCCAGAAGGGGCAGGCAGAGGCGCTACCAGAACACCCACGTTTCGCCTTGTATATTCCGTCCCACGATGTGATAGGCGAGCCTTTCGCCATATCGGGCACAATTTCCTGACTCCGGGCTGATAATGAATAGAAAAATCCAATATCACTTTGCCCGACCCGGGATTCGAACCCGGGACCTCAGCTTTGCAATCGTACCGTAGTACCACTACGCCACCGAAGCAGTCTGTACAACTATGTTTTAAAAATACGTAAAGCTACCAACCAGGCACATACAAATTATTTATTTTATTTATACTCTTTATTGTACTCTCAAGTTACATAATAATGAAATAAAAGAAATAAACTTAAAGTAGTACAATGATAGTACAAATATACCCCCACAACCTATTCTTTCCACAACAAATAATTTTATCTACACAGAAGTTGTTACACAGGAGCACCGCAAGTCTATCTATTCTTATACTCCAGCGATACAGCAGAATAAGTTTCAGTAATAAGGTTTGAAACTACTCTGAAAACATGTTAATAAAATAGACACAAAGAACAACTCGGCTCTTATGTTGGCGTATTTTATTGTTGCTTTTACATGTTGATTGTTATTGCATTCTATAAAGAAACAAGGTTTTGTATGTGAATTATGTGAATGTAAGTCCGCCAACCCGCACTAGGCCAGCGTGGTGGACTATATGGCCTAACCACTCTCAATCGATTCTTTCGATTGTAGAGTAGGCCCGTGCCCAGCAGTGGGACGTATATGAGCTGATAAAAAAATGTGAATTATATAAGTAAATAACACACCCAACAATCATATACATAGTCCTGACTCCTAACTAAGATGTTAGATCGAGATTTGTGTCGTGGATATCAGAGTCTACGAGAGACTTTTCGGTCTTATAAACACCGAAAAGTCTCTCGTGGATTCTGATTACGCAAATAGTTGTCTCGGTGCGGGGATCAAACCCGCAGCCTCACTTTTCACAGCTGGCGTCTAACCAACTGCGCTAGAGAGACTGACAGTCTGCTTTTATTATGTTGCTTACTAATGACTGCCTGAATGTGTTGATCTCTGGAACTAAATGTGAAAACTTTTTACATTTGATAACGCTGTTTTTGAGATTGCTACTTACGACCACGCTACAATGTTTTAGCGCTGCGAAAGGAAAAAGAGCATTAATGATAGGAAACGTATTTTTGCTCCGAATTATTTAAAAACTCCGTGTTAATGAGTATAAAAGGGAGCGAAGCTAGGTTGGTTCGCTAGTTGTGTATGAAACTTTTATTATTTTTAAATAAAAATAAAATCTTTATGATACTTTCTTAGTTACAAAATGGGGACAACTGTGATGCCCACACTAGGCTATGCCTGTCACGTGGCCATCGAGATTATTGTCCTTTAGATCTTCTTCTTAATATTTTTATGACGGCTTTTAAATGTTTTCGTATTCAACTGCTTCGAAATGAGCTCTCTGTATCAGCCCATATACGTCTCACTGCAGCGCACGGGCCTCCTCTGCAATCAAGATTACGATTGAGAGTGGTTAGGCCATATAGTCCACCACGCTGGCCTAGTGCGGGTTGGCGGACTTTTAGATAACATAGAAATTAATACAAATGGCTATGGTATGCAGGTTTCCTCAAGATGTTTTCTTTCACCATTATAGTCAACCACCACGCTCTATAACGGTGGAGGAAATGATCTATTGAAAACGTAATATAGAGTATATTTTTAGATACTAAAACATATGTAGCTTTTTCCTCAATAAAATACCACTTAGATGTTTCATAACCACGGCTCTTATAGGCACGTGTCTCCCATTGTGTAAGATTATCAGAACATCATAAAACCACACGTTTTAGCAGCCCGAGGGGCAGGTGCAACAATTTAACCGAACTATGCAGCGTAATAAACTTATGGCTTTGTAAATGGCTCACGGCGCTTGGAGCGCTCAGAGCATAAAGCTGGTTAATTAGGAGTTACTTGGGGATAAATTGAAGTACGTTCAATTAGGTTGTTGGACATTTTTCTATGTCCTTATTTCATTTACGACTGCTGCTTCAGCTACAGTCAATAACTTTGCTGTCTGCACGCCTAATATCAACCTTTTCTATGAGAGGCCAAGGAGTAAGCCTTTTAATTTATTGCGCTGGGCTATCACTGTTGATAGACTTTTCATATTACCTTCGAAATTCTCGAGGAGAGTTAATAATACATCCAACAGTCACATACATAGTCCTGACCCCACACTACGATCGAGTCTTGTGTCTTGTGTATCAGAAACCATGAGAAACTTTTAGTCTCACAAACACCCAGACCCGAAACAAATACTTGTTCATACAAACATTTGTTTTCGTTTCGCAGCCAGCGACTAACCAAGTGCGCCATGGAGGCTATCAAGTTGTCTGTCAAGCAGTACATTGCGCTCGTCACTCCGAGACATTATGTTTAAGTCTCTCAATTTCTATCACTCTCTGCTGTTTAGCATCAGTCTCCTTATCGCATACGAAGAACCTTTTAATTAATATTAAAGATTAAGAGCAGCAAAACTTCATTATTTAATACCTCATAAGTGAAGTGCGTGGTGGCCTGTTGGTAAACGGACCAAGCGCGGCTGCCAACATGTTCCCGGCGGTCGCGGGATCAAATCCCCGGGCACATCTGATGAATTTATATAGATAAATAAACTGGCGAACAAGATTAACAAGGGTTATATATTAAGACTGACTTTTCGGAGCTATGTCTGTATTGATAGTCAATAATCACGCACTATAACGGTGAAGGTAAACATCGTGAGATAACCTGCATACTATAGCGATTTTAAAGAATTTTTATGGTATGTAAAATCAGCCAACCCGCACTAGGGCTGCGTGGTATACTATATAGCCAAACCACTCTCAATCGTACTCTCGATTGTAGAGGAGGCTCGTGCCCTGCAGTGGGACGTATATGAACTGAGAGTACAGTAAAATACAATACCTCATAAAATTCTCTAAGCGTAAATATTTTGCCTTTTTCAGTATAAAAATAAAACGTTGCACTAAATTCCCGCCAGATATTTATCTAGCGTACTGAGAAATGCTTGCGTGTGGCTCCATTGTATATCATTGGCGTCGTTGAAACACCCCACCTTGCTACAGACAAACATTCACAGAAGGCTTGGATTTTTATACTATTAAATACATTTTCCTATTGAAATAAAACGAATTCTTACAGACTGACAGTCCGCCCCGTGACCAAGAAAGTTGTAAAGTGATCGAAACGTCGGGAAGTTAAAAAAAATTAAAAAATCAAATTCGCGATAAAAACCGTAAAAATTCGTCTCATTTCAACGTGTAACATCCGCGTAAATCTAAGAAACCATCATACATTGTCCTAAATTTTGGGTCGTGAATATTTAAATTTCACTAGGACTGATGAAATATCAGATTGTTTTATATTGGCAAGAAGAAGTGGGCAAAATGGTACTCAATGGTTTGTGCTATCGATCTATTTATATCAGCCCACTGGTGGGTATAGGCCTCCTCATTGCACGCGACATTTTTATGTTCTCTTCATCATAATCATCAGCCCGTGGTGATTTTTATGTTCTATGTCAAGCGAATCCACTGCTGTCCTGCGGCTTTCATGATGTCATCTGACCATCTGGCAGGTGGTCTGCCTCTAAGCCGCCGTGCCCCTCTTGACCACCACTCCATCAACGTGTTAGTCATTCTGCCGCCTAAACGTCTAGCCAGATGCCCTGCCCAACTCCCCTTCAACTTCGTGATGGATTCCCCTACGTCTATAACCTTTAATTTTCGCCAGATTTCATTATTCTGGACTTGGTCAAGTAGCGAAATATGCATGGTTAGTGCAGTAAAATTTAATTCGACCATTTTTTGGTGGAAGAAATACTTTCACCGGTTTGGTCATAATCAGAATATACGCAGAAAAATATATATGTTTTTTTCTCCTGGAAAATAGCAGTGCGAACGCACTGTTGTGTTCCGGTTTGAAGGACATTGTAGCTAGAGAAACTACTGGAAATAATGAGACTAAACATCTTATGTCAGTATGGCGACCGCAGTGGAATGCCATCCATTCCTTTGTCATTCATGGTGTTGTTTGGTTTTGCTACTGTCCATGAGCTGTCGTATCGCCTACCATTAGGCGAATGGCACGCTCGTCGTGCCATTCATTGAATAAAAACAAAAGAATAGACTGAACCTAAAACACATGGGTGGAACGATTATGGTTTTCTATGATTGTGCCCAGATTGCCTTCTAGACAGATAATTTAAATAATACAATACGTGGTCTCCGAAAAATTCTCTAACCGCGCCGGTGGAAACTTTATTCGGATTGGAATAGTCTTACTATCACACAAAAACCTTCGCAGATTATCATAATATAGCGAAGAAAATATATAGATAAAATATCATTACTTGAATGTAAATCTTAATATGGTAATCATGAACTGAACTTTCAAAGCGTTAGGATTCACCCAAAATATACCCTGTGTCAGCATTACACATATTGTTCACGGTGGTCGCGGGTTCAAATCCCACGGCACACCTCTGATTTTTCGGAGTCATGTGTGTATTGATAGTCAATCACCACGCACTATAACGGTGAAGGAAAACATCGTGAGGAAACCTGCATACCGTAGCGATTTTAAAGAATTTCTATGGTATGTAAAAGTCCTTCAACCCGCACTAGGCCAGCGTGATGGACTTTATGGACTAACCACTCTCAATCGATTCTCTTGATTGTAGAGTAGGCCCGTGCCCAGCAGTGGGACGTATATGGGCTGATAAAAAAAAATGGTAATCATGAACTGAACTTTCAAAGCGTTAGGATTTAGCCAAAATATACCCTATGTCAGCATTACACACCAAAAATATATCTAGTCCTGACTACACGTAACCAAATAAATCATTCAATTTAGCATGATAGGTTAGAAAGCCTTCTGAAACGTCTTTCTTAAGCGCACTCGAGCCTCTTTCTTAATTTATTCTCGGCGAAAAAAGTAAATGGTAGTTTTTATCTCTATGGTTGGTATTTATTTGCGGGAAACCGGCGGTTTACTCGAAGCACCGCCTTTATCAGTAGTTAATTGCATGCGCAGGATGTTTTAGCGCTCTTTACGGTGTATATTTGGTTATTCATTGTATTTTAAGCTTATGAATAAAAAAAAAAAACCAAAATGTAATTTATTCTAGTATCTCGGTTATTGTATGTGATTTACTTGTGGGGTGCTTGAAAATTCCGCCAAGGTATTTATCATCTCTCCGACGTAAGCGGTGGAATTATTTCTCTCTTCCTCTTCAGCCATAGGAAGTCCACTGCTGAACATAGGCCTCCCCCAAGGATCTCCACATTGACCTGTTGGAAGCGGCCTGCATCCTGGAATTATTTCAATACACCTTAAAGCGCTGCGCTATTTACACGGGGAGAGTTTCTCGCGACGAGAATCGTATGCCATAACAGCCGTAAGATTATCGTGTTTTGACAATGTTTACACGACGCAACTTTTTTATATCCTTACGATAATCGTATATTCGAGACGAGAAACTCTACCTGTGAAATTGGGGCATAACAGTCACACACATAACTTTAACAATAAGAACCTAAACCTTAAGTGAGTATCAGAAACTAAAAGACTTTTTTGATCTTCCAAAGACAAGACCCAAAACAAATATTTGAAGGCCATACAACCAATCGTCTCGGTGCGGCGAACAGACTTGCGTTATTGGAGGCTGTGAAATAATATCTATCCACAATTAAAAGCTCTTTGTCTATGAAATACTTCTTCTTTGGGCTCCTCTTCAGTGTTCAAGGTTGGCCAACAACTTCTTCTTTCCTCTAATACTAAAATAAAATACATGCAATTTTAATTGAACCTTAGGTCGAATGGTAAATAAGATTTTGTATCATTACGTAAAGAAAAACGAACCCCACAGAGTAATTTAATGTTTAGATATTATAATATTTGAGCACCAAAAATATTTCAACACATATGTCCTACAATATATATCTAAAAGGTATACACAATACCGATTTTAACCCGTCTATTTATTTAATAACGAAACGGCATCGAGCTAACAATTCCGATGCAACCGCTCTGTGCCAAAATAATGAATAATGAATTCAACCGCCTACTATGAAATTGGTAACAAGTACAGACAGCATATTATATTATGTTTATATTAAAATTAAATGAAAATCGAATTATTGTAACAATTTATTTTTATAGTCAATAGAGAACTTAAATAATGTAAATGACATGTATTTAAAGAAAATATTGCTTTGAGATAGTTATCCGAATTATTTTGATATGTACTGACTATGACATGTCGATCTAATTATGTTGTAATATGACAGAAATCACATAGCCCATTTTTCGTTTCACATTAGTAATGCATGCTCTAATTTCACGTCCTTACGTTTGTTCGTGTCTTCTTTAATTTTGATGAATATGATTATTTGCCGTAAATTGTGTGGAATCTTGCTGTGATACATAGGAATCATAATTATTCTGTCTGATTTAAATTAAGAACTACATATGACGTCATAGCATAATTGACAAAAGAATACTCAATCGCCAATATTGTTGTACATCGCCTATCCACAGTCCAATCTAAATCCGTACTCGAAATAAAAGCCAATTTTCGTGAAACTCAACGAACATTTGTTATGTTCGTTCAGTCCGAGCATCGTTGAGATGTGTGAGGTGCTCGGTCGTTCCACGTCGAGTGTGGTCTGGACTGCACCTGCCAGTGACACGTCACGAATGTAATGTTTCAAGTAGATATTTTAACATTGTTTTATATTTGAATTTGTAGTGAAATATCGTGTTTGTTTGATGTAAGGATTTAGGCAAAATGTGCCTTTTTTAGATAAAAATAATTAATTTAAATTAAGAACTACATTACGACGTCATGGTTTAAATTTGTATGTGTGAGGTGGGGTCAGTCGTTTCACGTGGAGTTTGGTCTGCACTGCACTGCTAGTGACTGAACCAACTGACACACGACGAATGTTGCTCTTTCGAGAACTTTAACATTTTGCCTTTCAAAACATAAAAGATCGCTTCTAATATGTTTATTTGGGGGAAACATTACTATATCATGGTATATATGAATAATTAATGATTAATTGATAATCTGTACAGATTTAATCTGCAATTTCTTTCTTGAAATAGTACCAATGATTTTATTTGTGCTTGTTTTAAGTTGCTGATGTGTGAATTTAATTTCTAATTAAAGGGCTTATTGATCTTAAAATCTTAGAACTTTAATACATTCTTTTTTGAGCAAAGTTTACTATGATCTTTGACAATGCCCTAAATATTAAAAAAAAAAAAATAATAGTATTATGATCTGTTTTGCCAACCGTACAAAACAGACATAGACATTGTTGCGATCCGCCCAATTTTCAATTTTACACGACAAGCCCGCAAATTGAATTCTTTATTATTTTCACCGTTTTATTTTATGAATGACGAGGTAACCTTTCAAACCAAAACACAAAAACTATGCGTGGGCTCCTAAGTTAATATTTTCATACAATAATTATCTATACACATAATATTTTTTTATTAAAAATATAAGTTAATGGCCTTAAAATATATTCTTTAATAAGCCTTAGGAGTTTTACAGAAGCCGACGTAAAAAGGCGGTTTTGCTGTTGTGTTTCGTTCTGTGAGATTGCCGGAGGCTCGATAACTCCTTCCATCTGTTTTTCATACCTTTTTCAACAGCCGTCGAATTGCATGTGATTCAATTGTTGTGGTTCTTATTGGCGAAGATTATTACATTTATACGATCCGTTTCGTCATTTACCAGACTAATGCAATACGCGTTTACGTGGAATAGTTGAGCTCAAATTATAAATAAATACATGTAAATCAATTAGTTTTTACGTAATCTTATCTACCTATATCGACAAGTATGCCTTGCAAATTAAATAATAAAATATTTATTCAAACTTGTTCGAAAGCGTAAATGATATAATTTTATGGACTAAAAAGTATTTTTTTATACTATTTTTTGTTAAAATCTAAAGATAAAATAAATCAAAATAATTACAAACACGACCGCGAAATATTCTAGGCAATGTATCAACTCTTTCACTTTGAAGCGAAAGTTTTGTTGTACCCTTTTTATCGCGCCCCTAGGCGTTGGCAAGTCAACAGGACTTATCATCCCTTCGCAAAGTTACGCCAGACGGCCGAGTGATAAGGGTTCTGTTATTTTGTTAAAATAGGATGAGGCCTGCAAAAACTGTCACATTTCCTTTGAGCCTTAAGGCTGGCCTTGTTCGGACTCATAACCTATGAGGGAATTGGATTGGTAAAATGAAAGCGAAAATTGCCGCGACGTGTATTTGAATTTGTGATTTTTTTAGGGATATTTTTATGAGAATTGCTGCCTAATCGCTACTGTGAGTGGCGTGCGAAATTGTAAGCTCTGTAATATTTATTTATGTGTGAGTTACGTGCCACATATATTTTTATTGCATAGGATTGACAAATGATCATCACTCACCAGATGACAATTAATTACCTCCAATAACATAACACTGGAATCGTAAATGCATTGCAGACGTCTCAAATTGGAAAAATAGAGGGATAAAAAACCAGAATGGTTGGAAGAATAAAGAAGCGGTACTCCGGGAATCTTACTCACCGAACCAAAGAAGAAAGCGAAGCCATCCCTTCACATCACGCATTGTTGTGTTCCGGTTTGAAGGACATTGTAGCCAGCGTAATTACTGGACATAATGAGACTTAACACCTTATGTCTCAGGATGGTAAGCGCAGTGGAATGCCAAGCATTAGTTATTCGTGGTCTGGTTATTCTATTGATCATGAGCGGTCGTAACGCTTAGTATCAAGCTAATGGCATGCTCGTCTCGCCATTCATTGCCCGGTCGAAGCTACCCATTATCAAGTCTAAGCTGACTTCAGCGCGGCTCCGCTTCAAAAATACTTTTAATTTTTACAGAGAAATTGTAAATACCAACAACAAATAACAACAACCGCCTCTTCACATAAAGTAGCAATGAATCCATCAGTCAACCTTCAAGTCCATTACTTAAAAATCTACAACACCAATTTATCATCTCAGATTCGGTGTAAACCAATGCGGTGCGAGCTTTTAAACACAGTTGGCTTCCATTATCTGAGATTAGGGACTCCTCCCGGAATCTTTTCAATGGTACAAGATAAACGGTAATTTATTAGTTGCTAATCCCCTAATATTCGCTGAAAGGTTTCAAAGAACTTCACAATTCTTGTTATTTCAATTTTGAGTGGATTTTCCTGGGTTTGGATTGAGTATAAAAGTGCGATGGTGTTGAGGGGCGTCTTATTGATTTATGTATATTTTTAATTTGTTATAAGAACTTGAAAGTATATTAAAAACGTCTCTCAAATACATCTTCAGTCCAGCCTGTGAGGCTACTTCTTATGAAGTCCATAGCTGAATTTCGCTCTCCCTTGTATGAGCATGTATTTATATGCAATCAATATAAGAAGTTAAGCAGAAGTTGTGTAAAAAATAGTATTCAGGACATTTAAAAGAAGCAGAGACAAAAAATAATGGCTTAACAAATGCATCTATATGTATGAATAGTTGTATTTATTATTATCTATTTAATTACATATATCTTTTGGAGATTATTTTTTATTATCTTTATTTATACACTGCCCTCTCTTTCTCCTTCTATTATATCCATCCAAAGGTTGTCTAATAGAGATCGCGTATAAGTGATAAGACCGCCTTTTGTACTTTTTTTATATGTTATGTATTTTTTTTTTGTGTAAAATAAAGGTTAAATAAATAAATAAACAATAAATCCGGTCGCGAGTTCAAATCCCAGGGCACACCTTTGAATTTTCGGAGTCATGTGTATTGATAGTCAATCACCACGCGCTATACCGGTGAAGGAAAACATCGTGAGGAAATCTGCATACCATCGCGATTTGCAAGAATTTCTATGGTATGTAAAGTCCGCCAACCCGCACTAGGCCAGCACTGTGGACTATATGGCCTAACCACTGAATCGTACTCTCGAATGTAGAGGAAGCTCGAACCCTGTAGGGATGTATATAGTACAGTACAGAATAAAAAAACAACTCTAGTCGAGGTCGTTCGACGAAGTTAATGTACGTTTGTAGTCAAGCGATAGGGTAATATAGAAATCGATAAATCAAGATAAGGGTTGACGAAGCATCTACCCCATGATGTCATAGGAGGTGAGCCTACGTCGGGCATGACGCCAAGTGCGGCAAATGAATCGAAAAATACGCAAAGGATCGGGTATCGTGTTCAGCATCTTGAGATTATCAGTAGATGTATCAATCCAATCCAATCAATCAGCCAAAGGAAGTCCACTGCTGAACATAGGCCTCTCCAAATGATTTCCACAGTGACCTGTTGGAGGCAGCCTGCATCCAGCGACGTCCAGCGATTTTTACCAGGTCGTCGGACCACCTAGTGGGTGGACGTCTCACGCTGCGCTTTCCGCTTCGTGGCCTCCATTCGAGAACTTAGATGATGTATGCTATATATTAATGTTTATGTACGTAGTTATATTATTTATGTACGTGTGTATATATGCCTTAGAAAGATGAGGGGTAAATGTCATCTTTAAGTTAGCCTGCAGATAATGATTTATGGTTTTAGTAGTGTGAGATTAGATCTCATTTTTTTGTAACGGAATTTAGGAGGGATTCAGGCACACGGGTCTTAAAAAAGACAATTTATAATATTTATTATTATTTCGGGTTATTTATTTATATTTTTTTGTATTGCATAGGTCCGACAAACGAGCAAACAAGTCACCTGATGGTAAGAGATCACTGCCGCCCATGACCATCCACAACTCTTGGTTCATAGTTGTGTTGAGTGGGAAGAGGAAAGGGGTATTTATACAATTAATGAAATACATACATACCAGTTACAATTATCTCCGTCAATCTCTCTTACCGAACGAAAAGTTATAGCAAAGTTGTTCTTTCACATCCATTTATGTATATAGGGTATATCAAGACTGCTACCGAAAAAAAAAGCCAGGTGGTAGTTTTAGTGACTACAGACACAATGCAACTAAAAATGTTGCAAAAAATTGCCACGATTTTTTTTGTAATGTTTTAAATATTATTGTGTTTGGGTGGTAAATCCATAGCTTTTGCTAAAATTATAATTTAAGGCCTTGCGTACTATAGCGTTTTTATAAAAGAGTGTACATTTTTTTTTTTTTGAGAATGTATGTATTTACCACCCAAATACGATGATAGATGAAAATTTAGTTGCATTGTGTCTAAAATCACTAAATCTACCACTTGGCTTAATTTTGGGTAGCAGTCTTGATATACCCTGGATAATAAACATATACGAGGATAGTGGATTTTTGCTCTGCCTACTCCCAAAGCCAGCGATAATATTCCGTGTGAAGTAAAAGGACTTGTTCCATACAATAAAGCGGCAATTTGGTGCGACCATATTACGAGACGTGACTCGCTGAATTTGAACCTATTGTCACAAAGTAACTGAATATGAGAGTAGACCTATTAATCAGGCAGTGAGTTGGCGGTTTCTTAGCGTACTAAGTTTTTACAAGGAAATTTTAGTTCACAATGTAATTTATTTAGAGTAAATATTGTAAATATAGCTTGGATTGGTTGAGTGGGCTGGGAACTATGGGTGACAGATTCGATTCCCGGGTCGAGCACTCCATTTAGTGTGAGTTTTTTGGTTGGACGAATCTCATTAGATTTCCCTAAGACTGGGATTAATGCCTGTTAGGAAATTATGCTCTCTCCGTAGCGCATTATATTAGGAATAAGTTCAACGAATAGTAGGTAGCAGTACTGCCTCATTAGACTTCATTCAGGTCTTTACAAAACATATTATTTGAGAACTTACCTCTGAAATAGGTAAGTCTCGTCATACTCAGCCCCCGTGGCGCAGTTGGTTCGACGCCGGCTGTGAAACGAGGGTCCGCACGTTGGATCCCCGCAACGAGACAATTGTGTGTGAGGCCCACAAGTATTTGTGTCGGGTCTGGGTGTTTGTGAGACCGAAAAGTCTCTCGTAGTGTCTGATACCCACGACACAAGACTTAATTGATCTTAATGCGGCGTCAGGACCATGTATGTGACTGTTGGGTGTATTTATTTATGCTTGTTGACAGCTGGTGATCATTATACACTTACAGTGCCTTCTTCATCAAGGTTCAAGATGGCTATAATAATATACTTGAGTAAGAAAAATATGCAAGTGCGTGGTGGCCTGTTGGTAACGGACCGGACTCGGCTGCCTACATGTTCACTGTGGTCGAGGGTTCAAATCCCAGGGCACACCTTTGACTTTTCGAAGCTATGTGTGTATTGATAGTCAATCACCACGCACTTTAACGGTGAAGGAAAACATCGTGAGGAAACCTGCATACCGTAGCGATTTTAAAGAATTTCTACGGTATGTAAGTCCGCCAACCCGCACTATGCCAGCGTGGTGGACTATATGGCCTTACCACTCTCAATCGATTCTCTCGATTGTAGAGTAGGCCCGTGCCCAGCAGTGGGACGTATATGGGCTGATAAAAAAAAAAAGAAAAATATCAGCGGAATAAAAGAAACTTAACTTATCGCCAGCTAATAAATAGCGTTAAAGGAAGGAAATTGGCGATAATAGAAGCAACATGGCAAACAATAACTACATATTGTCTAATAACGGAATAATCCGTGTGAAGAAGCCACACGTGCAGTTATAATTACTTTAAACGAATGAGTAACGATAATAAAACGATATAACAAACAATGTATCCCGTAATAAATATCCCATAACAAATTGTAGCGCGTCGGAACAAGCTTATGTATGTTCATTTTACAAGTTTGTGTCATCTGTTCATTCCATCTGAATTCCACAATATCCACAATAATTGTTAATCATATTGGCTTGCGACTTCAAAAATATTCTTGAAGAACTTTAAAAGACCTAGAGAGAAAAGTGCCAGAATACTTCGACTCTGGTAATCGCACAGATAAAAGGAAAACAACAACAATAGCATTGCTCTACTTCCAATTTCAGCGAGATATCAATATTACACCGCATCAGATTAGAGAATGATAAATAATTTGATATGAAACCTCTCACTGATTAGGTTACGGAATTAAGACACTTTAACCATAAACAGCCACAAGATACTACTAAACATAAGCTTCCATCAAGGATCTTCACCAATCTATTAGAAACGGCTTACATCTATCGACTTCCCGCAACCTTCATTAGTCCATCCTTTTTGTTTAATATATCTGATAATATTTCATATCGGTTCTATATCGTCTCTCAACATCGGTCCAAACTTCCTTCCATTATACGCGATGACTCGCATACTGTCTCAAGCTTTGAACGTACCGAGAGCGCATCACCACGTTTGATTGATGTGAGCGACACGTGAAACTATCGGGATATCGTTAAACCCTGTTTTGAATACAGAGGAATATGTTAATGATATAATGTCGTTAATCTGCTGTGTATAATTTAGACTGCCTCGGTGGCGTAGTGGTATTACGGTATGATTGCAAAGCTGAGGTCTCGGGTTCGTATCCCGGGCCGGGCAAAGTGATATTGGATTTTTCTATTCATTATCAGCCCGGAGTCAGGAATTTGTGCCCGATATGGCGATAGGCTCGCCCCCTATCACATCGTGGGATGGAATATACAAGGCGAAGCGTGGGTGTTCTGGTAGCACCTCTGCCTACCCCTTCTGGGAAAAGGGCGTGTGTTTATGTATGTATGTATAATTTAGAAGGGTTTTTCAAAGACACGAGAAGTATTTATTTGGGTGATTTAGTTACCAAGTCTTGGATCAAACATACATAGGGCTAAGTACCAATTCTTTGCATGCCAGTGTTTATCTTGAATGTACTTGCAACAATAGTTTCATGGGTGGGATAAGATCATAATATTCTCGTAGTGTTTTTTATTGCCGAACAAATTATAACAGGATTTCGAGATCTCGGAACGCAATATTAGTGATGTTAATTTTTCTCTTTATTATTTCTGCACTAATCAACCATTTCCATCGATTCGGTGCAACATGATTTTCGCCACAGACAGTAAGGATGCATTGAAATGAAAAGAAATGAAACTATATACTGAACCCTAAAACATCATACATTATTTAGATTCAGTCACTTTTTTCTTTTTCACCCCCACCCAGTTCACAATGCTGTTTTCATCAGAGAAGAACGGGCAAGAAACTCTAGCGTTGCTCTTTTTAAAAGAAGTTTACAATACAGGGATTATACAGGAGTCTAGGCATGTCTGTACCTAATGTTGCCACACATTCCCTATTTTGCGCGCCAGCCATAACTGACATGCAGATTTGTCGCCTGTCTTAATTTGAGCTATTCCATACCTAACGTGCCTACCTGGTGCGTGGTGGCCTGTTGGTAACGGACCAGACGCGGCTGCCTACATGTTCATGGTGGTCTCGGCTTCAAATCCCAGGGCACACCTCTGACTTTTCGGAGTCATGTGTGTATTGATAGTCAATCACCACGCACTATAACGGTGAAGGAAACATCGTGAGGAAACCTGCATACCATAGCGATTTGCATAAATTTCTATAGTATGTGAAAGTCCGCCAACTCGCACTAGGCCAGCGTGGTGGACTATATGGCCGAACCACTCTCAATCGTACTCTCGATTGTAGAGGAGGCCCGTACCCTGCAGTGGCTGATACAATACAATTCAATACATACATACCTCACGACCTCAGCGTCAGATTTTAAAATCACAATCTTGTGATGTGAAATGGTTGGAGCACACTCAGTCTAGTCTCAGAATATTCAAAACACCAGTAAGGTTTCTGACACGGCTTAACTTCTACGGTTTGCTCGTGCTCCATTTGGTCCATAATAATATATTCCGAATAAACCCAATTTGCCGACATGATACGATTTTCCGGAGATTTTCTGTGCTCCGATATTTATTGGATGTGGCGAAATCATCCCAGGGGAGGCGGGAACGGAAAATATGTTAGTCTTGCCTATTAACGTATGGTCGGGCTTATGGATTTTTGGAAACAATTTTGGGGAGTCTTTTTGTTTCTCATGTTTTTTTATTGCTGTGATTGATTGCCAAGGAATCTAAAAGATGTCCACCCGAGATAATCGGTTAACTCTCACGATAAAATTATGCTAGAAGGTTCGAAATAGATTGTACAAAGGCTGGCCACGAAACGCGTTTTGATGTACGATTACTTACTATGACAGGGTTTCACGGTCCTTATTTTACAGGTGTCGCTATATGGACCAATATAATGATACTAACAAAAAATTTCCAGCTGTTTATTTATTTTATAGACTAATTAAATTAAATTAAATTGACTGGTGGTAGGTCTTTCATACGTGGGAGGTTGCCTGGGTAGGTACCATCGCAGAGTCTATTTCACCCGGCAAACAGCAGTGTTAATGCACTGTTGTGTTTCGGTTTGAAGGAAATTGTAGCTAGAGTAACAACTGGATGTAATGAGAGTAAACATCTTATGACTCGGCATGGCGAGCACAGTCGAATGCCATTGCTTTGTAATTCATGGTGTTGTTTGGTTTTGCTACTGTCCATGAGCGGTCGTAGCGCTTACCATCAGGCGAATGGCATGCTCGTCTCGTCATTCATCGCAATAAAAAAGCACAATATAATTTATTTATTTATATATAATACCAAAATAATAGTATTTTATGAAAGTCTAACCGTAAAGAATGAAAAATATAATTATGTGTAATGCGACTTTTCACTACAGCTTAACAATAAAGCAACACATTAAAATTATATTTAATACTCCGTTCTGTTCAGGTCAGGTATGTCGAGGGTCTTCAAATCGTTTGAGCCGAGTGTTTTGGGTTGAGGGCCCTAAACGAGCCAAATTTGCCGGGCACAACAAATAAAACGTCACATTTTATGAACCACCAAAGGCGGTAGGGTGTTACAAGCTATACCACGTGTAAGAAGGGCGTAAGGGACGTTCATGTAAGTACTCAACTTGAAATTTTAGGCGTTTGAAATCTTATACTGTTGAAAATGAAGTAGGTTTCGTACAAGTTTCTGGTGTTCTGATATTGTAGATAGGGTTGCTTTTTCTATCGTCTCATTTATCGGGCGATACTCTTACTAAAAAAAATTTCTTTATTAATTACGACAGTATCTGCTCAGGAATGGGTGTAGTTGTATGTATTTGTGTATTTGATCCTAGTGTAAATATAATGTGGCATAGATCTCCAAGGAATTGTTCGAGATTTTGCCAACGTCGCCTTTCTACCATCGCACCACCCGTCATCGCAGTAGAATTCATTCCTACCACCTGGAAGCGTAACGTTCCCGAACGGCACGCTTCCATGTTCCAGCGTTCTTTCTTACCACGCACGTGCAAGCTCTGGAACGAACTCCCTGCATCGGTGTTTGCTGAGCGCTATGAGTTATTCTTCTTCAAACGAGGGTTAAAGAGAGTACTCTCCTTAAGGTAGGCAGCGACTTTGTTGTGTTGGACCCCTGGCACTGCGAAGGTCTATGGGCAGTGGTAGCCGCTTTCCATCAGGCGGGCCGCTAGCTCGTCTGCCTATAATGGCAATAAAAAAGTATCTTTTTCAAATCTAATAGCAACTAAACCGTGAGCAAATCCACTTTTGTCGAAGGAAATTCTATCCGTACAGAGTTTTTAACCAGCTTCAAAAAAAGGAAGGGGTTTTCAATTCGTCGTTCGCCGATTACTCGAAGACGCCTTAACCGATTTGGATTTTTTCTTTAAGAATTAAACAACGACAATAATGTATTCAACTTCAAGCCCCGTTGACAAATCAAGCTACCGTACTTTGATTTATTAAGACTTCAGAATTTTTCTTTGATACAAAGTTATAATGTTTCTTTGTAAGTTCTTGAATGTTCACACGAGTTTCATTTTGATTTTGGCTCAAACAGAAGCCTTTACGTTTTCTTTTATATGACAAAAGGTTTAAGTAAAATCTTTAGGTTATTTATCGATTGATGTTTGTGGGAAGAAAAAATATATTATTATTAATATGAATATTTTATTTATATAACATTTTCTATTTCTTTCTGCTTTTACACAACACCTGTATGAATTCATCGCAACATAACTGTGGCAAAATACTTAAGTTTATACGACAAAGTACTACTGAATGTACTGTATCAGCCCAGATACGTCACACTGCAGGGCGCGAGCCAACTCTACAATCGAGAGTACGATTGAGAGGGGTTAGGCCATATAGTCCACCACGCTATCCTAGTGCTGGTTGGCGGACTTGGCATACCATAGAAATTCGTGCAAATCGCTATGGTATGCAGGTTTCCTCACGATGTTTTCCTTTATAATTATAGTACGTGGTGATTGACTATTGTGTTGAACATCAATACACACAAGACTCCAAAAGTCAGTCAGACAAACTATTAGTCCGAAATAAATTCAATAATTTATTATTTATTGCCTTTTGCTGACCAAAAGACTTTCAATAAACGACATATCGACTAAGAGCGCTTGCTAGACTGTAATACCATAGAATTTCTGGAAAAAGATCTCTATGAATAACATGTTTTCACACCATACCTTCCTTCGCTATTCAACAATTAAAATTAAATTAGGAATTATTTTTTCGATTGATTTTTTTAAGTAACTGGAAACTCTAAATAATTATATTAAAACACAACAAGCCTTAGTCCGAGGTGCCTGGTGGCCTGTTGGTAACGAACCCGACGCGGCTGCCTACATGTTCACAGTGGTCGCGGGTTCAAATTCCAGGGCACACCTCTGACTTTTCGGAGTCATGTGTGTATTGTTAGTCAATCACCACGCACTATAACGGTGAAGGAAAACATCGTGAGGAAACCTGCATACCATAGCGATTTTAAAGAATTTCTACGGTATGTAAGTCCGCCAACCCGCACTAGGCCAGCGAGGTGGACTATATGGCCTAACCACTCTCAATCGTACCCTCGATTGTAGAGGAGGCCCGTGCCCTGCAGTAGGTCGTATATGGGCTGATACAATACAACAAGCCCTATTTAATTCCGATGCCGAAACATAAAAATGAGATTGTTCGTTTTAAGCTTAATTCATTGAGTTTCGAAACAGAGGGAGATGTTAAAATGATGAAAATCGTTATTAAAAAAGTTTTTTGGACGTTGAAGTGGTTCGGGTCAAGGAGACTTTATATTGTTAAATAAAACATTATTAAATACGCTAATTTGCGTTTGATAAGAATTTTATGTAGAGGTATATTTATTTTATTGTAGTATTTAGAAAATAAAATATGTGGTTAAGTGTAGTTTATTATTTGTGTTATTATAGAAAAATAGTCTATAGTCTGTGCCGACCCTTATGGGATACAGGCGCGAAGATTATGTATGTATGTATTATAGAAAAAGATGTGAAATCAATAAATAATTATTTATATTATTTTATTTATTAATTAGTTTTTTTTTATGAACTAAAGATACACTTAGACTTCGTTTATTTTTAAAGGTAAAATGTAGAGTTCTAGAATTCTTAATCATAAAATCAAAATATCTACCTACATTTACAAGTAAACGTTTATGAATTGATACCATTGAGTTTAGACTACTGATATTCATTCTTTAGAGCTTAACCTTTCAGTAATAAAGAAAAATCTTCAATTATATTTCCAAATCTAATTCATGATAATTATCGATTTAAATATTATGCTAAGTTATCAATCACACTAACAATATTATTGCTCGCATATGATTATATTTGTATCCGCAAATCCGGTTATCCGGGCCATTGTTTTGGCCCACATAATATCCGGGCTGACCCGGTTAAGCCAGTGATAGCTTACAAATCTAATTCCGGATATCTCGCGGGGTCGCCGGTGCACGCGGCTGCGAGTGTGGCTGGTTGCGGTTTGTGTGTCGACTGTCGATGACTTTATCGATAATTTTATATTTTTTTGTCATCGAAATATACCAGAATACCATACTGTATATTTTACTGATAGTAGGTCTCTCATATGTGAGACGCGCCTGGGTAGGTACCCCCGCAATGTCTATTTCTTCCGCCAAACAGCAGTGTAAACGCATTTTTGTGTTCCGGTTTGAAGGACATTGTAGTCAGAGTAACTACTGGACATAACGAGACTTAACACCATATGTCTCGGGATGGCGAACGCAGTGGAATGTGAAGCTTTCCTTTGTAATTCATGGTGTTGTTTGGTTTGGCTACTGTCCATGAGCAGTCGTATCGGTTACCGTCAGGCGAATGGCATGCTCGTCTCGCCATTCATTGCAATAAAAAAAAACAGAATTAGTCTTACATTGTTTGCGTTTAGGAAAAAGAGGGGAAATATTTTTATTATATATTTATTTTGTGTTTGATATAAAAGTGTTAGAAAATAAGTAGTAATATTTTAATAGCAATACGGTTTTGAAGTTTTGTATCTTACCAAAAATATTTAACTAGATATTCACTACTATCGATATCGATAAACCGCTGTAAACATCCCCATCCCTACCGCAGTCTGTCACAAGTCGCGTCTGCATTGGAGTGAAATGCGCTGCAGTGCCATCTCGCCGGTTTTGGCTTTTTATTTATTGCATTTCGGGACGTTAGTATACTATACTATTCGTATATAAATGTACTTTCAACATTGCGCAGCCAATAATTAAACCAGTAAAGTAGATTTTATTTTGAAAGGGGTAGGATATTCAAAATCAGCGTCGTCGTCGATAATCTACACATATAAATAAATTTGTAACCGATCGATGTCTGTAAATGGAAGATAAACGAGAAAAACTGATATGGGGGGACTATATTAACGTAATAGAACCCAAAACATTGATTTATAGAATTTTTGTCTATTTGTCTGTGCGGTTGTGCGCGATTAACTCAGAAACGGCTTGGATTTCGATGAAATTTGGCATGGAGGTAGCTGACACCCCGGAATAACACTAAGGCTACTTTTATCCCGAAAAATGTAGCGTTCCTATGGGGTGAGGGAGTAATTCTAATATATTTGTTACTTTTTTGTACTCAAATGGGTGGGATGAGGCTGGATTACAAATCTTGAGTGAGAATAGGACGGGACAAGGCGAGATGTAACGGAACGGAACGGGGTGGGATTTTTTTTATAACGATAATCACGCAAACGGAGTTGCGGGCAGAAGCTAGTAAATAAATAAATATGTTTACCGAAACGTCTAACAGTCACATACACAGTCCTGACCCCAGACTGAGATCAAGTTTAATGTCGTGGGTTAGAAACTAGTAAAATTTCCTGTTCTGGAATCCAACCCAGGATACATAACAGTCTGTATAAACCTCGTAATTGTATTTAAAACTAAAAGTAATACATTAATACATAGGCGTACAATCGGGCTGTGGAGTGAGCTGCCTGCCGAGGTTTTCCCAAAAGATTACAGCATAGCTTTTGAATAGCCCCTCAAAAGAGGAAGTAAAAAGTTCCTACAGGGATGGCAACGCGCGGGTATCACCCTTGGTATTGCAGACGTCTATAGGCTACGGTAACTGCTTACCATCAGGCGTGCAGTATGCTTTGCACCCTTAGTTGTTTAAAAAAATATATGTCATCATCAGCCCTTACGCGTCCACTGCTGGACATAGGCCTCTCCTTTGGCACGCTACTGGGCTCAATCTTCAGCCCATCGTCCCCAATTTTTTTTTTGAATAAAAATACACAGGCCTTAAATAAGTACTTGGTATGTGGTATTTTAAAGAGCGTGGTGGCCTGTCGGTAACGGTCCAGACGTGGCTGCCTACATGTTCACGGCGGTCGCGGGTTCAAATCCCAGGGCACACGTCTGACTTTTCGGAGTCATGTGTGTATTGATAGTCAATCACCACGCACTATAACAGTGAAGGAAAACATCGTGAGGAAACCTGCATACCATAGCGATTTGTATAAATTTCTGTGGTATGTAAAAGTCCGCCAACCCGCACTAGGCCAGCGTGGTGGACTATATGGTGTAACCACTCTCAATCGCACTCTCGATTGTAGAGGAGGCCCGCGCCCTGCAGTGGGACGGTTATGGGGTGATACAGATGTGCCATGTGGTATTATAAATTCAAATAATAAAATATATAAACAAGGATTTTTAATGCGAATGCACGAATTTTAAATTATCTCGAAGCCTTTGATATGTCCGGTTTATGAAAGTTCGTAATTTTTATTATACTCGTAATAAAGTGTACCAATACTCTTTATTGAGAAAATCTTTTTATTTGCGATGACGGGTTAAAATGAAATGTGCGGAATATTTTATTTAGCTATAATTTATGTTTTCGACAATAATAAATTTAATACCAATAATCTTTTAAAGAGATAATTTCCATGATTGCAAGCTGTAATTGATTTATTTTATATACATATGTTTTGTTTATTATGCAATAATATGTGAAATTCGGGCCATAGAAAGAAAGATGTAATATGTGAAATATTTTATTTATAATATTGGTAATTATATAGGATAATTACTATTTTTCTTTGTTTTTAATTCTGTTCCATAATAATGCATAATGAGGTCACTAAATCGTGTTGTGCTACTATATTATGGTGTATATGAGCTGCTATATAGTTTAATTGACTATGCTAGTCAAATGTACTATTAGATCTTTAGTTATTTTTAAATAAATAAATACACCCAATAGTCATAATATTGGATGGTTACTCTATAATTCGAACGAAACTCGAATATGGGGACGCCGCACGTAAAACTGTATCCATACATCAGCCAAAGGAAGTCCACTGCTGAACATAGGCCTCTCCCAATGATATCCACAGTGACCTGTTGGAGGCAGCCTGCATCCAGCGACGTCCCGCGACCTTTACCAGGTCGTCTGACCACCTAGTGGGTGGACGTCCCACGCTGCGCTTTCCGCTTCGTGGCCTCCATTCGAGAACTTTTTGGCCTCATCGGCCATCAGTTCTCCGTGCTATGTGCCCCGCCCATTGCCACTTCAACTTGCTAATCCGCTGGGCTATGTCGGTTACTTTAGTTTTCCTACGGATCCCCTCATTTCTGATTCGATCTCGTAGGGAAACCCCGAGCATAGCCCTCTCCATAGCTCGTTGAGTGACTTTGAGCCTCCTATAAGGCCCATAGTAAGAGGCCACGTCTCGGTGCCGTATGTCATCACTGGTAACACACAACTATCAAAGACTTTCGATTTGAGGCACTGAGGTATTTTGGACGAGAAGACGTCGCGTAGTTTCCCGAACGCTGCCCAACCGAGTTAGATTCGACGATTGACCTCTCTCTCGAAGTTGGACCTGCCTAACCGGACCACTTGTCCTAAATAGACATATTCGTCTACAACTTCGAGAGTCGAGCCCCCAACTCCGATGGGGGTGGACACAACATGGACTTTCGACATGATCTTCGTTTTGTCCATGTTCATTTTAAGACCCACCTGTTGGGAGACTCGATTGAGGTCTTCGAGCATAGTACTAAGGTCTTCCAGCGATTCTGCCAAGACTACAATATCGTCGGCAAATCGAAGGTGAGTGATATACTCGCCGTTGATGTTGATGCCGAATCGTTTCCACTGCAAGAGCTTGAAGGCGTTTTCCAGCGCGGCAGTAAACAGTTTCGGAGATATGACATCTCCCTGTCTTACGCCTCTCTGTAGTGGAATAGCCTTCGTGCTCTGATCTTGTACTCGGACCGACATGGTGGCGTTGTTGTATATACACTTCAACACTTCGATTTACCGATAGTCAATGTGGCACCGCTGAAGAGACTGTAGCACAGCCCAGGTCTCGATCGAATCAAAGGCTGGTAAAACTGTATGAATGTGCCTATTATAGGTACTCCACAAAATGGTCGAATCCTCTATCGTACGTCCTAATCATAGACTTAGTTCGGAGTGAATGATAAGTATCATAGAGTGTTGATTTTTAGAAGTGGCAAAGTTATAACTTACATACTTCAGACGTCGAAGTTCGGACATTAGAGTTTTGTATTGGATTATAGAGCACCCCCTCTGACCTCACATTAAGATCAATTAAGTCTTGTATCGTGGGTATCAGAAGCCACAAGAGACTTTTCGGTCTCACAAACACTCAGACCCGAGATATATACTTGTGGGCCTCACAAATATTGGTGTCGGTGCGATCGAACCTGCGTCCTCTCTTTTCACAACCGGCGTCTAACCAACTGCGCCACGGAGGCTGCCATACAATACCAAATCCACTATAACTATTTCAAATACAATCAAATTTTTACCCCAATTACCATCAATATTAAACATACAAGCATCTCTATACTGCGATTGTATGATCTGACCACAGGATGCCAGTGCAAGTGATCATAAGCGAGATTACCGTCGTGCATAATAAATATCCTGCGTACGTAGATATGTTTAATCCATCAAAGTCGCTGCCGACGACGCTGAATCCACTTAGGCATCAGGCGGCAATAACTGCGCGGTTAGGGAGCTGTCGTATTGTGAACTAATATATCTGCGACTTGAGATATTTTTTTGCAATTATACATACATACATACATACATAAAACACACCTTTTTCCCAGAAGGGGTAGGCAGAGGTGCTACCAGAACACCCACGTCTCGCCTTGTATATTCCGTCCCACGATGTGATAGGGGGCGAGCCTATCGCCATATCGGGCACAAATTCATGACTCTGGGCTGATAATGAATAGAAAAATCCAATATCACTTTGCCCGACCTGGGATTCGAACCCGAGACCTCAGCTTTGCAATCATACCGTAGTACCACTACGCCACCGAGGCAGTCTGGTGTATTTTGCAATTATAATCTGAATCTATTCTGCTGAGTCTGCATTTTAATTCAAAATAATTACCAAATGACGGTGAAGGTGAGCAACAGTGTTTTGTATCAGTAGAGACAATAAATGGTTAGTGAATTAGCGAATTGTATGTCACATAACAAAAATAACGGACATTTAAACCGAATTCCAGGCAACTGAAAGATATAAAACAAAAACAAATAAAAAAATACCCAAAATATTAATTATTTACCACTCAATTTATCAGTCCACCAACCCGCAGTAGGCCGGCATGGTGGACTATATGGCTTAATCCCTTCCCTATCGTATTCTCGATTGTGGAGGAGGCTCGTGTCCTACAGTTGGACGTATATGGATATAGTACACAGAACAGATTCATCAGGCAAATGTTTGTTGACACGAGTTTAAACCAAAAATAACGAGAGAACGGAAAACCACACGGGACATATGTTCTAAACCGGGCAGCTGCTGTAATTATAAAATTTAATTTAATTAGTTTTCGTATGGATAGAACGAATATTATTTTGCATCACAAACCAACCGCACTGAACTTTATAATTAACCACATTATTCTAGTTGGGGACGTTAATTACTCCTGTATGGACACAGAAAATAATATTCATTATCTATTCAAGCTTTTTAGAGATTCGTCTATTTTGAAAAAAAAAAACATTAATCATCTGTCCAAAAATAAATATCGTTAGCCGCAGATTTTTTCACACGGAAGCCAAAGCATTTTGCTAAATTATTGATAAAGTCTTTTTACGTCGACCCATAAGAGAGAGAGAGAGAGTCCAGAAGAGAGCAGTCAGAAGAAGATAATTCTGACACGTAATGATTACTTATTACTAGAGATTTATTAGCGACAAATACAAGTACCTACAGACTGGCAAGCATAGAGTCGGAGTAATAGCGACAAGGCAATCAGACGATTTAACAAAGATTGGAGGACCTCCATGGTTGCATGCCGCATCTAACGCACCTAGAGACCTATGTTCAGCTGTGGACTATCCAAATATATAGAAAAAAAAAGTTGGTGTAACAGCAGCAGGCTTTGAAATTCATTGGCAGGGTCCTACCTACATTCATCAATCATCTTAGTATAGCTCAAGATTGTAGTGTTTGGCCTTTTGAGATAAATATTGTAATAATAACTGTTTAAATATTATAAATAACTGTTTAAATGTATTGTCAATGAAAAATATATTATATTATAAATCACACGCATGAACTGTAACATCACCCTTACCCCCAGTCACGAATTACACGGAGGCTCACGAAGCGTTGGGATTGAAGCTGCGTGCAAGCGTGCATCTCGGCAAGCAGTGCCGATTACTTGCTAAGTCCTCGTGGAAATGTCGCAGATACTCGGGAAACATTATTTACTTGGCGTAAATGTTGATTATGAATATGAATATGAATATGAATATGAATATGAATATGAATATGAATATGAATATGAATATGAATATGAATATGAATATGAATATGAATATGAATATGAATATGAATATGAATATGAATATGAATATGAATATGAATATGAATATGAATATGAATATGAATATGAATATGAATATGAATATGAATATGAATATGAATATGAATATGAATATGAATATGAATATGAATATGAATATGAATATGAATATGAATATGAATATGAATATGAATATGAATATGAATATGAATATGAATATGAATATGAATATGAATATGAATATGAATATGAATATGAATATGAATATGAATATGAATATGAATATGAATATGAATATGAATATGAATATGAATATGAATATGAATATGAATATGAATATGAATATGAATATGAATATGAATATGAATATGAATATGAATATGAATATGAATATGAATATGAATATGAATATGAATATGAATATGAATATGAATATGAATATGAATATGAATATGAATATGAATATGAATATGAATATGAATATGAATATGAATATGAATATGAATATGAATATGAATATGAATATGAATATGAATATGAATATGAATATGAATATGAATATGAATATGAATATGAATATGAATATGAATATGAATATGAATATGAATATGAATATGAATATGAATATGAATATGAATATGAATATGAATATGAATATGAATATGAATATGAATATGAATATGAATATGAATATGAATATGAATATGAATATGAATATGAATATGAATATGAATATGAATATGAATATAAATATATTGCGTCTGTTGTATTTGGTGTAATTAATAATTAGGAAAAAAATATTTATTTGATTTTAAGGTTTTCTTTAGGTAGCTAAATTGTCGACATACAGTGACCTACGTAGGTAGGTGGACCAGCTTAATCTTATCCTACATTTATGTGGGATCGAGGCGACCCTTTCGGTACTTATAAATTATGTACACATTGTTAAGAATTTAGGTTATCATTACGACCAGTCATATGCTTGTAAGGATTAGCAAGTTGAAGTGGCAGTGAGACGGGCACACAGCGCTAAGAACTGATGACCGTTGGGGCCGAAAGGTTCTGGAGTGGAGGCCACGTACAGGCAAGCAGTGTCGGACGCCCGCCTACAAGGTGGATGGACGACCTGGTTAAGGTTGCAGGAAGTCGCTGGATGCAAGCCACTTCCAACAGGCCAATGTGGAGATCTTTGGGGGAGGCCTGTGTTCAGCAGTGGACTTCCCGTGGCTAAAGAGAGAGAGAGATATGCTTGTAAAACAAACATTCAAACGCAGGGAAATAAACGTGGTATCCAAATCTACACTGGTATTTCACAAACACCCAGACTCGAAACAAGTACTTGTGGTTCACACATACATTTGTTTCGATGCGGGGATTGAAACCGCGACCTCCCGTTTCACAGCCGGCGTCCAACCAACTACGCCACGGAGGCTGTCAAAATAGCAGTAGGCAGTCGGAATATTTGTTCTTTCTAATATTTTTGAAAGCCTAGATATCGCATTAGGTAAATTAGATGACACCTGATTCTTTTAATATATTTTACCAATTGATGGGTCTATATTATGTAGATCTGCTAGTATTTTTTTACAAAACTATGTAAAACGCTAATTAAACGACAATTTGCCAACACTCTCCCAAAGTAACAAGCGAGCGATTTCCCCAAACTTACCTAGGTAAAGGAGCCCTAATGGAGCCCTAATGATTGTGAAGATCAGAGGTCAACATTTAACTTGCAAAAATTTTTAAAATTTTGCGACAAAATTCGTCTAGTCTTTTATACTAAGTGGAAAGGGTAGTTATTTCGTTGAAAGCGTGTCCTTTGAAATATCTTTGGGACACTGCGTTGTATTGTGTATAATACTTTAATTATATAGAGAAGGTTTAATTTTATACACAGTATATCAAGACTGCTACCGAAAACGAAGCCAGGTGATAGTATTAGTGACTTCAGATACAATACAAATAAAAAAATCGCAAGACAAAGCGACAATTTTTCTGTTGTATTTTTGAATTATCGTCGTATTTGCGTAGTAAATACGTCGTTTTCCTAAAATAACAATGTACACCTTTTTATTTTTAAAGGCACAATGGTTTAAATTATAATTTTAGCAAAAACTAGAAATTCACCATCCAAGCAAGATGATATTTAAATAATTACAAAACAAAACTGTCGCTTTTTTTAGAATTGTTTAGTTGCGTTGTGCCTGTAATCAATAAAACTACGACCTGACTTCGTTTTCGGTAGCAGTCTTGATATACCCTGTGTGTAGACTGAACTCATATTATCCTGTTTCAATGAGGCCAACGACAGATCTTTTGTCCATCGACATTTAATTTGGATTGTACTATTCTTAACACGTGGAATATATTCTTTGTCAAGTCAGTATAAAAAAGTCCAGTGGGTTTTCATTCAATCTCGTTTGGAATTCGCGTATTCGGGTGTTGTTTGTAAAGCCTCGGCCATTTATCACTCGTTGAGAGGTCGGAAAAAGTAGGCTTAGGATGTGCACCGTAACGTATTTTTTGTTTCTTGGTATGTGTAAAAGGGTTTAAATATTACTTTTTTATACTTTTTTATAGCGTAGCAACAGCGAAGCAAGGGGAAGATTACTTGATAGATATTAATCACAGAATGCTTCGGTGACGTAGTTGTACTACGGTACGAACAAAGCTGAGGTCTCGGGTTCGAATCCCGGGTCAGGCTAAGTGATATTAAATTTTTCTATTCATAGTCGGCCCGGAGTCAGGAATTTTTGCCCAATATGGCGATAGGCTTGCCCCATATCACATATTGAGACGGAACACGCAAGGCGAAATGTGAGTGTCCTCGTTACTCCTCTGCCTACTTCGTCTGGGATAAAGGCGTGATGTTTATGTTATGTTATGTATGTGTAAGTTGGTCGCTAAATCTCTATGACGGGTTTTTCACTATTTCAGGGACCACCCTATCGAGCCAGATGCGAATGTATACCAGCAAAGGTACAAAAAACCGTCTGAAATTGTGTAATATTTTTTTCACTGTATCGAAATGTTCGCTTCCATCTCGACGATAAAACATCAAAGCGGAGAGTAAGTGTGTTCCCTTGTAGTACAAGACACGTGGGACGAAGTTTTTCTTGTCTATGATAAAAGTGATGAATCTGGAACACGTAGCGCAAACACCGACTTTATCCGGCTAAAAAACTTTATACGTCAATATTAATCTTGGTAAAATGAAAGTTGTTTTTCTGGAATATGATTTTAGCGATAGAATACAATGCTGAGATGGAAACTGAAGTTTTGTACCAAGGTGTTAATATACTTCTGACTTATTTTGAGTTACATCCATGTTTTCTTAGTTAATTATCGTGCTATAAAATGAAGGAACTACTAAATGTAATAATCCATCCATCAGCCAAAGGAAGTCCATAGCTGAACATAGGCCTCTCCCAATGATTTCCACAGTGACCTGTTGGAGGCAGCCTGCATCCAGCGACGTCCCGCGACCTTTACCAGGTCGTCTGACCACCTAGTGGGTGGACGTCCCACGCTGCGCTTTCCGCTTCGTGGCCTCCATTCGAGAACTTTTTGGCCCCATCGGCCATCAGTTCTCAGTGCTATGTGCCCCGCCCATTGCCACTTCAACTTGCTAATCCGCTAGGCTATGTCAGTTACTTTAGTTCTCCTACGGATCTCCTCATTTCTGTAAATGTAATAATATCAACTAATAATTATAATAATGAATAATAATAAATTTTAATAATTATTAATATACATTCCTTTTCTGCATACGAGCCTTCTCCATGATTAGGAAGGATTAAGGACTGCGGTGGCTGCCTTGAGCTCGTATCTTCGATCTCAGGTTTGTCATTTCAGTCCTTTACTAACTAGGCTAGCGTTACAAAATATCAGCATAAAACTGTTTATCTCTTGTCTTCAAAGGTTACTGAATTCCACCAATCTGTATTATGTCACTATGGAGTATTATACAATAATCCTTAAATTGTAAGGGTCCGTGCCCTACTCTTGTGCCTAAGTACTGGGAAATAGAAAGAGTTTTAAGCAATTAAGAATAAAGAAAACAAAAGACACGTCCGGAAAGTCCGCCAATAAAGAGGCAACTACACCGGAACTCGCGGTGGAAAATGCCACCACAATTTGTACTGTCAAAGTTTTTCCGGAATTGTCCCTAATTGTTCCCGCCTGAGACCGGCTAGTTTTAAAAACTTCGCCTCAGGCGTCAAATGGACAATAAAGCTCTCGTGCGCGAGCTTTTAAGATTAAACTTGTAGTAGCTTTATTTTCTACCACTTGAACTTGCAAGCTCCGGGAGCGAAAGGCGTTAAACACCAAGTTTCTTTTACACTGTGTCTCGTTGTATTCGCCATCTTTCTTTTTATTACATTGAGTCCTAAAGTGGTGCGAAGTATAGCTATTAGGATTGTTGTAAAGATTATTCTTTGATACCACTTGAAACGTTTTAAGAATGGTTTTGAATTTTTAAGTATAGATGTGAATTATGTCCTCAATAACAGGATTCTAGATATAATCCAAAATATTTGACCTATTTTCTAGTATAGTAGGTCAGTGAATTCTGAGTGGCACCCAGTAATGTCACACATGATTGGTGTCTGCTATAGTAATTACTAGGTTTGTGACGAAAATCAAATGTAATGAAGACAAGTGAACATCAATCACCACGCACTATAACGGTGAAAGAAAACATTGTGAGGAAACCTGCATACTATAGCGAAATCGCTATAGTATGCAGGTATACAAATGTATAAATTTCTATGGTATGTAAAAGTCCGCCAACCCGCACTGGGCCAGCGTGGTGGACTATATGGCCTAACCACTCTCAATCGTACTCTCGATTGTAGAGGAGGCTCGTGCCCTGCAGTGGGTCGTGTATGGGCTGATATAGAAGACACGTAAATATGCTTCGCCAAACTGGTCTTGTCGGTTGGGATTCTTCAAATTCCTTCGATTTTTTGTGTGACTGTCTAAATTTTGCAGATTTCTGCACGATTTTTTTGCAGATTTCTCTCTTCAGTCACAGGAAGTCCACTGCTGAACATAGGCCTCCTCCAAAGATCTCCATTGTCCTGTTGGAGCAGTCTGCTATCAGCAAAATAATAAATAATCAATGACACATAACTTAGAAAACTAAAAGTATATACGGCAAGTTAAAATCCAAGATGTCCGTCTTGATAAACTTTTTTATTGTATTCTGTGTATTTTGTATTATAATGTATTAAAGTATGCTCTATGGAAATAATATTCGTGTGCAGAATGCATGTCTTTATGGACGTCGTGTTGGAGTCATGTTGCTCCATCATTTATATTCAAGATGCGGCTTGTTGTACTACGGAAAAAGGCAGGAATATGATGCAGATATTTCATATTTTACTTTGATATTTATTTTTATATGTATTTATTTGTGTGTAACAGACGATATAAGAAGTAAATAAATATACAAGTAAACAATTGAATTGTTTTAATGTAATTATTTTAAAAATATGAGAAAATGAACTTGAAAAATATTTTTTTTATTATCGATAGAGTTTCTTGCGTCGTTTCGTCACAGCTGTTTTAAAGCAATGGCAGAGTTACTTAATTAATCAAAACGTCTTGTAATATACTAAGAAAATAAACACATAAATTATAAAATTTAGTATTTAGAATTTTAGCATAAATTGATTGTGAAAACTCTCCAAGAAAATACAATGTACAAATTTTACAATTATTTATGTATCTAGCATGTGGGTCCCAAAGTAGACAACCATCCTGATTTTAGTACTGCCGGTGTAATTTTAATAAAACAATCAATAGTGAAAGATTTAAACAAAACCAAAAATAACATACATAAACATCACGCTTTTTTCTCAGAAGGGGTAAGCAGAGGTGCAACCAGGATACCCACGTATCGCCTTATGTGTTCCGCCTATGTCTATCGCCTTATGATGTGATAGGGAGCGAGCCTATCGCCATATTGGGCACAAATTTCTGACTCCAAGCTGATCTAATGTCAATTTCCCCGACCCGGGATTCGAACCCGCGACCTCAGCTTTGTAATAATACCGTAGTACAACTACGCCACAAAAAATAACAAAATCAATAATTATGCGATCCTTTTTTCGTCTTGTGAAATGGCTGAATAATTATTACTAATTTGTAGGAATAATTTCTAATTGCTCGTCACGCTTCACTAAACACAATCCACAACAAAGTAACACCTGTAACAATGGATTACCATTTACCAATACTCAAAATCTGTAACAAATAATCCCTCGGTTCGTAAACACGCATTGCCAATAATCCAGATTTAATAATGGGTCTTAATGATTCGCTCAATTAAACCCAATTGTGGTATTAAATTTATTTGCGGGAATATGTGTTAAACATTTTAGTTATGTATTATTTTTCATTTTACGATTATGATTAAACTACTGCTTTGTACTTCTTTGTTAACTCAGTTGGTTAATAAGTTAGTTGGGAAAGAAATGTTGGTTTGATTCCCGAACGATATTCACAAATTTCAGCCCTTTTTTCATAAAACAATGTCACTTTATTCTGTTTCGATAAATATATACTTCGCCAACAACCGCTTACATAAATATTAATATTGTTTACTCCGTCAACATTGGTTATATCAATATTAGCTTATGTTTTGTTTCGTCCTCTATCGATTTTGTTCGATTTTTCTTCTAAGTCCAAAAATAAATGCACGATACATATTTTAGTGTTTTAGGCATTCTTTGGCTATTGAGAATTGCTTAGTTTTAGGCAAAGTAGATTTTAATAGCTTGTCTTTTAGTAAAAATGATGAAATCTACAGGTCAATCGCTTCATTGTAGGCACATCCACTCGTAAACAGGAGTATCACTCAGAATTTTTATTATCGAAGTATTTTGCTCGTGCATTATGCTTTTCATCCCGCGATGTTGAGTCTCTTAATTCCCTTTTACTAGCTACGAGTATAGCGCACTTCAAACTACAACGCAACATTATTACTCCATTATATTCCGCTGTTTGGGACTGGATCTCTTGATTGATATTAAAATGATCTATTAAATATAACTTAGTCTAATGTTTAACTGTATTCTTTGTTTTCTCATGTAACTTTTAAAAGTATGTTAAGGAATCAATTAGACTGCCTCGGTGGCGTAATGGTACTACGGTACGATTGCAAAGCTGAGGTCTCGGGTTCGAATCCCGGGTCGGCAAAATGATATTGGATTTTTCTATTCATTATCAGCCCGGAGTCAGGAATTTGTGCCCGATATGGCGATAGGCTCGCCCCCTATCACATCGTGGGACGGAATATACAAGGCGAAACGTGGGTGTTCTGGTAGCACCTCTGCCTACCCCTTCTGGGAAAAAGGCGTGTGTTTATGTATGTATGTAAGGAATCAATTATAAAGTTTTCTCACAGTGTTGTACTTACCAGTAAGTAAAAGCATACATCTGCAATGTCAACGGAATTATGTAATTATAAATATTTGTATGTATTTTAGTTGGTAAGGCTAATAAAAATAATAAAAAATTAGTCAGCCTCTTCCTTATGAGAGATACATAAACGAAGAAGATGCATATATAATAAGTCCATCCATCCATCCATCCATCAGCCAAAGGAAGTCCACTGCTGAACATAGGCCTCTCCCAATAATTTCCACAGTGACCTGTTGGGGGCAGCCTGCATCCAGCGACGTCCCGCGACCTTTACTAGGTCGTCTGACCACCTAGTGGGTGGACGTCCCACGCTACGCTTTCCGCTTCCACCAATAATAAGTCCACCTATACTCAATTAGTATGAAGTGTTAAATGAAAATAAATAAAATTCTTGTGATATACCACAACAGCCTCATTTTGGCCATTTTATGGCACAATTCCAACCCGCAAAAATCCACACCTACAACTTTAATTCCACCGTACTAATGCAATGTCATTTGTTGTGCGAAAATTATCTAGACCTTTACACATACACATTCTTTAATAATTACCGGTTCAGGATATATTGGACAACACCACTTCACTCAGCCATATTAAACAGAATGTAAACATATTGTATTAAAAATATATGACACTTGCAAATTACAACAAATTATCAATGAACTGCTCTGATTTGGACCAACTTGTAATTTTTGTAATAATCACGATATTGTAAACTGGTTTTGAAAAGAGCAACACTAGAGTTTCTTGCCCGTTCTTCTCTAGTAAAAACCGCTTTCCGAACCGGGTGGTGGAAAAAAAATGCCCGAATCTAAATAATGTTGAACATTTTAATGGATTCAATAAATTATTTTCATTTTCATCAAGATTCGCGAATTTCACGTCAATCACCCGTCCCTATGGTTTCGTGTGTAATTGCCTCAAATTAGCCGTGCGTTTGGAACATCCTTGCTGTAACCTCGTGGGACACAGACAATGCTGTGACTGTTAATGTATTAAAATAATTACCATGTATTTAGGCCAAATGTATTTTTACGGTCGGGTGTGGTTGTAGACAGTTTATTAATCTAATTAAGGTTATATTTAGAAATGTTGAATGATTAATTAAACATGTAAGTTATTTTGGTAAAATAAAGCTGTTTAAGTTATAAAAAACAAGATCTGCAACAAAGACGGTTTCCGTGGCGCAGTTGGCTAGACACCGGCCGTGAAACGTGAGGCCACGGGTTCGATCCCCACACCGAGACAAATTTGTGTGATCCATAGGTATTTGTCTCAGGTCTGGGTGTTTGTGAGACCGAAAAGTCTCTCGTGGTTTCTAATACCCACGACACTAGATTCGATCTCACTGTGGGGTCAGGACTTTGTATGTGACTGTTGGGTGTATTTATTTATTTAAATATGTTGGTATTAATCGGCTCAGTTCAATTCTCAATTGGTTTTTGCTCTTTAGTCTACCAAGCTGATCTTTCTTTCTCTCTCTCTCTTCAGCCACAGGAAGTCCACTGATGGCTGTTGGAAGCGGCCTGCATCCAGCGGCTTCCTGCAACCTTAACCCGGTCGTCCGTCCACCTTGTGGGTGGGCTCTCGATACTTCCCTTGCTTATACGTGGTTTCCACTCTAAGCTGATCTAATGGAGATAATTTATGTAATAAAATCTGATGATGGCTTGCAGGTCTTTACAACGATATTTCCTTCTGTAACTGGAACTCTTACTGTATCAGCCCAGATCCCACTGCAGGGTATGAGCCTCCTGTACACTTGCGAGTGGTTAGGCCATATAGTCCACCACGCGGCCCTAGTGCGGGTTGGCAGACTTTACATACCATAGAAATTCTTGCAAATCGCTGTGGTATGCAGGTTACCTCACGATGTTTTCTTTTACCGTAAAACAATTTTCAAGTTTCTAGAATTTGTGCGCCTAATAATGTTCTCTCTGCACTATCCAAAGGTATCTCCACTCTCAATCGTACTCTCGATTGTAGGGGAGGCCCGTGCCCTGCAGTGGGACGTATATGGGATGATCAATCAATCTATCCAAAGGTCGGTTAGCAGAAATTACCTCAGGCATTAAGTCAGCCTTTATAATCTATATATAAATCATAAATAAATAAAATTGTGATATAACGGTAAATACTTTTAAAACCACAGCAGCAAAATACGGGTAAAAACTATTTAAAAATAAAATTGAAATATTTGAAACTAAGATAAAGCGAGCTATCATTACCCACATTAAATAACCGATAGCAACTTAATGTGTTTTGAAGAAAAATACTGTTTAATGTTTCTTTCAATTACTAAAATTTATTGGTAGTTACAAGCCGTATCTGCAAAACGAAGCGTATTTATGAAATTTGTTTTTTATCTTTATTACTTTAAATACGCGATGGACGGTGGTCTGTGAGTAAAGAAACAGGCCCGAACTGCTGGTCATAGAAAATGTTAGAAATATTTCTATGATTATGCGGGTTTCTTCACAATATTATAGTGTTTTATTTAGATTAACACAAGTAAACAAAGGTTGCAGGAAGTCGCTGGATGCAGGCCGCTTCCAACAGGTCAATGTGGAGATCCCTGGGGAAGGCCTATGTTCAGCAGTAGATTCCCTGTGGCTGAAGAGAGAGAGAGAAAGAGAAATAAACAAGACAAGATTAATTCCAAATTCATTTCAATGATACACGTCAGTGTTTAAAATATATTTTCCATAAAACACATTTCATGCAATACAAAATATGGAACAGTAAAATACTCGTAAAATGAGAGCGTAATATTTTGGTGTGAAGCAAAGAGTTGTTTGAATGGTTTTTTTTGGCTCCACAACGGTTTAATGTAATATGTATTTTATTTTATTCAACGTGTAAATAATTCTAAATGTGTAAAACGCTACGCGATACACCTTTCGTAAATAAAACGGGTTCGATGATTTAAATGTAATAAGATTTATTACAAAAATGTTTGGGAACTCGCGCCATATCACATTATCTAGAAATATTATTAATAGAAATAAATCGAGGGTCATGGAACTTTTTACTGCCGACTCAGAGTAATATTCTTAACTGATATCAGTAATTCAGAATGCAAACTAATATTGTATCGACAAAATCAATTTTTTATTTCTAGTTTTTTATCAACGCTGGTAACTAACCTATTGAATCACAGTATTTTTTTATTTCTGGCACCACCAGATTTCTGCAAGGTAGCTAATACATATTAAGTGCAGAAAAAATCCGACCACACAATGTAGCTGAGATGTTTGAAGCCGGATGTACATAGGCATCCAAACCACGATCAACTTTCGTGAGTATTATATGTGGTATTCCACGATTTCTGTTTCGCTGGTCGCTGCCCAATCGGGTATGATCATCCTCGTCCTTGATTATCCTTGGTCACCAGTCAAACGAAACTGTATTCATATATTTAAATAAATAACAAATAACCATTGAAGTCGCTGGTTGCATATCGATTCCAACAGGTGAATGTGAAGATCCTGGGGGAGACCTATGTTCAGCAGTGGACTTCCTATGGCTAAAGAGGAGAGAGAGAGGGAAAAATACACCCAACAGTCACATACACAGTCCTGACCCTACATGAGGATTAATAACGTCTTGTATCGAGGGTATCAGAAGCTACGAGAGACATTTCGGTCTCACAAACACGCAGACCCGAAACAAATACCTGTGGATCATGCAAATATTTGTTTTGTTTTTTAATACAGAAATACTCATTTACTAACTGTAAATATTTGCAATAAAAGAAAATTAAATAGAACAGGTGCTCCAAAGATTCCTGATTTATTACCAGGAGCAGACTGACTGGCTCGACTCTCGAATCAAACAATAGTTGGATATTAGAATAGAAAATCAATTTCGCCTTAATCACTTATCTGAAGAATGATTGATCACTTCTATTGGAATTATTGTTCGTAATAACAGCTGTAGGAATTGGCTTTGAGATTTATGAGTCAACGTTTCCTGGTAATTAAGGTTTTGCCTCGTTCTGTTAGTTTTAGTTTTGATTTATTTCTATCTAGATTAAAGCATTGATGTGCAATAGTTTTTATTATTTCTCTTCACCATCATCATGCACAGCCTGTAGGATCTCACTGTTGGGTATAGGTCTCTCATATTATACAATTTTTTTTTGCCTTTTGTTAGTCGCATCCAGGTTGAGCCCGCGACTTTAACAATGTCGTTGACCCATATTATTTATCTTCACTCCGCCTGATATTCCAGATCTATAAAAGTAAAAAAATCTGCTTATTATAAACAACGGATTTAATAACCATCTTGAGCAATTTTGAGAAGTATTCATCAAAGATATAATACTTTTTCAGTAGAGTATGGGCAAGTGAACAAACACTAGGCTTTTTGATGTCTGTAAATGTCCTTTTCTGTAACATCATCACAGATTACCGGTGATACTTCTTCAATTGAGATAAAGCAGAATTTTACTATATATTTGTTTCTAAGATTGTAGATTTCTAAGATTGTAGATTCGATTGTAGAGTAGGCCCGTGCCCAGCAGTGGGACGTATATGGGCTGATAAAAAAAAATATTTCTAGAGTGGAGGCCACATACAAGCAAGCGACGTGTCGGACGCCCACCCACAAGATGGATGAACGACCTGGTTAAGATCGCAGGAAGTCGCTGGATGCAGACCGCTTCCAACAGGTCTATGTGGCGAACCATGGAGGAGGCCTATGTTCAGCAGTGAACTTCCTGTGGCTGAAGAGAGACAGAGAGAGAATTTATCTTAAAACTAATTAAAATTTGCAGCAATTTCACTTCAACGTTTTTATTATTTTCATTAAGTCATAATCTCACCAGGAATCGTCATAAACATTGTATATTAAAAAGTTACTACAAAGAGGATGTTTAAGGAAAAACAACGAAGGGCAAGACGGTTGCCGAGTCGTTTATCTTGAACGCTTCCACACAGCAAGGAGTGAGGAGTGACGTAAAAAGGAAAGAATAAAGACAATTTGTAGTACTCAGAGCTACCAGCGAAATAAACGCTTTCTACTACTTCCACTGGTTGGATTAAACATACCTACACGAGTTTTCCTTTTGTGGATATATTGTAATTTTGGTTATTGTTTGGTTTTGAAGTTAGATTGGGTAAGTTTTTTAAAATAATTTAATGTACTGCTTTGTTTTTGAATTAGCAGTATTTTAGGGATGAAATAAGCGGCAGCGGATTATCAACGACAAGAAGTACTCTAATGGTTGCTCATTTTGGAGTCACTGTCGGTAACACTGCGTCGTGTCGTCGGTAACAAGGTGCCCAACGACACTAAGGGCCAATTGCACAAACAAAATTTGGCCATAACTTTAGCTTTGAAATCGTCAATCCCATACATTAGTAATATTAAATGCGTCTCAAATGTATAGTGATGACATTGTTAAAGTCAAAGTTATAGGCAAAGTTAGTTTGTGCAATTGAGCCTTAGTACCAAAAATGGTGAGTGCGTGGTGGCCTGTTGGTAACGGACCAGACTCGGCTGCTTACATGTTCACGGTGGTCGCGGGTTCAAATCCCAGGGCACACCTCTGACTTTTCGGAGTTATGTGTGTATTGATAGTCAATCACCACGTACTTTAACGGTGAAGGAAAACATCGTGAGGAAACCTGCATACCGTGGCGATTTTAAAGAATTTCTACGGTATGTAAGTCCGCCAACCCGCACTAGGCCAGCGTGGTGGACTATATGGCCTAACCACTCTCAATCGATTCTCTCGATTGTAGTGCCTCTCGTGCCCAACAGTGGGACGTATATGGGCTAATAAAAGAAAAAAAAAATCAAAAATGGTACGAACCTCTTGAAATCTTTTATGATAGGAAGATGATACCATAGCGTAATTCTGACATGCTATTCCTGGCACTGGAAAATGGACTTAAAATCTTCCTTTTTATAAGAAAAAGGTTCGACAACCCGCATACCGTCGAAATTCCAAGGCCGTAACATAACCCCCAGAGTAACAAATATAATTATAAACGATGACACGTTCACGCAGTCGCGTTAACGTCTAGTTATTCAATACAGTTGAAGTAAATTATCAGACATAAATCAAGTACAGTTGATGTTCTCGCAAGCTCATTTGGTATTCAATGAACCACGCTATACTGAACTAAATCATCCATAATATATACGCCTAATAATTTATAATAGTCTGCTACAGGCAAGGCCACTTCGGGCTATCGTGTTGAGAGGCTGCAGTATCATTTATGTATGGCTATTTTTATTTTTTATAACTATTTTTAAGTCCATTTTCCCAGCGGATTAGCAAGTTGAAGTGGCAATGGGCGGGGCACATAGCACGGAGAACTGATGGCCGATGGGGCCAAAAAGTTCTCGAATGGAGGCCACGAAGCGGAAAGCGCAGCGTGGGACGTCCACCCACTAGGTGGTCAGGCGACCTGGTAAAGGTCGCGGGACGTCGCTGGATGCAGGCTGCCTCCAACAGGTCATTGTGGACATCATTGGGAGAGGCCTATGTTCAGCAGTGGACTTCCTTTGGCTGATGGATGGATGACTATTTTTAGAGAATGAGCTTGAAAATATGACTGTAATACTATAATGACTACATAGCACCTTACAGTAGGGGGAATTCTTTCAGGTTACATACATACATAAACTCACGCCTTTTTCCCAGAAGGGGTAGGCAGAGGTGTAACCAGGACACCCAGATCTCGCCTTATATGTTCCGTCCTACGATGTGATAGGGGACGAGCCTATCGCCATATCGCGCACAAATTCCTGACTCCGGGCTGATAGTGAATTGAAAAATCCAATATGACTGCCCGACCCGGGATTCGAACCCGAGAACTAACCTTTGCAATCATACCGTAGTACTACTGCGCCACCGAGGCAGTCCAAATCTTTCAGGTTATAAGGCTAGTCATCACTGGACGGTGGATTTATTATGCCGGCCTGAATGAAACCTGTTGTAGATATAATACATTTGTAAAGTGAATAGAATAAAATAAACCAGTTGTCTGACACTAGAGTCGCTTCATTGAACAAAACCGAATATTTTCCAGCACCCTGCTCCTGACTTACCCAGTGGATGCGAATATACAAACAACAGCACAATAGCAGTAGAACAATATTTCATGTTATGTATTCAAGAGACTACCTCGGCGAAGCAGTTGTACTACGGTATGATTACAATGGCGTGGTCTCGGGTTTGAATCCCGGGTCGAACAAGGTGATATTGGATTTTTCTATTCATACAGTCAGAGACAGTTTTTGTCCGATATGGCGATAGGCTCGCCTCCTATCACATTGTTGGACGGAACACACAAGGGGAAATGTGGGTTTCCTAGTAGCACCTCTGCCCACCCTTTCAAGTAAAAGTCTTGAGTTTATGTATGTATCCATTCAACAATTTTTACCTAACCTTCCTCTGGGTGGAAATTGCCGAGAAGTCTATGGGAATAGTGCATTACATATCGACTTTAAACAGGTTTATTACTCGCGGACGTATTTACATATTTCTATACGGGAATTGCACATTTGGCCAGACATTTCACAGGCTCTGAATTCTTGCTGATTGCGTCAAAAAAGACTATATCTCAAGTCAAGCGAAGTTAAAGTGAAATAAATTCCATTGTCACGAACATTTAAGTGTCAAAAAAACGTTTCAGCAGAAAGGATGTTTTGCGAGTTTAAAAAGCTTTTACCAGAGACGCGGTGGCGGGCACACGTCAATCAACAGTCCAAATGGTTTAAAACGTATCCATTTAATGCGATAGTGGGCGAAACGAGTGGTTTTCATTTAAACGGATGGAGTTTTAGTTTGGATAAAATTAAAGGTGTCATGGGTGGATGTTTTTTGGCGTAGTTAGGTTAGGTTTTGCTCTATTTTGGGTCATTGGAATCTTGTTTTCCATGGGGCGAGTGAGATTATTTTTGATGTGATTAATCTTTTTCATCGGTTGGTCCTTTTCCTTTCTCTTTCCCTTCCCATTTGAAGAAGAGTTGATAGCTCGAGTTTGTTCCGAAATCTTTATTCCAGAATCGCCTCTAGGCCATTAAGTTGCGTATAGCGGCGTAATATACAGGGTCTATCCGCATTGAGATAGTGTGACAGACTCTGTTCTCCTTTCCATGATCGGGATGAAGGCTTATCTTAAGTGTGGACTGACTTTAGACTGATTTAATATAAGTTGCAAACTCGGGAAATTTAAATGTGTGCATTCTTTAAAGTGGAAAATTACGTCATAGATGTTTGTTTTGTTGTTCGCAACAAAGATTAAACTTACGTAACTGAAGTAAATTATTTTGGCTTAGTACAATAAAATTTGTACGTAGACGTAAACAAAATCGTAAAATACAGAGAGATCTAACATCTAACTAGGACTTTACAAACTAAAAGTCACAGTAAAATTTTCTGGGTATAAAATTGTAATAAAAAAAGTTGTAATAAAAAGTGATTTAAAAACTTATCTTCCAGACACAGACTGACCTTCTTTTTAACGAAGTATATAATAAAACCTTTCCTATCATTAAGTTAGGCTTTATCATGTAGAACTTATAGGGCTTGCTAGATTTCGGAAACCTTTAAAACTCTTATAGAACCCCTTGGCGTGCTACTTTTTTTTATTGCAGTGAATCGCGAGACGAACCTGCCATTCGCCTGATGGTAAGCGATACGACTGCTCATGGAAAATAGGTAAACCAAACAACACCATGAATTACAAGGCAATGCTTGGAATTCCACTGCGCTCGCCATCTAGAGATATAGGGTGTTGAGTCTCATTATGTCAAGTAGTTACGCTGGCTACAATGTCCTTCAAACCAGAACACAACAACGCGTTTACATAGCTGTTTGGCGGGAGAAACAGACATTGCGGTGGTACCTACCCAGGCGGCCTTTCACACATAAGAGACGTACAAGCAGTAACTTTCTTTGCAATTTACCTTTGCCGTTAAAACCAGCAAAAATAATTAATTAAGAGTTATTTTTACGCTGGTCGCTATGTAAAATTTAAGAGAGGCCTTTCGATATTGGACTCCATACTTCCAATGACTCATGATAATTGGTAAGACTCAATGTAACATCGTAAAGTATTAAACTTTGGCACTGGATACGTTATTTTATCTACGTAGTAAATTCACCTAGTAAATAAATAAATAATAAATACACCCAACAGTCACATACATAGTCCTGACCCCACACTAAGATCGAGTCTTGTGTCGTGGTTATCAGGAACTACGAGAGACTTTTCGGTCTCACAAACACCCTGACCCGAAACATACCTGTGGTTCACACAAATATTTGTTTCGGTGCGGGGAATCGTATCACAGCCGGCGTCCAACCAACTGCGCCACGAAGACTGTCAAATGCTCTTGTATGATGCTCATTTTGCAATTTGCTACACGAACTCACATAACACAATTCTCAGAGACATTAACCTGGACAATGTATGCTCACATTAGTTCCCAAACTAATCCAACCTAGAAACTGCATTCATAAATACTGATTTCTGAATTATCGCGAAAGCATGCATGGTCAAGCGAGACATCTCTCCCGGGGCACCTTCCATACCGTGCCGACAAAATTAGAATAATCATGAGTTCGGAATAAGCCGTGGACGATGTACAGGGAGCTGTAAAACCTTCGTGTCGTTGTTTATTTTAGCTTATTTGTCGAGGCTTAGTAGAAGTTATTGCGGTTGGAGATGTTCGAGGTTTAGAGATGTAGTAAGATGGGAAATAGGGAAATATTATTTATTTATTACATGAAAGAAAACTAACACCTGTCACCTACAATTATATAGGTACAATTAGGTAGCAATATACTTCCCAAAGAGCCAATAACAAGACGTATTTTTCTTTGGGTGTAATAAAATGAAAATTATTAAGTTTAAAAACTATTCTTAATTATTAATTTAATTTAATAAATTTTAATACCATCAGATTGATCGCCAATTTATCCTGTTAGTAGGTAATAAAGTAATATGTCTTTAAAATGTACTTGATAACTTATTATTAAACTCGGATATACGAAGGATTCACTTTAGTCCTAGTCTTTACAATTGACTATATTATTCTGACTATAATATTGAATAATGCAACTTCAATACGATGGTTGCCTAGTCCTCTATGCAATTCCGTGTTTGTTAATAAAGTCGTGAATACCTCGCTATTCAAAATAACCGAGAAAATTCTAAAGCCTTGTTCTAAAGTTAATCCTTCGCTCATCCGAGTTTATTAATAAGGCCCAGGGTGTGGGGTGCGTCACAATTGCCATTACGTGAGTTTTGCAAAGGACAGAGGGTTGCACTATGAGATCGACTCCATATACTCCATCTTAGCAGCACATTTAAATAATAACAATGTTATAATAATAATGTTATTCAAAAAATAGGGTAAGGTATATAGACTTAAATCTACTTAGAATTAGATAAATATTATGAGAACTTAATATTCTTGCGGCACCAGAGGTTCCCAAACTAGGCACAGCCTGATCTTGGGATATCAATCCCACTGCGCTATTGTACACTTAAACATATGTGCCTATAGTGAAATATAGGATAACCAGTATTATAGGATTAAGGTATCACGCGTGCTGAGTTGCCATATTGGATTTCACTTACCTTCGTGCTCTTGTGTACGATAAATCGTTTTCATTGTTCTGTTATTACCAAAATATACCATTGTTTTATTTCCAATTCTTTTGGCGCTTGACTGTGATCTTCGGGATGGTCAATGTGCTATGTAGTGCAAAACAGAGAATTAAAATCTGATGCTTATTTATCGCCAGTCGCCATAACTATGCTTTGTTTTGACGAGAGAAAAGCTGTTAAACTTTCCTATTTCGGTGTCTACCGCGGGTAAGGCCGGAAGGGTTTTGAGCGTGTCACTAGCATTCCAGCCCAGCACGATGATATTATTATGCGTAATCAAAACCTGATATACACGGTCTAAGCCTTGCATATTTTATGACAGTACTGTACTGTATCAGCCCATATACGTCCCACTGCAGGGCATGGGTCTCTACAATTGAGAGTACAATTGAGAGTGTTTTAACCATATAGTCCACCACGCTAGCCTAGTGCGTGTTGCGAACTTTTACATACCATAGAAAATACAAATCGCTATGGTATGCAGGTTACCTCACGATGTTTTCCTTCACCATCATAGTGCGTGCACACATGACTTGGAAAAGTCAGAAGTTTGCCCTGGGCTTTCAACCCGCGATCACCGTGAACATGTAGGCAGCCGCGTCTGGTCCGTTACCAACAGGCTACCACTTACACGACTGTGACAGTATTGCCATCATATTCAGCTGTTCCGTATCCTACTAGCACACTTCAATATATTCCACATAAAAGATTTCAAAATTAAAAATTTCCAAAACTTTTTCTTTATCCCCACTTTGATGACATTTCTTCCTCTTACGCGTTTAAATAAATCCATTTTTATTTGTTCATAAGGTCTGCGGATAATTTTGTATTACATTTTTCATAAAAGTTGTGAGATTGTTTTGACTGTAAATGTCAAGGATGCGCAGAACATATATTAGAAGCTAAATGCTCGGAGTTTGTAAATTTAAGCTACATTTCTTCGTAATAGTGGGGTCATGTTTAACATATGTTTACATTGTGGTTTAAAATTGCAAAGTTGGTTTGCTTTATGCAGCTTTATTATGAGAATTTCGTGTCTCTGACAATGTATTCCCAACTAGTATTATTTTTTAAAGATTGTCTATGATCTTTTGGCGTGCGAATGCGTTGCTGTTATCATCATCATCATCAACCTTTTATTGTGCACTGCTGGACATAGGCCTCCTCCAAATTGCGACATTTCACCCTGTCGTCGGCTTGTCGCATCCAGCATCTTCCAGCGACCTTTCTCAAATCGTCAATCCACTTGGCTGGAGATCGTCCTACACTACTGCTGTCATGCTGATGTCAAAACATTAGCAATAGTTTTTCTCTATTTATTGCTATATCTATGATTTAACACATCATTTGAAGTGTTTTCTTAATATTCTACAAGCATTTGTACTCGTAATCTAATATTATTAAAATTTTGAAAACAGCATGATAAGGCATTCGCATGCCCAAAGACCGTAGATGATCTATTGACTATATATTTCTTTTTCACTTATTTACCTAATTTTAGAGAAGCAGTTTAAAAAAGTTAAATGTAGATGTACCTATTTTAGTTAGTAGCTAGAAAATTTGCTGTAAAATGAGTCTTACATTAAAGTTATTAGCACTTAACGTTAACTAAAACTTAAGTTGTAATATTAAAAATTCATGTTTCTGAGGCTTCTCTTTGGGCCTACTATCAACAGCTAAAGGTCTTTTGTATTTGTACTATTAAGTATTTATATTTTAAAAAATAGTTTATTTTTAATTTATTTATATAGGGGTAACGTTATAGTACGATTACTCTTTGTTTAAGGCATAATTATTGCTCATCATGAAAAAAAAATTCGTTACTGCTTGTTTAACCTTTTTTTATTGCATAGGTCCGGCAAACGAGCATACAGGTCACCTGAAGGTAAGTGATTTCTGCCGTCCATGACTATCTACGACGATTGCATCATAGATGCGTTCCCGGCCCTTGAAATCAGGAGGGAAGCGGGAAGGAAAATGTATGGAAAGAGATAAGGAGTGTTGGGCATCCGACAATCTCAATCATCGAACGAAATGTTACAGCAAAGCTGTCGCTTCACGTCGATTTTCTGTGAGACAGTGGTACCGCCCCGGATGATCCTGCCCGTTTATGCTGTCATGAGTGAGACCATTTATGAGTCATGACTGACAACAGCGTGGCTCTGCCACATATAATATAGTCTTTGTATATTAACCCAATAAAACAATAGTTAATCTGTCCTTTAAAGTTCAGTTTTCTGCGAAACTGTGGCATTCGGTTCATGTCGGTTTCTTCCTATAAAAGTCCAAGGCAAATACAGCATAGCTCTGACACATTAATAAAATATAAAACCAATTCAATTTACTATAATAATCCTTTAATATATCCTTTAAACCCTTACGACTATTCAAAGACTTATATAAAAACTTCTTAAGCTATCGAATGTTTTGTCTTCCGTCAAACTGAGTTCTAAAGTCATTCGAAAGGGGCAAAACATGCAATAACTAACACAGATTTTAAATCTATCTATGAATACGGCCATCATTTTTTAAAATCCCAATACCGTTGGAGTGTGTCTAACCCCGCAATAAATCACCCGGCCAGTGCTAACTTAGTGTTAGAATAATAAATTAAAAAGTTAAGTGTACCATAAAGACGGCGATCCAGAAAATGGTCGTTAAATCATTTTACGGCCGAACTTACCCCATTACTGGCCAAAGTAGGTTGGGACGCAAGTGAATTGGCTTACAATTTAATGTGTTTCTTCAAGGCAAACAAAGGTGTCCCTTGACGGGCATAATTATTGGCAAGGTAATAGGGAAATGAGTCATTATTTTGTGATATTTGGCCACAAACATAATTATGGTGGTAAATAAGAGATAATGACTTGACTGGAAATGTACGTGACTCGTTTGAATACATTGTCTTTTAATATTCACACGACAAAGTGGATACAGTACTTTTTTTCTTGCAATGTTTGACGAGACAAGCATGCAATTCGCCTGATGGCAAGCGATACGACTGCTCATGGACAGTAGCAAAACCAAACAACACCATGAATTTCAAAGCAATGCCTGGCATTCCACTGCGTTCGCCATCCTGAGACATGAGATGCTATGTCTCAATATGTCCAGTAGTCATCCTGGCTAAAATGTCCTTCAAACTGGAACACAACAGAGCATTTACACTGCTGTTTGGCGGGAGTAATAGACATTGCGGTGGTACCTACCCAGGCGGCCTCTCACATATGAGAGATCTACCAGAAGTTACAATGCACTTGAGGGTAAATCCAAATCATATAATTATAGTCACTAAAATTATATAGTTTGTATTTACAAACAGTTAAGCCAGGCTCTGTGAAATAGGATTATATTCAGACTAAATCTGACACGCGATAAACTTATGTGAGTGGCTGTAGGTGGCTTTCCACTATCATACACTGCGGCATGTACGGGCTGTGGCCTGTGAGGTGCTGGATTCGAGTCTCACTTTAGGCAAACCACTTTGTGTGAGTGTTTTGGTTTAAACATTCAAGATGTAAATTAAATATTGAATTAAATTAATTAAATTAAACAAATTAAATATTGATAAAATCAATAATTTGGAATTAATAATTTGAATAGTTGTGCGGGAAGGCGTTAGGTTTGCTTCCTACCACAATTGTGGAGAAAATAAGGTAAGCCAAATGTGGTTGGCACTAATATGACCCTGCCTACCGCTTTAGGGATATAGGCGTGATAAGTGTAAAAGAAAATTAAATAGAACTAGATAAACATACCTCATTGCTAGGAAACAACTCGAGAGCCTTTAACAATGTATGTAAAATATTTAACAGGGCATTTAAGGTAAGAAAATTTCCTTAGCAGTAAAGTTGTAGAAACGCGTGTAGTATAGTACGTGTACGCAATATTTTTGTCGTTCAGAACCTTGATGGAGGAATTCATTGCTGGAAGCGACAACGCGTGTCGCCAAGCATCTGTAACATTTCATAATGGCACTTCATGACAAATGTCAGGGATTCGTCAATGACACAGCATAAAACCAACTTGACAATACAAGTAATTATACCAAAATAGATCTTGTTGCTAAGGTGATAAGGTTGGTAATGACGGTATGACGCACGGTGGTATGCGTAATGACGTGTCGTAAGCCGCCGACTGTGACGTCATCCAATGCGGTCGAATTCAAGAGGGTTGGGAATCGTAAAGATGTTATTATATACTAAAATATTTTGGTGCGTTTGGGGAAGATTATTTTTAATTGATAATTTTTTCAAATTTCAAATGTTATTCAATCGTTTGTTATTAATGTGAAAGCTCTGGACGTCCATAAATTAATTGGATGGTAATACAATATTCGATTTGCCATTCGGACAAAGACTTCCATGGAAACGAAAAGTATTTGAGTTTTAATGAGCGCTTTTTGTATTTTCATTTCTATTGACATAGATATGTGCTTAATGAAACACCAAACACAGTCCTCGAATATGAATCAAGATATAACTTCATGCTAAAATATTTATTTCAAAATTAATCCCCAGACACCTTTGATCCGTCGAAAATGATTTTCAACTGACCTACAATTTTGTTTCGGAAACAATTTTATACACCTCAAAGATCCGTTATCTATTTCTGTTTACTTTGGCAAAGGGTTTCGTAAATATTTACCTTGTAAAATTTTGTTCAAACTTCGTGCTTATTCTTACAAACAAATTGTTTTGAAGTTGAATATTTTTACTTAGAAGGTAAGGCAGAGCAAATTAAATGTTTCAGTTAGTTTTGTATTTTAAGTAGTTATATAATTTAATAATTTAGATTTTGATTCTGGTAACCTTTTTTATTGCAATGAATGACGACACGAGCATGCCATTCGCCTGATGGTAAGCGATACGACCGCTCATGGGCAGTAGCATTCCTCTGCGCTCGCCATCCTGAGACATAAGGTGTTAAGTCTCATTATGTCCAGTAGTTACGCTGGCTACATTGTATCCTGTTATTAATTTGTTATATTTCTTGCTATGTTAAGAAGTTTAGGTACTATAGCTTGATATTTTCATATTTTGCACTGAGATAATTTTTGTATGACCCCTAAAAAGATCAAAAGACTCTCATGGATTTGAGACTTGCAAACGAGATGTGTCTTACTGTCGTGGTTAGTATTATGAGAGTCGCTATTGGATATCTACGTGCCATTGTGAAACATCAAATACCTATTTTTTTACCATCTAAATTCTGCAAGACCACATCATTCATTAGGGCACACCTCTCACTTTTCGGAGTCATGTGTGTATTGGTAGTCAATCGCCACGCACTATAACGGTGTCGGAAAATATCGGGGGGAAACCTGCATACCGCAACGATTAAAAAAAAATCTATGGTATGTTAGTCCGCCAACCCGCACTAGGCCAGCGTGGTGGACTATACGACCTAACTCTCAATCGTGCTGTCGGTTGTAGCGGAGGCTCGAGGACATATATGGGCTGATACAGTACAGTACATTATTCAGACTCATTCACACTGCGGTCAAAATACAGTATGGTACATACCACGTCACCTTACAATCCAACACAGAGCCATGACGATAAAATTCTTATGCTAATGATCAGGGAATAAATTCGGAAAGGCTTCCAAGAGTAATGTAAGACATTAGTCAAGGGCACTCCGTGGCCTATTTACCGTTTCAGTTTTCGTTTTATACACGTTAAAGTGTTTCTGAGATCTTGAGTGATGAAGTGGAACGGATTCTTATTTTATTTTTTCAAACTGTTGTTTTGGGACATTCTCAAGGGTAGAGTGCGCTGGAGACACTTACTTTTCGTCAAACTTATTTTGGAACCAATGTGGGGGGTGCGAGCCTATTACTGGAGGGACATTTCAGTCCCAGCATCTTACAGCATTAAATTGTTCAAATCAAAAAACTCAAAGTGAAGTGCTCGACTTTGGTATTTCAAATCAAGACCTCATAATTCACCTCTCATACATGGTTCTATTGGCCTAATGACCTTTGCTCTTTCGACTTGATATTTTTATTACTCTTCAGCTACAGGAAGTCCACTGCTGAGCATTTTTATTACTTCTCACTGTACTTTATCAGCTCATATACATCCCAATGCAGGGCACGAGCCTCCCTCTCAACCGAGAGTACGATTGAGAGGGGTTAGGCCACCACGCTGGCCAAGTGCGGGTTATTACTTCTAATCGCATGAAATTTGCAAAACCAAGTTAACAAACACCTGGTTTTTTATCTATAGGAGCAGAAATAAACAAACATATTTTGTGTTTATAATATTTGAATATAATAATCATAACAAAGGGTGGCCAGCAACATTGCTATGTATTTAACTAGAAAAGTTGTAATACACACTTCTAAAGACGCGAAAGTACTTCCAATTTTACTCGCGAAATATATTTCCAAGTACCGTATTATGAGGGACGATATTAAGGCAATTTATTTTTGGCTTGATGTGTTGGAAATGAGGTAGGGGAAATTTCAATAGTCGCCTTTATTATTAAGGCTATTTAAGGTATAGTAATAAAGAGTATAGGTATATTATTAGATAAGAGAAGACGAGAGAATCAGAAGGCAGATCAGCAATAGACTACGGGCAGTAACATATTAGGAACAGGGAGACTACTGTTGAACATTTTAAGTGGAACTTAAGAGCTGGTTTTTGTTATATTGGCGAGTATCAGCTCGTCACGCTTTGGTCTGTGGGACCATGATTGCGTGACACAGGTTCTCGCCCTGGTGAAGATTTATTTTTTTATTTCAACATATTTACTACTATTTACAGGTTGCACCCAATACAGTAGGGTAGCACATTACAACTTAATCATAATACGAACTAATATAATTGTATTGTATTGTATTATATCAGCCCACAAACGACCCACTGCAGCGCACGGGCCTCCTCTACAATCGAGAGTCCGATTGAGAGTGGTTAGGCCATATAGTCCACCACGCTGGCCTAGTGCGGGTTGGCGGACTTACATACCGTAGAAATTCTTTAAAATCGCTACGGTATGCAGGTTTCCTCACGATGTTTTCCTTCACCGTTAAAGTGCGTGGTGATTGACTATCAATACACACATAACTCTGAAAAGTCAGAGGTGTGCCCTGGGATTTGAACCCGCAACCACCGTGAACATGTAGGCAGCCGAGTCTGGTCCGTTACCAACAGGCCACCACGCACTTTTTTTACTAATACAACTAATACAATACAACTAATTAATACAAATTACTATACTAGCGGCCTCTGTTATCTCCGTCAGTGAGCACGAAAACATATCAACCCGGTTGGACACCGAATTGAGCAGGCGCAGCGCGCGCGTCAGCGGTGCGTGCTGCAATAAGTTGGTGCGACTCGGGGCGCCACGAGCAAAGGCGGTCGCCTCCGTCGCTCCACACACTCATCAAGATGTTTTTGTTTTGAATACTCGTGATACTATGTACTTTACTGGTTGTAGGCGTCTCATTATTATGTGAGTGGCTGCCTGGGTAGGTACCATGCCAATGTGTATTTCGCCCGCCAAACAGCAGAGTCAATGCACTATTGCGTTCCAGTTTGAAGGACATTGTAGCCTTAGTAAGTATTGGACATAATGACACTTAACATCTTATGTCTCAGGATGGTGAGCGCAGTGGAATGCCAAACATTGCTTTGTAATTAACTGTGTTGTTTGGTTTTGCTACTGTCCGTTAGTGGTCATATTGCTTACCATCAGGCGAATGCCATGCTCGTCTCGCAATACATTGCAATTAAAAACAAGAATATGTTATCACTGTGATAGTTATATCATTATCAGTCGGTCGCCAGATTATTCTCCGCCAAGGGACAGTCTCTACGGTCGACATAATTACAGTGCTCGACTCGATACAAACACAATACACATGAAAAACCAAGATTAATAATAACATTGTCATTTTAATAGCGCAATGAAGCGCCAATAAAAAACTACTGACGGTTGCGGTTCACCGCACGAACGCCGCTACGAATTTGCTTTACATTGCTGCTTCACGAAATAACAAATAAAACGATAAATATTAAAGTGAATATTAATATTGACTTGTGTTATTCCTTGTGTATGTTTTGTGTATAACAAATAATTATAGATAAAATAAATAAATATTGTTTCCACATGTGTTTTTGCCAAATCATTGAGATTTAGGAGCTTTCGTCTCACCTGTACCTGTCAAAAAGTGTCTTCCAACACAAGAGAAGTACAGTCATGAACAAAAATGTTTTCACGTTCCAGGGTATAAATCACAATTTAAAATCCGTAAACAAAACGCGTCCATCGCCACGTGACGCATTAGGGGCGCACCACACGGCGTCGGTCTAAAACAAAATTTCCAATTCAGATCCCGCCATATGGCCTACGGTTTATATTCCACTCGGCTTGCAGTGTTTACATAATGCACGCTTGCATTGGCTTGGAACGGGAAATTCCAACAGTTTTGCAGAAACTGGCTTTTTGGTCCCACAGGGGTAGACCGAGTTTGTTACTAACAGTTCGGAAACCGTATTGTGCGTTGCACGTCCCAGTAGTGGGTATTGTATAGGCTCCCATTGATGTAGCTATGTGATTGATATTTTGTTGGATTTTTGAGTAATTGGTAATTCAAGTGATTCAAAAACATTTTCGATCCGCCTCGGTGGCGTAGTTGTACTACTGTATGGTTACGATGTTGAGGTTTTGAGTTCAAATCCCGGGTCGGGCAAAGTGATATTGGATTTTTCTATTCATTATCAGCCCGGAGTCTGGAAATTGTGACCGATATGACTGTAGGTTTGCCCCTTATCACATCGTGGGATGGAACACGCAAGGCGAAACGTGGGTGTCCTGGTTACCAATAGAACCTCTGCCTGCATCGTCTGGGAAAAAGGCGTTAGTTTATGTATATGTATGTTCAAACATTTTACACCGTTTTATTTTGAGTTATTAATATGGTTGATAGGTAGAGTTTAGGGCAAGTAAAAAGTATGATCGAGGAATAAACTATAACCATTTTGACTTAAATGCGGGATCACCTATTTGGTAGCGACTCGGAATGACAAGCTAGTACTTCAGTTTGAGTTCAAACTTTGCCCACTGCTCAGACTTTTCGAAGTTCAATTTGTAATTCGAATTTACTCTCACTAACTTTAACGATGAAAGCAAAACATTGTATGAAAACCTGCATAATTAATTCTCCACATAAATAGAAAAGGTTTGTGAAGTCAATAAACGCATTAGGCCAGTCTAAGGGATCTCCTCAATGATAAACGAGGTCATGCTTAGCTGCGTAACTTTGACCACATTAGAATATCCTAAATCCCTCATTACAGAAATAAATACACCCAACATTTACACTGTGACCCCACATTAAGATCGATTAAGTCTTGTGTCGTGGGTATCAGAAACTACGAGAGAATTTTCGGTCTTACAAACTCGAGACAAATACTTGTGGGGTTCACAAATATTTGTCTTCAAGCGGGGATCGAACCGTCGTCAAGGCGTCTAACCAACTACGCCACGGAGACTGTCAAATGAATGAATAGAAAATATAATAAAGGTATGAAGCCCTATAACCTTACATCATAAAAGTCAATACAGCATACGAGTATTACATTAGGTTTGACAAACAAAACAGGAAACAAGAGTAACACGAAACAATAAAACCATACATTTACGATTTTTCTATATTCATGAACAAAAGCACGTGTTTCCCAATCGTACCGTGTGAGTTTCAGTTATCGCGATCGAACAACGAACGAGGATTGGAAGTAAAAATTGATTTATGTTTTGGCAAAAAGTTGATCGCTGTGACTGTTATACTGTGGTTATTCTCTGTGGAATCTTCTGGGAGTTTTGACGGACGGAAATAAAATAACGTGATTTATTGTGCGGGAGAAATAACTCAGCTGGACGGTATTTGATAAATAAAGTCAACAGTCATTAACATAATAAAACAAATATATATATATATATATATATATATATAGTCACTCAAAAATGTGCTTTTATGTGGTAATCGAACCAGAGGCTCGTTTCAACCACACCCGGGAATTTTTACTGGTGGCTACCAACAGCCAGGTGGCTACTACCACCAGACCTACGTCTATCATATGTGAGAGGCCGCCTGGGTAGGTACCACCGTAATGTCTATCTCTCCCACAAACAGCAGTTTGAGCGCATTGTTGTGTGCCGGTTTGAAGGACATTGTAGCCAGCGTAACTACTGGACATAATGAGACTTAACAACTTATGTCTCAGGATTGCGAGCGTAGTGGAATGGCAAGTATTGCTTTGTAATTCATGTTGATATTTGGTTTTTCTACTGTCCATGAGCGGTCGTATCGCTTACCATCATCCATGCTCGTCGTCTCGCTATTCATTGCCATAAAAAAACCGGGAATTTATCAATCAGTCTTGTCGACCTAGCCGGCATAATAGTGTAGACCGCGAGAAGTGGACGTCTCTCAATGACGTATGACAATATTAGATTAAGAAAAAGTATTTGATTGAACTCTGATGCCAAATATAGATTTAACATGTGGTATGGGCACCAAGGACTCAAATCGTACATTTGTTTAATGAGCCATTCAATAGCGTAAGTCGAAAATGTACTCAAAAAAAGAAATGGGAGGAGTTGGAAACAAATTATAATCATGGGTGTATAAAAAACAAAACAAAAAATATTGCTATAGTACTGCCCTGGTCAACAATTCAGTATTCAGTCAGTACAGATTGCAGTATAGTTCTACCACTCAAAAGCTCGCGACAACCCCGAGTCTCTTCAAAACCACATTACTTCACTGCAGTACCAAAATTGTTCTACCGACTCAGCAAAGAGCCTCTCCAAAGTAGTTCTTACTTTACAAAGTTTTTCATGAAGTTCTCCGCAATGTAAGAGTACATTGCTCGGTAAATATAGACCGCGAACAATCTTAGTAATACATTGTACGCTTTCGTTTATACTTTGCGGTAATCATTCGTGGAACTTGCTGTGTCAGATTTGAAGTATAATATCACAGTTTTACAAAGTATTTTCTTTTCAGATTGAAACTTTAAGTAAAATATTGCAGTTGTTTTTAAATATATAATGATTTTTGTATTGTATTGTATCAGCCCATATACGACCCACTGCAGGGCACAGGCCTCCTCTACAATCGAGAGTACGATTGAGAGTGGTTAGGCCATATAGTCCACCACGCTGGCCTAGTGCGGGTTGGCGGACTTACACACCGTAGAATTTTTTTTTTAAATCGCTACGGTATGCAGGTTTCCTCACGATGTTTTCCTTCACCGTTAAAGTGCGTGGTGATTGACTATCAATACACAGTACATAATGATTAAAATGTGTTTAATATTTTGTACGTTTACGTCGTGTATATGCTTGAACCACATCCAACGAAAAATTCAACATGAACCAAACCAGTAATTGCCTTAACGAACCTTTTAAAATTCTTTCCAAACTCCAAATTCGCGAATTCAACAACATTTTTAAAACTCGAATTCTTTACAATCTTCAGAGTTTGGCTAACAAATCTTAAATAGGGGACTAATGCGGCCCTTTTAAATTTCACTTGAATGTCGGAACGGGAGTTATGGAAAGTTATTTCGAAGCCAGCCTGTAGTTTAGTGCAAGTTGGTGACGCAGGTGTATACAGAAACTTCCAGCTTTTAGACCAGGAGTGTATGAAGGAGAATATATTTAGACTATGAGTTGTATGACTGTTTATAAAGTAAGCTGTAGTTACTTCTTTGATGCAAAAATTCATCTATCACAAAATATGATTCGTTGTTAGATATACAGGAATTACCTTATTGGTCGCCTTATTAGTCGGTGAAAAGAGAAGGTCTCGGAGCGAATCCTTCCAACCTTGTAAGAATTTTATTTTATTTTTTACAAGAAATAATTAATTGTTTTTCAGTGAAAATTAAGCTCATCTACTATTACGCGAAATATGAGCGAGGCGACCTATGGTTGGCATTAGTTCTACCCCTGCACCCTTCAGAGATATGTGTAATTTACGTTGTTGAAATGTATAAACTCATGATGATAATAGTATAGATATGATAACCTGATCATAAAACATATGAAAGGAAGAAACATTTATTTGATATATACAAATATCTTTACAGAGTATTATCGTCCAACCGGCAACACAGAAGGTTAACGTTACGCATTCTCTAGACACACGATTGACACGTGCGTATTTCTAAAATGAAATAAAACACGGAAAATGTTTATTTCCGTGGGTTTTGGCTGCAAACCACGGTAATTTACCGCGGTAAACATTAGTGCAGATTTACGACGTTCAACGGGGCAATAAAATCTTTATTAGTAAATCAAGTCAAAATATATGAAGAAGATATAAGGAGTTTATATCATTGTTTTAGCTTTTTACTGTGGAGGTATGTTTCGGAATTTGTGTGTTTGTTGGCGGTGGGTAAAGTCTAGGAATGTCTTGAGATGGCTTGGTTGTGTCAATAAAATCACAGTATTAATTTATAAAACGATTTCCCACAGGAAATACACGTAACATTAATATACAGGTATATATATAACATACTGATTGTTTAATTTGTCATATATACCTATATGTATATATATATACATCAGTGGCGAGGGGTGATTTTTTTAAAAAGGGAAGCCGAAGGTCAATACGCGAAATAAGTGTGTTTATTTTGTTTATACCTACTGGCCCTACATAGGAAAGACAATGCGACTGATACTTGATAGTAAACATAGTGCAGTCCGGATTGAGTAGATCAACTTATCGTGAGATGCTTCAGAGAATTAGCCCGAAACGCGACACATTTACATAATATGTACGTGTATCCTTATATCCGGACGTTTGCGAATATCCAACCGCCAGCAAATTATTCCTCCGACAATCTCACTCACCAAACGAAACGATTGCGTTTCGTATGATGGCATCTACGTACTGCGGTGGTCAATTATAATTTAATATTTCCAATATACAAAAGTTGCAATGTCATCATGAGAAAAGTAAAAAAGTATATTTTTAAACCGCACGTGAATATAAGATTAATAAAGAAAAAAATATGATCTAGATACAATGTTAACAAGTACGTTAGCCGCGCTTTTATGAGTTGTATTATTAGTAGTCGAGCACTTCCTAAAATCTAAATAGTAACGTTATTTCCGAAATTGACAATCTAAACATGTACGTCCCTCACGATTATTAATTTCCATTACAACATAATAATACTATTAATATTTATGTACATTTTGTAATTTAAAACATTAAAAACTAAATGCGTGAAACAGCTAATACTCATATACTGTCAAAATGTTAATACAACACTTGCAAATGCAGTGATATCTACACATATACACACATAAACACACAAATGCTGAAGATACGCAGCATGCCTCCTGCTTTTTTAACGGAAATTGAACCTTAAATCATTAAAAGTACAATTTTGCGTGATTTGTTGCAAAATACACAACCATGTCACACCAATGCGTAACATGCAGCCGACGCGGACGGTCGGCGCACGGGCCGCGCCATTGTTATTCAATAAGCCGAACAATTTTGGCAGTAATTCGCCAGAGGTCGCAACGCGGCGCAATCTAATAACGTGTTTGCTATGCGCCTCCGCAGTAATATTTACCTATGTGGCCGACAGATGTCGTTGAATAAAATGAGTTTGATATTACATAAATAATTTTGAAAAATTTGCTTACTTATAGTGTAATGATAAATTACAAAAGGTAAGCCGCAGGGAATCGAGTTATATGGAGCCTTCGCCACTGATATACATATAGGTGTATATGACAAATTAAACAATCAGTGTGTTTCCTCACAGGAAATCCCAACAAGCTTAACGAATGCTCAACACAAATAAAAAAAATACCAAATTAAACTTACGGTATGGTGCCAGGATATAGCTGGACCTCGATATAGCTGCGTCAAGGCCCCGAGGTCGGTTTTGTCACAGAAGATATGAGAGTTAATAGTCTTACGACGGATGCTAAAGGACGATTGTGCAGAGAAGTAGACTGGCAGAGGTTTGTATGGCAAAGAAAAAAAAAAGAAAAAGAAAGTAAGTTTGGATACCTAAGACACAGGGTTTATTAATTAAAAATACGCTGTTTACACTGTTATTTAAACGTCCCAATATTTATTTATTTAAATATCAGTCAATAAACAAATGATTTTCAGTTGATGAAGTCGACCCGGGGTAGACATAACGTGGTCTTGTACAGCAAGTACAACCTACTGGGTTACCCCACGCTTGTTGAACATACCAAAATGCCGGTTAGTTACGTACCTGGTATGTTGGGGTTAATTAGTAGGGGAGTGCACATCATAGCGAACGTGTTTTGTTATCAAATCAGTGTCCGACAACCTTGCATATTGTGGGTAGGTAAATTTGTCTTTAAACTTTTAACTGTCTTGGTGGCGCAGCTGTACTACGGTATGATTGCAAAGCTGAGGTATCTGGTTCGAATCCCGGGTCGGGCCAAGTGATATTGGATTTTTCAATTAACTATCAGCTCGGAGTCAGGAATTTGTGTCCGATATGGCGATAGGCTCGCCCCCCTATCACATCCTGGAACGGAAAATATAAGGCGAAACGTGGGTGTATGCCGGATCTATTGTATAAAAATGGCTGAACGAAAAACGCGACACTAACGTGATGCGTGTTTATGGTATCAGTTACACTACTGTATTATATAAGCATAAGAGTATTTTATATAATCATTTTACTGTTATTATATAAATTAAGTACATAAGATATGTATGAAATGAACAGAGCTATGTACGCCACAATCGCGCTTCAAAGCACTCGACAAGTTTCTGTCATATTTACGTAATTAGAAACTTGCGATAGACGCGGATCTGCGTTGCACTACTCCAGTTTGTTGAGTATCTGTAATGACATCGTTAATTAATTACACTAATTAATTATTTTCTTGTTTCTAAACCTGCTCTTTTGCATTATTTTTGAGGGGTCAACGCTATATCATTTTTCAGCCATGACGCAGAATGATTTCGCTTGCAATCTTATTACTAGTTGTTCGACAAACCTTTTTGAAAGCAGGTCTTTTATTCAACTCTCTCTCTCTCTCTCTAGCCACAGGAGCCCACTGCTGAACATAGGCCTTCCCCAAGAATCTCTACATTAACTTGTTGGAAGCGGTAATTTTATTTATTCAACTGCCCTTTCGTAATTCTTGGAGATAGTTGGATATATAGATTTTCTCGTGATATTTTCTCTTAAACTACATGGGGTGTATCCCGGATTCGAACCCCCAACCTTTCACTTTGAAGTCTAGTCTTCAACCAATTGCGATATCGCTCTTTTTACTGAATCAATTCCTAGTAACAAAACAATTAAGTACTACTTTTCGTTGACAAATATACGACTTAGTAGCCTTCCAAGTCCGATTCAACCTTTCATAACAAATTCCTCCATAAAATAGCCATCCTCCAACTTTCCCAGTAAGTCTACCAGCCATTACAATGACAAGGTCGTAATGTACCGCCGTGTCTGTTTATGTGGCAGCCCTGTTTCCGCAGATTGCTGGCCCAGTGCCAAGAAACGAAACTTCGCCGTACGAGGCGGATATTTCAACATACATGCTGATTTTTGGCAAGGTATATTGAAATTTGTGTTGTCTGGCTGCATGTGAACTTAAGTCTAAGTGGTGTTAGATGTTGGTAATGCGTTTAAGGTCGAATAAGGCTGATGTCAGTCTAATCGAAAGTATGTAGAGAAATAAATGTTTTATGACAATAAAGATATATATTTTGACAAGTTACGATATGTACTTTTTAGTAAAGTAAGGTATCATAATATAGCGAAAAACACATGCAGCTTATTAACTTCATGTGAAATGATATCCAAGCTCTATGTCTTCAGTCACAGGAAATCCACTGCTGAACATATGCCTCCCCCAAAGATCTCCACATTGACCTGTTGGAAGTGCCACGCATCCAATATTATATCCAATATCTAATAAATAAATAAATACATCCAACAGATAAACAAACATAGTTCTGAACCCACACTAAGATTGAGTCTTGTGTTGTGGGTATCAGGAGCTACGAGTGACTTTTAGTTTCACAAACACACAGACTCGAACAAATACTTGTGGTACAATCAAACATTTGTTTGGAGGCGGGGATAGAACCCGTGGCCTCTCGTTTTACAGCCAGCGTCTAACCAACTGCGCCACGGAGGCTATCATAATGTCGTGAACATTTTATTATTTTTATTTCTTACCTTAAAGTTTATAAATTCTATGACAATTCTTTACACATATTTAAATCACGAATATAAACAAACAACGCAGAACCGAAAAAGACCATTCAATAATAGAATATGTACAATGTTTAATAAATAAATTAAACGAAAATACACCTAATAGTCACATAGTTAAATAAATAAATACACCTAACAGCCACATGCATGATACTGACTCCACATTAAGATCGAGTCTTGTGTCGTGTGTGTCGTGGGTATCAGGAGCTACGAGAGATCGGTCTCACAAACACCCAGACCAGAGACAAATGCCTGTGGATCACACAAATATTTATCTCGGTGCGGGGATCGAACTTTACTGTCAATTTTAAAAACATAAGAACCGCACGTCATAAAACGAACAACCAAACACCAATATTAACTACTATAACTATATACTATACTATATACTCATGCCAATGAACAATTATTGTCACAAATACAGGCAGCTTGTTAAATTGTTTTTCTATTTTCGAGACAAAGAGACAAAGAAAGCTCTGAGGGACTTGAACAAACGCTGCGATGAGACACGAGTTAAGATATTGTTCCACGCTTGTTACGTTGCGCTAGAGAATCACACGGATTTGTATGTTTTGAGTTGAGTTTCAGAGGGTTTGATAAATAAATAATAAATACATCCAATAGTCACGTATATAGTTTTGGCCCCAGATTACTATCAATTAAGTATTGCGTCTATATGGCATAACCACACTCAATCGTACACTCGATTGTAGACGTGGCGCGTGCCCTGCAGTGGGACGCATATGGGTTGATACAGTATAGTATAACTTGTACAAATAAATAATGGAATAGAAAATACCACTACCTACACCTATTTTACCTACCACCTGGAAGCGTGCCGTTCCCGAACGGCATGTTTTCAGCGTTCTTTCTTACCACGCACGTGTAAGCTCTGGAATGAACTCCCTGCATCGGTGTTTCCTGAGCGCTATGACCTGTCCTTCTTCAAACGAGGCTTAAAGAGAGTACTTTACTTAAGGTAGGCAGCGACTTTGTTGTGCTGGACCCCTGGCACTGCGGAGGTCTATGGGCAGCGGTTGCCGCTTTCTATCAGGCGGGCCGCTAGCTCGTCTGCCTATAACGGCAATAAAAAAAAAATGGCGGCATTAATATCGACCTCTCGTTCGCACGTTATAGTGTGTGAACGAGAGATCGATATACCATACTTTATTTGTACAAGTAATACACTGCAATAAGTCTTGAATCATGGGTATCAGAATCTACTAGAGACTTTTCGATCTCACTAACATCTAGACCCACCCACAAAGATTTGTGGGCCACACAGACATTTGTGTTGGTGCGGGGATCGAACCACGCGGCTTCTAGATTCACAGTTGTCGTCTAACCAACTACGATACGGTTTGGGATTTATGTATTGCTAATTTGATCTTTATGGCCTTTCTAAGATGCTAAATATAAAAAATGGCAGTTAAATATTGATATATGACAAATTAGGTCACAATCTTAGTTAGGAAGTGCATATTTTAATACTCATCCAAAAATTAAGCAACATAATTAACTTATACGTCAAAAAGTCTATGCATGCGTGACAGGTTGACTCTAAGTAACTTTACATACATACATAAACTCACGGCTTTTTCCCAGAAGGGGTAGGCAGAGATTTCCCTGGTAGCAACCAAGACACCCACGTTTCGCCTTGTGTGTTGCGTCCCACGATGTGATATAGGGGGCTAATGTATCGCAGTAAGTAATTTTACCATTAATTTAATACAAAAATTGTCGTAATGCCCTTTCATGGATGCTAAAAATAAATTTTTAGATAAGTAATTTTTATCATCATCATCAAATAAAACTGCACTAATTCTTCTAAACATAGAATTCTCCTATTTGTTAGACAGTTGCAATTTATTGTACATTGCGGTATATTAATACAATTCAAAGACTTCAAAATAAACTTTTAAACTACACGTTCATTCCACGCGCTCTTGTATTCTCAATATTGTACAAAACTTTGTGCGATAGACAAGTTCTAACAGTTAATGTTCCGCGTAGAAAGGACAGTGGACACTGAGATGTGCAAACAAAGCCTTCAATGGACAGCGCAGGTCAGACTGACCAAATGTGACTGACACTCGTTTAATGAGCAAGCTGGTTTAGATCGCATGTTTTGAAATTTAGACGCGTCTGCTGTTCTGTTTAATCAGCTGTAACCTAAGGTTCGATCTTGTGAATTTAAAAAAGGATGACATCATTAAATCACTCCAAAAAAAAGTAAAACTAAAGGCACCGTGTTCAAGAAAAAATATGAGATGCAATTTTTTTCATAAGAGTGTTTGGTTAGTCTGCCCATCTATTTGTAAGTTTTGTAGCATGTTGCTCCTCTTTCTTGTTGCATCGCCCATGAAGTTCTTCCGTCGCTGATACGAGCACCAACTGATATGACGGCATTATTTCATCGTCTTCTCGACCTTTACAACGAATCCCTTTAGTGCTATAATTTAACCCGAACTAAAATTTCCTTAAAGGGTTGACATCAAGCCAATGGTTGGGTTAGCCATAGCGTAAACAAGATGAAAGTGGTTACCTTTTTTTTAATACATCATAACTTAACATAATATAAAAAATCGTTCCACTTACCAATGTAGGAACCTCTCTTAGTATATTAGTACTGAACCGGGAAAACAAAGTACAACCTACAACATTGATTAGACTCACATGTGATTCGTTAAAATCGGACTCATTACAGAGGTCTAATTTCACGCCTGGTCGTGCATCACACCGCGTAATGAGATTAGTCCTATTTATATTATTGCTGCGAATACGTTTTCGATGTAATTCACACTAATTCCGGAGTGAATAATGCCTATTGGCCGGCCATTTATCGCCAGTTTATTGGTTTTGATTTTTACATGCTGTTTTTGGGTTAATGGAGATGATTTTCTTTGTAAATTAGAGTTAAATTAGGTAGTCAATTACTACTGTATAAGTTGTCCGCCTACTAGGTGGACGGACGACCTGGTTAAAGTTACAGGAAGCCGCTGGATGCAGGCCGCTTCCAACAGGTCAATGTGGAGGTCCTTAGGGGAGGCCTACGTTCAGCAGTGGACTTCCTGTGGCTGAAGAGAGAGAGAGAGAAAGTCGCGAAAATGAAAAAATTGCAAATATTATCTTTTGTTGCATCTCGTACACTCTAGGAAGAATTTCCGCGCTTCCCGGAATTTTTGTCGAATTTATTATTGAAACCCAACAACATCTTGCACTTTACCCATGTAAATAATTATCAGTTGTGCCTTGCATCTGGCTTCTCCACTTGTGCATTTTTATATCGGCTGATAAACATAGTAGTTTAATATTTTGTCGCCTGGTTTGCAGCGGATTAATATTTGTTTCCAACTTGTTTCTTTTATTTTGTCTCTTATTGATTTGATTGCAGGTTAAATTAAGATAGTGTCCTTAATTAACTAGTCGTGCTTGGTTATATTTTTTTTGCGTACAATTGTTGATGTAGGCTGACAGGAGTTGCACTGGTGAGTGGGAGAGTCCCCATAATAAAATTTAACAAAAGATTGTGGTGGGATTACGTAGTTTCCAATTCAAGAATGAGATGTAGTACGATTTTTCCATTATAGCGTGCGATTCCACTACTAGAAAATACAGATTTAGAAAACTAAATCCGGGAATTGCTTTCGTACCGCATCCAACTTGAAATCCAAGAAAACAAGTATATTGCTTGTACATTCGAGTTTGGAAAATTCTATCTATTTTCTTGTCGTATTATAGAGGTATAAAGTGTCGACTTTTTGAAAATATAACGTAAACACCTAACAATGACATATACAATTCAGAGCCCGTATTAAGATATATCTCTTGTAGATATATGTAAGATATATGTCTTTTTTGTTTATCGGAAACTGAGAGAGATTTTTGGTCTCCCTACATTCAGATGTATTAAAATATTATATAGTTGTTTATCATGGAATATTTGCCTCGATCGGGGATCGAAGTCTCTGCCAATCATTTTATAACTAGCTTAAATAAATAATGTAACTTGTTAATTGCGTTTAAGTGGCATTGAAACCAAAAATCGATTTATAGATTCCGATCACAGAAATAAACCTTAAACTATACTGTCCACACCCATAGATCAATACAGCAACGATAGTCGCTTCAAATCAGATAATAGACTAACAAACTATTTGAAAACACATTCAGACTTCAATAAAAGTACAACGCAGACTATTTAATTACACTACAAGTCAACAAAAAGACTTAACACGAATATTGCCATGCTCTCCAGTAAATAAAGTTCTTCCAACAAAGGAACTGCCACAAACTCTTTGAGCGCAACGCAATCACTTACGAGATAGTACACTGGAACTATCTGATCAAGTACAGCTACTTGCCAAGTTACTTGCCTGAGTGTTTAGTATAACTTGCCAGGTTATTTCTTTAAGGGCTTATCAACCAGCTCGGATTTCGAAGTTCGGAGGAAGGTAAAAGTAATAATTGTGTGTAGTTAAAAGAATATGAGGTATTTTTAAAACAGAGCATTTCTTTTTATAGTGCGTGGTGGCCTGTTGGTAACGGACCAGACGCGGCTGTTCACGGTGATCGCGGGTTCAAATCCCAGGGCACACCTCTGACTTTTCGGAGTCATGTGTGTATTGATAGTCAATCACCACGCACCATAACGGTGAAAGAAATCATCGCGAGGAAACCTGAATACCATTGCGATTGGTATAAATGTCTATGGTATGTAAAAGTCCGCCAACCCGCACTAGGCCAGCGTGATGGACTATATGGCCTAACCACTCATAATCGTACTCTCGATTGTAGAGGAGGCCCGAACATACTTATAATTACAACACAAGCCTAATCACAATACAATGGTTGAGACCGTTGATTGAGCTGATTGTGATCTGCTATCTACACAAACCATCAACCATCATTCATGCGGCTCAAAGCCAAATCACTTCGATTACATACCTAGTATGACCGCTTGATACGGACAATAGCGTACAATATCGTTATAGGCTTATTCACCAAAAGAAACTATTGTAGATAATAAAATACTTCACTTTATTGAGCCATGCTACTCTATCGTGGTGGCATTTGCGATTACCATTAAGTGCAGTGCATTCATTATGCCGTGCCAATGTATAAAAAAAAAAATCTTAAACTGTATTGGGTCGCGGGACGTCGCTGGATGCAGGCTGCCTCTTACAGGTCACTGTGGAAGTCATTGGGAGAGGCCTATGTTCAGCAGTGGACTTCCTTTGGCTGATGGATGGATGGATGAAACTGAATTAATTGGTAAAATGTCAAACTCTTAGGTTTATTATTATTATCATCTTTCGCCACAGCAAAATTCCTTCCTGAACATGGTCTTTCACAAGAATTTTCACAGGGAACTCTTGGAAGGGACCTCTGCAACCTTTAAAACATCTGTGTTTGAGACGTGCGGGTAATTTACTTAAAACTTCACAACACAACCCTATTTAGTCCCAGCACAATGGTCACAATCAGCTATCTTCACAAATCATCACCATTCACGCGGCTCAAAGCCAAATCACTTTGATTACATACCCAGTATGACCTCTTGATGTTAACAATAGCCTACAATATCGAGGCGCCGTGTGACAAGGACACCAACATCTATTGTCTTGCAAGAAGCCGCTCTCAATAATGTTGATATACTAGCCCTAATTATTCAGATTTGTCTACCGGGAATTTCCAATCTGCAGCTGTTTGTGGTGTAAAGATGTTTGCGTTGCGCATGGAAGGGCTCTTGAATCTCTTGATGCATCATTTTGGAAGGTGTAAGGGCAATGATAAAGCAAAACCGGTTAATTGATATAGCATAATTTTATCGCACATTGTAGATTATTATTACTTCTTTTATGCCTCAGACTGCCCTTTCTTTCCCCTATTTATATATTCCATCCATTGGTTCCAATCCATCAGCCAAAGGAAGTCCACTGCTGAACATAAGCCTCTCCCAATGATTTCCATAGTGACCTGTTTATCCCTTGGATGCCTGTAAGATATTACCTAGTGTGATAAGGCCGCCACTTGTACTATAATTTTTATTGTGTAATTTCGTATATGTATCTCTTTATTGTGCAAAAAAGTAGATATTAAATAAATAACTATCGCTTGTCGAGAGATATTTAGTATTGATTGCACTATACTTATCGTATTCCCTATTTGGGCCAGTATATATATACAATATACATAAGTACATTGACAGCGTCCGTGGTGCAGTTTTTTAGACGCCGGCTGGGAAACGATAGGCCGCGTTTTCGATCCCCGCACCGAGACAAATATTTGTGAGGCCCACAAGTATTTGTCTTGGGTCTGGGTGTTTGTGAGACCGACAAGTCTCTCGTAGTTTCTGATACCCACTACACAAGACTTAATTGATCTTAATGTGGGGTCAGGCCTATGTATGTACCTGTTGCGTGTATTTATAAGGTGTATACTCCTATAAATTACGTATAGATAAACTGACTTTTTTTTCAAGTAGGGGTACTCACGTTTCGCCTTGTGTATTCCATTCTACGATGTGATAGGGGGCTATATAGAAATACGGGTAAATAGATAAATTTTAAACATTATCGTGTTGGTATGCGTAAAACCAATGATTCATTACTACAATAAACGTTTACAAATCTTCTTATAGATAACGCAATGTAACGCTAATAAAAATTGGCGCTGCAAAAATAAATCTGCCAAGTGAAGGAAAATCAGAAACATTTTCACGAACAACAATTTATGTAATTTGAACAAGGTGTGCAATTTTCGCTGCAAGGCTTCGAGGCAGCAGGAAAACATAAATTAGACTTTAAAATAAAGAGCATAAGACGCATTTTTCATAGCATTCTGTTTAATATTTAATTTTATGATAATACAAATTGGACAGTAACGAATGGCGACTTTTGATGGTAATTTATAATTTTGTTTATGCAACTTTAGTGTTTAACGATCTATATGTAAGGACTAAATTTGCAAAAACCGAGAGATATTTTCCTATGAACAGAATAAATACATTTCGCATTAAAAGGAAGCAATTTTCTAGTATTCAGATTAGTCTCAATATAAAAAAGACATCCAATTTTGAACAGACGTTTTGATATCTTTATTTTTTTGCATTTAAATTGGAGTCATAAATTATTCTTCTACTATATTTACGTGAAGTTGTTAAAACATGATATTTTACATTTTTGTTTTATCGGCCCATATACGTCCCACTGCTGGGCACGGGCCTACTCTACAATCGAGACAATCGATTGAAAGTGGTTAGGCCATATAGTCCACCATGCTGGCCTAGTGCGGGTTGGCGGACTTACATACCGTAGAAATTATGATGATACGTAAATCTGATAATTCGTGCTGATTTTACATATTACATACTAATAAATTTTGACTGCCGAAAAATAATTATACAAAAAAATATTACCAATTATTTTGTATATAGATAATTAGTTCTATGTGTATAGACTTGTCATAAGAGCTATTCTATTGCCTACGTGACCAAGACACGAATTTCATATCATTTCGACACGGAGGCGCAGTTGGTAAGACGCCGGCTGTGAAACGTGAGGCCGCGGGTTCGATCCCCGCACCGAGACGAACGACACAAGACTCGATCTTAGTGTGGGGTTAGGATTATGTATGTGACTGTTGGGTGTATTTATTTATTTCATTTCATTGCAAAAAGATTTGTCTTGCGGTTTTACCCTGCTGAAATTATTACATACATACATACATAAACTTAAGCCTTTTTTCCCAAAAACAGGATCTTATAGTCGAAAATTTTGTTTTTTTTTGTGTACTGGTACAACAAAGTTTTTATCCCGCAACTAATGGCTAGCGCAGAATAATTCAGATAGAGTATACGCCAATGTTAGATCTATCGCCAGTCGACTCAATTGTGTCGGCCTGATCACTCCTTAAACTCCATACTATCCATGTTATATATAAATAAATAATAATAAAAAAATAAATACACCCAACAGTCACATACATAGTCCTGATCCCACACTAAGATCGAGTCTTGTTGGGTATCAATATTACGAGAGACTATTCGATCTCACAAATACCCAGACCCGAAACAAATACCTGTGGTTCACACAAATATTTGTCTCGGCGCGGGGATCGAACCCACAGCCTCATGTTTTACACCCGTCTAGTTAACTGCGCCACGGAGGCTGTCAGATAAGCCTCGTTATTATATATTAACTATACATATAGGCCAAGGATGTAAACGAAACCAGTCCGCAAAGATTTTAATCCCTTTAACGAGCTTAGCAAAATTGATGTTACGTCTAAAGCTTTCACACCACGTAGATCCTTCGCAATTATAAGGGGCGGATTTAGATTTTTAAGCCAATTAATAATCTTGGTGGACGAGTAGAGGTTATGTAAGTATGTAGAATATTTTTCAAGGACTTATATAATTGTATTTTTAATTTAATGCTTTTAGAGCATAGATTTAAAGCAGAATTATTATTTGAGATATTGCATTTAATTTATTAATTTTAAAATCATTTTATAAGTAACTTTTTCGTTTTTCATCCTCAACGGCAATTACATTACTCATCAGATATTTTAGGTATTAAAAGACAAACGTGAGATTACCACTTTCAATGTTTTACGTTCGCAAATTGTCCAATTAATTTAAAATTAACTCCCTATATAAATCAACAATGAAAATCGTCTTTTTTATTCCCGAATTGAAGATCTCAATCGGTCCAGTGTCAGTGAAATCTGGCAACGAGCGTTCTCAAGCCTTTGGGAATAATCTCTCGACTGAGGCTTGCGTATTTATATATTTATTACTACGTGGAATATCGACTGCCGGGGATTAATGTTAATTATAACAACTTAGCAATCGTAAAAAGGCTTAAGTCACGTAGGTTTATATAGAAGGTAAGTCCTTTTAAGTGACCTAACACGTTTTGTTGAATAATTTAATATTGTTTGTGGTTAGAATAGGTTAACATGTAGGTACTAGGTAACTATAAAGTAGATAAGTCCTTTTAACGTAATCCATTTGAATTATTAAATAATTCAAAGTAGATTAGTGGCCTTTGCACATTTTGAGATAGCATTATTGTTAACTATTATTGGCACATTGTTAACACTTATTGGCCTAACCATTCTCAATCGTACTCTCGATTGTAATTCTCTGCAGTGGGACGTATATAGGCTGATACAGTACAGTATTATTGTTATTCTGTTTTTGCAAAACTTGTTCTGTTTTTCAACTAGATGGCGTTACCGTGTTTTTTTTTTCATAAAATCTAAATCGATTGTTGTTAAGAATTTGTAAGTTTTTCATAGACATCTGCTTTTTTAGGCCATTTATTTTCCGTAAAGTCACTGTTCAGCTGCTTCGTACAGCAGAATTTCCAGATCTATACGGCCTAGAGGATTTTAAGAAAAGTCTTTATTGTTAATCAGACTGACTTCGCTCCAGTGCTCTTTCCGTATCGGTTCTTCCTGCAGACGGTCATCACTTACCATTAGGTAGCCTGTTTTAGCAAAACTACGAGCATAAATTGCTAGTATAATTAGCAAATACTGTAGCACAATATTACCTAATCCTTAAGGGCTTTATTAATAAACTCGGATGAGCGAAGGATTAACTTTAGTCCAAGGCTTTAAAATTGACGTGATTACTTTGACTATTAATTTGACTATAACATTGAATAACATAACTACAATACGATGGTTGCCTAGTCCTCTATGCAATTCAGTGTTTATTAATAAAGTCGTGAATACTTCGCTATTCAAAATAATCGAATCATTTCTAAAGCCTTGGACATAAGTTAATCGTTTGAACATTCGAGTTTATTAATAAGGCCCTTAAAGTACATCACAATTTGACATCACAACGTAATAAAAATAAACCATGTTACGCAAGATATTGTATTGTGTTGAAATCTAGTCCGGAATGGCGAAAACGGAGTTATATAGAGGTATTATTTTACGTTTTGAAACTCCTATGTAACAAAAATAATTCACGTAAACTGGAAAAAGTATATTCTGTAATGTGATACATGCTAATTATCACTCTACTAATAGAGTAGTATATAAGGACTAATCCTTACTTTGATATTTCGGTCTAAAAATAGATATAGCACTTTGGCCTCGAAATCTATATTTGTATTTATCTAGATCGGTTTATCTTTAGTTTCGGTTGTGGTAGTGCCGTGATGTAAATAATCTTCGATCATGATACCGCCATTTTAGAAGATTGTGATGTAACAACGTTGATAATGTCTTACGTTATTTTATATATCTTTTAAGATAGTCAATCTTTCGCTTCCCTAGATTTTATACGATTATGGATACTTACCACCAGATAGCTCTGCCTATCCGCTAGTCCTTTCAAAAAACCAATCTTTCACTTACCTAACACCTAGGTTTTATACGATTACGGACTCGTACCGCCAGATAAATGTGCTTATCCGATAATCCTGCCAAAAAATCATTGTAATTTATTTCAAAATTCTATTTTTACAAAATCTAGTGCTAACAAGGCTATTGAGCTAAGGCTCAAACGTATTAAACTTTTAAAATAGTTGGAAATACAAGTCAAATATTATTTTAGGCGCAATCAGCTCACGCCTCCATTATTTCGGGCCTAGTGTTCTACATTTGATTGGGAGTATCAAAATTTGATGAGCGTTTGCCGAAGGCTCAGGAAAGATTAGGGCATTAACGACTTTGTACGTCGTTTTATTGGGTTAGATTTATAGTGTTTGGGGAACCCTTCATATGTTATAAATGTGGTTTCAATTCGTTTCTTGGTATGATTTTAGAGCGCAGCCTTTGTATAAATAATTCAGTGACCCGCAGATCCAACTTCATTTTGACCAAAACCACTGGTTATCGTCTTATTTTGACAGCCTCCGTGGCGCAGTTGGTTAGACGCCGCCTGTGAAACGAGAGGCCGCGGGTTCGATGCCTGCACCGAGACAAATGTTTGTGAGGCTCACAAGTATTTGTCTCGGGTCTGGGTGTTTGTGAGACCGACAAGATTCTCGTAGTGTCTGATACCCACGGCACAAGACTTAATTGATCTTAATATGGGGTCAGGACTATGTAGGTATGTGACTGTTGGATGTATTTATTATTTATTTATTTTATTATTTGAGCAACGGTTTGTCACATTTTCAATGAAGAATATAATGATTTTCTATACTCAAATAAAAATATCAGTTGCGGAGTTCTGTATCTCAGTCATAAAAATATGAGATAAAAAGCTTTCTTCATAATAATTATATATAATTATGATTCCATAAAGTTACTGTCAGTCGAACAAAACACGCATATCTTCAGTAAATTACGTTTGCATAACGTTTATTTTAAAAGCTTATGCTATAAAACAAAGGATAAACTAAATGAGTCATAATCTGTATGATTCATAGAAGTGAAAATCTTGGCACTGCACGACCTACGAAACAAGAGACATTTAAATAAAAATCTTTTGTACACACGCACAATTTATATTCAAACGTAAGTATTTTTTCTAAGAATTGCAGCTTTAATTCTCGCAATGAATTGGATTCATTGCCAGAGTTAAATCTGAATTTCCAAGAACATAAAATGTCTTTATATTACAAATATATCTTGAGAATGCGATCATTTGAAACGAAGCATAGTTAAAGCTGATATTATTACGTAAATATGATTTTTATTTCGTACCTGCAACAAGTTACTGCAAAATTTGAGCCTAACGAGACAAATGGTTAAGACATGGTAATTGGACAATGCTTTTTAAAAAATATAATAGGGCGCATGCAGTATAAAGACATTGGCAGTAGGGTAGATGAAGGCCGCTTTTAACAGGCCCTGCAGTGGGGCGTATATGGGTTGATACAATAATGATTCCATGCTCAAGGTAAACAAACGACCCAATAAAGATTTCTGGAAATCATTGGATGCAAGCTTCTTCCAACAGGCCTCTGTGAAAGAAGAAGGAAGAAGTCGCAGTCCATCGAGAAGGCCTGCGTCCAACAGGAGACTTCCTGTGGCCGAATATGGTGATAATATCCGAACACAAGTGACAAACGAATGGCAACTTCTCTCTCTCTCTGTCTTGAGCAACAGGAAATCTACTGCTGAACATAGGATTTCCCCATAAATCACCACATATATGGCAGCTTAGTGAATGTTAATACCTACTATAGGTAGGGAGGGTAGCTAGGTATGTAGCTAAGTAACCTACCCCATTTTGTTGCACTTGAATCCATAAATATAGCAGAAACATGCTCTAGTGTGTACAATACAAAGTGAATGTAAATATTATGGGAAATTACTGGGGCAATCGTGAAAGCACAATTTGATTAATAGACGTATTATGTACAGTCGAGGAGAAAAGTCTTTGTGTTCTTAGTTCTTTTTGTTTGTAGATCATCATCATCATCATCATCCATCATCAAACAGCCAAGGAAGTCCACTGCTGAACATAGGCCTCTCCCAATGATTTCTAGAGTGACCTGTTGGAGGCAGCCTGCATCCAGCGACGTCCCGCGACTTTGTAGATGATTTGTAGATGCTTGAGTACACATACTAGGCTCAACTCTCATGGATTAGACGTAATTCATTATAGTTCATCAATTTATATTCCGTCTGGACCCAAAACATTAGATATGTGGTAGAGCCACGCTGTTGTCAGCCATGACTCAGCATGAATGGACAGGCTCGTCCGGGGTGGTACCACTGTCTCACAGATCGACGTGAAGCGACAGCTATGCTGTCGCGTTTTGTCCGGTGAGTGAGACTACCGGATGCCCAGTACCTCTATCCTTTATCCTTCCCGCTCTCCTCCCGATCTGATGGGCCAGCAACACATTCATGATCCAAGTGTTGTGGATGTTCATGGACGGCAGTGATCACTTACCATCACGTGACCTGCTTGCTCGTTTGCCGGACCTATGCTATAAAAAAAAAGATATTATCTCCAGTAACTCTAAAAATATTGCAGATTGCTTTAGCAAAATGTATTATCTTTAAAATGCTTTTACTTAAAGTAGGAATTGGATCCAACAATAAGCGGTAAAAATATAAAGGCTCTTTGTAACTTAGACCTTTGGAAATGACACTACTTTAACAAAACCTTGTAGCAAAGCAATTTATTTACTTCGATTTATCTTAGAACAGCAGTACCAACCAGTAGGGAAAGCCCTTTCATCTTCACCATACATCATCATTATTAATTAAGATCATTTTGATGAAGTCGTTGGACGTTGACTGTTGATCTCACAACTTACACTACTGAAAGATAGTAAAAATATTACGAAATGTTAGATCTAAATTAAAACAGCTCCGTTCTATTAAGCACAAGCTAATCTTAGGTACTTTTATTACAGTAATTACATTACTCAAATGTGTCCCTCGATGAAAATAACAGTAATATTAGCTTTTATCTTAGAGTTTATTTTCAGTTATTCGACGGTATGACATTTTAGGATAAGAAAGATATACTGACTAGTCTCAGAACAGTACATAAGTGAGCTTGGTATATTCAGTAAAATTTAGAATTGTTGATGAGCAAAAGTCAACTTTTGCACAAGAGGGCCGGCCGCGACTGGATAAAGCAGCAGAATGGGCCCTGCGGTGCTATGTGGACTGCAACAGGCTGATGATAATGTTGTTGATCAAAAGCCAAGCCTCACTAGGTCAGCGTGATGGACTATATGACCTCCGCTCTCAATCGTACTCTCGATTGTAGAGGTAGCCAGTGCCCAGCAGTGGGACGTATATATGGGCTGTTATATACAGACAGCTACAGAAAAGCTTAGCTGATGGGTGATAGAATCGATACCAAGCTCAACTGTAATTTGTGTGCTAGGATTTTTATAGTGCATTTGCACTATTGGCGTTAGTTTCTAAAACATTGTCTGACTGATCAAACTGACATGAAGACTTAGCTATCAAGTTTCCTTTGGTGACAGTCATCAACCGAGACATATAAATTTACGGTCGGTTTGTTTCCCCTTGGATAGCGGACACCATACAGGATGGAGAAATACACGTCACAAATGACATAGATAAGACAGAAAAACTTACGTAGATACTTAAGTTTTTAATTTCGATCAGGGCAATATTATATTTACGATAAATCACCAAGTACAGTATAAACAATACTATCTACTAAACCATAAATCAATCAAATTATCTTCCATTTCTCTTCTGATGATAATTATTCACGGTAATATGCCCCTTGACCGCGGCAAATATTTGCAGTCTCGCTTAAAGCTGTGTGATTGCCGCGGCCAGTGTTTACCTTCGCAGGGAATTCCTTCCTACGTTATTAATTACATGCTCATGTGTGCTTTAAAATTGAAAAATGAGCAGTGATTTTTCGCACGATCCAAGAAGTGCTGTGAGTAGAATAAATTATTATTCTCATCTTCAACTTTAGGAAGTCCTCTGGTCTAGGTCTTCTGTAAGGATTTTTACTCCGACCTGTTATAGGTGGCTACATCTAGTGACTTCTTGCCACATAGTCACCGCTTCTCGATTAATCCGGCTGTTCTAACATGTGTACGATATCCAACTATAATAAATTATATAATATCATCGCCTATTACCTACTTATTCATATTTTTTGAAATGTAAGTATGCAAAACAAAGCCTATTATCTAGCCAAAAGCTATGAAACATGTGTATTATTTAAGTTTATTGTTTTAAATAACATACACATGGTAGAGCCACGCTGTTGACAGCCATGACTCAGCATGAATGGGAAGGCTCGTCCGGGGTAGTACCACTGTCTCACAGGAGACCGACGTGAAGCGACAGCTTTGCCGTCGCGTTTCGTTCGGTGAGTGAGATTGGCGAATGCCGAATACCCTTCTCCTCTTCCCATCCTTTTTCCTTCCCGCTCCCCTCCCGACGGATCTGACGGGCCGCCAATACATCATGATCCAAGCGTTGTGGATGTTCATGGGCAGCAGTGATCACTTACCATCAGGTGACCTGCTTGCTCGCTTGCCGGACCTATGCCATAAAAAAATACAAATATTAACATACGGCCTCATCGGTGAACAGTTTTGCCACCAACTGTACCAGCCCATTACTAAATGAACAGGTGACTCTTACAAATATTGCCGTCGTTTTGGCGCAGTGCGTGCCCCATGCTTATTAACATTTAGGGCGATAAACGAACTCCGGGAATTATATACGAACACTACGTTATGCTCGTAAATAGCGGTTTACTGCACACTCGCGAATGTCGCGTGATTCGCGGAATTACAACAAAAAATTGGGAGATGTATGACCTATATATACCTATTATGACCTGTCGTTCTTCAAACGAGGCTTAAAGAGAATACTTTCCTTAAGGTAGGCAGCGTCTTTGTTGTGCTGGACCCCTGGCACTGCGGAGGTCTATGGGCAGCGGTAGCCGCTTTCCATCAGGCGGGCCGCTAGCTCGTCTGCCTATAACGGCTATAAAAAAAAAAATTGGATGAAATTGTTTGTGCTCAGAAAGTCGACATTTTCGGTGAAATCGAGATAATGATATCTAGATAAACTTAGGAAACTTTCTCGAAATTGGGTACATAAAAAGTAAATCTAAATCATAACACATTTACGTGTGTTCCTACTACAGGAGTCATCTGTGCGGAAACGAAGCGTCGGATATCACCCTAAGAAGTCAAGGTAGACTGCCGATCTAGTAACAGTTGTCTTAAAATCCTTAGAGCGGTCTGTGTCTAGCAGTGGACTTCCTGTGGCCGAAGCTAGCATGGGTGAGTACTATGGGAGCAAGAACCTTTACGTCTCTTTGTGTAAGATAACGGTATCACCCCAGTAGGTCTAACACGTTTGTAATTAAATTTTCACGGCTTACAGTAAGGTTTTACTATTTACTAAATTATATTACTACCTCGTAAGTACTGCATACATTCATACATAAACTAATAAAGTTATACATTTTAGGCAAAAGTGTAACTAGGTCACCCACGTTTCACCTTATATTTTCCGTCACACGATGTGATGGCGAGACTATCGCCATATCCAACACAAATTTCTGACTCCGGGCTGATAATGAATAGAAAAATCCAATATCACAATGCCCGACCCGGGATTCGAACACGAGATCTCAGCTTTGCAATGATACGGCGGTACGACTGCGCCACCGAGGCTGGCATACTACTTAGTAAGTACTTTAATGAATATTGTACAAAAATCCGAATTATAAATTACACAAGGAATAGCTAAATAAATAATAACTATAAATATTACGAATAAATAACAGTTTTGTTCGGCGATAAAATTCATACGTAATAAATATGATTTGTGGAGCACTCCGTATAAGTTTATGAAGATAACCAATCGCTGTAATAATGTCTCGGCTTATGTCAGAAGGCCGGAGTCTGGGAGACGCGCCGGTAGCCTCGTGGGTGCGGTCTTGAGCGGGTCAAGGCGATTGTGACATGAATTCGATTCCGTAGATAAAAATATTCGTGGTTAGAGATTAGATTTGATGACAAAATATGATTGATTGGACGCAGATGGGTTGATGGGCGAAAAAGAAGGAAATATTGTTCTTAAGATTTATATAATGTATTTGTTCCGGGTCTCCGTGACGTTTATTATTATCGAAAATAAGGAGTAATTTTTGTGTATCACAAGTTTTTTTATTCTAAAAGAATTCGTGGATATTGAGGCAAAATGATTCTGAAGTTCTGGTCGTTAGCTGGCAACTACCTGATTATGATGATGATAACAGGTAAAAAAAAAACAATTTTTATTTTCTTAGGGGATTTTATGAGGATAAACAGTATACAATTTATTCATTAATCTTAGGGTAATTCAAGGTTTCGTATCAAAAACACCCCTATTAAGTATTCATGCTGCTATTAGGACAATGAGCTGATAAAATATATTACAAATATTTGATACATTATTTAATAAAAACTCGTGCATATCGATAGGCACGGATCTCAATGAAATTTAATTGAACATAAGGTTAAGCGAAAGCGGATACAACAGGTGTCAATTTAATAAAGAAGTTTGAAGTCGGCTTCGATAGTAAAAAAGGAAATTATATTAATATTCTTAAGATTTTTACTCACTACAACACAGCCTCTTTTATGAATCTTCCAGGCAAGAATTATCCAACCAAACATAATATACCATGATTGTACAATGAATATAATTATTAGGCAGAAAAGTATTCTTTCTAAGTGTTTAAAACGTCACCGGTCTTTGATAAAATAGTCTAGTGGGCGGCGATATTCCGTGTCCCTCTCGCACACTTGTACTTTAACGACGGTGACGTCACAATTGTGTAGTGCCATCTTTTTCTCTCATTTGAGATAAATCTACGAAAACGGTTTTTAACTTTTTTATTTAAATAAAAGGTAATCTATTTTAAGTTTCAGACAGTGTTATATTAATATAAAATTAGTCATGTATGTAATTATACATAATAGGTGACGTGTTAAATACATATTTCCTGGAAATTGCGAAATTAGCCCATACGTTCAACCTTGATTCGCGAACAAACTGTATTTAACTCGCAGATAACACCATCAAAAGTAATTTTAAGGCACGCTATTTTAGGCCATTTGTATGACTAACGGGGAATAAATATATTTTGTGGAGTTATATTAGAAACTATACATTATTATATTAAAACCATAAAGTGTTAGATTGAATAGTGTGTCAAATAAAATAAAAAAGTAAAATGTTGTTTTAAGTAACACTTTGTCATTGCAATGCAAAAACTATAATGCCTCTATTACATGAGAAAGCAGTATAAAGAGTTATATCGTATTTATAATTATTGAGTAGTTTTAGGTTATATGTAAGCGCGACGATATGACGTCACCATTAGACGAGCAGCTGACTGGTCTTATCATTCCTGATAAGGAAAACTGTATCTGTATCAGCCTTTATACGTCTCACTGCAGGGCACGGGCCTTCGCTACAATCGAGAGTACAATTGAGAGATGTTAGGCCATATAGCCCACCACGCTGGGGGTGTGCGGGTCCAATAATAATAAAGTGACATTTAACTAGTTACTGGTATTTCTATTGAAATGCAACTATTGCAATTATGATAGCAATCTAGCTATGTGCTAATACGATAAAATGTCGTTGTTTTATAGAACACAATGTCATTGTGATGCGTCACGCGTGACGACCGCTACATTCAATTGTTTGATGTGTAATAATTATGAGGTGAATCCGGGTTGGGTTATTCGTCGAGTAGTTATGTAATATAAACTGTGAGGTCTTGAGTTCGATATTGAGATCGGGCAGTTAAATTTAGGTGATGTTCCGTTTGATTGATTTCATAGAATTTGGTCAGAGTTGGAATTTCGGTGATTCAAAGGTCGTCATTTTGCCATTTCTGCTTAGTTTCTTCTGCTTAACAAATTCAAATCAATACTGCTTATTGAATCTATTTAAATTATAGTAATATTTAGTAGTGTTTATAATTATGGCGTACCTGAAGAAAATGATGCAAAAAGAAAATTATGAAACACTTTTGTGTTTGATGTTTTTACATCTATAATAAAATTAACGTTATTTTATTATAGATGTTTTAACATCTATCTAAAATTAACGTAGTATCAAAAACTAATAATTTTTGGAGTATAATACTCGATCGGTTCGCTATTAGGCTCTATTCATAACGATGTTTAAGAACCGTAACAAAATTGACATCATTTTAAACCCAAACAAAAATAATAAAAACCAACTTCTCCTATCTCAAAGGAAAGCTAAGAGCAATGTGAACCGTACAACACTTAACATTCCCATACGCAAGTTTAAATCAACAAACACGGCACGAAATCGCTCCTACCGACCATTTTCTAGTTCACAATCAACTGATACCAATCGCGTAGTCTGTACGCGGCCTAAGCGTGCGCAAACCGGAGCAGCGTTCGACGTAGCAGTACCGCGTAGACACCCCTACGGACGCTACGTCTCGCGCGCTACGACGTGCGATCGTAAAAATTCATTCAAACAATGACTGTGTAATTCGAATATGTGTGTGTTTGAATTTTGAAAAAAATAAATTCTGTGTTTTGTGTTTGTTCGATTTTTCAAACGGATCGAGGTTGGTGGGTTGTTTTAAATTTTTTATGATTAGTTGCTTCTTAATTTATTTAAATAAAATATTTTATTTTTAGTATTTGGATACGTATTTTATATTTTTCGTTGCACATATTTATTTTATGAAATGACATTTTTATGGCAGACAATGCGCATTGCACATATAAAAGAAGCTATTAACACCGAATGTCAAGGTCAAGTGTCTGCTGCGCTGTACAACTATTCCGGAAACAGCTTCACATCTTTAAAAATTGCTTTAATTATTTATTATTTCTTTTTTATTGCACTGCTATGAATGATAGATAGCATATTTTCAAATACTATGAAACATCTATGACGTATCTGAAAAAATAATACCCAAATACTATATTTTATTTTTTATCTTGATTAGAACGGAGTTTGATCGATGATATTTTTGGTACGGCGTTAGAAGTATACCTTTGGGTATATAATATTATTCGGGACAAGTTTCTTGCGGTGAATTTGATTGGTCGTTTTTTAATTCAATTTGACGGAGACGTGATGGCACAAAAAAATTACGCATTGGTAAAAAAATGGCAAATTGGATAATACATCAATTTTTAATAAAATAAGTTAGCCTCGATAACCTAATATTTTGATAAATGTATTTAATTCATCAATTTTATTTTTAAAAAGGAAAAATAGTTTATTTTTTATTTTAGAAAATCTAACATTTATATATATAAATAAATATATCTGCGTATACAATAAGCAAAAATATACATTTACTCCGGATGGTCCAGGATCTGAGACCTACCACTTTCAGATTATATGGAAGAGGACAGGAGGGAAGATGAGTATGCCATTTTAGAGAAAAGTGTGCTCACTTTTATAGTCGGAATCCTGTATAGATTTTTTTTAGTCGTGCGCATTTACAGACGGCGTCCACTTACCATCATCACAGTCGTTTTGTTTCATTCCTTTTCCATAAAAAAATAGGAACTATAGAAGACTTATACAAGCGCATGATTATCACCTCTTTTATATTCTCCTGCTAGCTACTGGCCTTCTTTAGAATTCAGAGGAAATAATCCTCAGCATATGCGCTGGTTTAGTACGAGCTGGCCTAACGTAAATATCTAACGCTAATAGGTACACATTTTAAAGGTTTAATATTATTAATTTGTTATTACTAATACTATGGCTTCCTTCTCTCTCCAAAATTTTTGCCATTCCCAGCAGGGCCCGCATTGTGCATACTTATAAAATTGTAACATCTTTATAAAATGTGGTGTGCAATAAAGGTATTGAGTTAGTTTACTAAAAGAAAAAAACTTTCGCTCTAACTCTGTTTTCCCTTCTCTTTGTCTAGAGAGCTGTTGGAGACTTCCTATGTCCAGCGACTTACTGCTACCATAGCTGGGTTGCTAGGTCTAGCCATCTTGTAAAATATCTAAAATCTTAAATGTATCTGAAAATCCAATCTGCAGATGGATCAGTCTTTAAGTTAGCAGTGTTGGAACTCTTAAGTAATTGCATCTCTGGCGTGGCATCAAAACTATATCCATTAATGGACTGAGCTTAAGATAAAACGCTTAAGATAAAGATAAAGCTTAAGATAAAAGTTCTTGAGTCGGAAGCATAAATAGTTTTCTTTTAATATTTTGTAAATAAGTAGAGTGTTATTGACAATATTATACAATTTTTATTATTATTTCTTCTTCAAACGTCTCATGTATTTTAGTAACAATTTATTAATAATCAAAATCATGGAAGCGTTTAGGTATCCAATAACCTATTCCAATACATCATTGTCATCAGCTTTTCTGAAACATTTTCCAACGGACTTGTAAGCTGGCAGAACTGAAATCGACAACCACCGAGCCCAACGATCTAAGCTCTCCAAAGACGGAATGACTCGGAATTTTGCCTCAAAATAGAATCGATCCAGTTATAACAAATATATTGCACGATCATCGACAATAAGGAAGTAGGATGGCGCACAAAGCTTTGTTCAAAGACAATAGGTTTATACTTACCCGAAGAAGAGGGTGAAATATGTTTGTATTCTATTTAGCTGGGGTGCAATATTTCTCTTTGACAAATGGTCTCCCGTCGTGTAAGGTCCTTATTAAAATTTTATGTACATAACCTTTTACTTTCCCACTAGAGAATTTTATCGTGTCTTCCACTTAAGGAAACACGTGATGAATTATTAATAAGTGAAGTGTAACATTGATATCGTTGGAAGTTAATAAATATTATTCTTGAGAGTTGAAGGCAGTTGTTTTTGTGTCCAAGTCACTTCTTACATAACTGTTTTGGATAATTACTATGTAGTTTAGTGAAAAGGTTTCCGGCTAGATGGCCGGGGGATCTTAAAGAATGAAATCGATTTTTGAAGGTCTCCCGGTGTCGGTTTGGAAATATCACTGAAGAAAGCTCATTGTACAAAGATTTTACGGAGATAATAACTCTATGTAAATCATACCGTTGAGGAGTGCCATTCAATCTGATGGAAACTACTATAAGGATAGCAAATACCCAATAAATTCAATCATTAACTTACTCTTTTACTTTTTTCCTAGTCAGAGTTATCTCGGGTGGTCTTAGGGTGCGTTCGACTCTGGTGAATTTGTGACACGTGACCAAACTTACTCAAACGATATTCCAACAGTTTATCTACCATATTTTATGTATTAAATAAACTTTAAGAAATATATGATGCAAGATCGAGGAAAGTTAAACAGCATATGAAACGTATCCCCATAAATTTAACAGCGGTGACCAAAGGCACGCCGTGTAAAAATAACTCTTCTATTTGCGATATTTTACGAGCCCGCTGGGAAATATTAAGTTCTGTGGTAAATCAAATCGTAAACTTTATGATTTATTTTGCTTTTAAAGGATAAACAAGACGAATGGTGTGTGTGTTTTTTATTTCTGAATTCTATTTTCGCCGTTTATTTCAAGTGATATTTACAATATCGAGATAGTTTGGTCTGAGTTTAAAATAGACATTACATTTGCTATCATCTTAGCAATAGGAAGTCTGCTGCTGAAAATAGGCCTCCTTCAAGGATTTTTATTGGATTGTTGGAAGCGGGTTGCAATCAACAACCTTTGTTAGCTCGTCTGTACATTTTGTCTTTGTAAATAGCTTTCATCTATACCTTTTTTATTTTACATATAGTTTTGACAGCATTTTTAAACTGATTAAGAGTGAAAGTCTAGGAAATTATGTGTGGTAGAGCCACACTGTTTTCAGTCATGACTCAGCATGAATGGACAGTCTCATCCGGACCGGTACCACTGTTTCATAGGAAATCTATACTTTACAGGTACAATGTCGGTCTATGAGGTAAATAAATGATTTTAATGTTTGCAAAACATTCTATTAAATCATAAATACGTCTTAACAATGCAGATATTATTATGGTATTGTGACATATGTACGTGAGACTATTAAATATATTTACTAACAGTAGAAAGTATGACGGCTAACAGTCAACCTTCTATCAAATTAATAACACCGTATACTCTACAATCAACCTTATTTTTATAACCCTACGACACACATTACTTCGGCACTTATTCAAACAAATTGTCACATAATTAAACCCGGCATACATTGTTTATCGTCCCCATAAACGTCAAAGTGTCAAGGTGATATTTTAATTAAAAATAATTCGATGTTTTCTCTATGGCGTGACTGTATGGCGTGCTGGCATAATACTCGTATAACCGTTTTTAACTAGTGCATATATAATGCCACCGTTTGAACTAAAAATTAATTGAAGTGTAACGTGCCAGCTATGAAAATAATATGTTATTAATTCACTGTTTCTGGGAAATATGAGTACAAAAATATACGCACAAAATTCACATTCGGACAAATATTTGTAGGTTATACAAATAAACCGAGATTGAACCCACAATTCCGGTGCAAAAGCAAACTTTAATATTGACATTAATATAATAATAAACCAATTTCAATTCATCAACGCAATCATAACACAGTATTTGCAAAATAAAATAAATTAATATTATTTTGTACATAATTTTAAACAAACAAATTTCACAATTCCAGCTTGGTGGACTATATGGCCTAACCCGCCTCAATCGTACTCTGGATTGTAGAAGAGGCCCTTGCCCTGCAGTGGGACGTTTATGGGTTGATACGGATAAAGAATTTCATAATCATGCTGCAAATAGACGTTTTAGTATGAAATTATTTATCTGCTTATTCGTAATAAACGAATTTCATTTCATTTATTTTAAGAAAATATTCAAACATATTTAAACTATAAGAAAAATTACATCCGCGTTCTTTCCGAAGTGGCTATCAAACGCGCATAAAGTTGACTGTATTTTATACAGCCATCAAATATCGGGGCTACGGTTATAAAATTCGCATACCCGTGTAATAGATATGATTTATAGGAGGAATATCGACGTATATCCCGCACACGACATAGATATTTAATCTGGGCAAAAATTTGGATGATCTATTTTTGATCTGGCAATTTTATACCCCTAGACTAGACATTAGGCCAGCGTGGTGTACTATAGCCCGTTTTAATCCTGATGTAGTAGAGGCATGAGTCTCCTCTGTGTCCTGCAGTATATGGGTAAGGTTATATGTAGTTTATACCTGGTAAAGGTTGCAAGACGTCGCTGGATGCATGCTGCCTCCAACAGGTCACTGTGGAAATCATTGGGGGAGGCCTATGTTCAGCAGTGGACTTCCTTTGGCTGGTGGATGATTTATAGTTTATTTGTACCACCAAAATTAGGTCATCAGCGGCTTTTTTATTTGAATCATATGACATACATACTAGCAATATGTATGATAAAAGAATCGCGTTGTTCTTTTTTCGATCATATTATATTTGTCAATTTCCAATTTATAAAAACGTAATTTTGTTCGTCATTATATTTTTATTTAAGGAAACGATAGGAATCTCCATTCATTTTGCTTTTTTAGGAATCTCATCATCTACATTCACAAATATAGTCTTTAAAATTTCCAGGCATTTAGTTTACAGCTTTAAACTCTAGTTTAGACGGATGCTGTTTAAAATCGGTTTCGGATAAGATGACAATGCGAAACAAACTGAGAAACGGATCAAAGCACTATTACAAGTTAGTAACAAGTTTCTCCATAATAGTAATTGCTTTAGTTTGATTATTCTCAAGGTTTATGATGTTACGTTAAATATTTGGCTAGCTGTCAGTAGCAGGGACGGTTGGTTGAGCAATGTCTTCTGTTTCAATAGGTTTGTGGTCCATTTGGACATTGATGATGAAGGTAGGCAAAGTGAAAATGATTAATATTATGTATTTGCAATAGACTAATGGCGATAGGCCCGCCCCCTTTCGCATTCTTGGACGGAACACACAAGGCGAAATGTGGGTGTCCTGTGGGTGTGTGGGTAGAACCTCTGCCTACCCCTTCTGTAAAAAAGGCGTGAGTTTATGTATTTGCAGCCTCTGATGCACGGAGTTCTGCATTGTGGGTGACATCATGTGTCCTGTTATATATAAGTGATTATCTCAATCAAATCAAATGTGGTATTACATTTATAATGGTCGGTTTGAAAACGAACAAAACCGGCTGAATTCAAAATGCATTTGCATGGATTTTCATGACGGATCTTCCTTCATAGTGTATGGTTGCTGTTCGGGTGAATGCGAATATTCTACCACCAGCGTGGTAACATTATTACATTAAAAGTTGATGTAGTTAACTATGATGACTAATCTACTGGGCCGGGAAACTGTGAAGGTTTGAATACCAGTTTATCATTTGAGACGAAAGAAGAATAAGAAGCTAACTGCGAATAAGATTGCACAATAAAGTATTATTAATATCACAGGCGGTATTGATCATTCTAATTAAAGGTTCAAACTCAAAACCCACATTCCTAAAAAGCATACTTTAAGAACCTACCAAAATGAAACACCGGTGAATTCCGTCAATCCTAAATTCGGGCGACAAATCGCGTCAAAATTACACGGTCACCGGCGAATGCGCCGTTTAAATCCGACGGCCGGGCATTGTGCAAACAGTCAATTTACCAACAAAATGAAACAATATTGTTGCTCTGTCAGCGTTTTTCCGCCACGATAGGCCGTTGCTCATTCGAAGTCTAGTGATAACTCGTTAAAACTCGCTTTGTATAGGACTGGCAACGCTTTGTGTGCCGCGTCGATTGAGGATTGAGTGAGTTGTAATTATAGGTTTGATTTGCTTGTTGGGTGTTGGTATACAAGGTATGTAGAGCGGAAAACTTGTCTCGGTGATCTGAGTGCGTCACGTATTGAGTTTAGCTTTTGTATGTGGTTTGAAGTAAGCCGATATCGTGTCGACCGACCGATGGCGTGTTATGATATGAAACGGAGATCGAATTTTCGGACGTCCGACGAAAGTTAAAAGTAATCCTCTTTTTAAAATCAACACTATTTTCTATGAAACTTATCGTCGTCGTATCAGCCCATTATACGTCCCACTGCAGGGCACGGGTCTACTCTACAATCGAAAGTACGATTGAGAGTGGTTAGGCCATATAGTCCACCACGCTGGCCTAGTGCGGGTTAGCGGACTTACATACCGTAGAAATTCTTTAAAATCGCTACGGTATGCAGGTTTCCTCACGATGTTTTCCTTCACCGGTATAGTGCGTGGTGATTGACTATCAATACACACATAACTCCGTAAAGTCAGGGGTGTGCCCTGGGATTTGAACCCACAACCACCGTGAACATGTAGGCAGCCGCATCTGGTCTGTTGCCAAGAGGCCACAACGCACTTGACACGACACTTATCATTCACTCTGAACTAAGTCTTTGGTAACGACGTGCGATATAGGATTCGAATTTTTTTCTTAAGTACTTAGGCACATTCATACAGTTTTACGTGCGACGTTCGAACATTCGAAGTTCGCTTCGGGTCATGGAGTAACCTTCCTGAACTGGCCAGCATTTAGCATTTGGTGAACTATTGTCACTTTCTAGTCTTTGTACTACAGTAATAAATTACATACATATATAAACTCACGCTTTTTTCTCAGAAGGAGAAGGCAGTGGCGCCACCAGGACATCCGCATTACGTCTTGTATGTTCCGTCCCACGATGTGATATTGTGCGAGCCTATCGCCATATCGGGCACAAATTCCTGACTCTTCACTTTGCCCGACCCGCGATTTGTACCCGAGACCTCAGCTTTGTAATCTTACCGTAGTACAACTAAGCCACCGAGGCAGTCAGTCATAAATTATAATATTATAAAAAAACTAAAAAAATTAAAAAATATTCCTAAAATTGCAAGTCTTATAATATTTCTCTGCATATTTTGTTCAGCAGTTGGCTGCGTCTTTCAGTCATAAAAATACAAAACGAAAATTTGTTCCAACTTATACCAATTTCGTTTGACTCGTTTAGTTTAAAACAAGATGTCAAAGCTGTTCGTAAATTAATTTAACTTAGTGAATAGTCTGGTCCAGTGTTTTCTATTAAAACGGTTAGTTACTAAGCGAATATAATGTTTGGACATTATGCAGAACGTAATTTCTCCAAAAAACTGGCTTGGTGCCAAATAAAACGGGAAATGGATCGCGCGGAGAACAACGTTGTTATGCACTTTCTTAGGAAATGTATGCCGGTTACAAAGGAAAAACAAAACAGCTTTTGAAAATGTAGTTTTCTTTTTTTAGTATAATTATGAATTACTTACATATTTTGTTATGGTAGTAAATGAGTATTGCTACTGTAAATAAATATATGTAAGAATATACTATTTTATTGACTGACTCGGTGGCACAGTTGTAGTACAGTATGATTGCAAAGCTGAGGTCTCGTGTTCGAATTGCCGGTCGGGAAACTGTACTGGATTTTTCTATTCATTATCCCGGCGACAGGGCTTTGTGCCTGATATGTCGAACGGCTCGCCCCCTATCATATCATGGGAAGGAAAATACAATGCGAAACGTGGTCCTGGAAGCACCTTTGCCTTTCCCTCCTGGGAAAATGGCGTGAGTTTATGTATGTATGTACTATTTTTTGTATAAATATTTTATGATCGGTAAATAACGGATACAGATAGATATGATTACAAATGTATTTTTTAGATAAGCGGTCAATTATAGTATTATTTTGTCTGTTTATAACTTGTTATTTAATTTTCCGATTATACTTGTTACTTGTTATAGAAAAATTTGCGGTATAATATGTTGACTGGTCGCAGTCTCAATATAATTTTCTTTGCTTAAATACTCATACTGAAAAACATTAAAAAAAAACCATTCCACTCTACTATTGATAGTTCTCTTGATCATGCATAGTTATCGAATCAACAACACTTGAACAGTCAATTGAAGTACACAAGTATTACTTAGTTAAATATGTAATTAAAAAAACAATGTGTATACTACAGCTGGTTTCTCATTAGTAAGATAGCGAATGCCAGTAATTTTGGGACGTTGCCAGGCCATATATTGAGATTCGGAGTTTGGCACTGACCGTGGCGACATACGGCAGCGAAGACTTTTTCATCTATTTCCCAAGTTCCGACCTACAATTTCAATATCCAATATGCAAAATTGGAACAAGTTTTTGTTTACGAATGTTTTTATACAGGGTATATCAAGACTGCTACCGAAAACGAAACATGGTGGTAGTTATAGTGACTACAGACAATGCAACTAAAAAATTGCAAAAAGCGCGACTTCCTTTTTGTAATGTTTTAAATATCATTGTGTTTTGGTGGTAAATCAATAGTTTTTGATAAAATTATAATTTAAAGCCCTACGTATTATAGCGACTTAAAAATAAAAGGGTGTTAATTATTTTTTTAGGAAAATGTATTTATCGCCTTAATACGATGACAGGAAAACGAATACAAAAAAAAGTCGCTTCTTTTGTCTACATTTTTAGTTACATTGTATCTGAAGTCACTAATACTACCACCTGACTTCGTTTTCGGTCGCAGTCTGGATATTCCCTGCAGCGGCGTGCACAGGATTATGACACTGGGTATGCGGCGGAGTACTCGGTCACACAAACTTTTTCTTTTATATGTTTAGCATAGCCACAGCCACGCGACAGATCTCTTAAGTCGGAAACCATGACAACAGAACAAGTCTTAGATGTACTACTATTCATGTACATTTTCTACGGCAACGCAGACAAAACAGCGATCGATCGTCGCGGCAGAAGAAATTGTAATAAGTAAAATTACTAGAAATTACACTGTACTAGAATTACTAAACAATATGCAAGGAAAACAATATATAATATAATCGTGTGTACACAACCACACAGCCAGTTATACGTTTCATAACTTTTAACATGAAACTTTCGAGTTACATTCCCTTTTTGCTAGTTTAATTGTTGTAACTCGGGTACACACCAACCTTTAGACACAATTTGAATCTTTTCACTGAATGACAATTGTGAGAACTTGTTATTTTAAATTTTTAATAAACACACATTTTCAACACAAACCTCACAATCAAATAACATTTAAAAAAAATCAACAAACGCACTAGTAAAAGCAAATCACTACAATTATTATAAAAACTCAGTAATAAACTGTTAAATGTACACACTTTCAAATGTTAAAATGAAAAATCTTTTAAGAAAACTATAATATACTGGCGCAAACAAAATAGTAAACAATGCTTATCACATGAAAAAAGGCAAAATGGCCCCCGCGAAACACAAAACATTTCTGCTATTTAAACAAATAAAACCTTACTAAACAAAAATGCATAATGTGCATACGTGATTCATTAGATTTCCGTCTATTATTTTTACTCGGATTATAGGACCCGAACATTTCCGATTACTCCCGACAACTGCCGAACACCCGTAGCCTGCCGCTGGAGTCGCGGCTTTCGGATTCATGGGTGTGTGCGTTTACGCACTGTGCACGGACACTAAAATTACTACGCACACGCGAACAAATCGCCTGCGGGACGCGACGGCAGGAGTTGGTTGATTAGGCACATTATTTTTTGTTTGCGCTTGCAAATAATTGCTATTAATAAAATATTAGGCGTTTTTAAGTTATTATATTTTGTTTATTCATTTATTTACTATTAATTATAGTCATCTAAAACATACGAAAGTTTTATTAAAATATCTGTGAATGGCAAGTAAAGCACTGCATTTCTGCCTATAAGGAGCGCACGCCCCTGATTCCCTGTATATAAATGTAAGTGCAAATAATGAAAAAGAAATACTTAAAAAAGTATATGCATTCTCGACCCCAATGTAAGATATTATATTAAAAGTCTTGCGTCGAAATGCTGAACTACAGTGTCCATTTATCATCAAAACTTTATGCTTCTAACTATCGATTTTTTATACACATACAATATCATTACCTTATGGTTTTTATTTTTAAGTGCGTGGCCTGTTGGTAACGGACCAGACTCGGCTGCCTACATGTTCACGGTGGTCGAGGGTTCAAATCCCAGGGCACATCTCTGACTTTTCGGAGTTATGTGTGTATTGATAGTCAATCATCACGCACTTTAACGGTGAAGGAAAACATCGTGAGGAAACCTGCATACCGTAGCGATTTTAAAGAATTTCTACGGTATGTCAGTCCGCCAACTCGCACTAGGCCAGCGTGGTGGACTATATGGCCTAACCACTCTCAATCGATTCTCTCGATTGTAGAGTAGGCCCGTGCCCAGCAGTGGGACGTATATGGGCTGATAAAAAAAAATGGTTTTTATTAAGTAAATAAACAAATTTTCCCATTTTCATATTGAGAGAAGTTTCGATTTGTACATTTAATTATCTTTCAATTTTATTCTTTCTTAATTTTATCCTACATTTTAGATACATTCGTTGTCGTGAAAAAACTCCATAGGCCTTATTCGAACCACACGAGTAACATTGCCGAACATGCTAGCTAAACAGTCGCTCATGCTAACTTATTTGCAAATCCAGAACTTTTGTTTGTAACATTTCGACTCTGCATCCAATCAGGTTGCTAAAATTAAGTTTATTGCAAGTTTGCGCGATAGAGTACGATGGTACTATCCTGGGAAAATTTATAGCTTACCGAGGTGTAATCGCAAAACGGATTTCCAAACAATAATTTATGATCAATTCTGTAGAGCACAATACCCAATGATTATTTGTATCTTTGAGAGGTATACGAGTAGTAGCAACAAGATTGCTTGGGTTTATAAAAGCCGGAAAATCCATTTTTTTATTTTAATCACGATCCGTAGTTTTTCTGCAAACCCTTAGCTGATGGTAGGAATTTCATAGACCATAAATTTCAACTGTCAACAAAGCTGAGGCCTCGGGTACGAATCCCGGGTCGGGCAAAGTGATATTGGAGTTTTCTATTCATTATAACCCGGAGTCAGGAATTTGTGCCCGATAGGGCGATAGGCTCGCCCCCTATCTAATCGTGGGACGGAAAACATAAGGCGAGATATGGGTGTCCTGGTTGCACCTCTATCTACCCTTTTTGGGAAAAAGGAGTGAGTTTATGTATGTATGTATAAAATTCAGATCCAGCCAAATAGAACCAAAGTTACCGACGCTTTCTTATGCTTTGGTTTCATACTGTATACGAGTATAACCAGTTTCGGTTGGTCGGAGTAATGGTTGAAATCTGAGAGATAACCATTTCTCACTCATCAGTGTAAAATCAATTCGGAATCTCCGTTCACTTTGTCGTATAAAAAAAACTTCACTCGATCTAACCTTTTAGATTCATTTTAAAATAAAAATACATTTATTTAATTGTCACCCGGAACTCGAACCTAACATCCGCCATACAAGTCACCTTGATACCAACGAACCGCATCAATGCGATATTAAAATGTAACAAAAACACCGGGAAATTAATGGAAAAAAGAAAATCCGGATATAGATGTTTTCGCCTTCACGCTCCAGTGAAATAATCTGCTCCATCCGCACTCTAGCGGGGAGGAGGTTTTATTATTTTTCATAATGGTATAGCTTAGTTACTGCATTGTATATAATAGTAAATTTATATTTGTATCAGCCCATAACCGTCCCTTTGCATTGCACGGGCCTCCTTTACAATCGAGGGTACGATTGAGACATGACTCCGAAAAGTCTGAGATTTTTCTCTGGGATTTAAACCTGCCATCACCGTAAACATGTTGGCAGCCGCGTCTGGTCCGTCACCAGCAGGCCACCACGCACTTGATGGCAAACGAAGTACATAATTTATAGAGTGGCTAATCTACTTATCTGAACACATTACTGAACATAATTATATTTAGTAGAGCCATGCACAAGGTTCTCAGGATTCTAGTAAAAATGAGTTAGGTCGGCCGGCGTAGTATGAATCTCACTGAAATGTATCTGACTTCTATTGCACTGCAGTTTTTTTTTTCCCGAAACGCAAAACAAACATGTGGGCCATAATGAATCTTAGAACATATTCACGACGGCTACTATTCACCAGATGAATCCTGTCTCTCTCTCCTCAGCCATAGGAAGTCCATTGAATATAGGCCTCCCCTATAGATCGCCAAATACACCTGTTGGAAGCGGTCTGCATCCAGCGACTTTTTGCGACCTTAACGTCATCCGTCCACCTTGTAAACTCGAAAAAAGTTAAAAAACCAAAGACCAACAAAACAAAAAAATACCAACAAAAATATTGTATACAGGGTGGAATTTGCATCTGATATTTAATTTAACTCACATGTTTCTCATCACCCTCGGCGACATTGTACAAAATTAGAAAAAAACCCGAGATGATTTTTTGTCAGAAATCGTGAATATAGTTTTCACGATTTTCGACCACCCCATGTAGATACGAATATTTTTACCGCTTAGCTGAAGTTCAGTTCGGTTCGGTAACTTACCTGAGCCGTTGAAAGACTCGTACCTACACGGATTGAACAAAAGCCTTAAAAACTAAAATTGCGAGTTTTTACAAAACTACTAGGCAGATTTTATTCAAACTTGGTACAAGGTTACCTAGGGTGGTAAGAAATATGTGGCAAAATAAAATACCATACGTCATAATCATCCTCTATAATATAGAAGTCATCAGAAGTCCGAACAAGGTATGACTTATCAACATTCAAACCAAAACGTCTAAGTTATGCTTTCTGAAAGTATTCAGAGGCGAAAACTTTCTGTAGCTTTTCTTGTGGCCGAAAATTTCGGCTAGATTACGCACCGCCAATGAAGGTTACCTTCGGCCAACTCGACTAATGACCAAGCGAAGTTTTTGCACTATCGTAATACAATTGATATGGTTTTTCGGGAGTTTCTTTCTTGGAACCCGTTTTAGTATATAGAGGCTTTTTGTAGCCTATGTTTTTTTTGTCGCTGTTGAGATTCTTCAAGCTAATGTAAAGCACAAACAAATTAACTTAGAATTTATACATAACTTAAAAAAAAAAATCATTAGTGTGTGCCATGTATTTGAACCTGCAACCTCCAATTTGAAAATCAGGTCCTCTCCTAACTGTCGTATGGACCATTTAATTATCTAGTATGTGTATTTGATGGAATATCGGTTTAACAAATTATCTTTTTCGTACTTCTTAATTGTCTGTGGTACTGACATATATATTTTTTTTATCAGCCCATATACGTCCCACTGCTGGGCACGGGCCTACTCTACAATCGAGAGAATCGATTGAGAGTGGTTAGGCCGTATAGTCCACCACGCTGGCCTAGTGCGGGTTGGCGGACTTACATACCGTAGAAATTCTTTAAAATCGCTACGGTATGCAGGTTTCCTCAAGATGTTTTCCTTCACCGTTAAAATGCGTGGTGATTGACTATCGTGGTACTGACATATACAAATATTGAAAAAATTGTCATACTAACGTTTGCATGGACTAATCCTCGGAAACTTTATAAGAACGACTGTCTGAACTAAATACGACTGATCCTTGAAAATAACTATGATCATTTGGAACAAAATAGATGAGGTTTTGTATACTTACATCAACAATCAAATCAATATGAAATGTAATCAACTATATACATAACAAAAGACGAACGAAAGAAAATTGAATTTCGCGAAAGACAATTAAATTGACATGATATTGGTAGGAAATAGGAACGTAGGAGAAAAATAAATTGTATCAATACACTTAATGAAGACAATATGAAGGCCTGATATTATTTTATACATATAATAAAATTTGTGGAATACAATCACAAAAGTAGAGAAGCATTGTTACAGACTAAAATACAAAGAAATAGGCTTGAAATGTTGGCACAGCTGCGATATATTTGGTGAGTACTCTATTTGACTTGCAATGCAATTAACCTCAAGTACATTTTGGTACTTTAATACCTTTCGAGTGACTTAAAAAAACGGACATAACAGGTTCTGAGGTCACGGTGTGCTTTCTATAAGCCCCTATATCCTTTTTTCGTGGACTACTATGATCTCAACACTGGAATACAATTCTTGATATTTTTTCTCACTAATTGTATCCTTCAATTTGAAATATTTAATATAGGCAATGCAATTTTTATTGCGATGAATAGCGAGACGAACATGCCATTCGCCTGATGGTAAGTGATACGACCGCTTCAAACCGGGACACAGCAGTCCATTTACACTACTGTTTGGCGGGGGAAAAAAGCATTGCGGTGGCACCTACCCAGACGGCCTCTCACACATTTAAACCATTTAAACCATTTATTTCTTCCACACACACAATACAACTAAATAATACTATAATACAAGGGAAAGGTCAGGTCTACATTAATATCTATTTTGCTGTAAGATGTGCGTAGAAAGGATACCAGCTCAGTATACGCTATTTTACAACAGCACTGATGAGAGATCTACCACCAGTAATACTATCACAAAGTGCTCAATGCTCATGTCTGTCGATAACCACTTTCTACTAGGTATATTATTATTATGGCTCGATTACACCTTTGGTGGACTTATATGAAAAATAAGTCTATGTTCCATAACAAAACCCTACGGATAATTTTGCCTATCTAGCAAAACCCAGCCAATTTCATAAAGTTTGTTAATAAACGGACAGAAAGTTAATACAAAACAGTGCATTCAATTAAATTTAAAGCCTTAAAAACAACAGCGCAACGAAACTACGCGGTACAAAGTTCCCTGCCTGATTAAATAACTCGTGCCGTCTGTTATAAAACTTAATGCAAATTGTTTGGGAAGAGGGGGGGGGGGGGGGGTAGGAATGAAGTAACTGCGAAATTTGATTGGATTGAAGTGTGTGATTTGAAAATCGAAGAGTAGATATCGGATTTGTGGTGCAAGTAGTTCGAGCAAGTGCCGTTAGATGGCGCCAAATTAATGTTTTATGGCTATATATTGCTTAGAAATGTGTTTATAAAGCATTTAAATACTTTAATTGTAAATTTTGAAGTAGGGTGTCTTAGCCAAATAATCTTGGTGCATGTTAATAAAGTGCAAACGTAGCAAAAAAATCTTCGCGCATATTTGAAACAAATTAGTAACCAACTTCAATAACTTGTAATACTGTCGAAAAGCCTCGCCTTTTTCTTTCATCACGCCGCGCCGGTTCGAGACATTTTCGTTTTAATCTTCCCCATTTCCCAAGTAATCCCAAAGATAAAAAGTTTAAAATAATCGGGTCGGCGTGCTCGAGTTATGACGAAACTGAACATTACTGACAGCTCATTACGAGAACGGCGCGTGAGATATTGAAATTGAATTTTCTCCCAAATTTTTGATGGTGATTAGATAAAGGGGTTGTGTTTTGATATAAACACGGCTTTGGGAAATAAATAAAGTTGCTTTGAAGGTAGGTTGTTGTGATTTTGGAGTTGCTAATTCATTGTTCATACTTTGGTGTATTATATTTTAGTATTGTAAGCATTATAAAGGCGTCTACACTCTACCCAATACTTCTTATGATACCATGATCGTGCTATGAATGTATCATACAAAACATTATGTTCTTCGTATACTAGTAATGCAATACTGGTCACAAGACTGTTTCTTCTCCGGGTAGTATTTTAGTATTCACTTGATATTGTTGCACCGAGTTAAACCTTAACGTTTGCAATATCAGTTTATAATGTTATCGTATACGGTGCTCGTTATCTCGGGCGGTTCAAATATCTACAATCGACTAAACAGCAGAATAGAATATAGTTATTGAAAATAAACAAAACCAGCTACTGTACTGTACTGTATCAGCCCATATACGTCCCACTGCAGGGCACGGGCCTCTTCTACAATCGAGTCCATGATCGAGAGTGGTTAGACCATAAAGTCTAACCACTCTGGCCTAGTGCGGGTTGGCGGACTTTCACATACCATAGAAATTTATACAAATCGCTATGGTATGCAGGTTAACTCACGATGTTTTCAAACGTTGTCTTCAAAATCCCTGAATTGATTCATTCAATTCATCAGCCAAGATCCTAAAGATCTAGTACAAGTATTAGTATTGTAAGAGAAAACAAGAAATGAAAATTCAATTTCATGAAGACAGTATTTTAATGCAATTTCACAAACAAAAAATACTTCGAAGGGTGGGGAACGTTTTAATTCATTCTGTACGGAAAGTTCCTTCACTTTAAAGTACTGCGGAGTTTTTCGAATACTTCTGCATAAACAGCTTTGAGGTAAAATTGTCTTGTCCTCGTTTAAGGTGAAATTTCAGGGATGCTTCGCCGGAGTGTCAAATTTGTTTACATTCTTGTTTTGATAAAATGTTATTTTCTTTGATATGCTCAATTTTAGGTCTGGGTTGGTATTTGTGGATTAGGTTAGACACTTTAGGCATTTGCTTCTAGATTTTTGGTGAATAAAAAGGGTCTGAAAATATCTAAGGAGAGTTCTTAAAAATAAAAGATAGAGTCTGACCTCTATCTTTTCATTTTGTTGTGTTTATTATTTACTTTTCACACGAGAAACAACTATATACAATAAAATACCAGTAACACAAGCATCTCACGCGTTATTGGACAATAAAGTTTATCATACAATAAACCTAATTTCGCAGCGAGCGCGCGACGACGGAATAATTTAAATTTAAGACAAACGAATATTTGTTCTGGCGGCTTATTTTTATCCTGTGACGGAATTAATTTTTGTTTGCAATGTAACAGGGAGGAAAAATGTAGGTGTTTTATAAGGTAGTGATATTTCGACATTAACAGGAAACAATTAAAGTATAGCGTTAGCAGTTCGCGTATGAAAAATAAGTTTTTTTTTTTATTATTGTTTATATCGAGAGGTTACGTTATCCATAATCATAATCAGGAAGAAATTTTAAGATCTGTTTATTAAAAAGTTACAAATAAATAGAAGTTGGTGGTAGGAGTAATAGAAAAGGATGTAACATGCATGGCGTGACGTCATCCCCCATAAGGTTTATGCGTGCGAAAGAGGAAGCGAGTGTCCCCACCATACTATTAAAAATATTAGTATCTTAGTTATTTTACAACCAATTTTGACGCTGTTTTCAAATTCATGTTTTTCATAAGCGATATTTTTTAGGAACCATTAAATACTGCTTAAAATCAAACTTTGGACACATATTTATTGATTGTATTAAATATACAGATTATTAATTTTTTAGATAACATATTTTTATGTTAAGTTCGTTTAAATATACGATTTTTTAATATGACATCCAATTTACCTAATATTTCAATGTACTCGTACTTTTATTGGCTCACAGCGTGTTGTAATCCACTGTTGTCATTTCACTTTGTACAATTTGAGACTTATAAAATTCCAAATAAGAATACAAATTAGAAACAAGGGCGGAAAATGAAAAGAGGCAAATGAAAAATTACGAAGACATTTCTTTTCTTTTAGTTATAATATAATTCGTACTGACCCAAAAGTAAGTATGATGAGGAAGAAAGTACAATATTATTAGAAAGTATTATATATTTTGAAAACGCGTCATTACATCAAGCATTACATGTGTCGCATCTTGGATTCAGGCTCAGTATATGGGGTTTTGATTACGCCGGAATCATAATGTTGACTGGCTAGCGGTACTTGGTAGATATTCTAGGTGCTTTGTCTAAATAATTAGCAGCCTCCGTGGTGCAATTGGTTTGACGCCGTCTGTGAAACGAGAGACCGCGGGTTCGATTCCCCCACCGAAACAAATGTTTGTGTGATCCACGGGTATTTGTCTCGGGTTTGGGTGTTCGTGAGACCAAAAAGTCCCTGATACCCACGACATAAGACTCGATCTCAGTGTGAGGTCAGGACTATGTCAGTCCTGGACATGTGGTTCGATCATTAAAATACTTCCTAGCCCATATACTCCCACATGTGGGACGTATATGGGCTGACACAGATGTCGGTCTTACAGCCCAATCATTTTCGATTACATCTAAGCTATCAAGGTCTTAAATATAAAAATCCCTGTACGAACATGTAGGTAATGACGCGAAAAATTGAAAGGTTTAACGGAGCTTGGATGCTGAAAGCGGTTCAAGCATTCTAGTTAAGCTCTTTTTGAATTGGAAATCAGGGTATTGCATGTAGAAAATATGATTGTTCGCGTAATCCTTGATGCTGTAAGGTGTTTGATACTGAGTTCATTATGTTTGGGGCTTTTTGAGTTTATTTATTTATTAATTTTTTGTACATCTCAAATTCTATAGTGATTAAATATCGTCAATTTAATTTCAGATTGTTCGGGTTCATTTTATGTTGATCTGAATACAATCGGGCCGGCAAATTGTATTGATGAGTGAGTTGTTTGTTGACTGAGGTGAGGTTTTGGGTTCGAATCCCGGGTCGTGTATAGTGATATTGGATTTTTTTATTCATTATCAGCCCGGAGTCAGGAATTTGTGTCCGATATGGCGATAGGCTGCCTCCCTATCATATTGTGGGACGGGACATAAAAGGCGAAACTTGGGTGTCCTGGTTGCACCTCTGCTTACAGCTTCTGGGAAAAAGGTGCGAGTTTAGGTATGTTATGTAGTAAGTTGTTTATTGATTCTTTATATAAATTGATTAACGGGTAAGGAAAATCGTATCCATGCCTGATAGCAACCATGAGATACATTGGTGGACAGCACGTCATAGTGACCTAAATATGGTGGTTGCGTGCTGGATTGATCTTCTGTGTGTCCAGTTTCGGGGCCGGCAAAGTTGTGTTAATGGAGAAGAATAATTATCACTCACCGATGGCAACTATATTTGGGTTGCAATGCACATACCATCAGGTGCAAACTATTACAAAATAATCACGTGATAAATACATTCCAATTTATCCCCTACACCCATGACAATAAACCTCAATTTCCCTTACTGCTTTACTACTTTACCGATTCCATCCGTTCTACTCAGCGCACATTACTTGGGCGTAATGTTTGATTTGCGCTTTCCGGTTGATCGGAAGCGTCATTTTCCTTATATTTCACCCGTCACACATGCGTGGATTTTGGTAATGACGGGTCGGAATGACCGGCATTGTCGGAGGGTTCAAGAGCGAAATCTTTTTGAATACAAAGACCTATTTTTGGAAGCGAGAATATTTCCGTTATTTGAGTGTTTGTTTTGGATTTGTTTTGTCTATTTATATCGTGTTAGATGGCTGTAGAATATTGGCATCTATCTGGGTGACTTTCTCCGAGCACGAAGATCGACGTGAAGCGACAGCTATGCTGTCGCGTTTTGTTCGGTGAGTGAGACTGCCAGATGCCTAATACCCCTTTCCTCATCCAATCCTTTATCCTTCCCGTTGCCCTCCCGATCTGATAGGCTGGCGAGACATCCATGATCAAGTGTTGTGGATGGTCATGGGCGGCAATGATCACTTACCAGCAGGTGACCTGCTTGTTCGTTTGCCGGACCTATGCTATAAAAAAGCACTACGGTTGAGGACCCTTCATCAGTGACTACAAAAAGGATGAGGTTCTCAATTCGTCGAAACATTTTTTAAATGTATTTTCACCGATTACTCCAAGACGACTAAACCAAATTATTTTATTGTTTCAAAGTGTATATATACTCCACAGGTGGTCCCAATAAAATTGCTCAAGATCTAGTGAATATCAACGGACGTGGAGAGTAAAACTTTAAAATTATGTGTTCATCCGTATACAATCGGGCCGGCAAATTATTTTTAATGAACTATCTGGACAACATCACACATACGATTATACGCTTTATAGTAAAGCTTCTACGCCTTCCCAATTAAAGCTGAATGGCATAATCTTTAAAAAGGCCTATATCCTGCAATACACGGATAGAGTTTGATAGATGATGATGGATGATTTTGGTTCCGTGAAACTTGACTTTCCGGGATGGATTTACCGAAATGATTGATGTCAGCGAGTTGTATCGTACCAGGCTTTTCTGCACGCATGCATAAAAATATGATTGATGTCAGCGAGTTGTATCGTACCAGGCTTTTCTGCACGCATGCATAAAAATGGGCATCTATCGGAGGTGAAGGGTATTTTTTGTAAAGGAAGCCCAAGACCAGAAATTTAAAATATATTTTATTAAATTACCAAATTAAAATTTTGTGAGTGACGGAAGGAAAGCCGGCAAGAATCGTCTTGTAAGGTCGCTTTGCCTCTATCACGTGTAATATAAAATCATACACTGACTCTACCTAAACAATAAGAACAAGTGGAGAAGAAAATAGAGATACCACCAGTATCTTATACAATACTAACAATTCCCATTATTAGTTTCTTTCTTAGAAACAAACAATCTTTCTTAGAAGTGTAAATAGCCGCGAAACGTTTCCAAGAAGGTTGTATTTCAGGTTCTGTGAGTTAAATAATTTCCACCACAAAATAATTAAACTGTGCAAAGGGTGAGGAGAATCCATTTACCCACTTTTCACCCGGCTCATTGAAACAAGGGTGAAATTGCAGGAAATTGTGTCTTACACAAATTGGACGCGGTGCAACGTAGGAATGAGAATTCAGTATTTTTTTCCTACTCTCTAGAGAAATTTTCAATTTTACCGGCTAGGAATGTACGTGGACCCACCTGGGATGTTTAATATGAATGAAAAAAAATCCTTCCGTTGTAACGGAGTATTTGTAATTTTGAGGTGGCATTTTTGGGAATATTGAAATGTGGATAAAATTACCTATTGCTGTGGAGTTGAAAAATAATACGAAATAATAACTTTTGTTTTTCACTGGTAATGAGCGTGGTAATTAAATAATAATAAATACAGGGTTGGAAAAAGTTAGTATATATCCTACGATTTGAATTTAGGACAACCATTCTCGTAGAATACCGATTCGTTATGCGCAATATGTTTTAACTGTTGGTTAATATATTAATTTATATCAACCCATTCCTGAACAGGCGTTTTCATAGGTATTAAAAAATCCAACGACTCGATAATAAAACCAAAAAACGTTACTTACCAATGGCTATTCTTATTTTAGTACTCTGAAAAAATGCTGAAAGAAACTCACTAATTCACTTACTTAATTATCCCGGCTCTGACGTCACACGCCTAAGGCTCCCCTTTTCTCACTAATCATTAATAACCCTGATTGTACTTCTTGTTTCGCCCCTCATAGGTTTTCATTAGCAAAAACCGTATTTGATCTAATAAACCGCATGATGTCAGCCTTAAATGTTATAATTTATTATTTTTTATATCGCCTGATAGATTTAATGACAAGCTTTACTATGTCATGTTTTTCATAGTCAGGACTGACGAGTGATGCATTTCTTTTTATTCGACTCCAAACAAGGAAATCATAAATTCTTATTGCATTTAGCAAACCAACAAAACTTACCTTCAAAATGAAAAGCCAAGTACATTCCAAAACAATTACACTCACAAAAGTCTATATTTTCCACTATAATTTAATTACCTTGGTTAAAAATAAATCGACCAATTCATCAGCACTTTCCATTCCCAATTCACCCCACTATAGTTATATCTATTGGCCAAACTGCCCCATTTAAAATTCAGCACGCATTACAAATGCACCCCATACATTTGAACGGGCGATTTCGACGCGTCGGTTTTAGTAACTACGTATATTCAGCTCCATTCGTGTTTCGGTGAACGATTTTGATTACACTTATACAGTGCGTGCGGTGCTGAATGAGGCAGAACAGTGCCGAAAACTGCTGTTTGCATGTGCAAGAATAGCAATTATGAAAAAAAAAACACTTCATTTTATGTCTATCGCGAAAGTCAATCAGACGTTGGAAGCTAAACAGATGCAAACGGATCTCTAGAATTTAAAAAATGCGTTTTAATAAAAAACACCGTCACCAGCCAACACATAATTTTAACCCCACACAAAAATACCAAGTTTTGTGTCATGTCATGGTCTACGAAAGACTTAGGTTTCACAACATCCAGATCCGAAACGAATACTTGTGGGTCCTATAAACTTTTGTCTCAGTGCTTGGGTCGAGCCGGCCGCCTCTCGTTTCCACTTTTAACCTGAGGCCAATTGCGCAAGTAAGCTGTTAATGACTGTTTCATATGAACGAAAGTTGAATAAACACACTGGTGGTAGCTCTCTCATATGTGAGAGGCTGTCTGGGAAGGTACCACCGCAATGTCCATATCTCCGGCTAAACAGCAATGTAAACGCATTGCTGTGTTCCGGCTTGAAGGACATTGTAGCCAGCGTAACTACTGGACATAATGAGACTTAACAACTTATGTCTCAGGATAGCGACCGCAGTGGAATTCCAAGCATTGCTTTGTAGTTCATGGTGTTTTTTGGTTTTGCTACTATCCATGACCGGTTGCATCGCTTACCATCAGACGAATGGCATGCTCCTCTCGCCATTCATTGCAATAAAAAAAATGTGATTAGTAATCCCATGGTATATCTATGCCCATAATAAATGGGTTATTCTTTATTGTAGTTTTATTGTATCTAATCTATTTTTATTAGCACAATATATTTACAGAGCTTGTTCCATATTGATTGGTTTATTTGATAGATTATGGACTGATTAGGGGAGTGTTTTCTTTTATTGGTGGTACGTGATAGATGTTAATCAGTCACATAAAGATTATGTCATCCGTGAGGTAAATACATGACTTGGTGAGCGATATCAAGATACAGATAACATGGAATAAGATTAGGGTATCTATCTCAGAGCTGACAATCTGGCTCTTTAAAGATACGATTCAATCTGATGACAATCGTTTGGTTTACAGTGAATAAAAGAAAGGCTATTAATAGACAGTGTGCCTGTCATAAAATAATAAACGAAAATGTAACACTATTGTTAAACATAATGGAATTCTAAGCTTAAGGTTTTCCAAGATGACAACGGTTATGAAAAATAGGCCCAATTTATGTTCTAATTTCAAGTCAATTTTAACACACCACTGGCAATTGGTCTCTTTTATGTGAAAGGCCGCCTGGGTAGGCCATTACCACCGTAATGTCTATTTCTTCTGCCAAACAGCAGTGTAAATGCACTTTTGGGTTCCGATTTGAGGGACATTGTAGCCAGAGTAACTGCTGGACATAGTGAGGCTTAACATCCTATGTCTCAGGATAGCGAGCGCAGTGGAATGCCAAGCATTGCTTTGTAATTCGGTGTTGTGTGGTTTTGCTACTGTCCAAGAGCGGTCGTATAGTTTATCATCAGGCGAATGGCATTGACTCGCTATTCAATACAATAAAAAAAATACAATTTCGCACTATAAAAAACTTATCTTCACCGAAGTATCATAACAAAATCTTGGAAAATTCAGGTTTCATCGTGTTCTTTGAAAGCAATAACCAAATTAGAAAAGGCTATTTAGCTTACTGTATGTTCCAATCTCTATAAAGCGGAGCTATAATACTGAATTTTAAACCTTATATTGCTGATTGTGAATTGGCTTCTTCAGAATACTGATAAGCTAATGCTTTTCAGATGTATAAAAGTTTATGTTGGTATTTCTTTTTATATTTATTTTTGTAATATAAATGAGTACCTAATTCGGTTTATGATTTGAATATTTTATATGATTTCTGACTTAATATTTGGTTCGTTTAGTATCTAAAGTAAAAACTTTGTGAACTGCTAGGAATACAGTAATCATTATCAGATCTTATGGATGTTATAAAACATATTTTTATAGAACTTTTTTCTTAGATTTTTTGTCGGTTCCCGTCTATGGCTATGCGATAACGGATATTTCACTTTTATCTCTCTCTCTTCAGCCACAAGAAGTCTAGTGCTGAACATAGGTCTCCCCCAAGGATTTCCACATTGACCTGTTGGAGGCGGCTTGCTTCCAGCGGCTTTCATTTTATAAACTTATATACACAGCTTTACTTTTATAAACAGTTGGTTCTATTCCTTGACAAATTCTGATCGAATCAGTCGATTTGCCCCATTCGTCGTCTTTAATGTATTTTATGAAACTGTGGGAGGTTTATTGACCGTGCAAATTCATTTACTAACCCTGTGGAGTTGTTCATGTTCTGATTAACGATTATCACTTAACAGCAGGCCGTCTGCTTTGTCACTTTTTTAATAGAAAAACATGGGAGCTCTATAACCCATCGTTCTTAATATGAGACTTATTAAATTCTTATCACTGAGAAGCCAATGTCTTATCTGTGCAGAGAGAATTTCTTTTCGCCATTCTTATATTGAATATACGGGTGCTGTAACCTATCCTTATGAAAACAAGGGTTAATAGGTATTATTAGTGTAGTAGGAGATCTGTAGGAGAACTAAAGTAACCGTAGTTCAGCGGATTAGTAAGTTGAAGTGGCAATGGGCGGGTACATAGCGCGGAGAACTGATTGCCGATGGGGTCAAAAAGTTCTCGAGTGGAGGCCACGAAGCGGTAAACATAGTAAAGCTCGCGGGACGTCGCTGGATGCAGTCTACTTCCAACATGTCACTGTGGAAATCATTGGGGGAGGCCTATGTTCAGCAGTGGACTTCCTTTAGCTGATGGATGGATGGATGATAACAAATAGTATTAAGAGACAAATTTTTGTGTAAACTACAGGTATTTGTTTCGGATACATAATAGGAATTTTAATATAATTTTAAATTAAATATCCAGCACAAAATATGTAATGATATTTTTCTATGAACCTTTAGAAATTGATGTCAGAAATATTCAAAAACATTTCCGAGTTACGTACAATACGTACAATAAACAGTTATTTTATTTGCTCCATAGAATATCGTCACATTCATGGCTCAATAAATCTTGAGCCTTGGAAAATTTCTTGCGAGGCACACATTCGAAAATCACGAGTAATCCTGATTTAACACAGTTTGTCGCCACATTTCTCACTGGGAACTCTTACTGTAGCGATGGTCCTTATAATTATGCATATAAAGGTGAAATTAGCGTGACAGGTGGAATATTTAGTGTAAACGAATTGTGTACACGTATCGCGAAGGCGTGTTAGGTGAGTATCAAGCAAATTGCTGTTGACAATGTAATTCTCCTTTCATTTGCTTGATCTGAGCCGGGGTATGAAGCTTATATATATTTTCTTTGTGTTTTGTCTCCATTTGACACACCACTCGTCTTGATGTTTAAGGGTTCAGGATTTGGAGTCAGACAGTTTTATGTTTTGATTAATATGAGAAAATAATCTTGTAAAGATGGCATTTGTCTGTGTCGAGACAAGTGAGTGTAATAAAAAATTGGATGCTTTGATATTACTGTTTTTTATACAGAATCTAAATCTTTTGCTTATGATAAAGTAAGACAATAAGTAATAACATACTACGGAACACTATGTCGTGGTTATAAAACACTACGGAAGATTATTTGGCCTCACAACACCACATTTCAATACAAGTATTGAACTTGCGGCCTCTTGTTTTACACTTGATTTCTTAACTCTGCACTGAATTTACTATACTATACCAGTCCATATACATCTCACTGCAAGGCACGAGCCCCCTCTACAATCGAGAATGCGATTTAAAGGGGTTAAGATATATAGTCCACCACGCTGACCTAGTGCGGGTTGGCTATTCGCCTAACGAATACTATAAAATTATTGGCTCATTTTACTCCTCAAGGCTATAAAATATATTTCACCGCAACCTCAAACATTTACAGGGCCTTGAATATTCTGGAACTTCGCATCAACATCTCAATCACGTAATAATAAATCTAATAGCCGTCAAATTGAACAGTCCCACGCAAATATCTGTCGATGTAGGTCATCTACGCCTAGGAAATGTTGCCGAAATCGATACCTAGCACCTGAACATCATGTTGATGAAGCTTGTCGTATCTGATATAGCGAAGTGGAATGCCAAGCATTGCTGTGTAATTCATAATGTTCGTAAGTTTTATTACTTCCATTAGCGGTCGTATCGCGTATTACCAGGCGAATGGCATACTCGTCTCGTCATTCATTGAAAAAAATCTTAATGAATTTAGGTTAATCTAGATAGTATTTATACAAGCCTATACGCCCTACGAGGGTTAAGCCTAGTGTCATCTATAATTCCATAGGTTTATTTATTACTAAAATGTGATAGACTTGGATACTTTCGAGCCCATGTGGCCTAAAATTGCTTTGAACCGCGACTTATGGAATAGGAGGATGGAGATCTTTGCCCAGTGGTGGGCAAAGGTAACCTTTCCAAAAACATTTTTAATTAAATTAACGACCAATTTAGTGTAGAGTATATAACCTTTTAGTTTTAATTTAAATTTCCCCAAAACCAGCCATAGATAGAAAACACTTCAAACAATAAATCGCCACTTAAACCATCGGATAACCATCAATTAATAATTCAAACTAAACAAGTCGGGTCACTTTGATTACTCAGCGGATACTAAAGGGATATCCGTTAAACGATAGATTAAATATTGAATATTCATGGAAATTAACGCGGATTGTTGGCTCTCCGCGAATTGTTAGCTTCGCTGGTTTAGTTCGCGGTAATGGATATAATTTTCTAGTGGGAAGGAGTGTTGTTTATTGATAGTGATTTTTTACATGCATACATACATACATAAACATCTAGCATTTTTCCAAGAATGGGGTAGGTAGAGGTGCAACCCGGACACCGACGTTTCACCTTATGTGTTCCGTCCCACGGATTTATTTGGGGCGAGCCTATCGCCATATCGGGCACAAATTCCCGACTTCGGGCATACTGACTGGCTCTCTTATGATGGGATTTGACCATCGTGTGCTGTGGTCACTATTCAGGCGGATACGATTAGGTATTTTACTCTCTTACTTTCACAGTCTATTTTTTTATTGCAATGATTGATGAGATGAGCAAGCCATTCCCCTGATGGTAAGCGATACAACCGCTCATCGACAGTAGCACAACCAAACACCATGAATTGGGGAATGTCTGAAAGGCGTACCATAGTAATCTTGAACTACTATACAAATTCACATGTTCTAAAGGTACTAACACACAGAAACCCTCACTAAAGCTTTGCAGTCGATTTTGTTAGGTCTCTTGTTCTCCTCTCGTCCTTCTTTTTTAGATTTCCATTCATTTTGAGAGGCCAGTAAAGCATATTCGGTCAAAGTATTACTGATGGTCATGAATGACGGTAATCACTTATCATAAAGTGTACCATTTGCTAGGTTGATGGACGTCAGAATAAAAATGGTATAAATTCTTCCATCAACGGTATCCCATGTTAATAGCATTTCAGTCCCATAAGTCCTCCTTTATACCCTCTTCAGCACGTTACGAGGGAAAAATCATTATTCCAATCCGCAAAAGTGAAGATTATCCCCAAAATATAATGATGTACACTCGTCTTCAGAGGGAAACAAACAAATATTTTACGTCACCGGGAAATAGGCCGCACTTCAAGCAGCTTTACGTCGGAATATAATCACAATAGTAAACAACGTCTTTCGGTAAACAACTTTTATTCTTTGAAACAAGCAATGAATCATTCTGGTAGACATCGCGGTGTTTCGGGAAATTACTGCAATATAACTTGATTTACGTTGAGTTCATTTAGATTTAACATGCTTTTTTTTCTTAATCAGTGGCGGGCATTAGGATTTTGTTGGTGTGGAATAGAGGACGGTGGAAGGACGACCTGGTTAGAGTTGCGAGTCGCTGGATGCAGGCCAACAGGCCAATGTGGAGATCCTTGGGGGAGGCCTATGTTCAGTAGTGGACTTGCTGTGGCTGAAGAGAGAGAGAGCGAGAGATTATACAAGGCGCCACGAAAAAAAACTCTGTCTAGATTTAGAGGTTTGTGTTAGCAAGCACTTTTATTTATAAAAACAAAATATTGTCAGTTTCAGTGGCGAACTTGAATGGTGCCGGATATGAAACGAGAGGCCGCTAGTTCGACTTGGAGACAAATAATATTTAAAATATTTGTGTGATCCATACGTATTGTATTGGGTTATTATTAAGTTTGGGACTGGTGATTGATAACTTTAGTTTTAAATACTCATAAAGCAAAATTTCCGACTAATTCTCCTCCATTTCGCCCTATCTTCGTTACCCTCCATAGTAAGGCCATTAACCATCATATCTTCTTTAACGACATCTAGCCAGCGTTTCTTTGGTCTACCCCTTGGTTGAGGTCCGGGAATATTGAGGATATTCCTGTAAGTAAGAATTTAAAAATTGTTTTACAATATAACTTTCCTTTGATATTATTTCCAAGTAGTAAATTTCATTAGCTGTTCAAAGTTGATAGAAACTAGTATATAATATTGATTAAACACTCGTCACAAGAGTTGTTACGATAAGTATTTTAATGGCATCCACTATATTGAACGCTAATGGAGTAAAAACAAGATAGTAGCATACAATATTAATTTGAAATGAAATGAAATTCGTTTATTGGTCACGCACACATACAAACATAAATTCACGCCTATTTTCCACAGCATAGGCAGAGGTGTAACCAGGACCTCAGTTAACCTTGTATTTTCCGTCCCACGATGTCATAGGGGGCGATACTATCACCATATCGGGCAGAAATTTCTGAGTCCAGGCTGATTATGATTATTGGTCATGTAGGCAATTATATATGATCTTCTTGTTTATTATTTATGGTTTTCAATATTTGAGGATTTTCTATTAATAAGAAATAATGTTATTCAAGGAAATACATTATTTGCGTTTATTCATTGTCTGAGTGGAGCATGAGTATTACTGAAACCACGAGCAGCGATTTAATATTACCACCGCATCTAACGCGGCCTTGCCTGGGAAGACCCGGCGAAACAATTTCGGTGGGCTAAATTACCACTGGAAGTGCACGGTAATTGCTTTTATACACATCTAAACATATTAAAAAACTAAAATTAATGCAGTAATATTTCCAATTTGAATCAAAATGCTTCTTTTGAAATCAGTATAAATATCTTAAAGAATAATTACAATATTTGTGATATACCCCAGTTATCACTTACATCATAGAAAAAAACCATAATGAAAGTAAAAATACATTTACTAATTTACCGGTGGTAGATCTCTCATATGTTTGAGGCCTCCCGGGTAGGTGCCACGGCAATGTCTATTTATTCCACCAAACAGCAGTGTAAACGCATTGTGTTCTGGTTTGAAGGACATTGTAGCCAGCGTAACTATTAGACATAATGAGACTTAACATCTTATGGCTCAGGGTGGCGAACTCAGTGTTATGTCAATGCAATGCCGTGGCTTTGTAAGTAATTGTGTTGTTTCGTTTTGCCACTGTCACTGTCCATGACCGGTCGTATCGCTTACCATGAGGCGAATGGCATGCTCGTCTCAGTCATCGTAATAAAAAAAACTTTTTTCTATCAAATTATTTCAATGAATTACAAAGGTGAAATATTTATACTTCAGCTCATCATTATACAAAAGAGGCCCAAATTCTCGCCTAACCATGGTGCGAATCGAACATTCTTTTGGCCTTACGTTCAGAATTAAGGATTGCTCGATCTACCGCGCTCGACGGGCGTAGAATACTGATGTATTAGTTTGTCGGAAATCGAATCAAAATTGCGAATACCTTAGCTCAGCTTGGTAAGGATTGCTGATTGGGCCTAGTTGTAGGGGAGTATATATAGTAAGTAATAAATATATACCAATCACACAGGTAGTCTTAATTTACGGGAATATAGGACTCTTTGGAAATTTTTATGGGAAGGTAATAGGCTTTTTTCACACACACACATATACATACATGCATAAACGTAAGCATGCACGCGTGCACACATACGCTAATTTTAATTTTTTATTGTCATAAGTAATCTAACAAGAAATCTAAATATAAGAATGTAACCCAAATGATGTTTTTAAAATGCAAAGAAAATAATAATTTATTTTAATAGAAAAAAAAAATTCGCTTGTCACCCTAATGACGCCAACAATACTTGTTTCGCCCAACAAAAAAAATTGGGGAACGAACTTTTACGGCCTAATTCAAAGACAGATTTAAAACCTAGTTTAGTTATATCAAATGTTTTGTCCCTTTCGAACGACTTTTGAATCCAGTTTGAGCGATGAAGACAAAACATTCGATAAGTAAAATAGGTTTTAAAACTTACTATAAATAAGGCAATAAGTCTATGAAGACAAACATTCAACTATTCGCTGCGTTAATTATAAGTAATTAACTTGTTGATTGCCTCATACATAGCAATGTGGATAATTATTGAAACAATTATGCAAGTTATCAATTACCCCATTGTAATGATTTTTTGTATCCTTCTATGCCTCGGTTTTTGTGCTTTGACGTACATTGTGTGTTCTTTACATCGTACATTTTCTGTAATTATAGATCATGTTTATTTTCATTCAGTTTTTGTTCAATTATTGTTTTTATGGTTTGTACAGCAGTTGTGACTCTCAAAACATAAATTGATATTCAAGTATTAGTGTTTTATATTCATATTGAACCTAAATTAGTCTTAAAATATAATCATTATACATAGATGGTAGCTCCATTATACAGGGTATATCAAGACTGCTACAGAAAACGAAGCCAGGTTGTAGTTTTATTATATCTTTAAACATATTTTTTTAGGAATATGTATGTATTTACCACCCAAATACGATGATAGGAAAAAAAAACAAAAAACATCGTCGCTTTTTAGCATACATTTTAGTTGCACTGTGTCTAAAGTCACTAAAACTACCACCTGGCTTCAATTTCGGTAGCAGTCTTGATATACCCTGTATAAAAATCTCTGCAAATACGTCATTCAATATACTTTTTAATTACTAATGCGTATTCACGGCCAGGGGTTATGCTCTAGGTGACAATACAATCTGTCGTAATTGCTTTCTGCCGTCCCCTGATATTCCACGCCGGGGAAGCATTGTCTTTCCTCGCCCGTCCGTCCACAAAGTACTATATAAAGTATATAAAAGTCATTAGATAATTACTTTGATGTTTCTGTGATCCACAGGTATTTGTTTCGGGTCTAGTTGTTTGTGAGAGCGAAAAGTCTCTCGTAGTTCCTGATACCCACGACACAAGATATGATTTTATTGTGGGTCAGGACTATGTATGTGACTGTTGGGTGTATATATATATATATATATATATATTTATAAAATATAACTATTGCTGCTAAAGAATTTTGGAATCGGATGGGGATGGATTTGGGTGGGTGATTTTTGGTTTTGATTTATGGGAAGGATTATTATGAATATAAAGTCTTGTGGTTTATGTGTTGTGAAAGGTAAGTTCTTGGGTTTGAATCCCAGTTCGAGATATCAACTTGTTTGTTTTCTGGTCTCATTAACACCCAGATCGGATACAAGTATTTGTAGATTTCGCATTTGTCTCCTTGCGGAATCGAAACCTTGACATCTCGTTATATAACCAGCCTCTTAAACTGAGCCGTGAAGCATTTCAAGTCCACTTATCCAGCAGTTACTATTCTCCAGTTAAATAGCAAATACACCTCAATTCCCGCAACATTAAATTAATTTGAATTATTCGTTGAACCGTCGAGAGTGCTTAACTCGTTCGCATGAGCTGTGCGTTCAACATCCACGTAATTAGATATACAAGTTATTTGACTTCAAAATGGGTGACTTGGGTTAAACGTTACAATGTTTGCCGTTGACTAATCTTCATGTCTCGGCTTTGTTATAATGGAATTGACGAGGTTCGTGTTGTCTCTCGTTTGTTTTGTTATGAGCTGGATTGTTTTGGATTAAATTGCATTTGGACGTATATTTTTATTAAAAAATATATATACTTTGCTAGCTGCTGTGGTCATTGTAAATTATTGGTATACCGCTAAAACTATGCATAAATTTACGACAGGTCCAAAACCAGAGCATCTTATAATCAGGTTGATAGAAATACGTAAACCTATAAGAGATTGAAAATAATTATTTCCTTCTGTTATCAATATAAAAATGTGTTTATTTTACAACTGTAGACCAAATGAAGTAAAATTTTCATATTTGTAAAATATTTTTTTGATTCATTTTCCGTGTCAAAACTCGCCAAACAAAAAGTTTTTATGTTATTCTACACACCCAACGTTTTTAAATTTAAATTCTTATCGAACCTTTTTTTTCCAGGTCGCCATTTCACCAAATGTGAGCGTGCCAGCCAGTGTAGAGATAAAAAAATCAAATTAACATCCCATTCGGCCAGTGTCAAATTCGAAATTCAAAAATGACGTGTCCGTTCCGCCGTGCATCATCACAACACCAATTTGCAAATGGCGGCGCTTCGGCCAACAAGAAACCGGAGTTTCGCTCCAGAACATCATCTGTCCATCTTCCCGGACCAGAAGAAGAAGATGGCGAGAGAAATACTCTCACACTTAAGCATATGAGCGAAGCCTTGCAACTCCTTACGGCGCCTTCGGTAAGTTATCTTCGCAATTGTCTTTATTTATTCCAAAATTCAAGTATTTTATTAGGAAACTCTAAAAGGGAAAATAATTTATAGAAACAATATTTAGCAATCACTAAGTGATTTATAAAATTAGGCTGACATTTAAAACTGATTTCCTAATACATTTTAGTTTGGTACTCCATAAAAATAAAACGAATTTAAGAGAATGAACGTTTTCGTATATTATTTTCAGTGAAAAACGTGTCACACAAATGAAAGGCATTTTACACGGCTAATATTAAATATTATAGGCCGCCATTTCCATCTACTGTTCTTGAATCCTTTGAAATCCTAGATCATCCCGTAATGGTGTGGGTCTTTACTCCTTAGTTTGCACAAGATCCCGTATCACAGGCGTATTCCTGCGAGGTAGAGCCTTTGTTCCAAGTCTATTAATTACCGCTTGTAGGAAATATCTTCATTAACAGAATAGAGGAATATTGTAGTTTCTTTAATAAATGTGTGGGTATTGGTACTTCATGTTGTAGAGGCTTTGCTGGTTACTTAATTATTTATGTTGCGTGCTGGGATGTCCCTTTGTGTTATAGCTGTTTTCGGTGGTGTTATTATTAAGATTATTTGGTTGCTCGTTTTAGAATTATGTAGTATAAAAATTATCTGTATTTGATTGCCGTGGAGTTCCTATATTCTGTGTTGTTCTATTAGTAATTACACAATTACTCATAAAGCAGTATGCTGACTGCCTCGGTGGCGCAGTTGTACTACGGTATGATTGCAAAGCTGAGGTTCGAATACCGGGTCGGGGAAAGTGATAGGATGAAAATTACAAAGAGAAACATGGATCTCCTGGTTGCACCTCTGCTTACCCCTTCTGGGAAAAAGGCGTGAGTTTATATATGTATGTATGTAATAAAACAGGTTATAATTATAAACTGTCGAAAGAAAACACGAGCCCTTAATAATTGTTTGTGTATTAAGACTGTTTATTAACATATCAACAAATGACCACTTCAAAAAATCACTGAGACAATTTGAAGATTCCTGAAATCTTAAAATATAGGCAGCCTTACTTACCTAAGATCTAAGTTGATGAGCGAAACGACACAATAGTTCGCAATTTAGTTTCAATAATCAATTGCGAAGTTATTTGGAGAACTTAAGCCCTGTACGTAAAGTTAAGTAATAATTCAAGTTATTGTATGAAGTAACTCGTGCGAAGACATTAAAGTGTTTGGATAGTTGTGATGGGGAATAATTTCAATTGTTTGGTAATAGTGATAATTTAGTTTGTTGTTGTGCTTTACTGTATGTATTTAATAGTAATGAAAACTTAGATTTAAGTAGGGTTCGAAATATCTTGTGATATTGCGATGAATGGCGAGACGAGCATGCCATTCATCATTCATGCACGATACGACTGGTCATGGACTGTAAAAAACCAAACAACACCATGAATAACAAAGTAATACTTGGCTTTTCACTGCGTTCGCCTTCCATAAGACAGAGACATAAGACTTCCTGAGCTTCCTGACTTCCTGAGATATAGCGATAGGCTAGTCCCCTATCACATCGTGGGACAGAGCATACAAGGCGAAATATAGGTGTCTTAGCAGAGCCTCTGCCTATCCCTTCTGGGAAAAAGGCGTGAGTTTATGTAGTACGTAAAAAATCGGCCAATAGCGAATTGTATTCTCGCACATAGAGTACTGTTCCATGCCATTAAACTGCAAGCGTAAGTTTGTAATCGCTAAACCTGTGCGCTAAAGCTGGATACGAATAAGATATTTACAAAGACATTTGGATAATGTCCACATACTACAAGGCAATACATAGTATTAGAGATAAAATGACTCAATCTAATCCCCCATTTACACGGGGAGGATTTCTCGTCTCGAAGATACGATTATCGTAAGAATATAAAAAAGTTGCATCGTGTAAACGGTTTTTAGAACACGATAAACTATGGCGGTTATGTCATGCGATAATCGCGTACGATTCTCTCCGCGGGAAACTCTCCCCATGTAAATGGCGCTAAAGAGAGTATAATACTTACTTTCATACAAAAATCGAATCTTTTGGCTCATATATACCAAAGTCCTTGGTCCCACAATAACTAGATAAAGAGCAAACATATGCGGACAAGCATTTATCCCAAATTGTCGCTATTTCAGTGGCCCTGACCCCAAGTTAATTAGGATGTCATTCGTCATCGTTTATCATGTGTTATTAATGTGCGTCATTTTGGCATTAGACCAAGACTGTATTATTGCTCATTTTCGTATACATTGCGTTGTGTATTCGTAATGCTAAGGCTCAGTGAATATAGAGTTTGTAATCTATATGCAATAATTAAAATATAATACTTACACTAAGTTTGTACGGAAATCTAAATTTCATATCAGCCAGTGTTTGAAATCTTTATGAATTTATTCAAATCCAAAGATGTTGTACTTGATGATGTTTCTTGTGAGATAGTGGTACCACCTCGGCTGAGCCTATCTGTACTAAACTTTTGACCTACAGCAAGTTTCTGCCATTTATTCAACCGTGTTTAATTTCGGGTTCATTCAATGTATATTCGATTTTGTTCTGAGCGGCGTTGATGTGTCGACCTATAAAATATTCATCCCTCGCCTATGCATACTTTATCCACACAGTTTTGTTCTGACTATCAGATGTATTAGAGTCATTTTGTTACGTCCATATACGAAAAACATAAAAATAACTTAAAGAGAGTAGTCTCCCCACGGAAGGCAACGACCTGGACCCTTGGCATTGCGAAGGTCCATGAGTGGCGGTCAGCGCTCGCCATCAGGCAGGCCGCATGTTCGTCTGTCTACGAAGGCAACAAAAAAAACATATCTTGTAGTTTATAAACAGTATATTTTGTAGTTGCCCTGCTTTCCGGCTCTTTTGCCATACCTATTATTGGACTCCTTAAAAGCCCACACCATAGGACCCATGTATTTTTTTATCCCGTGGTGCTTAACGTCTGGCTTCTCCATTTGTATATATTTATATCGGAGGATAATACCCCTCAGCTCAATATTTTGTCACCCGCTTTGCTGCAGTCCCTCTGCACAATTATTTGTTACCAACTCCTATTTGTTTTTTCTTTCTGATTAATTTTGATGCTGGTTAAAGGCAAGCTAGTGTCCCTAAGAGATACGCCGAGCTCCGGAGCTCGGTGCTAATTCTTCGCGTGGCACTGTTGATCCTTGCTGACATGAGTTGCAGTGATGGGTGTGAGGGTGGGACCGTCTCCAAATAGTATCCCTAAGAGACTCGCGGAGCTCCGGAGCTCGGTGCCAATTCTTTGCGTGTCATTGTTGATCCTGGCTGACAGGAGTTGCAGTAGTGGGTGTGTGGGAGGGAAAGTCTCTAAAAGTTTATAAACAGTATTTCTAGCAACCATACTATTACTATGCCTCTCTATAATGCAAACAGCTAGAAGTACTAAATATAAACTGCGATTGACTCGAATTACATCCGTATTGATTTTATTGAAGTACTTAAAATTCAATACGCGTATCGCCATCGGTTTTTACGATCCCATTCAGTGCCCATTATAGATGTGATAGTCTGCGATACTATTCCAGTAATAGCCAGCATTATCGGCTAAATAATAGCAATTGTGATTTTTACTTAGATAGGTATTGTTTGGTGGGGATTGCTTTGTCATTTGTATGTATATGGAGAAATAGTTAAGCATTGGATAAAGAAAGAAATGAGGAGATCCGTAGAAGAACAAAGGTTACCGTCATAGCCCAAAGAACTAGCGAGTTGAAGTGGCAGTGGGCAGGACACATAGCGCGAAGAACTGATTACTGTTGGGGCCGAAAGGTTTTGGAGTGGAGGCCACGTACAGGCAAGCGCAGTGTCGGACTACTACTGCCCGCCTACAAGGTGGACGGACGACCTGGTTAAGGTTACAGAAGTCGATGGATGCAGGCCGATTCCAACACGTCAATATAGAGATCCTTGAGGGAGGCCTTTGTTAAGCAGTGGACTGCCTGTGTCTGAAGAGTGAGAGAGAGAGAGAGAGAAAGACAGAGACAACATTTTTTTCTCAGGTGATAAATAGTTTTGTAAGCAGCGATTCCTTCTACCAGATGAACAATGTTCTCTTTAGATGGAGTAGATTATGAGATAATACTAAGAATATATATTTAACATGATCATTGAACACAACATTTAATTAGGACTGCCTGTAAGCGTTGTTAATTGTAATTATTATTCGATGTTGAATTGAGATTCATATAATATTTTTAATTAATTTCAAAAACATTGAACTGCATTAATGAAAGAAGTTGAACCAACCAGCACCACAGCAGGAACTAAAATTCAATAACTAGTTTTAACAGGAAATTGACACGAGACCTAAGTTCGCTCCGAAAGGAAATTACAGCTCCGCAGTATATTATTAAACTGTCTTCAAGTTTGAAAGAAATTTGAAACGCTGAATTATCGAGAGTTACTTGCCGTCTTCGAGTTACTAATTGAAAGGAGGCGCTTGGGATAAATTAAATTTGCACAAATCTGTTACTTGAGACGCGGATGTCGTTTATGCTGTAATAAAGGATTTTTCATGTTTATTATTAAATTTTAATTCAAGAATAAGAGTACATGCCTGTATAATACATACAATAGATAGTACTTGATGTCTGGGTCATTTTGTCTCGTGTATCATAGGAGTAGTGAATCACAAGGACGAAATCTTAGATCGGGCACTCAATTTTAAATTAGTTTTGAGAATAGAAGAATATCATACGAGTAGCCTGGGACTAGAATTTGTGCACAGTTTGGCGAAGGGGTCAATCTTGGTCATGTCCTGAAAACAATTTCGTGAAACTTAGAAATTAGAAGTGGTAGAGCCACGCTGTTGTCTCTCATGGCTCAGCATGAATGGGCAGGCTCATCCGGGGCAGTACGACTGTCACAAAGGAAATCGACGTGAAGCGACAGCTTTGCTGTCGCGTTTCGTTTGTTGAGTGAGATTGCCGGATGCCCAATACCTCTTTCCCCTTCCTATTCTTTTTCCTTCCCGCTCTCCTCCCAATTGGGCCAACAAATCCATGATCCAGCTTTATGGGTGTTCATGGGCGACAGTGGTCACTTATTGTGATTTTTTTTTATTAATAAAGTATTGAAAGAGTTCGTTTGCTGATTCGTTATAGAGTCATCAAGATTTAGTACCTGCTGCTTTTAAAACGACTACCAAAACATATTTGTATGCTCGATAAAATTTTCACATATTCTAAAACTGAAGTATAAAATATTCAGATCCACAAGGTAGAGTAATAAATTGTGTACATAACTGTAACTTAGCAAGTTTATTGGCTCCGCGAAGCTTACATTTATGTACCTTAAGTTGAGTTGTAAAAGTGGTATGGTATCTTTATGCTTCTAGTAGAAAATACTTTATATTGAAGCTATTCATATTGTGGTTATAACTTCATTCTTGCATATAAAAATGCTGTTTTAAATTCTTAGGAAATGTAGGCCCATATTCGTGATTTTACAATCATTAGGTCATTTTAGAATTCAAGCGATCATATTATGAGAAAGAAAGTAATTAAGCGTGTTCTGGAGTGGAGACCGCCTCTTGGCAAGTATAGCCTGGGAATCCCTTTAGCCAGATGGCGGGACGACCTGCACAAAAGGGCTGGCAGCGGCTGGATGCATAAAGCAGCAAACCGGGCTCTGTGACGTACCTTGGCAGAGGCCTATGTCCAGTAGTGGACAGCAAGGGGTTGATGATTATGATTAAATTCCATATATTTTTTTATGCCATTTTGTATCTTGTTTTCAAGAGATAGAGGAATCTTTAATATATGTCTTAAAATAAGTACCCAAAACTAAATTTAACTTAAACAATCTAATAGGTAGTTTCAAGAAAGATAATACCTTCACTTGGTTTAAACAATAAAATATACAACATTTAACTAGGACTATTTACTCAAAGCTACTGCTTGAAAACAGTTGATTCCAAAACTATATAATATAATTGCTTTCATTTTTATATAGTAACATTCTTGCCATAATTTTTACGAAATGAACATACGTTGTAAACACCACATTTTATAACACAAAACAAATAACAAAAATGCCGTTTTTATTAACCCCGGGGTTACTACATCATGAAAAAATGTCGGAGTAAATATGATTATGTTGAAATATTCGGGAATGTCCGTGGAATGGCGAAGGTAAAACCTCTATGGGATCTCACGTATACCTTTTACGAAATTGTTTATGTTTTATCGTACATACTGGGTTAGAGATATTTTAAATTAAGGTCACAAAGGCGAATGTCCAATTTCCTTACATCATTCGTCCTAAATATGAATGACACGTTACTAGTAGGGAAAAGTTATAATTATTTTTAGTAATAATATTATTTTTAAGCGTACTAAAATTTAAATAAATTGATAATTGCATTCTCTAAAGACATTAATTTATATCTAATCGATTAAATAGCTGTTTTCAAATTGCCAGTTTGCCATTTCTCGCGTGAAAAGTGCATGTTTGCTGTTACAACTTTAAACTGTAAATCCGATATTTTTTGTTCTCAACTTGAGTATAATACCGATGTTCATAAACCCGTGCTTAAGCTTCCGAAGATATAGGCAGATATTCCGTTAGTCTCATATTTTGCGGGTATTGTTTCCATCACAAATATGATATAGGGCAAGTTTCTAGATATAAATTATCCGATCAAAATGTAATACTAGAATCTTTAAATAAAAACGCAATACAAATAGTGAATATGGAATGGTGTGTCAATGATAAACGACGTACATTTCGCATGTACGCGCAATGGAACCGTGTCATATCTCAATAGAGCGCACTCATACACCGAAGCAGAGGTAAACAAAATTTTGTTAGAATCGTGTTTTTTGCAAATAAAATATTTCAAAATTATCGTTTTATTTTGTCACAATCAAGTAGGATTCTTTTTTAACATTAACATAAATAACACACTCTAAGTTTTACAATTTAAATGTAAAAAAAACACTAAAAATACTGTTAATGTTTTGAAATATTCGAATTATATCCCTGTCTAATTCTGTCGTCAAGTAAAAGCGTAAGGGCATTGTTACGTTCCGTTGAATGACGTTGTAGTCAGTGATTACTGGGAATTAAAAGCCTAGCACCTAAAGTGGCGAGTTGATAAGCGCAACGCAGTTTCATGCAGTATTTAACAATAATGATTTGTAAGTGGTGTAGCACCAACGACCACGGCGTGGTGGTCTGTTGGTGTACTGAATAGACGCAGCTGCAACATGTTCACGGTGGTCGCGGTTTCAAATCCCAGGGCACACCTCTGAATTTTCATGTCTTGTGTGTTTAAATAAAAAAAAAAAATTTTTTTTTTTTAAAATATTTAAATAAATATTGATGGTCAATCATCATGCACAATAACGTGGAACGAAAACATCGTGATTAAACCTGCATACCATAGCGATTTGTAAGAATTCCTACGGTATGTAAAATCCGCCAACTCGCACTTGGCCAGCGTAGTGGACTATATGGCCTAGCCCCTCTCAATAATACTCTTGATTGTAGAGGAGGCTCGTGCCCCGCAGTGAGACGTGTATGGGCTGTCAGGACCGTACAGTAGTTTCAACACCGGGTGTGGTGTGTATCTTGGTGTGAGAAGGGCAACGCAATGCCTTCCAATGCTAAAAATAATAACGTCAGATTGCTATTGCTTTAAGTATCATTGTTATATTTACCATACGACAAATGATCTGCTCGTCACGTAAGTCTGGCTATTTTTTTTAAATTGTGTTACATGCCAAATGTTGGCGAAACCTGGTATAGGCTATACGCCACTCGCAGTCGGATTTCAGCCCAATATGATTTTTTCAATACGCTAGCATTGCACCTACTCGAAGCACGAATGATTTGTATAACCCCATTCACATCTTGGCCTTTCAATATTTTTTGTAAAGGAATATGCGGAAGCGAAACATGGAGTGTATTTGTGATGTATTTGGATGGAAATGAGAGTGAATGCTTTTTTCGCGTGAATGACGCCATTTGTATTCCTATGTTCAGTGAATTTTGATTGACAGTTGGGATGGTTTTTAAATAATTTATGTGATTTTATTTTAGTGTACGTGTGGTTGGTCAATAAGTACATTAATATAGTAGTAAATATTGAAGACTAATTTATCAAGACCAATACTTTATAATATTGAATATGCGCTACAAAGGTTCTACTTAATGTTTTTTGTAAAAATCAATGGAGTAACTTTAAAAAGGAGGATTTTAATACAAATGGCATTAATGAATTACCACGTTAATGAATACAAAAAATATCAGCCTTAATTTGATATTAAAATTACCTCCAAGAAATCATGAACTTACCTGAAGCTCGAATTTTCGTAACTTTGCCGAATGATGGATGACTCTACTGTCTAAACTTGCCAGAAGTAAAAACAATAAATTACACGTTGTTCCTGACTTATATAATAGACGTTGTTAATGACTATATTTATTAAGTTAGATGTTAAAGAAAATTAGACAAATGATGAAACTTGATGTCTTTTGCTTTACAAAATATTTTCATTTCATTAAGAGTTTTATATTTTGTTAAAAAAATTTAAAGCTTTGAATTGAAATTGGCGCGACACAGACTTCGCCGAATTTATATAGAGGTGAGTCATGGTGTCGGCAAAACCATTGGCACAGAAATCCGATATGAAGCGACGTTTTTTCGGTCTTGTTTCGTTGGATGTACGAGATTGCCAGAGGACCAATACCTTATATGTCTTTTTTCCTTACTATGCAAATTCCACTCTCAAAATTGGAGGGCCTATTTTGAAAGCGTAGCAACTCACTGGTACGTTTCTCATATGTGAGAGGCCGCCTGAGTAGGTACAACTGCAATGTCTATTTCTCCCGCCAAACAGCAGTGTTAATGCACTGTTATATTTCGGTTTGAAGGATATTATAGCCAGAATAACTACTGAATGGCAAATCCACTCAGGATGTTAAGCGCAGTGGAATGACAAGCGTTGCTTCATAATTCATGGTGTTGTTTGGTTTTGCTACTGTCCATGAGTGGTCGTATCGCTTACCAACAGGCGAATGGGCAATAAAAAAACACAATCTAAACTTTGAAATGGCCTTGCCACTTGACCACTTGCCATCAAGCAATCCGTTGGCTCAAACTTTGAACCAGATCTATAAAAAAAGGAGGGTTCTAGATATGACAAATCCCCACTTCAGTTTTTAAATCAATTTAAAACTAAGTCTCCGAACGGAGCAGGGAAATGTCGTAAAATGCAGAGATTATACGGGCGTCGGTCGCTCCGCAGAATGCGTTTAGTCAGCACTTCTTATCTCTACTTAGCAGTGCTTGAGGGTTAAATCTTGCAAAGTGACGCTGTAAGTATATCCATTGTATAATTTTATAGGTATTGGATTTTAATACTAAATCATTTGTTGGTTTTAGCTTAAATTGAGCAATGGGTTTGTAGAGTCTTTATTGCGGAAGTAACTTATTTAATTTCTTTGCAAATGTTCTTTGATTAGTAATAATAATAATTAAAAAAAAATGCCAATTTTTGCTTCATATTTTATTGTAAAATTGGAGTACTATACTATTTTCGGGGATGCTTTTTAAGATTACTACACAACACAATTGAATATGATTAATGAATAGCAATAAGTTAAATAGTTCTTTATTGTAGCCGTATGTAGAACGCACATAACCAAATATGAATTTCAATATCGATATGAGGACAATGGCCGATCTTATCCACGAAATCGCCCGTCACACATCCTCTTAGTTATTCTTACTAGCTTTTGCAAACGGGTTGACTCCCGTGGTTCTAAAATTGACTTGTAATTGATTCAAAAAAAAAACCACCAGTGCACCCCGTGACCACGAAAAATGTAAAGTAATCGAAACGTTGGGAAATAAAAAACAATGTAAAAATTAAGTCAAAGTCGCGATAAAATCCGTAAGAATTCGTTGTATTTCTAAGAAATTTTATGATTATTCAAAATAATAATCAGTATTCAAAATAATCTACGCCTTCTTAAAAAACACATATCAATCTTCTGTGGCAGTGCTGCGTGAAAGAAGAACGAACCACCAATATCAATGTAGTTAGTTTCATAATGACACCCACATTTCGCCTTCTATTTTCCGTCCCACGGCGTGATAGGGGGCGAGCCTATTGCCATTATCAGGAATAAATTCCTGATTCCGGGCTGATAATTAATTGAAAAATCCAATATCAGCTTGCCCGACCCGGGATTTAAAACCGAGACAGCTTTGTAATCGTACCGTTGTTCAACTACGCCACCGAGGCAGTCATTTTACTTTCTAAAAAATATATACAATAAAAGCGATATTATAAATTTTAATATGCCACCATTTCCCTACATTTTATATTTAGTAGTATTTCATACGCACATGACGCAGTCTCACACTGCCGCTCATACAAATTAATATCGCAAACAATAGGACAGTTTCAACAATGGACACATTATAAGTATGAAAATTACGAAGACGGTATATTATTGGGCCATGACACCCATACACGTGGCAGTTAACACGTTTCTTGATACATTGAGAATGAAACATTGTCTCATATTGATAGACTGATGGAGCGTGAGACAAATTTTATAGGACGAACAAAGAAGCTAATTGCTCATCTGTGGGAGACTTAAACTTCTTGGACTGTCGCTGGATGCAGGCTGCCTCCATCAGGTCACTGTGGAAATCGTTGGGAGAGGCCTATGTTCAGCAGTGGACTTCTTTTGGCTGACGGATTGGATTGGGAGACTTAAGCATCGGACATGGTGTGGTCAACCACCGTACAGTGCGGTTTGCTGTGCAGATGAGAGGACAATTAGAAATTACTTATCCCATGGTTCAGATCGAAGCAGCCGCACAGATAGTAATAATAATTTGGAGGGCTCACGACCAAATATGTTCCGGAGCGCGCCAAGTTCGCGGTTCGCTCCGTACCATGTTCGGTCGTCTGTTACGGGATTTACATTTGTCATCCAAAACATATACAGTACTTGAAAATCTTAGGTATGGGCTCCGATATTATTGAATAAACCTACGCTGTGGCAACACTCTTAATTTTTAAATTAGTAAATTTACACAGAAATCTAGCGTAAGATTGAAGATTACCAATGTAAATATTCATTAAAATATAATCACAATCTCAGTCTATATTATGATAGTGTTAAGTGGGATAAGTGTGTTTTGAACAGCAGTTGTAAATGCACTGTGGTGTTCCGGTTTGAAAAACATTGTTACCAGAGTAACCACTGGACTTAATGAGACTTAACATCTGATGTCTCAGGATGGCGAGCGCAGTGGAATGCCAAGCTTTGTAATTCATAGTGTTTGGTTTTGCTACTGTCCATGAGCGGTCGTATCGCTTACCATCAGAATAATGGCATGCTCGTATCGCCATTCATTGCAATAAAAAAGAAATAGTATCTGCAAGGAAAGGTACCGAAGTATCGTCATAGCTATTTACACATCTATCACATTTGGTGTTCCGTGTGAATATCCAGTTTCACACAGACTCGCATACTGTCTATCGGTGAGGTAAACAGCCCTCGATAAATACCCTATGTCGAATGCATTACACTTACCAGGTACATTTTTTGTTGTGACTTTTTCGCAATGATCATGTCATATAACATATAACACTTTTTCTACTTTTTTGTATACTACCGTACTGAGCTATCGCTATTTTGACTCTGACAGTACCAGGTAGGCTGGTTAGCGGGTAAATATATAATCATACTTTATAGCATGACTTTAGTTTTTGTGTCTCTCGAGGACGCCTTTCATATCGACATAAAAATATATGTCATTTTCTAGTACGCATCAAGTCGAATGTACAGAGTCTATAAGAGGTTTTTGTTTTACGTAGCAATGAAAAAACACTACAAAAATAAATAAACGTGCTTAATATTGCTCCGTCTTTACCCTCCTTAGTGGTCAAACAATTCCCGGCAAAGTAAAGGGTGATTCATTAAGCGTTGATACTGGATAGTGTCGCGACGTTAAGGTTTTATTGCACCACTCAGCTCTGATTGAAACGCGTTTGGTCGCTTTCGTTTTAACCGGGAAGCCGGCACATTCCTTTGGTTTAGACGGAGAGCCGGAGCGAGGAGGAGTGAGCCGGCATATTCCTTCGGTTTAGCCGGAGAGCCGGCGTTGACGTGCGGTGCGGTGTCGCTCGTAAATAAAGTGCACCGGTTTGATAGATTTACCAGATGTGCCGGTGTTGTGTTCGGTATTGAATTTGTATTGGAGATTTATTGCGAATTTTACATGGATGAACAGATGGTTGATTAAAATTGTTTGATTTGTATAATGGGTGTAGTGGATGGCAATATTAATTTTTTTTGGAAGGAAAAAGATAAGTTGAAAATATGCCAAAAAAAATATACTCAATTTGAGTCTGACGGATCGTGAAGAAACCTGCACACATGATAGATTTTCTTAACAATTTCAAAGGCGTGTACATAGTCTACCGGCCCGCATAAGTACCAATTCAATTTAAGGCTTAAAATTCTCTTGATTATAGAAGAGGACCTTGTCGAGCAATGGAATGTGTAAACTGATAATGTAATAAAAAACATGACATCATTTAAAAAGCGAGACATTTTCATACACACTATTCCAACTCTTGTCTAGGGTCGCCAAAACGAGACTTATCTTCAACTCCTAACTGTAAGCATTTAATATTGTATAATACACGCTTCTTACGATATATTATGTAGAATACGTTTGTTTAATGTTATATATAAATACTATATGATTTTTTTAATGTGAGTGATAGAATTAGTTTTTCACGGTGACATAATATGATAGATTCTAATAGACAGAAAGATGTAAGAACAGTTAAAGATTGTGTTGCAGTAAAAGTTGTAAATTCCGGATTATTTCAAGAAAACCCTGGGTTGACCTTTCAGAACCAAATGAATCTAAACAAATATCCTACTTCAAAAGCGGGACATAATTCCTCTAAATATATTTTACAGTAATTCCTTTATGAACAATGTTACAACGCGTTGCAAACTGCTCCGAACGTCACATCAATGACAAATTACCCGGCTGCGAATGATTTGATTGATTGCCTCCACGCACTGATTCTGTCGGTTGTGTTCGGGGCCTGTGTACGTGATCAAATGTAGTGGAAATTGAGGATTTTTGCGATTTTGAACATTTGAATTCGTTGTCATAATGACGTTACAGTATTTCAGTCAGTGAAATGCAGGATGATTATATTTTGAAAGAGTGAATATTAAGTTATAACCGACTTTCCATCTGTATCAGCCCATATACGTCCCACTGCAGGGCACGAGCCTCCTCTGCAATCGAGAGTAGGATTGAGACTGGACTAGACTTACCATACCAAAGAGATATATTCGAGTCAGAAATGAGTATTTTATGGGTAGAAATGGCTTCGACTATATCACAAATGATTAGGATCGTCGCGCGTGATATTGAGAAAATACGATCTACTTTCGACCCTGTAATCAAATTGCTGTAATATCTGCGTTTTGTTAATGATATTTTAATTTTGATGTGGTATAGGTTGTAAAATGATCTCATTTTTGTACTTAATATTTATAGTGATTGTGTTGAGAACTCTCGAAGTTGTTGACAAATATGTCTATTTGAGACAAATAGTCCGATTAAGCAGGTCCAACTTCAAGAGAGAGGTTAACCGTCGAATGCAACCAGGATTGGCAGCAACTATATCACGTCTTTTCGTCAAATATTCCTCAGTGCCTAAAGACGAAAATCACACTAGGTAACATACAAAAACTAGACGAAAGTTTATTTGTTGTATGTTACCAGTGATGCCATACGGCACCGAAACGTGGCCCAAACGTGAAAAAAATGCAGCCCGTCTCCCTATGGGCCTGGCCTGGTTAAAGTTGCAAAAAGTAGCTGATTGCAGGCCGCTCCCAATAAGTCGATGTGGCGATCATTAGGGGAGGCCTATGTTTACAGTGGACTTCCTGTGGCTAGAGAGAGATACGGAGAGAGAGAGAGAGAGATGAGATTATTTAGCTTTAATAGATAAAAATGTTAATACATATTTATTTATTCCAATAATATTTACTACACCTTTGATTAATTCAGTTTCCTCTATCATTTTGTCTTTCTCCGCAATTAGAAGGAGCTTGATAAAATCTTCCAGGAATTCGTCTGAATGGCGTAATCCTATCATGTCCTCGCCATTGATTAATATTAATGTAATTTGGTAGGGGTCCAAGGCTGGGTAATTAATCAATCTTTTGATCACTACTCACAGACCATTTACAATTTCCTTTGGCGAACAAAAATCATTACATATTTATGAATCGTGGATCGCGTTCGAATGGATACGTTGTAATTTATTGTTTAACGTGATTTATTGTTTTTTGGGGATTTATTGTTCTGTTATGAATAAAGTGACTGCGAATTGTAACAATGAGTTTATTTGTTGAAGAGTTTGGAGTTACAAAATATCATTCGTATTTTTCGTAGACTGCCTCGGTGGCGTAGTGGTACTACGGTATGATTGCAAAGCTGAGGTCTCGGGTTCGAATCCCGGGTCGGGCAAAGTGATATTGGATTTTTCTATTCATTATTAGCCCGGAGTCAGGAATTTGTGCCCGATATGGCGATAGGCTCGCCCCCTATCACATCGTGGGACGGAATATACAAGGCGAAACGTGGGTGTTCTAGTAGCACCTCTGCCTACCCCTTCTGGGAAAAAGGCGTGTGGTTATGTATGTATGTATTCGTATTTTTCGAAAAGGATGTGTAAAGAGCTTATATACATTTTTGGTGTAGAATATTCTATTTTATTCGGGTATTATACAGATACAAATATAAATATTTCTTGCAAATTGTTATTTGCAAGAAATTATGAAGGCAAAGGTGTTCCCTTGCCTTCATGACATCATAAACGTTTATTCCGTAAACAAAATACTAATTGCTTTTGTAGAATCTAAAAACATAAAAATCCTAAACATCTCTCCAAAAATGCCAAATTCAACCGACAATTACCAATCGACAATCCAATGTTTTCATCAAATTGAAAAGCTCATCTCGCCGCAAGGAATGTCTCGATTGAAATAGTTCCGACTGGAATGAAACGCTTTCATTCTTCCACGTGGAAACATTTGATAAACAACGTGGCGTCTTTGTACCTTAAAACATTATAGTAGGAGAGACGTGGAACATCGACCATCACCCATCTGATAACCAGATGGAATATATTTTTTATTAAGTATTATTGATTAAAAAATATGCCTATGATAACTTGCCTATCGAAAAGTGTTTATGGCTATTTTTAATTGAATTAATTTTTAATCTATTTCCTTTCATCATCTTCAATCTTTTGATAACCGAATGAATTTAATCTTAACTGATATTTTTCAAGACAGAGAATATGCCTAGGTTGGCTCGCCTACTTATTTCTGTTTATGGCTAGATAGCTATACCATTACCAGATGGTAAGCAGATGAGCAGGTAAGTCAATATAAATAACTACACCGATCTAATAACCAATTCAAATAGGTATTATACGAAGTATAATTTAATTAAAAAACCAATCCTAAAGGCTTACCTACAATAATAAAAAATAAAAAATAGTCCTGAACACTTTTCGATGGACAAGTTATCATAGGCATGTTTGTTAATTATTTTTGATAAAAATATGTCTCATGTCTTTATTAGATAGGGGAAGCTCAATCATCACCGGCTCCTAGACTATTCTGACAACTGAAAGAAAAGTATTCTTTGAGGTAGTTTAATGGACGTTCCGCGTCTTTGTAAAGTGTTTGGGATTAGTTTGTTGTTTTGAAGGAGATTGAGTATTGCTTTGAAAAGAATTTGGCGTGTGTTTTGAGTTTGGAAGATTGATGGAAATAGTTGATTGGTAGAGTCGAGAAGGGAATGTGAAAGGGAGCAAGATAAAACATAGATTATAAATTATCATATGATTGAGTATGTATAATATAATATCTTTACTCAGTAAAGTTTACTGCTTCCAGTATAGATTAAAATTAATCTTGAACGTTTCTACATTAATGATCAATTACCACCTTTTTAAGAATAGATAGTATAGTTAGCTTACATCATACAACATGACAGGGTTGGCGCAGTTCTAAGCTGACGTCACTCTCACATATCGACGTGAAATAAACCCATTCTGTAACAGATTTTAACAGTAATACATTCTTCGATTATTGAGAATACTAAAAGCACAAAAACATAATTGTTCATATCTGTGATTTTTTACTCTTGTCACTAAGCGCGTACCACACAAATTTTGCTGTATTACATTCAATTTATTTTTAATCCAAATGTTTTCACAATAAAGTTTTTCATGTAATTACACAATTTAAATACAAAGACGATTATTTTAACCGCTACTTAAAAGTACGAGCATCAGAAACAAACATACATAAGATCAAATTGTACAAACAATATAATCAGAAACTTGTACAATTGAAACAATGAACAATTTATCTCGCCCTCATGCCCGCACGAGTCTGTTCGGGGCGCACACGATTAATGATTCAGTAGACAAAGAAGCGTGTCAGCTTTGAGATTAATGGACGTATTGGATGCGTCTGAGACCCTCTGATACTCCGCTTTACTTTCATTTGGTATGAGTTCATATGAGAGGATGAGAGACTTCTGTGTTCATTGATGGATTAAAACTGCGTGCTTTTTGTACTGGCTCAACAGTGACTGCAGTGTATTACAAAGTATTTATGTGATGGTAAGTACATTGCAATTAAAGAATATCAACCGACAAGATGATTATCGATCGCCAGCTAACACAATTCTGTTAATTTGGTCGAAACTAGGATAAATAAAAAATAAATAGGATAAATCCCATCGATAATTATTAACGTGAGACTATTATCTCTTGTCATTCAACTCAATTATCTTATACCGCCTCATTTGTGTAGTGGCAGCGAGTATAGATGATCCATGATATCCTAGGTTCGGTTTTCGGGCCGGGTAATCCAAGTTAAGTGGGGTTTTTCATTTTAAAATTATCATATAAGTTTTCCGACACTGAAATTTGCCTCTGGCATAGCCCATCTGTGACATGTAATAAAATTAGATAATAATATTACATAAAAAATAAATAAATAAATATAGTCAGATAATCAGTAGGTAGCACTAGTGGAGTCAAGTCAACCCGCACAAGGCAGCGTGGTGGACTATAAATGGCCAAAACCCTCTCAATCGTACTTTCGATTGTAGATGAGGCCCGTGCCCTGCAGGGGGGCGTATATATTGGCTGATACAGACTAGACATGACATCTTTATCTACCACTTCAGACTTAACATTAAAGTGACTATTCCACAAACAAGTCTGCTCAAATAACAGCTCTTTCTACAGTTAGAAATTTGATAATGTCAAATACGTGTTAAGATCAACATTGTTATTTAAAGTTAACCTTTAATTTCGCACTTACCTCAGTAAACTCAGGTGAAATTCCTTTAATTAAACAGTAGGCAATTTTCGGCGTAACACGAACTATTCTGAACGTATCAACGCTGGGGCACGTAAATGTTTGGTGCGTATTACAAACTGTAGCGGGTTTAGAATTTGTTTAATTAAAATAAGGAATTATATAAATTAATTTTATTCTTGTGTTCAAGTTCGAGCCGCCTACTAATGTTTGCCGTTCGTGAGGATTTTCTTGCTCTGGTTACCTTGTTTTTGTATATTTCTCTCTCTTCAGCCACAGGAAGTCCACTGCTGAACATAGGCCTCCCTCAAAGATCTACTATACCTTGTGTTTATATATTTATTATACGCAATATTAAAAGATTTAATGATTGGATTTTTTACCTGAAATTATTATTATCAGCCAGGGAGCAGGTGACATTAAATAGCAGATGCGTAATAGGTGAAAAGTTCCCGTGTGTGTTGTGTGGTTCCTTGTAAGGATAAGTGCAGTACTGTACTGTACTATATCAGAACATACACGTCACACTGAAAGGTAAGAGCCTCCTCTACAATCTAGAGTACGATTGCGAGGGGTTGAGGTGTAGTGGTAAGAAGCAATAATTATAATTTTCTATAAATAATAACTGAAGTCCCCAACAAACTGTGTGTCCATAATTTAGGAACGAGGATTTTTTTATATTAAAAACATAATTTTATGACTATAAGGTTGCCTTCATGACGTTTTATATTTCATTTCGGATTTAAGTGTAACTAAGACTTCTAATAAAAAGTTTATAAGTTACGGCAGCGTAGTGTTCTCACCCGCGTGTATACAACTTTGTAATTATCTCTTAGATTTTAATTACACTAATGAATATTTACTGTCTGAATCGCGTCTTGTTGACTTTTTGGGAGCGGTGCAGTTTTAATTATCCCCTTTCATTGTGCCTTTATGTTGTTAGCGCTGCTTTTATTCGACGGCTCATTGAATGCTATTTTTTTGTTCACAATGCTCAGTGTTTTAAATCGTGAAGTTGAGAGATAATCATTTTTATTTTTAAAACATTCTTGTTTTTGTTCATAATGGCCAGTATTTTTAATGTTAATGGTGAAAAATTTATGTTTCATTGACACTTCCAAGAATAACTACGATATTAAATGTAGGTGCGAGCCGGCTTTTAAAAATTGAATATTGTAGAATGGAGGGCATAGGGAAGGCAATAGGACTCTCACAATATCACTGACTCTACCTAATTTTTCTCTCCGAGTATGGTCCTAATCTGAAAGAAATTGTTCGTACCATGTAGGGAAGATTGACTATGTCTGACTAACAATATATACATTGACAAAAGACAAAGAACCAGGAAGCGGGGTCATAAATAATTCATACATACAAGTAACGCACAAAATGTACCGAGATCCATTTAAATAAAAGGCGAAAAAAAAATTCTTGCGATTTTTCGTGTATTCAAATTGGCTTATGGAATTATTCAAATGAGTCAAAATTGTGGAGTTCACTTCGCGAAGGCGAAGCGGTAATTGCGTTTTCACGAAATAACCTTTAGTCAAATCTGATTTGTCGAACATTGACGAGTGAATCAGTTTAATAAGTTGAAAATTAATTTGTATTACTACACTATATTTTGAACGAACGATTCGAGAAATCAAATTGTTCGCTGGAGTGTGAAATTAAGTTGGCGGTATTTATTTATTTGTATTCAAGATATTATCAGTTTGGTTTTGAAGAATACTGACGCAATTTAATTCAAAATCAAATGCTCTTCACTCAGATATTTTTAACCGTTCATTAAAATTACGTTCTTTACATAAGTATCTTATTTCATATCCACATTCTTCGCATCATAATGCAACCTATGTAGATATTTAAAAATATCTTTAATTTTCCATGAGCGGGGATTCGCATGTAAAAATATTTTCAATATTCAGACATTCCCGTTGATAAGATTTGTCATAACCATGACGTGTCGTTTGCTATGGCTTTTATACATATACAAGTAATTAACCATAACATAGCATCAACAATGCCATTTCAAACAAGTTTCTTTGTGTAGGCTATAATGTGTCCCATTGCTGGACAATGGCCTCCCCTTTCCTCCACTCGACCCTGACCTCTGCGAGGTCTTACCATTTTGGCTCGAATGCATCCAACTCGTCTTTCCGCCGCATCTTTCGGTATACCATGCTGACCAACAAACGAGGATATCAACAGCACAACTCGCCAATTCGCCAGTGTGGCGAGTTAAGGTCCAACCCTCCCGTTTATGAAAAAAAATAACAGCAATAAGCATAAAATGATGTGTTCAATCGAAAGATCCAAATTTAGAGTTCGGAACAAGGGCACGATTGAAGTGAGACATTAATGGTTCAAGAACCATTACTGACATCGAGGGCCGTGCACTTTGGCAACGCTCCCAACGCTAAAAAGTTTACTAACAGCTTCGACTGTGACCTAGAAAGATGTGCCCAATTTAAATTCAGTCATAACAAGAACACCGTACATGAAAGTGATTCTGTTTGTTTGTTGCCTTTTTGTGGTTGAGCTTTTGGTGCAATTGTAATGAATTTTGAGAATTAACTAACTTGTTATCTGTAGAGGGCTGTTATTTGTTGATATAGAAAGATGATATTTTTTTTAAATCAATAATTTATTTTTGGAAAGATTAATTTTAAACATGGTTTTGAAATCCTATGACAAATTAGATTAGACAATTAGGTTGCATTTATAACAAAAATCCCTTCAAGGATGAAAGAATTAGAAATTCTGTCGTCCTTGAGAAGGAAAATACTTGGAAAGTTGGTATGGAAAGTAATGTGCGAATCAGATTCATTTGCAACTTGTAATACGCATGAATAGGCTAGTGTCCTCAATTTGTATAATTGTTTTTATCAAAAGGTTACGTTATACATAATCATAATCAGGAAGAAACTTTTAAAATCCGTTTAGTAATAAGCGGATTACAAATATATAAAAGTTGGTGGTAGGAGTAATAGAAAAGGATGCAACATGCACAACGTGACGTGATCCTCGATAAAGTACATGCGTGCGAGATTAAAAGCGAATATCCCCAGCGCACTATTAAAATATTAATATCTCGGTAATTTTACAACCAATTTTGATTCTGTTTTCGAATTCATGTTTTTTATGAGCGATTTTATGTAGGAACCATTAAATACTGCCAAAATCAAACCTTAGACACATCCCTATTGTGGTATAAATAAAAATTATACCCGACCAAGCCCCTATCAAGTCACTAATTTCAACTTCTGATTCATTATCAAACCAACCCATCAAATTAATGGGTTACTATTACTCAAAGGCCAATCAAAATAAACTCAACGCGGTATCCATTAGACACTTGATATGGTCCGCCATTTTGAGTGATTCATCTGACTCTAGCGCCATTTGGCCGGTCTCTAGAGACGATCACTTAAGGTGTACAGTTACGGGTAGACCCTGAGTTGTACATTGATATATTAGGAGCTGTTTTGAGAAGGAAGTTTCAGTTTTGATGGAGAGTTTGACACTTAAAATACACGTTGTGGGATGAAATGTTTTGGAAGCTGTTTTGTCTCTGTTGATGTTGATTTATGAGTTAGATGAATTACTCGAAATTGTTAAACAAGAAAGTAAAAGGTTTGTTCAGAGGTACTATTTTGTAAAGGTGTTGCTGAAAATTAGTTTTTGGACACAAATGTCTTAAATATACTTCTTGAAAATACATTCTTTGATTTTTTATAACGAAATTATTAGTAACCCAATTAAGCTTTTCAAATCATTAAAAATTGTTTCAAGAAAGATCCAGAAATAGATTATAGTCAGAAATAAGGTTTAGGTTAAGTTTATGAATCTATCTGTTTCCAGGAAATTAAGTAATATAATATAATCTTATTATTGTCCTTGGCCCAAACTATTCCCTTATGACTTGTGCCAAAACCACTACCCATCGAGTCTTTGTTTGCCGTCCTTCAATTTAATTAGACAACCCTTTTAGCGCTCTATAAATACCCAATCACTGTTTCCGACCAGAATAATGTACCAATTAATGAAAATGTTTGATATCTCTGACATTTATTTGTTATACTTTTAAGTATCATAGTTCAGTGATAATGGAATACGGATCCTCAAATATTGTTTGAAGTACAAAAACGGTAGATAATCTAGTAGGTAATCTTATAAAAAAGCGTGTTAATGAAACGAATGATTTGCGATGGCCAATAAATACTTTTACAATTTTTTGCAACTCATTGACATATTTTTCTTGATAAAAAAACAGCCCGGAGTCAGGAATTTGTGCCCTTTATGGCGATAGGTTCGTCCCTTATCACATCCTAGGACCGAACATATAAGGCGAGATCTGGTGTCCTGGTGGCACCTCTGCCTACCCCTTCTGGGAAATAGGCATGAGTTTATATGTATGTAAAAAATAATGTGTATTATTTATTAGCCATTAATTTTTTTATAAGTAAGAGTTAGTTTTCGCTGAGAGCAAAAAACATCTGGTTGAATGTTTAAAATATCTGCACTTTGTAGAAAAAAGGATGGAAGATGTCTGAAGAAAGAAGAGCCTCTTTAAATTTTACTTTCAAATGAACCGAGATGGTGTAACGGGAACTTCACGGTGGTTTCTACAGGAAAGTATGTTTTATAATAAACGGTATCATTCAGCTCAGTTCATTCATGCTTTCCGTCGCAATCTTTTTGTAAAATTGCTCTTGGATTACGGACAAATCCCATGTCAAACGGTAAACTTTGCTTCGATTGACTATGGCCAATGTAACAGTAAAAATTATTGTAAAAATGTTGAATGCCAAAATAATACATAACTCTTGAGACAAGTATTGTATTGTATCAGCCCATATACGACCCACTGCAGGGCACGGGCCTCCTCTACAATCGAGAGTACGATTGAGAGTGGTTAGGCCATATAGTCCACCACGCTGGCCTAGTGCGGGTTGGCAGACTTACACACCGTAGATTGTTTTTTTTTTTTTTAAATCGCTACGGTATGCAGGTTTCCTCACGATGTTTTCCTTCACCGTTAAAGTGCGTGGTGATTGACTATCAATACACACATAACTCCGAAAAGTCAGAGGTGTGCCCTGGGATTTGAACCCGCGACCACCGTGAACATGTAGGCAGCCGAATCTGGTCCGATACCACGAGGCCACCACGCACTTGAGACAAGTAATCAATGCTAATTTTACCCCTATAATACAGGGAGCGCAGGAAAATGGCGCACTTGCTCAGTTGGATACAAGGGCATAATATTAATATGATATCAAAGAAATAATATTTGGAAAATACCTATCCGTTTTGGAGTTATGACCTTATAAATTTTTAAGAATTACCACCACCTTTTCTAATAAAACCGGTTGGGATGGGTATAGCACAAGATTTAAACATATGCGTATTTTTTAGTTTCGTCGTTTATTAAATAGTTAACGAAATAAACAATGAAAATAATTTTGAACAACAACAAAACTTTCATATACTTCGTTTTATCATTTGTTACAGAGGTACATAAGTATCAATTTGGCGTAATACGTTAAGGGAAAGCACGTGTGTTGTTAATTGTTAATTTCTCGGCATCTTTGTTATTATCAGACTACGCTATGAAAATGCATTTTAATCTAGACGCAATCACGATTTACCGAAATGTATATTAGCAAGTGCGCCGTTTGTTTGCGCTCCCTGTATAAGTTGCGATTTCCCGATCCAATCTCGTCTTACCATTAGATGAGTTCTGTATATGATTCTAGCGAAACCCGTCCAATCTTGAACTAAGGCAAAGCGAAGTCCCTTCGAAGCTATTTGGGCAACCCACGGAGTAATTTTGCATTTTGTCGGGCACAGATTCTGATAACTTTCGTACAAAGTTGTACAAGCAACATCCCGGTAGTTTATCGACTTAGGGTTTATTTAGGTCACTATTAATAGCCTATTTCCCGAAAAGGTCTACGTTAGGCCAGTCGGCAAATTGTGAGCCTTTTTTTAACATGTACAACATCAAGTTCCGCTTACTCCTTCTGAAAGCACTAGTTCTATAAGACTATTATTACAACAGATATTTTTTATTGTAATGAATGGCGAAACGAGCATGCCATTCGTTAATGGTAAGCGATACCACCGCTCATGGACAGTAGCAAAACAAAACAATACCAATTACAAAGCAATGCTTGTCATTCCACAGCGCTCGCCATCCTGAGACATAAGATGTTAAGGCTTATTATTTCCAGTAGTTACTATGTCTACAATGGAATTCATACCGGAACACAATAGTGCAGTGACACTGCTGTTTGGCGGGACAAATAAACATTGCGTTGGTACCTACCCAGGCAGCCTCTCTCATATGAGAGACCTCTCTTTCTCTCTTCAACCACAGGAAGTCCACTGCCGAACATAGGTATATCTCATATGTGAGACCTACTACTAGTAAAAAGTACCAGGAAAAGAGCACTACCACCAGCTTCTGATATTTTCTATGATTATTTACGAAGTTAAAATGCATTCGAGCAAAATGTAGAAGTAATTACAGTATCAAGTGGAGTAGCAAGTGACATTAAGTGGGGAGAATCACACAGAAAACTGATGGCCGATGGAACGGAAATATGCTGGAGCGGAGGCAGCATTGGTGATTATGTTGCTTGCTGGTGCAAGTGCAGTGTTAGATCTCACAAAATGTACAGAAGACCTAATAGAAATTTCAGAAAGTCGTTGGATGCTACTCGTTTACTAGATAGAGATCGCTGTGGAAATCCATAGGGAAGACGCATTATTGACAGTAGATAATGGGGGCATGGGTGTTTTATTTAGAAAAGTCCTTTGAATTATATTATGCGACACAAGACAATTGCCCTAATGTGGGATCGAAATTTTGCTCCTTTGTGAAAAGAAAACTAAGCTCAAGTCAATCAGCTCGTTTCGTTTCCATCCATCATTCGTCTATTTTCATTATCCTAAAACTACCCATCCATGTGTTATTGCTTTCGTAGGTATTTACCGACCATTCTAACTTTTCATTAATCTCCTTACCTCCAAATCCTCCTATTTGTTTTTTTCTTTCTGATTAATTTCGATGTGGGCTAAACACAAGCCAGTGTCCCTAAGAGACCCGCCCAGCTCCGGAGCTCGATGCCAATTCTTTATGTGCCATTGTTCATCCTGGCTGATAGGAGTTTCTTTGCGTGCCACTGTTGATCCTGGCTAACTGGTGTTGCAGTTTCGAGCGCATGGGCGAGAAAGTCTCAAGTCTTAATATAAGGTAACGTCCTTTACCACCCCTGCAATAAAATAGAAAGATCCACAGAACTGCTTTCAAATGTATTTTATATTTGTTTCGAGGTAGGCGTAGTAGAGGATATTACAGTCGACGTTGCTAAGGCTTCGCGCCCTTGCCGCTAGTCAGATTATATCGTCTGTATGTCAGCGTAATATAGCGAATTCAATAGCCACCGACCATTACGCGATTCCAACTTATTTTGGGATTATTAAAATCACTGCCAAGATGATGGATGGGAATGTCTTGGATTACATTCACAGTTTAAATTAATCTGGGAAGGAAACTTGTTGTTTTCAAGGTCGAATTGTTTATCAAAGTTCACTTGAAGATAATAAACTGATAGTATTTAATAAAAAACTGAACATATTACAACGAATATTAGGTTTAGAGCAAGCAGCAAGAAGGTATGAATTGTGGATGACAAAAATAATATTATAATTTTTATAATCTTTGCCATAAAATTTTGATTGTCAGTTTATTTTGTTTCGTAAAACTGAATTTTATTTCGCTAGCGACCACTATTCTCGTCCTGTTAATTTCTAAAATATCTTGCACACACATGAAATACTATAGAATTTGTCACTCGAGTGCTTAATGTGCTCCCTCAAGCACAGATTAGCAGCTATAAAATTACTGAACCATTCATTCTGTCTTTAACCACGACCTCCAGCATCTCGGTACATTTATTTACATTATTGTACTTTACGCACGAACTTCCCAACTTCGTTATTTCACTTAGAACTTCCCACCGCAGCTCTTTAAATTCTTCGCATAAGTTTACTTGTGAGTGGCTGCAGCTGAGCCCTAAATGGCTTTGTCGCAAACTCTTCCTTATGTGCCTCTTAATTCCCTGGGGTTCTTGGATATGAACTGAAGTGAGTTATGAGGAAGCTTAGTCTGGCTTTGTTATTCTCTTTACTAGTTCCTTGTTAGTGTTTATATCAGTTATGAAAACATTAAGTCTAATAGAAAAGTGAGGTTATATTACTAAAATTGAGATATTGTGAAGTTTTAGTTATCGGATGTTGGCAGTTTTGACTTTTTTGGCTATTTCCTGCATTGTTTTATCTGTTTTCCTAATCCGCACATTTTGCATTGGCCTTCAAAAACCAATGAGACATTTTTGAAGATCAGCAGCGTCATCTAAATTAGCATAGGTTAAATACGTACCTATTATACTCAAGTTTTATTTATTTATTTCATTTAAATGAATCAACACTATTACTATATGTTTATGAGCAGCAATATCTTATCTTAAATCGGCCACTTGATTTAAAACTGTTTCAGATCTTATAACACACGACTTATATATTTTTAAGGGCATTCCAGTTTTTTTGTAATTTGCTTTAATTACCTTGAAGGACTTTGATGTTGTGAACTAAAAATTCCGCAGATTGTTTCGTAATTTTGGAGCAATGTGTTTTCAGACCACCTGCTTTTGGACAATATGCTAGAATAATTCTTGTTTTATTACATACATACATAAACATCACGCCTTTTTCCCAGAAGGGGTGTCTACCCTTCTCTGTCTAGAGGGTGGTCTCTGTCTTTTGTGTGTTCCGTCCTATGATGTCAGGGGGCCAGCCTGTTTTTTTACCTATAAAAACAAAATGTAATCCCAAACAGGCCAAAGTAAGTTTCAACTAGGCCAAGACGTTATGAAAACAGATTTTATCCTTATAGGAAGCTGGTTTATCACGATAATGTATTTTTACTCATCGTCCACAGAGTGTATACATAGGTCAGAATTTGTATATAATACGTAGTTATTTAAAGTAAAGTCCAGTTCTTGGCGTGCTATTTTTTTTAAATGCCAAGTGGTCAGCGTGGTGACGAATCACTAAGTTTTATAACATGTCTAAATTATACGATTTACCACAACATACACAGACAAACACAAGATGCTACTCAACTTTCAATTACAATATCCAATCCATATTTTTATTCACGGCCGGTTATTTTCAATGCTATTCTTGTTTGAGGTTACAGCGTTTATAGATTTACAACTGTGAATTTAGTATAAATAAACTCGTAAAACCAGCCGAGAAACATCTGTCTCGAAATATAAATTGTGTATACGAATCGTATGAGGAAGTGTTTTTAATTTCCTTGCCCGCCCGATATCTCACGGAAATTAATGTATGAAATAGATGCTTGAGTTATATCGTAATAAATGTCGAATCTCGTTTTATTTGACGTCTGTATTATGGTCGTGAGATGTGATGTACCGGTTTTGGTGACGTCACGGTTGTCTGGCAGATATCGCTTTAAGCGTAACGACCGCTCATTACAACACTTTTGTTGTTGTTTTTTATAATTGACTGTATCTTTTTGTTTTGGTTGCAATAAAGAGTTCTTGTATTGTTTGATACTACGATGGGATAAACTATTTTAGTGAGATCTTCAATTGATTCAAGAAAAATGTTGGGAATGGAAGTCGTTTTATCTCGATTTGATTTCATGTCGTACATATGTGAGATTGTAGCAAACTTATTTAATTGATATTGCTGCAATTTCATGGTAATAATTGTATACAGTAAACAATTTTTTTCAGTAAATTATGTAATCTTAGTAAAACACAAAAACTAGATAGTTCGATCCGAAAATTTAATTCAGATCTGAGAGACTACATCCTACTTATATTCTTCGCAACTAGATCAATATGGCAATGAAAAAGTCCACCTCAAATAAATATTTCATTAATATCCACGGATTACTAACATATTCTCTTCTCTTCTAGAACGAGTGCCTGCACGCAGCGGTCACTTCGCTCACCAAGAACCAGTCCGACCATTACCACAAATACAACTGCTTGTAAGTACTAACTTGATAAATAGCAATATTGGTGAATAACATTTTCCCATATACTGATTATACAATCAGGGTCTCTTTTTAAATTGGCCGTTTAACACTATTAAGAGATCCCGCGCGAAAATAATATTTTGTCCTCTAATTTGTTGGTTTTATTTCGTTTTAACGAGTTTAATGGAGAAGAGAGCTAACTTTATGATTAGTGGAATTATGTACCAGTTTTTGTTTAATTTTTAAGCATTACATGGAATTACAGGTGGCGTATAGGCTAAAGTTTTCCCGACTAGCCAATTAGAAAGTGTCTTTTCAGTAATTTTATTTTGGATTTCATTATAACCACCACACGTCTTCTTTATAGTAACATCGCAAATCTCAGTAGCCCAAATAAAATCAACAAATTGTCCACAGACGCAGACTACCTGACGACGTGAAAACCTGCAGAAATTACGCGTACCTACAAGAAATTTATGACGCGGTGCGAGCCACTGACAGTAAGTAGCTTCTACCATCAATCACCACGAGAATAAAGGGAAAATGCTAGTGATTATCATAAACAAAGGGGCACAATCGTAAGGGAATAAATCTCGGACTAATGGTGTATTTCTCTGTATGATTATGTCCGTTTGTGGTTGTCTGGATGAGTTTGGTGTTCATTGCTACTTTTGTTAGCGATTTGGAACTGTCAGGCACTTGATTGCCAGCAATGAATATTTAAAAAATAAAGGTAAAGGTCGCGGGACGTCGCTGGATGCAGGCTGCCTCCAACAGGTCACTGTGGAAATCATTGGGAGATGCCTATGTTCAGCATTGCACTTCCTTTGGCTGATGGATTGGAATGAATATTTCCGTCTGTTTGTGGTTGTATGGATGTACATTCATACTTTTGTTGATGATTGTAAATAATTATATGATTGATTGCGCGTAATGAATGTAAGATGCAATGTGTGATGATTAGCAAGTTTTGATGCTTTTAAATTATATGTGCGGAAGTTTTGTTACATGGTTTGTAATCTTATAGTTTTAATTGAAATTGCTAACATTTTGTCGCTTTAATTTTGTTTTCAATCGCCTATTAGGTGCATAGTTAAATAACCTATAATTAATATTAAAATACCGAATACAAAACACGAAATAATACCACCAAACAATTGAAAAAAACATGTCTGCATAGAAACAGTAAAAATAATTAATAAGTAAAATTTAAAACTACTCCACCTGTAATAATGTCATTATCATTTTTAGCCACATAGTATATATTAAACACAAGCCTTCCTCAAAGATTTCTAGACTAGACAAAAAAGTAATAAATGAAGCACAAACACAGCCACAAGAACAAACAACACCGTTTGAACAAATATTTGTCCAAATACTATTACTGGCGCTGTTATTCTTTTGTATTACAGCAAATAATGGTATCAAGGTTAGGAAAGAAAAAGGTTAAATACAAATCATTAGGAATTTATTTTTGTAGATATATTTTTTGGTGGATTGTTGGTAATGGACTATACGCGGCTGCCAACATGTTTACGGTGGTCGCGATACATTTGCGTAGGTCACAAAATTAAAATAATAATGTAAAAATATTACAATCGTTATAAGATGGCAAACCAATTAGAAGTCAAGTAACTTAAAAAAAATATCCATCAAAATATGAATTCTCAATCTTAATTATTAAAATCTTGAAAATTATTTCAAAATTCCGCCTGAAAAGATTGATATTGTTAATTCATCCAAAAGTTTCGTCGACGTCGCCTAAATGGATTTTTTGATAAACGACAAAAGAATAAAGTTCGTTTATATTATGGCTGAGCTCTCACCCTTTGAAAGTACATTTCTCTTTCGCCCCTTCATCAACTTTTAATGTTTTTTTAACGAAATCCATCAGGTAATGAAGTATTCTGATATTTATGGGTCATGTTATTTAATTTTTTTAACTAGTTGTAAGCAAATATACATGCTATCTGTACTTAAAAATGCCCAAAATATATTTTACATACCTACAAGACATTTTCATAGTCTTGCTAGTAAATAAAGGAATAATTATAGTAAAAATGAGACGAATCTGTTAAAAATATATGGCCCTTTTTAATATTTTTAGATCTATAAGAGATATTAAGTACGCCGTTCTTTGAATTCAATAATAATTTAGAACCAGGCAGCTTATTTGCTATTCGTTGATTATGTTTTGCTGAAATTGATGGAAGAATTTCTAATTTAAACGGATCAAACATATTATCATAATATAACCATATAAACATTACATACAGTTGTTAATTATTAATTAATGATATGTTCAGGAACTGAATACCAACATTAACATGATGATATTTGTGATGATTTTTATGAATAGAAAATATTTTTTATAAATATGAAAGTTTGTTTATTAGTTTGCGTACAAACACAAATATCTACCACTAAATTTAAACATTTCTGTTAAATCAGTATTGCACTAGTTTGGAAGATGAGGCAAATATTAATATTTAAAAAAGTGTTGGATCGTACTTTCATCGAACACAAGGACGTATCATTCATATACAGTAATAATAGGCATCAAAATCACATTAAAGACAAATTTTCATTCATTATTAGCAGCGATCACGCCACTCATAAATCAAATACTGAGTTAAACAAAGCAAAATTAGCGTGAAACATTTCAAAAGCTTCATTAATAAACTTCCCTAATTACTTTTCTTGCATAATATCTTTTGTTTGTGTTAATTAAATTGAATCCGTTTAACAGTTGTAAGATGAGAATATTTCAATTGTTCCAGGTGTCAACACTAAGGATTTTATGGCAAAATTAGGGGAATATTTAATATTAACAGCTTTCTCGCATAACTGTCGGCTGGAGAGGGCGTTTAAATGTTTAGGCACAAATTTAACAGAATTTCTGACCACATTAGACAGTGTTCATGACGTGTTACACGATCAGGTAAGGCACGCCTTTGGTAACAGGCATTTTGCGTCATATACCCGTATTCTGTATTAAGCACTTAAGATCCAACAATGCTATATTTCAGATATCAAACTTGATTGTAAGTTTTAAAATTCAATTTCAAAACTTTCTTTTCCAATGAATTGGTGATTAGGTGCCAAAATTTTCATGCAGAATTAATTTGAAGATATCAATTTCATGCAATTCAATTAAATTTTGTTCAATCTCTTACATTTTTAACTATAAAAAAGAGCAGATTTTAAATTCAAATTTTATTTTTTCATTAGCTTTTATTCGTGATTAGATTTTGTAAAATATGAAAAGAGAGTAAGTAAGGTTAAATTTCGTAATTAATTTAGAAGCATATAGAATATCTCTTTCGCAGGATACACCGCTGAAGGATGAAACAATGGAATACGAGGCTAATTTCGTGTGCACTACATCACAAGAGGGGAAGATCCAGCTTCACTTGACCACGGAAAGTGAACCAGTCGCGTATCTTTTAGTGGGAAGCCTTAAAGCTATAGCGAAGCGATTGTACGACACACAGACGGACATAAGACTGATGAGCTATACTAATGATCCTAGGAGGTTTAGGTAAGAATTTCATTTGCCTTTATAAACCAATTTCATGATAAATGAATAGATTTATAAATACACGCAACAATCACATGTATAGCCCTGACTACACACTAAGATCGAATCTTGTGTCGTCGGTATCAGAAGCTACGAGAGACTTTTTGGTCTCACAAACACCCAGACTCGAAACAAATACCTGTGGATCACACTAATTTTTGTCTCCGTGTGAGGATCGAACCTGCATTCGTATGATTCCCGGCCAGCGTCTAACCAATTGTGCCACGGAGGCTGTCATGAAAACCAATATTATGATAATATTAATATCAGAAATTCAGAGATATCTTTTTACACTTCTTGGTATCAAATGGTGAGTGTAAATGTAAGGAATTCGAATGCTAAAATGAATAAATAAGATATTGCTTGTTAGAGTTCGGAATTTCTAAATTATCAAAGCCGTCTCTTACTCATTATAACAAAATACAAGACATTCACGAAACACAAAGCTTTGATACTATAAAGATTCCCATTGAGGTGCTTAGGGATATTTGAACAGATTTATATCTCCGACGTAAATTACTCTTCAGCGCGTAAACGTGCATAATAAAAAAGAGCGTCGATTAAAAAATATCTACTGGATCCCATTTGTACAATTATTGAATATCTCCAGGCAATGTTAAATCTCATCTTGTCTGCTACATTAGAGCTAAGAAGCTTTTTAATTTAGATGTCAAAATTCAATTTCAATGTTTGACTTTTGAATGATGTTGATTTATCTTCGAGAAATATGAAGTCATCTTAATGCTGTTTAATTTGAAGCATTTCTAGGTATGGCTATTGGATTATAGTTAGATACTTTAATATTTTTTTTGTATTTTAAACCTAAATTTGAAATTTTTCATCATCATCCAGTGTATTAATTACGTAGCAGTTCATAAATACATTTAAGGATTTCCGAGGAAATAGGTCTGAAAAGGATATGAGGCTTTTCTCATTCATCCTGATTTGCATATATCTCATACATAGCCTTTAAATGATACAAACATAAACTCACGCCTTTTTTCTCAGAAGGGATACGCAGAGGTTCTATCAGGACACCAAGATTTCGCCTTGTATGTTCCGTCCTGCGATGTGATAGGGGGAACTAATAATGAATAGAAAATTTCAATATCACTTTGCCCGACCCCGGATTAGAACTCGAAACCTCAGCGTCAATCATATCGTAATACAACTGCGCCATCGAGGCAGTCAGGCCTTTAAATTATTTTATGACATAATTGTAGGGTCGTGGATTTAAAGATATATGCTGATTTTAAGTTGTTCGGAATTTGTTCATATTCATAATGTATGCGAGAAACTAGATTATATCGTATATGAGGGTCAAAGGATTTAGAGATACTGCGTTACATGAAATAATACGCAATCTAGATCCAATTATAGTCGACCCGTGTAAGCTGGATTAAGATTAAACAAACTCGTATCTAGAGCTAGTAATGTTAAATACAAAACGAAAGCATAAATTAAGTGTCATTTCAAGTTTAAAGGTACTAAATATAGCAAAAATAACACGCTTTTTATAAGAAGGTTAAATATTTGATAACAATTTTGAAACCCATATTCTTTCTAATCAAATTTCTTTGAATAGCCTTGTCTAAAGTATACAACGCTCTTTAAATAGATATTTTTCTCATCTCAATGATTTTCTATGAAATGTTTGAACCAGTTTTAATTCTATTACGCTGATGAATTCTCATAGCTTAGTTATCAGTTTTAGAAGGTAAAAAAATATTTACAAAAGTGACATTTGACTTCAAAGGATGTTTTTTTTGCACTGGTATAATGAAACAAATTGATTATAAATGACCTGATGGCAAGTGCTTTCAGTCGCGATAGAGAATGATGATTTTACTAGTGGTAGGTCTCTCATATGTGAGAGGCCGCCTGGGTAGGTACCACCGAAATGTCTATTTCTACCCCCAAACGGCAGTGTTAATGCATTGTTGTGTTTCGGTTTGATGGACATTGAAGCCAGAGTAGCTACTGCATGTAATGAGACTTAAAATTTTGTCTCAGGATGGCGAGCGCAATGGAATGCTAAGCATTGTTTTATAATTCAGTATGTTTGGTTTTGCCATTGTCCAGAAGCGGTCGTATGGCTTACCATAAGGCGAATAGTATGCTCGTCTCGCCATTCATTGAAATAATAAAAAATATGCTTATCTCCTGTCAGTGGATATAGTAAGGCATATTTGCTCGACATTGTCTATAGTCTATACGAACACTGAACATAAACAAGGACTTACGTGATTCACTACAATAAGTTTTTTAAGGCATATATAGTACTTTTTCATAAGTGAAGTTCTAATGTCGCAGGGTGTCATTGCATGAATATTGGCCGCCTTGAATATGTCCGGCCTGAAATTAGACTTATTGTAATTCATAATGAAATTTCCTTTGTCAATTAAATTCATACATACATACATACAAAATCGGCATGCCTGTATCCCATAGGGTTAGGCAGAGACTATGGATCGCCACTTTGCTCTATCCTGACATACTACTTTCACTTTCACTTCACTTCATCCACTTTCATCAATCTCTTCATGTATGCTCGTCGGTTTAGGGTACTTTTGACCTGACCCTCGTTGAGGATATCACCGATTTGGATGGTGTAGGTTCGATGAGGTCCATAAAATCGTTTCATATTTGTGCCATTACACATTATCTCAATGATTTTTGTATCTTCAGGTATGAAATAAACGCCGCACCATTACACCAGAAGTCCAAAGAAGATAGTTGCGAAGTGGTCAACGAGGCTGCCTCAATTGCGTCGTCAAGTAAAGTGACAGATCTCAAGATCGGCGTGGCGAGTTTCTGCAAAGCGTTCCCCTGGCACTTCATCACTGATAAGCGGTTGGAACTTGTTCAATTGGGTGAGTTTATCAAAATTTTTATGTTATCTGTATTTTCAGATTTAATGTTAATTTTCTATTTTAATTATGGTCAACGAGCATCTCTGACTTTTCGGAGTCATGTGTGTATAGATAGTCAATCACCACGCACAATAACGGAGAAGGAAATCATCGTGAGGAAACCTGCATACCATAGCGATTTGCAAGAATTTCTATGGTATGTAAAGTCCGCACTAGGGCAGCGTGGTGGACTATATTGTCTAATCACTCTTAATCGTACTCTCGATTGTAGAGAAGGCTCGTGCCCTGTAGCCCACTGCTACGTCCCAACGTATCTAGGCTGATACAGACACGAGCGAGCAGTTCAACTGCCTTTACGTTGTGGAAATTTGGTGGTAGCTTATAAACATCTTCAACTACTAGATTCTACAGAATCGTTGATAAATAAATAATAAATACACCCAACAGTCACATACATAGTCCTGAACCTACATCAAGATCGAGATTTGTGTCGTGGGTATCAGGAGCTACGAGAGACTTTTCGGTCTCATAAACCTAAACTCGAAACAAATACTTGTTCACACAAACATTTGTTTCGCTGCGGGGATCGAACCCGCGGCCTCTCGTTTCACAGCCGGCGTACAACGAACTGCACCACGGAGTCTGTCAATTGTCAGTTTTAGCAGGTAGAAAATGTAAGGTTCTCCTTATCATGAGCAGCAGTATGGCTGACGATAGCCATCATTCAAAGGAGTTGTTTAACATTACCTTTCTCATAATACCTATAGTCGACGTCTCCCACCGCTTCAAGTAGGCTCACAAAAGTTTTATTTATCCCCTCAAGAAATAAATCACGTTAACATACGCGTACAAGTAATAAACACGAGTTTATCACGGAATAGGAAACAGACCTCTTTTATATTCCCTCCTTTCGTACCTATCAATCATTTCGTATTCATTGCTTCTGATTCCGGATGCTTTTTATGCTACATCAGATATGATTCTTTCGATGCGACCTTCGTGGAACCTTGGCATTATTATAATGAGCTGATGCTAAGCTGATATTATTTTCTTTGTGTCTTTTTTCTGGATTCCAAAATCCTTTAACTGTGATCAAAAGATGAAGATTGTCTTTGAAATAATAAGCTCCAAATACGTGTTCTTCGTAGGAAATCCATGATCGTAAGCCTAGCGCAGAAGAATTAATTTTTTACGTTTTTATGGTAATATTATTTATAAAAGGTGAATTAAATTATACAAGTAACTGTACTGTACTGTACTGTATCAGCCCATACACGACCCACTGCAGGGCACGAGCCTCCTCTACAATCGAGAGTACGATTGAGAGTGGTTAGGCCATATAGTCCACCACGCTGGCCCAGTGCGGGTTGGCAGACTTTTACATACCATAGAAATTTATACAAATCGCTATGGTATGCAGGTTTCCTCACGATGTTTTCCTTCACCGTTATAGTGCGTGGTGATTGACTATCAATACACACATGACTCCGAAAAGTCAGAGGTGTGCCCTGGGATTTGAACCCGCGACCCCCTTGAACATGTAGGCAGCTACGTCTGGTCCGTTACCAACAGGCCACCACGCATACAAGTAACACAGTAATATAATCATCAATAAATAACAACCTATGTTAAAATCTCTTTGGAGCGTAATATATTATATTGTAAGTGGATTGGTACATCAAACTAGAAGCTTATAATTAATTTTAATTCTATAGGCATGTGGCGAAATTTGGAACTACAATTAAAATTTTAAAAATATCTATTTAACGCATTGTTTGAGATATGTTTTCATAATATAAAAAACAAGCGTTTATACTCGTAATTCAATAGTATTAACATGCTCAATATATAAAAATTTGAAGATAGGAAAACTGTTCCTTATATTTTGACAATGTATTCGCACGCCAAAAGATCATACATAATCTATACCAATATTACATTTGATTTAATTTTTCTATGTAATAATTATTTTAACATGATAAACCTCTTTAAAATACAACACAAAAGTAAACTAAATAATAAAAACGAATTATAAGGTATAAAGATGATTTGCCCGCAAGCTTGCGTCTGCGAATAGAATCCCGAATTTAGTAAGTCTCCAAAGCTATTCCCGTTTGACCCAGAAAGGCTGGAGCTGAGAAAAGAGCTGGTTTCAGAATGACAAAAAAGATGGACTGAGATCTTTTTTAAATTTCTTTGCGGAATTTATTTTAACTTTGTGTCGTTCTAAGTTGTATTTGAATAAAATCTGTTGTAGTACCTTCCGAGAAAGATATTGTGATTGTTTGAGAACAATTGTTAATATTAATGCGATGGTATCGACCAGTTATAACTCTACAAACAATGGGATAATATGATTGGGAGAGAAAAATGTTATTCTCCCTTTCTCTCCCTCTTCAAGCACAGAAAGTCCACTGCTGAATATAGGCCTCTCCCAAGGACAAAAAAAACATACATAGATAATTGTATTGTATCTGCCCATATACGACCCACTGCAGGGCACGGGCCTCCTCTACAATCGAGAGTATAGTGAGAGTAGTTAGGCAATATAGTCCACCACGCTGGCCTAGTGCGGGTTGGCGGACTTTTACATACCATAGAAATTTATACAAATCGCTATGGTGTTTCCTCACGATGTTTTCCTTCACCGTTATAGAGCGTGGTGATTGACTATCAATACACACATGACTCCGAAAAGTCAGAGATGTGTCCTGGGATTTGAACCCGTGACCACCGTGAACATGTAGGCAGCCGCGTCTGGTCCGTTACCAACAGGTCACCACGCACGCAATACATAGATAAACTCACGCCTTTTTCCCAGAGGGGGTAGGCAGAGTTTCTCAAGGCAGTAGTCAGGACACCCACGTTTCGCCTTGTCTGTTCCGTCCCAGGATGTGCTAGTGGGCGGGCCTATCGCCATATCGCCATAAAGATTAAACAGATTCTATAATATCTAACCTACTGTAGTTTAGACACCGTTCAAGTCTGTTTATATCTTGTGCGTGTAAAACACCAAGTAATCGTCAAGTTCTCACGACTGTATCCTAAAATGCTCCGCGATATAAAAACGACCATCCAATCAGTTTTTCGATTACCCCCGCGATCACTTAGCACCTATTCCCAAAGCCTATATCCTTTGATTTACGGCTCACTCAGCGGTAAGCCATAATTATTTAGTACAGCTACATTTTATCACCTCGTTGGTTATAGGTTCTTGAAAAATACACCATATTTATTTTTTCGGGTTGGATATTTTTTTGACTGCCTTGGTGGCGTAGTTGTACTACTACAGTACGATTACAAAGCTGAGGTCTCTGGTTTGAATCCCGGGTTGATGGAATTTACTATTCATTATCAGCCCGGATTCAGGAATTTGTGCCAGATATGGCGTTAGGCTCGCCCCCTATCACATTGTGGGACGGAACACACAAAGCGAAACGTGGGTGTCCTAGTTGTACATCTGCCTACCCCTTCTGGGATAAAGGAGTGATGTTTATATAATATGTTTGTATATTTTTTTAGGAGATTTCGTCTTGAATTCAAACTTACATTTATTTGAGAACCCAATTATAATCATGTAATAATCGAACCAAACAATAAGCATTAATATGTTATAGACATGAACACACATCCGACTATTTGATATCACAAAATTATACAAAATGTATAAAAAAGAAATAAATGTTTCACACTCTACTAATTTCTGTGTAATAACAAAAAGGTCAGGCGACATCCAATTAAATAAGTTTTAATCACTAACTCGTAATTTTTTATAAACTACACCAATTATTACAAATGGCTGAACTTTATAAATGATTTCAACTGTATTTCCTACCTTCGTAGAAATACTTTTTTTTACAAAGAAACCTTCGATAAAATTTTATATTCCAATGATAATTGAAGACATGTGGAAGTACGTCTGTCCGTTTGTCATTCACACACGTCTATATTTCAGTATTCCAAAAATGATCGATAAGAAATAATGCAAAGTGATAGCCAGTGATCTGAATTTTTAGGATTAATGTTTTTCTAGATAAGCACTGGCTTTCATCCCGAGTATTTATGACGGAAGAGCATAAAGAAAAAAATTTGCTTCAAAAGTCTAAGAGATTAAACTGTGTTCGGGCGCATAATATGATTGTGTAATATAAACCTGGACACATACACTCACGCCTTTTTCCCATAAGGGGTAGGCACAGATGGGACCACGACGTCTACGATGTGACAGGGGGCAAGCCTATCGCCGAATCGGGCACAAATTCCTGACTCCGGGCGAATAATGAACAGAATAATACAACATCACCTTGCCCGACTCGGAATTCCAACCCGGGACCTTAGCTTAGTAATCATACCGTAGCATAACCACGTCACGGCGGCAATCATAAACCCGTATACATTTTTTTAAAATAAATATACCTTCAGGGTAAGCAAAGTTATCATTTAAATTCAAAACCCAAAAATAACCACAGTTGTAGACAAAATTCAAGAGGAATGCGTTATATTTCAAGCATTCCAAAAAATATTTTTTGTCTCCCTTTTTTTATCTTCAAACGCAAATAATGATGTTGAAATAAGACCATTAAATTCGCGGCTAATGTCGGATGGTGATTATCGGCGGTGTTACGAGCGCTTATTTTCTTAGACGTTCGGTTGCCCTCCAACCATTCGTTTTAATGACGGCAAGGGCAAAGGGAAATTCGTTTTGAAATTCCACCATCGATTTTGCGCTCTGTGTAGATATTTTGTGTGGCAATTTGCTCTTAATTGCGTTTTTTATTTTGATGTTTTTCGTTTTATATGAATCTTACTGATGGGTTTTAAGAAGATTACAAAAATGATGTTACGCATTTCGTCTGTGTTTTTTGTATGATCGCATTTTTTTGTGTATGGATCGATTTTAATGACTCTTAATAAAAACTCTCTTTTGATTTAACTTTTCTTTCCTTATCACTTAAATGTGGGTAATCGATACCTTTTACTAGGTTACTAGAGTAAAATTATTAATGTGTTTACTAAAAAGCAACTTCCATAAGTATAATAACTCTTGCAATTTCGTAAATTATCCCCGAGTATTTTTTTATGCTATGTTTGGGGTTTCCCTACGAGATCGAATCAGAAATGAGGAGATCCGTAGGAGAACTAAAGTAACCGACTTAGCCCAGCGGATTAGCAAGTTGAAGTGGCAATGGGCAAGGCACATAGCACGGAGAACTGATGGCCGATGGGGCCAAAAAGTTCTCGAATGGAGGCCACGAAGCGGAAAGCGCAGCGTGGGACGTCCACCCACTAGGTGGTCAGACGACCTGATAAAGGTCGCGGGACGTCGCTGGATGCAGGCTGCCTCCAACAGGTCACTGTGGAAATCATTAGGAGAGGCCCATGTTCAGCAGTGGACTTCCTTTGGCTGTTGGATGGATGGAAGGATAATTTCTTAATATTTTGTTAATGAAATGTATATATTTTCTTTATCTTAGTTTATGAAAATCGACGTTGATTTGTACACTTCAACACATCTTCATTTACAAAACACTTGAAGTAGATGCGCCGTAATGTACCACCACCATCTAGCGGCGAGAATTTAAACGCATAAATCTTGGCAGCGGAATACTCCGCTCGAGTTCCTTGCATTATTTATACCATACGTTTAGGTACGCTTGAAATGTATTGAGATTGGATTTGAATTGTAAATACGTAAGAATTGGAATGTAAATATGTTATTTACATATCTGCAGTTCATTGCAGGCTTTCTAAAGAATTGAAATGTTGATTTGTAGAATGAGAGCAGCGATGGAAAATGTCTTGGTTGAAATAAATGTTTTAAATATTTAATTATTTTGCCTAACTTTTCGTCCATCTTATACAATTTTGTATTAAGAGGTCTTTGAGTATAGATAGAATACTCTGTCTCTCTTCAGCCACAAGAAGTCCACTGCTGAACTTTTTCAGCCCATATATGTCCCACCACGAGGCACGGGACTCCTGTACGATTCAGAGTACGCTTGAATGGGGTTAGGCCGTATAGTCCACCACACTGCTCCAGTGCGGGTTGCCTACTGTTAAACTAGGCTTTAATTGTTCTTTTGATATCCTGTGCTGATGGTGAAATATATTAATAGCGCGCGGATACTGTCTACCGTACATATTAGTACAAAACCCATCGTATTTTTTTGCGATAGAAACCGTGCAAGAAGCGTTAAATATTTCACTTAATGATGTTTTATTCCGACTGCGCTGCATTTGCAGGTTCGCTATTGTCATTAGGTTACAACAATATAAAAATCAGAACCGAAAATAAATTGTTTTACTTTTTCCAGCTTAATTAGAACAACTCGCGAAACTGGCAATGGATTCTCGGCGCGTAACGTAAATATATTGCGACCAATTTTTTCAAACGCTACGAATGTCCCGCCATTTGCCGAAACGCGATAAAATAAATGGAGGCGTTCATTTTTTCCCGTCCATTTGCATACATCGCTGTTACATTACGACAACCGTTTGATTTAAGCCTAAATATTTTAGGTTTAATATATGCGCTTTGAACGGGAAAGTTGTAACTTATGTATTTTTAGTAGGACGATGGGAAAGCCAATGAGAATGACTTTTAATTTATTTTTCAGATAAGGTACAGAAAAGACATGGGAATTTATTTAACATAAAATAGGATTAAATGAAATAATATTAAAATTGTACATAGAATAATCATAATTTATAACATTAAGCCTGATATTATATTGATAATATCGTAGTACTGAGTTGGTGCCTTCTCTACTATAGAGGCCACATCTTATTGAATTGTGCAGGTATACAAAGTTAGTTTTTGTATACTATAAAATCGAAACACCCCAATTAAATGTTGGTGTTAAAGGTCAGACAGAAATATGAAATAACAATAATACTGGAAAACTCACGCGGTTCCAGGATAGTATAAATTATGCACGTATGTGGGGCAGCGGGCAGGAAGGGTATACTTGTAACGGCCTGCTGTAATTGTAGGTATCTGTGAGCAACAAACACACGCCGGATTTTTATTGATCAACAAGGTTCTCAATATTTGTGATAAAATATAAAGTATTTTAAAAAATTGTTTAACGGATTGTGCTACTGATTCTCAATAAAATATTTTAGGTAATATTTTCGCTTTGTAAGATACTAATAATGAAGTTGAATGACATCGAAGAAGAGCGTAATTGAGTATCTACTATCCGTAGAACAGTGTTCCTTGCGTAAAATTATCGGTTATTAATTATCGGTATTTATCGATATTGCCTTCGACACTAATAAAAAAAGTACCGATAATCGATAGCTCATAATTATTGACCTTGACTTTCTGTATCGCTCTCTTATCTATCCCTAGCCTTATATCGAAAAAATATTACAATGAATTACTTCATTAAAAGTTAATAAAAAAACAAATAAGAACTCTCAAGGGACATTCCTCCGCTTAATTCGAGATTGAAGAGAGAAAAAATTACATCACAATAATAATTTATCCCTAAATTAAACGAGAAAAGCGGCGTCGTTAAATTGCCCCCGAGCTATTACAGAAGGAATACCGTAATACTATCCCGTCCTATTAAACAGACAATATTTTGTGTTGATTTTATATAATTTAGGAAGCTATTGTATGTGATGATGAGAAATTCTGGTAACGAATTGTGATTAGATAAAAAATTAGATGTAATGAAATCGAATTACAAAGAAATTCTACAGTGCACGTCTGCAGGATGCACTTTGATCGATGGGCCAAAATCATCGAATGGATGCCGCAAAACGGATCTAGGCGGAGACGCAGACCCCGAATGCGACGGCGGGACGATCTCGATAGATTTAACAGGGCCTGGATGAAAATTACTATCAATAGATATATGGTATTCATAGATATATGCAAGAACTTAGAGGAGGCTTTTGCCCAGCAGTAGGATATTTTAGGCTAGTATAATATAATAGAAATATATAAATATGGCCAACGATCTCACACTTAGGTCTCGTCTTAACACAGTAAGCATTGTACATACAGCATTGTATCGTAAATAAACAAAAATGATTTCTTATCAAAAGTAAGTTATGAGAAGGCTAATTTATGTCTTAAGAGATGCATAGTCTATTTGAAATGCACGGCCGTTATCACCAGGCGCATTTTAATTGTCATTCTAGAATAAGATAGGAAACACCTTTGACTTTATCTAATTACATAGATTGCATTAATTGCATGGTATACAGACGATAAGGTCATAAAGACTTTGCAAAATCAAAAGACGACCTACATAGCTAAGCTACACTAGAGTTTCTTGCCCGTTCTTCTCTAGTGAAAACCGCTTTCCGAACCGGGTGGTAGAAAAAAAATGACTGAATCTAAATAATGTTGAACATTTTAATGGATTCAATAAATTATTTTCATTTTCATTTTCATAAGCGTGCACAAAATCGCTTGATGCAAAGCACTATGGAAGTCCTTGGTGGACCCATGTTTTCAGCAGCAGACTTCCTGTGGGTGAAGAGAAAGAGCTAGAAGGACGAGAGAAAGAGAGAAAAGCAAATTCTCGGGTACCTACTCTCGTCCTTCACAAAGATATATGGAAAATTCTAAATAAGTAGAATTTGAAGTGTCCATCAGTTAAAACTAATGATATACAAGTTATTAATAATGCATATTCTTTCACGTCTGCCCCTGCTTTTGAAGGTTCATTAGTGTTCTGGCTTGACCTGAATAATGCCTTTGTTATTAATGAACGCGATGATAGAGCGAAAGTAAAAAACTGCCGAGGTCAACCGACATCGCTTAATCAAACTTTATTTGGGAATAGCTGGATATTTTTAAATTAGGCGGTTAATGAAAAAATAATATTATTAGTATATCATATTAATACCTGACAACGTCATCGTTGAAAAATAAAACATAGTGGCCACGAGCGGTCCGCCAGGAATGTAACGAAGAAGAAGAAGAAGATATAAATAATAAATATATACTATCAACAGTCCCGTAAATTGTTCTGATGTCATGAGTCCATAGTAAAACACCAAGTCTTGTTGTGTGGGTATTCAAAACTACAAGAGACTCTTTGGTCTCACAACACCGAGGCTCGAAACGATAATTAATTTGGGCTACACAAAATTTGCCTTTATGGATCGAACCTGCGGCGTCTCGTTTCCCAGGCGAATCTTTACCAATAGCGCCGCGGATGCTGATAACTATTACACAACCTTGTTGAGTTTTTAAACGTTTATTTCCTTTAAGAAAAGTAACTACGCAAAAGAGATGGCGTTAATCTGACTGATAGTCGAAAAATCTTAAGCAATTTTTCTCCAGTAAACTTAAATTCATACGCGTAAGGACTGGCGCAGGTAAAATATTTTACTTTGGGTATATTATAACTATTTACTACGTTAAACTATGCACTAGAATTCTCCGCAGATACCTAAAGTATGCAACGTCAACAAACTCATATAAAGCCAATGTGGTGCCCCTGAGGATATCTCTATAATAAACTCTTTACATTTTAATGTAACTTTTTCATTAAATAAGTTGTATGACCAATTTTAAATTGTAATAAGTTTTTAACACCAGCACGAGAAGTAAATAAAATGCACCTTATGATAATTGTAATAATATAATTTAATTTTTTTATTAATTTCACTACATTTATTGTATTTATGAAAAGGTATCCATATCCAAAATCTAACAAAAAAATTTATAAATCCATTCGGAATCAAACAAGTTACAAACCTTTTTAGATCTTGTAGTGGGAGTAAAGAAAAGAGGTGCAAATATGTGTCAGATATTGCGATAGGCTCGCCGCCTATTATATCTTGGGACAGAACACACAAAGCAAAACGTGGGTGTCCTGGTTATTCCTCTGCCGACGGATTCAGGCGTAATGTTTATATATGTATGTATGTCATCTAAAAATATAATTTTGTTGTCAAGCGAGATACAACCGGTTTCGGGCAGGCCAGCGTTTTATTAGTATCAACCAAATTTAACCTATTAATCAGTCGTATTCTCTCGTATTAAACAGATATGTGGTTGATATAAATAATAATAAAGCCCCATTTTCACGGGCAGAGTTTCTCGCCTCGAACGATACGATTATCGTAAGGTTATAAAAAAGTCGCAGCGTGTAAACATTTGTCACAAAACGAAACGGTTATGTCATGCCATAACCGCATACGATTTTCGCCACGAGAAATTCTCTCCGTGTAAATAGGGCTTAACGCTAATTGGTTTGAAATCAGTTATATCAATGTTGATCCCAAAACTATTTTTTTTTATTGCATAGGTTCGGCATACGAGCAAACAGGTCACCTGACTATAAGTGATCACTGCCGCCCATGAATATCTACAACCTTGGATCATGGATGTGTTGCCAGCCAGGAAGGGGAGCGGGAAGGAAAAGAGATGGAAAGAGTATAGGGGTATTGGGCATTCGGCAATCTCACTCACCGAACTAAACGCGACAGCTGAGCTGTCGCTTCACTTCGATTTCTTGTGAGACAGTGGTACCGCCCCGGATGAGTCTGTCCATTCATGCTGAGTCATGACTGACAACAGCGTGGTTCTACCACTTACGGACATACCCACTACAAGTGTAGTATAAGCAAGTGCCTGGTTCATTATATCGGGTTCTCCCACCTTTTTGTTGTGTCCGATATTCCAATGAATTCGAATTTCCGACCAGCAATTTTATAGTTCGATAAACACCTACATTTTCATTAACGCGGAGTACGCATACATTATTTAAAAATACCTATAAAGTACAAAGTGCTAAAGGCACACCCGCAAAGGCGCGCCGTTGTAATGAAACTTTTATTATTCATAATGAACTATGACGTCAGACCTGCAGTTCGTTTTTATTGTATCGTATTGTCGGATAAATATGCTAAAATGGTAAATTAAAATAAAATTGTTTGAGGGATGTTATATTGTTAAATTAATTAGATAAATATAGATAGTATTAGTCAGGTTATAGGGAAAGCGAAGATAGCCTAGTTGAACAGTATACTGGTATTAAAAGTGAGATATTCGAATTCATGTGCCTTGAACAACTTGCCTTCCGCTAACTTCTGGAAGTAATTTGTGTATTCATAGTTAATTAACGCCCTATTGAAGTGTGTGTGGCCTGTTGGTAAACGGACCTGACGCGGCTGCCAACATATTCACTGTGGTGACGGATTTAAATCTCAATCACACCTCTGACTTTTCGGAGTCACATGTGTGTATTGATAGTCAATCACCACGCACAATAATGGTGACGGAAGACATCGTGTGGAAACCTGCATACCATAGCAGTTTGCAAGAATCTCTATGGTATAAAAAGTCCGCCAACCCGCACAAGGCCTGCGTGGTGTACTATATGACTTAACATCTCTTAATTGTACTCTCGATTGTAGAAGAGACCCATGTCCTGCAATGGGACGTATACGGGCTGATACATAACACTTGTCCATTCATATCTGCGAGTAGTTACCAATAAGATATCTTTGATATGATAACTATTTATTACTCCCACAGGAGCCGGATTCATGCGCCTCTTCGGGACCCATTTGGCCTCGCACGGGTCATCCCTGGGCACGTACTTCAGACTGCTCCGTCCCCGGGGGGTCCCGCTGGACTTCCGCGAGATCCTCAAACGTGTCAACACACCGTTCATGTTCTGCCTCAAGATGCCAGGTTCCACTTCTCTGGCAGAGGTGAGTCTAGATATTAAGAGTTACGTATGTGCCTTTACTACTGATTTTAAGGTACATATTTTCGATATATTTGTGGAGTATGAACTAAAAAGACATACGTGTGAAGAACCCATAATAATGTATCCGTTCAATCTATTGTTTGTTGTTTTGTCTATTATTAAAATATTGTACAATGAGCTTACATCTTATACGTTGTCATCATCGTTTTTTATTTACAAAATGAGCATCCTTCAAAGATTACATAGCGACCCTTAGGAAGCAGAATGCATCCAGCGATTTCCAGCCTTTAAGAATATATGAAGTAGCATAAAAATCTAGTATAACACCCATTATACAACATCAAAGAACTTATAAAATAAATAGGTTTAACAAAGCGGAAACAAGAGGCGAATTCTCAAAGTGTTAAGTACATACCCGACATCTGCGAAACAAAGCCATTGCACCTTGTTAATTAATGCACAAAGCCCGGAGAAATCCTCTTTTTTTGTAAAAACACAAACGGCCGAGTTCCCAGAATTTCCCGGGATGATTAAGGGATAAAACAAAGGGGATGGGTCCCGGAAAATGGGCAAGATTTAAGAATAATATTGGCGTCGAGACGTTTTTAATTCTCTGAGAAGTCAGTGTTGTGTTTTGACATTTCATTATCACTTTATGGAAATTATTTAAGCCTTTTCAATTGTTGCTTGAGCCTTGCGAGTACAGGGTGGTGGAAAAATAAAATATAAAATTACATTATGATCATAACAAACATTTTTATCATGCAAGTTAATGAGGACTGCCTCGGTGGCGTAGTGGTACTACGGTATGATTGCAAAGCTGAGGTCTCGGGTTCGAATCCCAGGTCGGGCAAAGTGATATTGGATTTTTCTATTCATTATCAGTCCGGAGTCAGGAATTTGTGCCCGATATGGCGATGGGCTCGCCCCCTATCACATCGTGGGACGGAATATACAAGGCGAAATGTGGGTGTTCTGGTAGCACCTCTGCCTACCCCTTCTGGGAAAAAGGCGTGTGTTTATGTATCTATGTATATGTAAGTTAATGAGGAAATAATAAATCATAATCGCATAGTACGAACAATTTTAAAATTTATTGGTTGGAGAATGTCCCGCCTTCAATGTAAGCCAGGATAAACAGTGGAACGCATTTTAATGACACCGAGCACTGAAGCTCAGCAAGGCTCCGGGAATGTCGAACTTGTCTTTAGCCCGCAACGAAATCAATCATAACGTTAAACTAATATGAACTGGCAATATTATAATTAAAACGACTTATCAATCAAGTTAGATAATATGTTTTTTGTGATAAAAAATTACATTGTTCGTAAAAACTAACGCATAGACAGTTTTAAAAGTATTCATAGGCAGTTTTAAAACATATTTTAGTAATGGAATGTTTTGTCTTCTTCGCTGAAACTGAATTCAAAAGTCGTTCGAAAGGGACAAAACATTCGATAACTAAAATATAAATAATATAAATACACCCAACACTCACACACAGTCCTGACCCCACACTAAGATCGAGTCTTGTGTCGTGGGTATCAGAAGCTACGAGAGACTTCCCGGTCTCACAAACACCCAGACCCGAGAAAAATACTTGTCGTTCACATAAACATTTGCCTCGGTGCGGGGATCGAACCCGCGGCCTCTCGTTTCACAGCCGGCGCCTAACCAACTGCGCCACGGAGGCTGTGGAGGCTGATATGTTTTGAAACTGTCTATGAATAAGGCTGTTATACAATAAAACAGATATAGAAAATAATAACTAGTACAGTTGTTTAAGTGACGTTCCGTCCCGGACAGATTTGTAACAACAGGAATTTACTTGACGTTGACAGGGGCTGACAGGAAGGAAATTAAAAGGCAATATTTTGCCAGGCGCGAAATACGAGCCGAAAATATTGCGTCAAGGGGTAAAACTTTTATCTTGGAAAATATTTTTGTGAAACGATTTGCAGAGTTTTTAAATACTTCGATTTATTTTTAATTAAGTTACTTTTTTGTGGAAGTTTGAATTGATGTTATAAAAATAAATAATTTTGTGTTTGTTGTTAGGACAATTCACACACATCAAGTTGCACGTCTAGTGTTGTGGGTATCAGAAACCACCACAAACATTTCGATCCCACAACACGCAAAGATCACACAAACATGTGTCTCTATAGGTATCGATTTCGTGGCATATCGTTTCAAATTCAAAGCATTTTGTGGTTTAAGATAATTTATTTCTCAAAGGAATTACAAATTCACTTAAATGCGAAATTACACTATATATAAAGCATTTTATTGCGTTGTACATAGGTAGAAATGGTGTTTAATAGGTTTTTGTTTTGAGCAGCCATGACTTATTGGCATGCAATTTCAATCCCCCCATTCAACGAAGCAAGACTCAAGGCCACCAAAAACCATCAAACTCATGAAATAAATTATCTCTCACACCGCTAATAACTTGAGCGATTATTTTAATACAACGATGGTATAAGGCTATTTCGACGGTATTTTCGGTACATTTGCCTGACAGAATGTAATCTGAGCAAAAATAGCATAATCTGTGTTAATCTCCTTTCCCCTGGAGGAATATTTCCAACGTTGTTACGAGCGTCATCAACGCTCAACATGGTTTTTGTACATCGGTTATAAGCTTGCTGGAATTGTGTATTTTATGACAATGTTTTGAGAGTTTTTTTTTCGTTGAAATTTGAATTAAAATTGATATGGTTATTTTTAAGTCTTTTATAAATATAATAAGAGAAAAGAACGTAAAATAACATGTAATATGATGTTAATAATTATGGATTATGGTGACATAACGAAAAATGATACGTGATTTTTATACCGCGCGTATTAAAACGTGGAGTTGTGAGTTATTTTGTGGTTAATATTATATTCCATCATATTTTATATTTTTGATCATAACGATAATTAGTGTTTTCTTACTTACAATAAACATTAAGTAACATAAAAATATTCAACAAGGAAAATCATCAAGTCAGCATGCGCCATTTGTTTCGGAAAGTGACTGATTGCCCATGAACACCTTAATCATAATTCACCGACTTGAGACAGATCCAAAAAAGGATAAAGAAAAATGTTTTTTTTTATACAACTAAAGAGGTAAGCAAGCATTTGTCCGCCTGATGATAAGCAGTTACCGTAGCCTATACACGTTTGCAACACCAAATCTTACACACACAAAAGAACATCAGCCCACATGTCGCGAATTACTCAAATACGTTAAAAATTTGACCCACTTCCACGACAGTAAATCGAGGAGGATAAACATTGACAGCGCTTAATACCGTAGCTACTTTTACTGGTGCTAAATGCAATGCTGTGTTCCGGTTCGAAGGACATTGTAGCCAGAATAACTACTAGACATAATGACATTTAACATCTTATTGCCCAGGATGGCGAGCGCAGTGGAATGCCACGCATTGCTTTATAATTCATGGTGATGTTTGGTTTTGCTACTGTCCATGAGCGGTCGTACAGCTTATCATCAGGCGAATGCTGCTCTTCTCGCCATTCACTCCAATAAAAAATAAAAATAGACCCACTTCCACAACAACATATCAAAGAGGATAAACAAGATTAACATTGACAATACTTAATACTGTAGCTGCTGAATGCCACTCAGAGTATCTGATCGCTGTACTGTCACGCCTGATCCAATCTCCCCGACACTTGGATTAAGAATACAACATTGATGTATAGACAGGACTAGGCTTTGGCATTGGACCAAATCGTGTGGTTATTGAAACGATTTTTAGACTGGTACGATTGGATGACTTCAGTTTATATGTGGAGGGCAAAAAAAATCTACTGGCGAGAGGAACCCAAAATAAAATTATTTTGCACTGCAGTAATATCATTGCAGTTTTAGAGAACTGAAGTAGGTTGGTGTCAACAGTCAATTATACTTGTTCGAAGAGATTGAAGACAATTGAAACAATTATTACCGATATTTTTTTAATCATGAAGATTGTAATGACATTTAGTTGCTACCTATACCAAACTACAATACTAGCGCAATGCTACCAAGAAAATTTTCTACCAACCGAGCCCCAAATGCCTTTTATCTTTACCAAAACAAAAAGAACGCCTTACAAAAATATGTTAGCTTTGTATTTTTAACAAAAAGCAAGACACGAGGCAAAGAAAGCCTTGCAAATGCCATCTATTGTTGTTAAGTTTAAAGTTATAGTCGGTGCATCAGTGAAACGCTCTCAGTGCGACCCAGTTTCGAAGCTGCAGTATTTTTAGGCCGCCGGCGGATCTAGCCAAAACCTAGATAGCTTGATGACCTGGACGGCCTTTGGGCAGTCAGTGGAATGACTTCCATTTGGCAAGGTATGATAGGAGAGGTGGAATACTGGATATCAATCTGTTTTTATGTAGAAATATTTTTATATGATTATGAAATTTAAAAAAAAAATATTTCTTAGCCCAAATAAATTAATTCAGTCACGAATATTTAGTTTTCTTTTAATGTTTTACGCTCTTTAATCTAAGGTTATATTTTTTGTAACATTTTTAAACGCACGTTGTCGACAGTATGCTTGGCTGACATTAATCTTTAAGAATAACCCGATGTTTATTAAAATAACATTATCAGCCATAGAAGTCCACTATATAACATTATACATATTATTAACACGACAACCTTCCATGTTTTTATCAAACAAAACACGAAATACTGACCGAGACTAAATCAAAACTTCAGGGAATGTAATGTCCGACTAACATACGCGTTAGCAACTGTCCAACTGTAAGCAGAAGTTAGAAACAGGCCAATGTACGATTTAGCGTACTTCTAAATAATGAATGGCGTCGAGGCAGTTTTGTTAGCTTTGTTCTTAACTTTGCCTGTTGAGTCTAGGAAGGAACAATTTACTGGACTTCGTTAGTTGGTTAGATAGTTTTCACTACTTACGAGGACAATAGATTTTGATGCGATCCTCGTATACTATGGTGTCAATCCATCATCCATCCATCAGCCAAAGGAAGTCCACTGCTGAACATAGGCCTCTCCTAATGATTTCGACAGTGACCTGTTGGAGGCAGCCTGCATCCAGCGACGTCCCGCGACCTTTACCAGGTCGTCTGACCACCTAGTGGGTGGACGTCCCACGCTGCGCTTTCCGCTTCGTGGCCTCCATTTGAGAACTTTTTGGCCTCATCGGCCATCAGTTCTCCGTGCTATATGCCCCGTCCATTGCCACTTCAACTTGCTAATCCTAATAATGGTGTCAATATTTCATAGTAAAAAATGCTGCTTCCAATAGGTCGATGTGGTGATCAATGGGGAAGAAGACTATTTCAATAGTGGATTTCAAGTGTCTGAAGAGAGTGAGGGAGAGAAAATCTACGGCTTTGAAAAGGAGGACATAATTTTATCGACCGATTATGTAGATCATGCTATAATTATTTTATTGCACCTCATGTAGGTAAGATCTGTTTAAATTAGACGGAGGGCAATAGTATGAGATAGCTGTGCTTCTGTTGTCGGCATAATTAGGCCAACATAGCCGCAATTTATAAACAGTTAAACCTGCGAAATCACATGTACGTGCATCCCCGTACACAGTTTTAAAGACCCTCTATGGTTTTACACCATAGATACCCCTCTAAGGCTAGCTTAATTTATTTTGAGAACCTCCAAATATGAACACGAAGATAACGTTTTCTTCAAAATCTTAGTAATATAACCCTTAACATACACAACTTTCATGTAAGATTCTCGAATTATGATTATAATTTGGAACATAACGTGTTATAAACAGACATTCATTTGAACCGCCTCGGGCTGTAACCATCTACCGCACCCTTCCTTTGTTAAGTAGTGTCCTTAGCGGGCTTCAAACACTTCCCTAAGGGAGCGTTTACAATTGTCCCAGAACGGGCGTGGTTAGAACAGTTTTGAAAAATTCCAAAGATTGGAACATGTATACTATTTTCATACTTGTATATAGTTGGTTGTAGGCGAAAAAGTAGTTCTTAAAATGGGCTAAATTATTAGTCAAATGATTTTTTATCGGGTGTCAACTATGAGCTGTTCTACAATAGTCAGAATATTTTCGTACTTAGAACATAATTTTTATAAGAACAGGAAAATATGTAGATTGGTTTATCGTATCGATATAAAGTTTCGACCGAGAGATAATTACTTCGGCTATACTGTTATATTAACTTTTTAAAAACCAAAAGATAAACGTATTCACGTCACCACACAATTATATCACTCATGCATTGAGATAAAACAAAATTGAACTATCGATGTATAAAATAAACTTAAGGGTATTTAGAACAACATCTTCTTCTCTTCAGGTACAGGAAGTCTACTGCTGAACATGGGGGAGGCCTATGAACAGAACAACATCGCGTACATTTATGTTTTTGTAAAATATAATTAAATGTATGCGATATTCCTTTCCTCTTGCCATCCTTTTTCCTTCCCGCTCTCTTCCTGATCTGATGGCCTGGCAATACATCCAAGATCCAAGCATTGTGGATGTTCATGGGTGGCAATGATCACTTACCATCGGGTGACCTGCTTGCTGCTTGCTTGTTTGCTATAAAAAAAGATTCTTTCACCAGTATTTCTCGCACGATTTCTGTCCCATGTACAATCTCCTTTACACGCTTTAAACACTTTAGTGGCGTCTCTGTACTGTAGTGTTTGCCCAATACAACACCCTCCTGAAAGGACAATAAACGAATTATTTAAGTCCAAATTTGTTTAGCTGTAATGTAATGTAAATATACTCGTGTCCGAATGATCCGTTTGTTTGCGAAGTTCCTAGGGATTTGTATCGGGTAATGTATTTGCCCTCGATTGGATTATATACAAATTTTGTTTTGTTATGTTACAATGGTTTGGATAGTATTCAAAAGTAATAATTTCAAATCTGAATGGCCCAATCCTAATGTTTTTAATTAGGATTATGCTGAAGGGAAAGTGTATTCAGGCCCAAGCCATTCTTAAGAACCCGGCTTATTTAACCTGAAATATAATTTGATATAACCACATTTAACTACAGCGTGGCAGGTTTTTACGACATTATTTTAATTGCCTTATGTCAGATCTATCGTTAAGACGCGAAAAAATATTGATCTATTAAACTACACAAACAGCGGGGTTTCCGACCTTAAATCGAATCCAAAACTTCATGATACGTTACCGATATTACAAAAATGTCTCTAAAAACCCAGAACGGTTTATCAAAACTTTTTCCAAATATGTAGAGCACTAACCCCATCGGAATGAGTAACATCTAGTTCCTTACTACTAAACGTATTAAGGATTTTTGCTCGAGTACGTTTTATCTCACTTTAGTCTAGTCCTAGTTAAGTTTCCTCGTAAATATTATCATTATTACTCGCAGTAATAATCTTATGTGACGGCGCCGGCCTTTTGACTTTTATCAGCTGTAACTTACTGGGAACTGAGGAATATTATCCGGGAAAATGTATTTAGTTATTTTTGTATTTAAACTTTGTGTTTTTAGGATATTGTATCCAAAGCGTTGGGAGGTTAATAATAAGTCTACGCTTTTTATGTTCTACTTCAAAAAGAGTCGCATTTTAATATAATTACAAGTAGCCTGACAAAATTACAAACAACAAAACGTGCTATTATGAAAATAAAACATCATAATATAAATTTTAAACTACAGTCAAGATTTTAAAGGTACAAGCAGAGACTGTGAATCTCCACTTTCCTCGATCTTAACACAATAAAAACTTTCACAAATTTTCCCCGAATCAAAATAATATAACGATAAGAAAAAAGTATATAAATAAAAAGCGGAATGTCGGACGTAGGCAGGCATCCGACAAGGTGGACGGACGACCTGGTTAAGGTTGCAGGAAGTCGCTGGATGCAGGCCGCTTCCAACAGGTCAATGTGAAGATCCTTGGGAGAGGCCTATGTTCAGCAGTGGACTTCCGGTGGCTGAAGAGAGAGAGAGAAATACCAACATATAGGTATAAGGTACAGTTAGAAACCAAACGGCAAATAACGATGTTTAATTTCGTACCACCTTACCAAATAATACACCAAGTAGGTACAGGAATACGCGTAAGTTAGAAATTACTTCGTGGAATTTCGCAATATCCCAGTCTAGACGCAACTTAAGTTTATTTAATTTCATGCTCAAATTGCTCAGTTCCTAGTACTTCGGGTATGCGAATTTTATTACATTAGTAAAATTTTGAAATCTTTTTTGTCAAATGAAATTACTTTTTTATGCAGGAATAAAATACAACCTGCATAGTGCATACCATAGCGATTTGTTATAATTTCTATGGTATGAAAAGTCCGCCAACTCTTAATCGTACTCTCGATTGTAGAGGAGGCTCGTGCCCTGCAGTGGGACGTATATGGGCTGATACAGAATGCAGGAATAATAAATAAAATATATTTAAATGAACAATATCTAAGATTAATACGCCTTTATGGATAGTAAGTGTAAAAGTAATAAAACTGGTATTAACTGGCTTCCGCCAATATCAGCGACGTAATCAAACACTTCGTAAAAATTCCTTCTTTTCTGCAAGACATTGATACCAATGCAGTCAAACAGGCTTTTTCGTGCTGTAAAATAAGGCAATACCGTAACTACAACCTAAAATACAATACAATACAATACGATAGATAAGACGATATACGCTTACACACAATATATACACCCAAAGGGACAGGCAAATGTGATTCTAGTACACCCACGCTTCTCCGGTCCTATCCCGATCCCAAGTTATAGAGGACGACCTTATACAGAATATATCAAGACTGCTACCGAAAACGAAGCCAGGTGGTCGGTTTTAGTGATTTTAGATACAATGCAACTAAAATTTTTGCAAAAAAAAGCGACGATAATTTCAAGCCTTGAGTACTGCTCGTATATCGACTTAAAAATAAAAGGGTGTTCATTAATTTTTTAGGCAAATGTATGTATTTACCACCCAATTAAGATCATAGGAAAAAAAATACAAAGAAATCTTCGCGTTTTTTTGCAAAAAATGTTAGTTGCATCGTGTCTGCAGTCACTAAACCTACCACCTGGCTTCGTGTTCGATAGCAGTCTTGATATACCCTGTATACGCCATTCATAATACAAGGCACTTCACAAAATTCCTTTAAAAAATTATTTCAAATATTTAAAAAAAAAGAAATCCGCGCGTCGTCAAACAATTCGAATTTTAAGTCAACATAACAAACAACATACAACCGAAATAAAAATGTTTGTAAAGCTAAAAGCGGTTCAATTTAACACCTTTTCATAGTACACGCGATCTGTCAAAGGTAAATATCGAGTGCGCAGAACCAATATACGGGGACAGTTTTTCTATTGACTTAACTGGAACTGTGTCGCGACATGAGTGTCGAACTTCGACGTCGCTTTGTCGAGCGAGCATACTGACTGAATTATTGTTTTTATTGGGGTTTCGATGATTTAATTGGTTATTTTCATGAAATGATGATAGGAATATAAAATATTGATCTGTTTTCTTGGAGTTCGAAAAGTACAATCAACGTATTTTTTAATTTTGTTGTATTTAGTAGAGCTTGTACAGGGTATATCCAGACTGATACCGAAAGCGAAGCCAGGTGATAGTATTAGTGACTTCAGAAACAATGCAACTAAAATTTTCGCAAATAAAGATATTTTTTTTATTGTAATGTTTTACTTACCGACGTATTTGGGTCGTAAATACATAATTTTTCTAAAAAAATAAGTACACCTTTTTATTTTTGAAGATATAATGGTACGTAAGAGTTTAAATTATAATTTTAGCACAAACTAGATATTTACCATCCAAACACAAAGATATTTAAAAAAAATGAAAAAAACACCTGTTGCTTATTTATAAAATTTTTAGTTGCATTGTGTCTGTAATCACTAAAATTACCACTTGGCTTCGTTTTCGATCGCAGTCTTGATGCAACCTGTATAAGTGCCGTTTATCAACTCTTGAAAAGCCTTTATACATTAAAATATCCAATTTCGGGCAGGCTGTTATTCAGGGACAGGCGCCTTTCACCTGTGGTCCCTTTATTTGAATTGCACTGTAATTAACACTTGCTGCTTTGTGGTCACTGTCCTAAACAAAAAACTCGTTTTTACTACTTTTATTTAAAAAGTTCCTACCCACACAAAATTCGAGAAACCACATCATACAAAACATTGAAACATGGAAAAGACAATCCCACGGTAATAAAACCCGTATCAAATGAGCTCGTTAAGTTAGATTTGTAAGGGAAAGTAAATAGACGTTTCAGTTGTTTGTCCGACCCTTAACTATGTTTGAGCAAGGAATTGAACCGGGCGCCGGGAAGATTTGGCTCAGGATTATTTTCGTCTGTGCTGTATCGTCTGAATTTTTCTTTTTCATTTTTTGAGGTATTGCTGAATTTACGATGTGACGGTTTGGTGTATAGGTTTGAACAAATTCTGAGGTCAGAGATTAAGCTAGGACAATAAGTTGAACAAAACGCAACGGTTTAAGGATCTTTAAAACAAAAGACAAGTGTCGAGACTTTTTTGATTTCAGGTATGAAGATGCAAAACCAAAATATTAATGAACTGAAATCTACCCAACATCTGTAACATACTCGTACATACTTACTAATAAGCTCCTACAAAGTAGAAAAGAATTGCTGAGGATCTATTCCCATCTTTAATAAAATACTGAAAGTTCAACGGAAAAGGTCACGCGTAACATATTCTACTGTGACAGACAAAATTCACAAGCGTAACAAAATTGACTACACAGTGTAGGGATTTGCGAGATAACTGCGACGGGACTGATGCTCAATCGATTCGCCAAATGTTTGCACAATCAACTGGCATTCGTCACGAATCTAGAGGCTAGGGTATCACGTTCAAACCTATTGTTACATATATAGGGTTGAACCGACATAGGGACATCAAATCAGGCCACGGTTAATATTGAGGGAGACCTTGGGGGAGGCCTGTGTTCAGCAGTGGCCGTCTTTTGGCTGAAGAGAAGGAGAGGTAAATTTACAACACTAAATAACCCGCATGAAAGAAATACGCGTTTAACATCAATAATTTAAAACCTTAATAAACATTAAATTTAAACAAGGCAACGCCTCATATACGTTGATTAGAGTAAGGACCTTATATGTAGACACGTAATTATGATAGGACAGGTGTATAATGTTAAGAATATACGAAAACTAATAACCTTAATAATGACCAATACCTCCTCCGATTTGACTAATTTTGTGGACGTAGGTAGCATATATTGCATGTGTTTTAATCGTTGGATCAACCCTGTATAGTACATAGGTACCTACTACCTACTCTATTGTTAGAACTATTCAATGGAAGGCAATTTAGTGTACATTGATGCAATTGTTCATGCAATAACCTATCAGCACAGACAGAAGCAGAAATGAATGCAATATTTAAGGTAGAAGTACATCGCAATATTGGAAACAAATTAATTACTGGCGAAATCAATTGGACTAATTACGTAAATTGGATTCGAGAAATTGAATTCAGGGTGTCGAAATTCATATGCGTACGCAACAATCAAATGAAGTTGATTGAAATTATGAAAGTATTGTGAACTTTAAAATAAATTTCAGTGCTAACAGGGCTATAAGGAATGGATACTTTAAAAATGGTTATCATCCAAGTCAAATAAATTTTATATATTTTAAGGTACCATTTGGCATAAATACAGCCTGTGTGGCGCCGTTGGTGAGACGCTGGCTGTGAAACGAAGGCCACGGGTTTGATCCCCGCACCGAGACAAATGTTTGTGTGAATTAGTATTTTTTCGGGTCTGGGTGTTTGTGAGACCGAAATGTCTGGTAGTCCTGATAACCACGGCACAAGACTCAATCTTAGTGTGGGTTCATGACTATGTATATATGTGACTGTTGTGTGTATTTATTTATTATTATTATTAATTATGGTCCTTGCAATCACCTTGAATCGAATACAAATATTAAAAATGTCGTCATAGCAAAAAACAAATATTAACAAAAGGAAAAAAACAACGACATTGATGGATTACCTACCAGTATTTTCCCACAAAAAATAAAACAATACTAAAAAGCCAACTTGTTAACAGTTCTATACTTACTTGAAGTTTAACATCGAAATTCGAGCTAAACACGAAACGTCGAGATTTCACCGGAGTTAGCTGCAGAAGTTCGTCTAATGAGGCATTGTTAACCAAATTAAACATTCCGCGAAAGTTTACCGTGAATAATGAATTACGTACAATCAGTAAAATGAGAAGGTACAATACAAACGATTAGGAGTTCTATTTACCTTTACTAATGCTATTTATGAAGCAGAAGTGGGTTTTTATAGGCATTGTCAATATTACGTGATTTTATAGGATAATCGTGGCTAATGACCAGTACATATTTTTTTGGAAATTAATGACTGCTTAGAGCGACTTAATGTAGAGATTATCACACCGGCAAAGTTTTTGATTGGCCGGATTTTTCCGTGGATCTATCGTAAGACTGCGGTAAAGGCTGCTCATTCATGTTTTGATCAAGGTTCTATCCTCGTTTAAGCACTGCAAAAAGCCCATAGTTGTTTACGTAATGTAATAAAGATTGCTGACCTCTGACTTTTTGGTTATGTGTGTATTGATTTTGTGTATTGGTCAATCATTGCGCACTATTAAGGTGAAAGAAAACATCTTGAGGAATCCTGCATCCAATAGCGACTTGTAACAATTTATGTGGTATGTAAAGTCCGCCAACCCACATAAGGCCAGCGTGGTAGAATATATGGCTTATCCCCTCTCCATCGTACTCTCGATTGTAGAGAAGGCCCATGCCCTGCAGTGGGACGTGTATGGGCTGATACAGATACAGAAAGATTGCTGAAATGACAATTGGCAACAATGGATGGGATAAGATTGATTAACTTTCTCAGACATATTGTATTAATAACCGATGTTACATCATTTAAGATAAAAGAAGCTGATTATCATCTAGCCAATATATTCTTATTTTATGTTATATTGTTTTTGTTTATAAAGATTGGATGTGTTGTACTGACTGACAATACAAATACGTTTTGACCGAAGTCGCCCAATTTATATCTTTGACTAGACATTTTCCTTTTACTGAATAAGTATTAGATATTTTGTCTCTAATACAGTGGCTGAAGCTTTGATTGGCAAGGCCATGGCCACTTTTATCTATTTATTCCTATGACAGGATAAATCCGTAAAAGAAATATCAAAAATGATGCTTAGACAACTCAATGTTTTTGGGTCTTGTCTTGTGTTACTTAAGCTTATTGTTTGAGAAAAACAAGATGTCTGATGTTACTTGAGAGATTATAGTCACTTCTGCCTGGATAATATTATAGGACAAGGATAATATTATAAATATAGATAATATAGCGAGAACCCTATCGTGGTACAAAGTACATCATAGTGACGTGCTAATGTAACAGGCTGTTCAGACTGTGTAAATGTAGTGCTGAGTTTGCGAGAGACGAACATCTCCGGTTATTTCTCGCCTGGGACCCTGTCTTGGGTATTACATTTACCATTACGTGCATTCTAGTAATCTTGTCGGGAAAATATCTATACATACTCGTATAATAAATGAGAAATACTAATATGGGGAGACAGTATATTTGTATCCCGAAAAATGTGTGTTCTCGTGGGATGAGCAAAGAATTCAAATATATTTTTTTATTTTTTAAACTCAAAAGGGATAGGATGGGACAGGATTATATGGCTCGAGAGAGAATGAGACGGGACAGGGCGGGAAAAAACGGACCAGGACGGTAAAAAGCAGTACAGGGGAGGGCATTGAGTTTGAATATAAATAAAACTGTACGGGTAATGATATGTTGCTAATATGGACTGGATTTAAAAAGTATGTATACCTGTACCCTGTATACCCGAATAAAGCAGGGCCGACCCCTAGTTAAATAATAAAAACAATGTCTGCAAAGAAAAACATAAACAATTCTTTACAATTCTGTTCGTAGAAATGTTAAGTAGTTTTTATTCAGCGCTCATACATCAGACTTAAGCGAGTATAAATAATGAAGTTTCTTATAAAATACGACTTGTTGGAAATGTTTAAGCAGTTTAGTGTGTAGAATTAATCCGAGTTCGCAACTGATTTGCCTAATCTCTTCTACGCGACCTTTCATGCATAGCGTAATGTTTGCTTTACATACTTGAGTTGTTTTTGACCTTATTACATTATAATTACTTCAGCACGTAATGTTTTTGCCCTTGAACCGACATTTAGGGCAAATAATTAATATGTATGCAGTTAGATGCCTTGTAGATATTGAAAATTACAAATTAAAATATTATTTTTGGTAATAATATTCTACCCAAAGAGAGGCAACTTTATCCCACCCCTTTGTAAGTGGTAATCCAACTGCATTCCAAGTCCCCAAGACAAAAATAAAATAAAATTCGCTTACTTAGGAAATATGTTTTATAAAAAAAAATTCTTCTTGTCTCAAACAAGTCAAGTAAAGTTTAAATAATTTGTTGTCATTTTTTAAATATTTTTTGATTCTCTTACCCGAAACAATGCAGTTTTATTCTTGTACGAGTATAATAGGTATAATATTATATTATATATTGTATCTTCAGTATAGTTATAACCAATATAATATCTCCATGCCTCGCCTCTTCTGAGCCAAAACGACTTAATATAATTATAACAAAAACTAAAAAAAACTTTAATAATTAAAATAAACCGCGACATTGCACACGACATCCCTCATTATTAAATAGTTTAAAGCCCTGGTTTCCAACTACAAAATGTTCCAACTCACTACTTTAAAACAACGTCGGAATATCACACACCGCTTTCAACTTCAAGAGGTAAATACAATAAATTTTATTTACACATCCACTGGTCTCTGAGGTGTTGTTATGTAGTAAATAGTAAATAAGTGGAAACTTGGCTACCGTACCTTACATTCTCATGCTCACAGCAGATGTGAAACTTTTCTATTTATATTTTGCACTTACGTGAAGTTTGTATTGATGGATGTTCTGACCACTATTGATCTTTTGTCAGATGTTTTGGTAGATGGACTTAGAGTGGACGGTTAGACTGAAAAACAATAGATTGTGGGTTCAATTACCACAATCAATATTATTGAAGACACATAAGATTCACGTCTATATCCTATGTTTCCACTAGGACCTTATTATTATTATTATTATTATTATTAAGCACACACTTTTGAAATACCAATTGCCTTATTTTACCACCTAAGTAACTCGTGGAAACCTGCATACCGTAGCGATTTTAAAGAATTTCTACGGTATGTAAGTCCGCCAACCCGCACTAGGCCAGCGTGGTGGACTATATGGCCTAACCACTCTCAATCGATTCTCTCGATTGTAGAGTAGGCCCGTGCCCAGCAGTGGGACGTATATGGGCTGATAAAAAAAAAGTAATTCGTAGTTAGGCAAATATTTGTAGTATCAAATAAAATAGTGTTTTATTGTGCCGATATGCGAGACGTAATCTTAATTTGCATGTCAACTAATTTAATGCTATGCCAGGGCAAAATAAAATCGCTTGCATTTAGACACTTTTCTCGTTTAATTGCACCCGATCGTCCTATTAATGAAATGAGTTCCAAGCTTCGGGAAGTGGAAGGAAACGTGACAAAGCGCTAATGACTCTCTCAGCGTTTAACTCTTTTTAACTCATCGGAGTTCATTTTAGTTCAACAGCTACTTGGTAATAAAAGCTGATTAATGTTTCTTAAATCCGTAGTGTTTTATGTAAAACTGCGCGTGGATTAAAATTTTGAGCGTACATTTCAAAAGCGATAGCAATTTGTGAGGGTGTTAAAAATACAAAGTATTAAAGTGTGTTTTATTCAGGTATTTTAAGGTTTTAGGTTTGAAATGGATTATTCCTTTTTTCATACTGGCATGACTGAATTGACTGTTAGGCGCCATTTACACGGGGAGAGTTTCTCGCGGCGAGAATCGTATGCCATTCTCGCATGACATAGCCGCCATAGATTATTGTGTCCTGACAAACGTTTACGCGATGCAACTTATTTATATCTTTACGATAGTCGTATCTTCGATGCGAGACACTCTCCCCGTGTAAATGAACCTTATGCGCTAGATGATAAGCAGTGCATTCCTTATACAGTCGCCATCAGCAAGAGACAGTTTTCTCGCCTCGGTCAAGACAATGATGCCCACTTATTCGAAATCTGATATATACGTGAAAAGCAACACATTTGCAGGTCACTATGACGAGCGTTCCACCATCGCATATGATAGTTGCTATCCGAAGAAATAAAGATAGCCTAACACCAGCTGAATTGTAATATGCCGTATTCATACACCTAGATTTCTTAAATATAATGTCAGCCAAATGGACGGTCGTAAAATGATAAGGAGCACGTATAAAGTAGTATCACGCGTAGGACGTGTCGACTACGCACAGGTGTAAGTTCTAAAGACAGTCTGTAACGTGAACGGAAAGATTCTCGGTATATTCACAAGTCCATAATTCTACTGTATTTTTTTCCTAATAATTATTGAATTTTGAGCCAAAATGGCAAGAGCTCGCTGAGGACAGATTTAGTAGACGAAAAAAGGAGAGGTCTTTGCCCAGTGGGACACAATTTATGCAAAAAAATAATTGATTATGTGCAAATACCAAAATAGAATTATAAAACAATACCCCAGTCGCATGAAAGTAAATTTGAACCAACACCTAAATGCAAATAATTTAATAACCAACAGTGAGTGAGTTAATTCGAATATAAGTCGAAGTTAACACAAACGCTCAAGGATATTGAAAGTTTTATCAAGCCCGGAGTTAGCTGGCGGCTAAACAAGCACGATAAGGCGCAGTTAGTCTTCGCACACTTATCAGCTAAGCTTAAGCTCCGTTCGCTCGCATTCTGCGATTCCTCTTTGATAATGATGCTTGGTTTGTGAGGAAATTGTAGTATGTATATTGGCGGGATACGCTACTTACGAGATGGTAAGTCCAGTAATCGAAATGGATAAATCATCATATTTACAAAAAATAGAATTAAAAAAAATACAATCTAAATGATGTTTATATTTTCTGGATTCAATAAATTATTTTCATTTTCACCAGTAAGGGATGTTGTTTTCTCTGTCGCGACTGTTGAAAAAATTTGCCGGCCTAATCGAGGTTGAGTTTACATAGACTGAACCCGGAACGAGACATACTTATGGAGTCGCTATTGCAGATTTTTCACCATCTTGTGTGGAAGTATATCAAGACGGATACGAGTATTCTATCATCTATCCAATTAATAGCAATACATCAATTTATATGTTTAGATACAGAATGTCCAAGCTTATGAAAATATTTCCTCTATAGCATTTGTCTATCATTATATTAATTAAGTGAATTGGTCATGAATAAAGTTGACGTACATTCGTTTACTTAACGTAAATGTAATTAACTTATTGCATTACACGTTCATGTTATTAATTAATGTATTGGGTGCAAATTATGTACATAAGCTTTGAACCGTGAGGACCATAATTCAATTTCCGGGGCGGTGCAGTTCAATTTGTGTGATATTTTCAATTTGTGCTTGAAACATAATAAAAGCTCCTCCAATCGTAGAGGAGCTCCGCGCGGAGCAATAGGATGTATACTCAATATGTACTAATAAATTATTTATATAATTATTCAACACCTACTAACTTAAAATTTCTTCCACAGGGCCTAGAGATAAAAGGTCAGATGGTGTTCTGTGCTGAGTCTGATTCCTTGTTGTTCGTCGGATCTCCGTTCCTGGATGGCCTTGAAGGTCTCACTGGAAGAGGGCTGTTCATCTCCGATATTCCTTTGCATGACGCAACGAGAGACGTCATCTTGGTTGGGGAGCAAGCTCGTGCACAGGTAAAAATATATTAATTTTTTAAATAATGTATTTTGAGACATTTTTGAAACTCGAAACGGTGACGCTAAATCGGATATGTAGTTTGAAGTTTGAAGCCTCTTTGTACTGTATACGAAAATGAATCATCATACGTCATGTGTTTCATAAAATGGTACCAGCGGTATATAGTTGCCATTACGTTCACCATTCAATAATAAGTACATTACTCTAAAAATTGGTTATTACTATTAGAGAAAGAAACATTAAATGCTCGTTTGTGTATTTGTATTGCGCGTATTTAGAAAAAAAAGTGGCTAGGGCTGTGACGTATATTACTGTTGGTTATGTTTGATTATTTTCCAAGCATTTATATAAATACTAAGCCAAGCAGAGAACGTCATTTCAACAACCCAGCCAAAGTTTACTTCTCGTTATCTGGCTAGTTTCGCAGATTAGAAAGGAAATGCAGACAGGACTGTTATGTTTCCATTAAGATATACGTTGCCACGTGTGCTATTCCCGTAATGTTATCTCTAGACTATAAAGGCGAGCTCTTGGCAAGAAAATCTAATGTTTCTAGATAAATAAAGGAATGTGTTTGATTTATTTGAGTGTTTATATTGCTATTATTATGAAGTGTCTGTTGGATTTTGTTTACGTTTTGAATCTTAGGAATAATTTCCATGATGAGATATTGAAATAAATACTATAAATATCAAAACCTACTCGATTTAAAAGGTTCAGAATGTGGTTAGCATTGAAAATGTAGTATTCGTTTATTATTTTGAAAAGTTAATATGCCAGAAAAAGTCAACTAAAATGACAAGGTAGACTAATGCAAATTATAAAGCCAATATCTAGTTTTAGTTTCGTAGGTATTATTCTAAATTTGTAGAAACTTTTCTACATTAAATGAAGTTTAGTCATGATCAGGCACTCTAAATCATTACAATTCCTCTGAATTTCTTACTTTGGAGTACATTTTATAACGTAGACTTGTTCATTTATTTTTAAGTTTACGTAACTTGAAGTTACAATCGGGGATGTGAAAATAGGACACAAAAAAGAATGTTTAGAATATATTGAAATTGTTAAAAGCAAAAAAAACCTGTAGATATGCTGTAAAAACATAATATAAATTTATTAACACAAATTAAAACCAAAGACACTTTTGAATAACTCTTACAGAAATGCATAAACCAGATACGCGTTATGCGATTCACAAAGGTGGAACTCAACGCAATCTCGCATCGCAGTGGAGTTTAAAAACATCATTTCAAGTCGCCACTTGTTGATCGGATATCGACTTTCCACGCCAGTATCACACCTCTCGAGCGACGCTAGGCTCTTGAGCTATCGAGATTATTTCATATGGTGTTAGGAAATTAGAAGCATAGGTTTTTTAGTACTGATTTGCGACCTTAATGCATAAAGCTGATTGATACAATTATACTGAATTGGAAACCCGATACGCGAAGGCTAAAACCGGTGTTGCTGTGACGAATTTTCCGTCATGGTTTAAGGTGTTTTAGGCTCCAGCAAAATTTAACTCTATAGCAAAGCACTTTACTTCGGTTTTCTGTGAAAAAATGATACCACCCCGAGACATCTAATATTTTTTTAACCTTTATCTTCCCACTGCTGGTCAAAGGTCTCCCTCCTTCTTCATAAGTTGCGGTTCCAAACAACTTCAGGCCACTTGGGCTCGTAAACATGCAGGTCGTCACCGACGACTAAAAACCCCTCGGTTAATGTCACACGCATTATGGGTGGCACCGGACATCTCAGGGCGAGAAGTACGAAGATTTGATTGGAAATATTGGAAAGATCGGTATACCGATTCTTATCACCAAGAACATCGTAATCGACAGTTTGCATTTTACACAGGAAAATACTTTTTCATTCCGTTAATAAGTATTTGTTTCAGGTACTTCTCTAATAAAATATGTCTCAAAAAAATCAAATTTCTGCTAAAAAGTAACATTCTTAGTAAAATTATTGTGCTGGAAAACCGATTTCCTAAAACGTTGCAAAACATTTTTTTAAGATATTCATCGCTTACTATATTTTCTTTAATAATGTTCAGCAAAATTCTCACAAACGTACCAGGTGTTTCATTTGCCGTAACACCTTCCCCGACTGAGTGACATATTTTCATAGAGTTGCGCTCTACGTAGAGTCGTGCTCTACACGCTCTACCCGCTCTATCTAATCCCCTGAGCGAGAAAATGTCCGTGCAGTGATTGTGTTGTAAGCTGCTAGCTGTGACTTATCTTGAATAATGTAATGGCACGCGTGAAAAGTGCTCTTGTGAAGTTAAGTTAGGGTATTTGAGATAGGATCGAATTGATGTGTTTTGTAATGAGTAGGTTGATCTTGGTTTTATTGTGATTGATTGTACTTTAATAGGACTATTTTTAAAATTGTTATTGTGTTCTTAAATTCATGAGATTGATGTCACTAAAACATATTTTTTTAACTGAATCCCTTTATCTTATTTTTATCTTTATCCTTTAAAACAGTGACTACCTATTCTAAAATGATACAGTAAGGAGGCCGTACATTTTTTTCATTAATGCGTTTTAAAGCGATCAAAATCAAATTAGAACATGTGCAAAAAATTAAAAATAAATTAACAAGTACGGTTCTCGGCACACAATAAAACATCCCATTACATCACATCACAACCTTACTGAAAGGTGTCAAAGAAAATTTAAATAAAAATCCACGTCATTATAATGAATCTCATACATCGCTCGAATCGTGAAATTCCTTCCTTATTCCATCGCTCCGTTCGCGCCAAAGCAGAGCAGACGACGTGTCTTTGTCGAAAGCCTTTGTTGGTCCACACAAAGCGATTTGCGACTGGCGTAAATGGCACCTTTGCTGAGAATTAACAGTGTGGGATTGTGGACGAGATTAAAGCTGGCGTGGGTGATTTTTTATTGCATTTTTTGCAAAGTGCATTGGGCTTGAGGTAAATGGAATTCTACTTGGGATATCGCCTGATGAAATGTGATATTTTGTTGTATTAATACTTATATAAAATTCAAATCGTAAAATTTCTCCCTTATTTCACCGTTCCGTCCATGCCAAAGCAGAGCAGACGACGAGTCTTTGTCGAAAACCTTTGTTGGTCCACATAAAGTGATTTGCGACTGGCGTAGATGGCACCATTGCTGGGAATTAACAGTGTGGGATTGTGGATGAGATTAAAGCAGATGTGGGTTTGACAAATAAAATGATATTGCTCTAAAGGCGTGATTTTTATTGCATTTTTGTTTATATAGTTTAAAGAGCCTAATGGTATATTTAATGGTGTTCAAAGTATCGACTAATGAAAGATGATTATAGCCCCACACTATGATCGAGTCTTATGTCATGGCTACGATAGACATTTCGGTCTCACAAACACCCAGACTCAAAATAAATATTTGTGGTTCACACAAACATTTGTTTCGATGCGGGGATCGAACCCGCGACCTCTCGTTCCGCAGCCGGCGTGCAACCAACTGCGACGGAGGCTGTCGTAATTTATAACTTAAAGTGACCTACTCGAATGGTATGGTATCTTTGTCTTCTACAAAATAGTCACAAAGTGTTTCATTTTGTTTAGTTATTAAGATGACCGAAAATATAATTATTTTAACCGTCTCTTCTTTTTTTCTCTAACTCCATTTATTGTTAAAAACAACATTTTCACAACTTTTTGTGGATGTTTATCACCATTTACGAGTACAATCAGATAAGTTGCGTATTCGTAATTCCTCTTAATTTACTACATAACTCTACCCCTAATGCAATAAAGAATAATTTATTGAGATAAACCCTAAATTTCCACAATACGCCGTGTGTGCGTTATCATTAGTTAATTATCAAATATTGTAATACGCTTTGTACATAGGACAGAGGATAATACGATACATGCGTGGATAAAGCCCACATGATGTGTGACAGCAAGTTTGCTAATTGTAGCAGTTGTGAAATAACACGAATTAACATTCAAAGCTATTTATTATTCCGCGAAATAAGCCTTTGTTTACGAACATTTCGAGTTTACGAATAGTTTATAGGTTCATGGTGGTTTTTAATAAAGTATTTATGAAGTGTTATATAATTTTAGTATTTTTACTCATAAAAGCCATGCAGTATTCTTTTCGGTGTAACAATAGACACCAGACCGTTTACAATATAAAAATAATCTAATGTGCTTCGTGTTAATATGTTAACACTAAAATTAAAACAAAATGGTTTAAAATACAACTTTCTGTCACCAGGACGGCCTCCGGAGACGCATGGATAAACTGAAGAATTCAATAGAAGAAGCGAGCAAAGCGGTCGACAAGGAGCGGGAGAAAAACGTCAGCCTCCTGCATTTAATATTCCCGCCTCACATTGCTAAAAGGCTCTGGTTAGGTAAGATTGTGATAAAGGGAGGTGCGAAGTTAACTATGAAGTTATTGATAAAATTAGCCCTGGTACTGAAAGGTGATGGGTTCAGGTGAAATAACTGTTAAGCCTCATTTACATGGAGAGTTTCTCGCGGCGAGAATCGTATGCCATCGCATAACATAACCGCCATAGATTATCGTGTTTTGACAATGTTTACACGATAAAACTTTTTTATATCCTTTTTTGTATTGTATTGTATCAGCCCATATACGACCCACTACACGTGGCACGTATATGGGTTGGCAAACAAAAATGATGTGGTGCTTATAGTAATTATTTTATTCGTCTTGTCGATGATCTCCAAGGTCTACTACGTATACGAAGTAGGGAATTTGATAAAGAAACAGCGGTGACCTTAAACGTGAGTTTCAAGTTTGAGTTTATGAGAACAGGTCCAATTAAGTCCAACCACACATAGAATACCGAAGCTCAATTTATGCTATATCTTACAGTAGTATAAAACAATGCTCAGTTTTAATAGCCAATATCATATCGTGGTCGTCCGTAAAATATTACTGAGCGGTTTCTAAACTTACGACATAATTAAAATTCACATTTAACATATACGTATGAAATACATGAAGTGCCTGTACAAACGACTAGATAATTAAACACACCTTGTCAAACTCCTCATCAGCGGCAATTAGCGGACCAAAATCAATTCCAAGACTGTAAGTGAAGACAAAGCTAGGGGCGTTTTCATTTAATTACCGCCTTTAATAGCTAGAGGGTTCCTGTGACAGGTGCGGTCTGAAGTTTTATAATACCATAAAGTTTATTGGGAAGGTAGGCGCGAGGCGTAGCAATTAGGGCGGATCACTCGTGTTATGGATATTTGCGCAGCGCCAGTCAATTAACTTTATAAACTCGTATTTGCGCCGAAGCCTAATATGATTATGCTGTCAATTTGTATTGAGGTCAGGGGAGTATTTGGAGTGAATAGTACAGTAACTCATAAACTCACGCCTTTTTCCCAGAAGGGGTAGGCAGAGGTTTTTCTGGTAGTAACCAGGGCACCCACGTTTCGTCTTAGGTCGTTGTGATAGGAGGCCAGCCTGTCGTCATATCGGGCACACATTTCTAACTCCGGGCTGATAATGAATAGATAAATCCTATATCACTTTGCCCGACCCGGGATTCGAACCCGAGACCTCAGTTTTGTAATCATAAATTAGTACAACTACGCCACCGAGACAGTCTGTAGTCGAGAGTGAATAATTTGATGGTTATATATGTACGAGTAGGAAGTTAAAGGGTAATGTGATATGAATTGTGTAGATTCAAAATCACTATGTCGAAGATGGAAAAGAATCAGACAGGCCCGCGGATTACATTAATTAAAAAAATATGTTTTCTTCATCACAAACCATCTTGTTTGTAATAGAAAAAAAAAATCAATATATCAGTAGAATAAAATTCTTATATAATACAAAGTACCTACACAGAAGAAAGACTTGTACTTCAAAACCAAGGAGCGATGAAATGTAGATTTTTAGCTAGTTAAATTTATTAAAACAAATATTATTTCCATAAATATCTAGTGCTCCAAACGATGCTATAGCTCTTAGATCTGATTGGTGTGACGCAGCCTATTGGATTCAGTTTCATAAATGCTCTTTTTGTGCCGCTCAGTCACAATCGAATGGTTCCGACCGGTTTTAGGGATTTTCAACACTTCAAAAACCGCTTGCATCGATTTTTCCGAATTCAGATGTAACTACTATCGGATTAATTTGGCAATAATTGAATGCCCTGTTGTTTCTAGATGGATTTAATAAAGGAGAGAATTTAAGTTAGCTTTTGAAATGAGTCTTTGATCGCATTTAAATATAATGGAATCAAACGTACAGATATTTTTTTGAATAACTGTTAAATACTGTAGTATTGTACTGAACAGAAAGGGATAAATTATATCCCGCCAATTCATTATTTATTACGTAATTAATATCACAATCAAAAGATCTAACTAACAATCACATCTTTGTACAGGTGAAAAGATCGAAGCCAAAAGCCACGATGACGTCACCATGCTGTTCAGCGACATCGTCGGTTTCACGTCCATCTGTGCCACCGCTACTCCAATGATGGTCATAGCCATGCTAGAAGACCTTTACAGCGTGTTCGACATATTCTGCGAAGAACTTGATGTTTATAAGGTAAGAATTCGCTGGTATTAACGTAGTGCCCTGTAGAAACTCTACAGAATTCAATTTATTTTCTGATTGGTCTAACTTAATAGTTGAGATTATAAATGGGGTAACATAATCAGTATGTTAATAAATTGTAAGCTATTTGATATTCTGTTGGATAAGCTATAATAATGCAAAGATTCATAAAAATTAAAATCATAGTTTTTGAGTAGCAAACATCCATACATGATAATCTCCACGTTTTAAAGTTAATAGAAATTAATACGATGTATATTGTGTTTATATATTGACGCGATAAAGCTATTTTGATGGTATATTAAAGTAAATAAACGATATCTATCGACTAAAGTCTACAATTCATATTATTATGCCGGTCAGCTGAAGGACAAGTTAAACCTTATACCTAGTTTATTTAAAATGTTCATTTTGTAACGTATTTTATGCTCTACAATAAAGTAGAAATTGTATATTTTTTCCATGTTGATAACTTGGTTTTATAATAATTTTAAACATAACTTGATATTTTTGTTTTAACGTATTTCATTACTCAGAAAGACCAGCCTTCCACTAAAAGCCATACAATAGTCAGAGATATGGTTTAAACCGTTTCGTAATGAAAAAGAAGACCTGTTTCATAAAACAGAAATTGTATAGTTTTACTGGAAACATTAATTAATGTAATTTTGTATGTAAAACCTACTTTATCCAATTATGAGTAGTGTGAAACTAGATATGTCTGCAAAAGTAATTTCGAATTATGCGAAAAATAATGGAAACGTCTTCTTTATTATATTGTATTCTTTCTTTGAAATAAAGGATCTACATAATGTCTAAGTATTCTACTTAAACAGTATCAGGTGTTCAGACTCACTAATGTTATTAAATTGAAAGATTTTCTCACTTACAATATGAGTCTGTTATGATATTGATATTTTTCGCTTCGGTTTTTAGAGTTATTTTCAATGTATTCAAGAAAAAGTATTTCAATTATCAAAGTATTCTTCATGATAAGTAAGCGTAATCTGCCCACCTGGGACCTGACAACGCTATTCAAATTAAAATTTAGACTTTACACGGCCTTATTCATAAACTGATTTAAAACCTATTGTAGATGTCGCATCTGTTGACTGTTGTCCCTTTCGAACGACTCTTGATTTCAGTTTGAGCGAAGAAGACAAAACATTCGATAACTAAAATAGGTTTTAAAACTGTCTATGAATACGGCCGACTAAATGTATACTGTTTTAATGTTTTGCTTCACTATTACATTTTCCGATAGTAAATAATATTCAATCTATATGTACTTCGATTCTTTTAGGTACTAATATACATAACTTTATCGCCATATCGAGCATAATTCATGACTCCAGGCTGATATTGAAATGAAATATCTATTATCACTTTGTCTGACCTGGTATTCGAACCCGAGACCTCAGCTTTGCCATAGTACCGTAGTACAACGACGCCACCGAGGCAGTCACAGTATTAAATAATTTTATTGTACATAGGATTCAAATCCTTGGCCACGCTCCTGAGTCACTCAAACAAATTAGCACCGCACACGACCCGCAAACTCGTTTACGCCCTTGGCTTTTAACTTAAAGATAATCAGTCTTTGATGTTAAAGTTAACATTAATTGCCGTGTTAATTTGAAAGTACTCTTCAGGTAATTCCAGCCTTCAAAGAAATTAAAGCTTCATTTTGGTTTTGAAATGGGACGCGTGAAGCTAAAATATTATGTTAATTAAAGGGTAATCACGTGAATACAGATGTTTGTGCATTATGTTGGGTATAGGTGGGTTTAGTTTTATGAATTAAATTTTTGATTTTGATTATGATTAATTGGATATTTATATTGTTTACCTGTGATTATTTCATTAAAGGATATACGCGTAATATTAAACTTTTAACACAGAAAGCGGGCTCTACATTCCTGAATTGGTTTTATATTAAATAAATACTCCCAATAGTGACATACTATACTATAATCCTGACCCCACGCTAAGATCGAGTCTTGTTTTATGGGTATCAAGAACTACGAGAGAAATTTCGTTCTCACAAACAGCCAGACCTGAAACAAATACCTGTGGCACAAATATTTGTTTCGGTGCAGGGATCGAACCTGCGGCCTCCCGTTTTACAACCGACGTCCAACCAACTGTACCACTGAGGCTGTCAAATTTACACTTCATTTATCACTTTAGAAGGAATTTTCATTAAAAGATAGTCTATGGTCCGGCCTGTCTACTCGAAGTTACGTATACACGTATTCATAGTTATTTGTCACTCATTTTGACATTGAAAGAAATCATCATCAGCCCGTTGCAGTCCACTGCTGGACATAGGCCTCTCCCGCGGTACCCCACAGATCTCGGTCTGCTGCTTTATGCATCCAGTCGCTGCCGGCCCTCTTGTACAAGTCGTCCCGCCAACTGGCCAGAGGACACCCCACATGTCTATGTATTGAAAGAAATATCATAAGAATACCTAAATTTCTGATAATTCTGTATCAAGTGAATGTGAAATCCACCAACCCGCAATTGAACAATTGATTTTTTTATTGCAATGAATGGCAAGATGAGGATGCCGTTCGCTTAATTCAATTTAGACTTAAAGCTCTCAAAATTTAACATAAAATTTGAGTAAGTGGTTGAGTTATTTTTTCTTGTCTATAGCCAATACAAAATTTCTTGCTCACACTTACCCGACTCTCCTTTCTACACAATTTTCCTCAAACATCTCAACGTTTTTATGATCTTTTTATTAGGTGGAGACAATAGGCGACGCGTACTGCGTGGCGAGTGGGCTGCATCGTAAAATAGAGACGCACGCGCCACAGATTGCGTGGATGGCTCTACGTATGGTAGAGACGTGCGCCCAACATCTGACGCATGAAGGAAATCCTATTAAGGTAATTATAAACGTTTATGTAATATAATTGAGGTTTTTCTTACGGTAGAGTTATAATGAAGTTTTAATTTCGCTGTGAAAAGGATGGTTTCTAAGTAATAAACCATTTTCACGAGTAAGAAAACGATGATGAATATTTTTAAGCCGACACAGAAAGAAAACCTTAGAAAACTCCTATCGCTAGCTACCTTTTTTTATAATATATGTATAAGTGTTAAAAAATCACTAACTACTTTACCAGTTTTTTAAGCTGTATTCTGTACTAAATACCGATTATTCTAGTTGCGGCTGAAAGTCCAATAAATTTATACTAAGAGCTACAAATGAACGAAGAAAACTAATTTATATCACGTCAAATTCTGGCTTTATTGACAAGACAAATACATCAGAAATATTTTCTACATCATATTTTCTTAATTTGTCAGTTTTCCAAATACAGTTTAAAAATATGTAATTTTGTTATACAGATGCGTATAGGATTGCATACTGGGACAGTCCTGGCCGGAGTGGTTGGGAAGACGATGCTCAAATACTGCCTGTTTGGACATAACGTCACACTTGCCAACAAGTTCGAATCTGGGTCGGAGCCGCTCAAGATCAACGTCAGTCCTACTACTTATGAGTAAGTTGATACTATCGGCCTCACTTATTATGTCATATTTCAATATTACTATAGAGACAGCCAGAAACCCAACTAGCTTTAACTTCACTTTTAAAATTATTAGCAACACGAGAGGATCAAGGAGCTCGTCTGATTGTGGTAGACGCTTGTGCAAATATAGGAGAAACTTTACTCAGAACTTATAATTACTAAACATTGCATCATACTACATTGCGTTCTTCATCTCGAGACATAATTCTATCGATGCCCAGTAATCGTACTCTCGATTGAAGAGGAGGCCCTACCCTGCAGTGGAACGTATCTGGGCTGATACAGATACAGAATCACTGGGAACGTTCTCCAGTTTGAAACAGGCGGGCGGAAGAAATAGCCTATGTAATAGGATCAACCCAGAGCACACAAGGGCCTTTAGCTAGCCTTTTCTCTTCCTTCCACAAAATATTGCTACATACGTGTGGTTCATCCTTTAACTCTTAAAGAATCAGTTTGAATGACATTAATTAGTTGCTTGAATAAGCGTATTGGAACGATGTTTTTTAAGTAACATACAAACAAGCACATGATTCTTTACTAATCTCTGGTTCAGAAAGATTAACATCAAGACAAAATAATAACAACATACCTGACCCCTCGCAGAGGTCCAACAACGACATTAGAATACCCAACATTCTTAATTACACTAAAAGTAATTACTCCAAATGTCACTCAGTTTAATCTTCCCCCACAAGTTAAATTTTCGTCTACCTAAAAAAAACACACACACGCTGCGCATATTAAATAACTTTAACATAAAGTAATGCAAACCCTTCTCAACCATGAACGTAATGGTTCATAACGCTTGCGTCCACTCTGAGTTTCATGCTTGGCATTTTTTATCTATTGTGCTTACTCACGCGAAAATTAACTTAGGTATGTTGATGTTAAAGTTTATTTCGGGTTGGTGCGTTACTTTAACGTTTTAATTCTTTTACCTTCTCTCCAGTGGCACCGTACAACTGTGCAATAAGATTTTGGGATATTTAATTTTTTTTGTGAATTATTAATTAGATTTTGTTATATAATTTATTTCATGCAGGTACTAAAATCATTATAATATTATGCTAAAACTAGGTACCCCTGAATGAGATAAATTGGACCTTAATGAGTTAAAATATTATTTCTCAAATAATTTCATTACTTTGGGAGATATTTCTAATATAAGATACGGTAAAGTTTGTAGTTTATTTGGACACACAAGATAATGTATGAAGGGTCTAAGTGACCCCACTTAAGGGTTATCTATTATTAACGCTACAAATGTCACGTTAGTTCCATTTTGTACCCCAGTTGTTGCCTCATAAACTTAATTATGATACAAGAATATTACTAGTGGGATATTTTGTACGGAATCGTTTAATTTCTTTTTATTTAGGTTCTCTTATATAATATATACATATACTATTAGCGTGGTAATTCATTTAGAATTTTTGTTTGCGCTATTTTTTTCGATTAAATTGAATATTCAAAAAATAAATAAGTGTATTTGTACTATATTTGCGAAATAAACAAAAATCATAATTTTTCTTAATATATTTTTTATTTTCTGTACGTTGTACCCAACACGAATAAACATTTATTTATTTTATTTTTAGTGGTATAAAAATATTTATATCATGTTTTGTTTATTCAAGGGATAAAAGCCTGTTATGGACGTAAAAAATAAAATTAACCTTGTTTCATCGTACGCAAAGTAAATATATTTTATAAGCGAAGTATACTAGTAAGGCTTTTTTATTCAGGTTTATTTGCTTTTTGTATATTATATTTTGCTATAAATTATATCGACAATAACATATTTTACTTTCGCTTGTCTCCATTTTAGTTTATGGCTAGGACCTTAGCGGTATAACATAATTTATATAATTTATAATGTTATATTGCCAATATATATGAAATATATAAGTGCTTGGTGGCCTGTTGGTAAACGGACCAGACGCGGCTGCCTACATGTTCACGGTGGTCGCGGATTCAAATCCCAGGGCACACCTCTGACTTTTCGGAGTCATGTGTGTATTGATAGTCAATCACCACGCACTATAACGGTGAAGGAAAACATCGTGAGGAAACCTGCATACCATAGCGATTTGTATAAATTTCTATGGTATGTAAAAGTCCGCCAACCCGCATTAGGCCAGCGTGGTGGACTATATGGCCTAACCACTCTCAATCGTACTCTCGATTGTAGAGGAGGCCCGTGCCCTGCAGTGGGTCGTATATGGGCTGATACAAAAAAAATACCGATATAAAAAGCATATAAATTATCAAAGGCTTCAATAAGTTGTAAAAGGTGTCCTATCTGTTAATTAAGGATTAATGCTACCTTTAATCCGTATTTTGCTCAAATATATTCAGACGGACATCGCGAAATATGTAACAAACAGACACAGCCACTTGAATGAGTGAATACTCATTATGAATACTCATATCATTCACTAACTCACTCCTCCATTCATCGTTCCAATAGCTCATTATCTTACTAGTTTCCAAATTGTTTAGCTCATTGGCTCTTTATATAAGTAAGTCATTCATTCACTCATTCACTAAAACTTTCCCATTTGTAAGCGTGATATAAGCGGCTAGCTTTAGGACAGAAATACCTAGCATTTCTAGAAATCACACCGATACCACTAAAGAGACATTCTCCCGCAGGTGGTTAATGAAATTTTCCGGATTTGCTCCGCTCGCTTCGCTGCGCACACTCGCTCATTCACTAACCTATTCAATAGCTCACTATTTCACTAGTTCATAACGTCTTGAGCTCATTGGCTCTCTAGTACATTCTCAATCTCAATATCTCAATGTCATTAATGCACACAACATGTTATAAATATACAATTTAATAATTACTGTCATTAAGTGTCAATAAATATCTTATTCATTCGCTCATTCACACCCTTGCTCTTTCACTCATGGATTCATTCATTCACTCACTCTTCCATTCAACCATTCGTTCATTCACTCGTCACTCATACACTTAAACTTTACCATTTACAATACCAAGCGTCATGTAAGCGGTCAGCTTTATGACAGGAATACCTGGCATATCTACGCATCACACCGATACCACTAAAGAGACATTCTCCCGCAGGTGGTTAATTAAATTCCCGGGATTCGAGATGGAGCCGCGCGACCGCTCGTGTCTGCCGAATTCCTTCCCTAAGGACGTACCCGGGACATGCTACTTTCTCCACAAGTACACGCACCCGGGCACGGATCCCGGAGAGATTCAGGTAAGTGAATTTATTGTTTTGAGGGATAATGGATGAAGTTTGGGAAAAAATGTGGCGGTTGGAAGTGATGAGCGTGGAATGACTTGGACATTATATTGTTTAGAAAAATATTTTCCGGAATTTATTGTTTATTTCTATTTGTTATGTATTTACTTGGATGTGTATATTATGCTGTAACAAGATGATTCAATTTTTGTGACGGTTTTTTTTCTTACGATATGTTCATTCAGCCTTATAAGTCAGTGATAATTAACAATGACTACACGTTACTTCCTATAGCAAAATGCTTTAAGTTCGAAAGTCCAGCTTCTAGTTCAACAGTTTGGTTTACTATCACAAGGGTATTACTAACTTACCATACGCATTTACTATATGACTATTCTGCGAACAATAGAACACAATAATTTAGACTCAACAGACAGGTGTGCCGTAAGGAAAATGGATGGTTTAGTTACAATAGAATTTGTACGCCGGTTGACAGCGGATGCGAGCCGTAAATTTGGGACAAAAAATAGCATTCGACCAAATTAAATTATCCACAGATAAATTGTATTTTGCACGATTTATTTTTATTTCTATCCCACTATAGTTTTTTGTAGGGTAAAGTTTCAAAGCGAGACTTTTACTAGACAAAGAAGTATCGATTCCGTAGTTAACTTGTCTCACTTAAGATCTCAAGCTTCTAAAACGATAAAGCAAAGGACTTCAAATTATTTCAAAGATTGTTTCTTTCATATCAAAGCAAACAGTAATTATTATGGATTCACTGCGAAGTAACAGCTGTGTATTTTCGGATTTCACGCAGTCCATCCGACATTCATATCACTTGCAAAATCGAAATATCAAATTCATCAACGAATTTCATAGACATTAATATTGAAATACATGATTCAATATACACCAGACGTAAACATAACAGCATTAAAGCCCATTATTACGCTAAAGACGGCACATATTGCTAATTCCTGAAATAAAGGCGCTTTTCTCGCAAATTCCCAGACGAATTGTACATGATAGTCATGTTCAAGGCTCAATGTTTCAAGGGATGCATACTGAACGAGTAATTGAGCCTGTGTGTTCATTAAGCGACGGCCTCGCCATGGCCAGAATATTCATCAGCATTTAAAATTAATGCCACAACATTTGTAGCGGCCCTTTGTAGGTCTTTCTAGGCTTTTCATTAAAATGGTAACGTGAGAATTCAAGCCAACGATGTTTAATTAGACGGTTTTTGATGACTTTTCTCGTTAGGGATGTAGGTTTCCTTCTGAGACTTTTATGAATATTTAAATGTTTCGCTAGAAACGTGAAGGAGAATTTTGCCATATTTTTAATATTAGGATTTAATTTTTTCATCATTAGCCTCACCAAGACTGCTAATTAATAAAATATTTACTTTACCAAACAATATTTGCGACTCAGATTTACATCTAGAATTTTCTAAATATAAAATTAGGATTTTTCAAAAACAAAATTCAGCAAATTGCTATGACCTATCCCTGTTTGCGCGGACAATGTCTAGAGTTTACCTCAAACCTTTGTAAACTAGATTAGAAATCCTCCAAAACTATTGAAAATCAACTTAGTGAAGCAAACTACAATGAAATTTCTCTCAACAGGTAAAACACATACAAGACGCTTTGAAAGATTACGGGATCGGGCAGGCAAACTCCGCAGATGTCGACACAGAGGAACCGACTTAGTCAAACGGCAGGGATCTGAATAAACTTTAAGACCTTGTATATAATTATGGCTTGTTAGATATCATTTCGTTTGTGGACGGAAACATTTGGTGTAAACATATTGTGGAATTTTGTTTAATTCGTAGGAAGTTTCTTTTGTAGCAAATGAAAGGCTCATCTGATGAAAAGTAACCATTCGTATGGAATACATGAGAAATTGTCGATTGTCTTTGATGGAATAGATTGATTCATGAGCATTTTTGGGTCGCAGGATACCGTTTGCAATTTAGTAGCTGTTGGAATTGGTATAATTGATGTTTTATCTTCTAGTGTTTATGAAATAATTGATAATTATATAGCCGATGTAATTGCTGTAGATGTAGACATAGATATTAATAACCCTATTGAAGCTGCTGATAATCTATTCGATACACTCAATGTAACGTTAGTTCTCGATCGTACTCTTTCACATAATGTATTAAAATCAGAAATTTTCATATTATGTAGTTATATCTATTTATAGTTATTCATGTGAAGCTTTACTGTATCGTTTTAAGGTGATGTACATAAAGTTGAATCTGGGATAATTACGACTTATATAGATATAATGCAAAATGCTATAGATAAGCAACGGTGTAAAGTTTGTGTTGCTTCTAAAAGGTAAGTTAATATAATTAATAGTATATATCATGGAGACATTGATCGTATTCCGTTAGTAGTGGTAGCGAAAATTCTTTCTATGGACCTATTTAAAAAAATCTATTGTCTTTATAATTATTTACACTCTTATCCTTATATTTTTTGCTGAAGTCTTTTAAATTCCGTCTGGAGACTATCCGCCCTTACACCCGCCACTGCTACTCCTACAAGCCAAGATCAACAGTGGCACGCATTTTAATGAGACCGAGCAGTGAAGCTCAGCGAACATACTTAAATAAATTATGTCTGCTAAAATACTTTGTTAATGTACAAGTTAACCACATTTCTGTATACCTGTTTAAAATATCTTTGAAATTATTATCTATCATCCATGACCTATAATATATCTTTAGTACAAAGTTCAATCAATAAAATCTTGGCTACTTTGTCGCTCCCCAAATTCTATATTCCATTTTTATTGGTCCATTTGATCCCTACTTCGTTATAATCAGATCATACTGTAGACTGCCGTCATTTTGCTCTCCGAATTGATAAAATTTTTAATATCGGAGAATTTAATAACGTGGACCTCCGGTCTTTCCTAAAACAAATTTCGACAATATCCTTAAAGATTAGTGCAGGGCCTACTTTCATGATTAAAGAATATCTTCCTTTAGAGTTAATATAAAACGTAAATTAATTTCCAGAGCGATTCTACGAAACATTTCGTTTTTTACTTTCAGGTTTTCTTTTTTGGATATCTTACATTCCCTATGTACTTTTTGTAGTCGTAATATTGTTAGAGTAGAATTTTGTAGTAAAGAACATAATTCATGTAATTATAAGCGATGTATATAAGTCTTCTGAACGATAAACATAAAGCGTACGTTCTAAAGTAGTTAATGTGCTTACTGCGATAATATCTAGATCTTGTAAGCACTAGTTCTAAATATTTAAGACCTACGCCTGTAAGTGATATGTATGTTCTTTTTCAAATCTTGCTGTGCCTTTTGTCTACTTTTGGAACGTTGAATTTTACCTATTTCTATTTATTTTTTTAATGTTTAATACCCAATGTAAGGATATACACACGCTTCGAATGAATTTTTGTAACTCCATCAGTGCTTGTGCGATGATAAAACGAATCCAAAAAAATCACCAACTGATGTTAAATGTATTTTGTACAACTTGATTATATTTGTACCTATTACTAAGGGCCGTTTGTAACAACAAAACAATGCCTTTGAGTGAAGTAACTGAGGCTAATAGTATTTCTAATTAAGGAGACCTTCCGAGCAAATGACGATGGGAATTTAGATATTCCTTGATTGTCGTGAAAATTCTAGCGCTATTTAGATGTTGTTCATGACCTCGATTAACGTATACTATTACAAATTAAATATCACGTCGTTTTATGTATCAGTAAGGAATCTTCCACACTATATTAATGATCACGTTTCGTTTCCATTCGATTACAATTGGTTATTCGTTCAATTGTGAATTCCACTGTATTGGGATTATAATGGATAGTATTAATGCTCTCGTTAGATCCCTTGCACAAGGCGTAATTTTAACGTGCATAAGCCACGTGCTAACGCTCTTTTGGACGCGCTCACGATCGCAGCCGGTCACGAGCGGCGAGCGGGACGGCAGCGGCAGCGCGGGTCGGGGGACCGCAGGTATCAACCGCGCCCCCCAACCCGCGCTGCCGCTGCCGTCCCCCTCGACACTGCTGCCTGCTGCCATAATGAGCGCAGCCTGAAACGCAATTTAGACACAGAGAGTAAAATATTACGTACTGTATCATATTTTACCAGGTCAGAAAACGAACCGTGATAAATACAGCGAGAATCAAGCCTAAAACTGACTTTAAAATGAAATTGGTACTTAATTTGAATATTCGTTTTGTTGTTACTACAGGTTCCAAATCACTACCTCAATATACCTCATTTTTATTGGATGTTTTGTGTGATATTAATTTATTTATTAACAACATTGTGTTAATATACTAGAGCGTACACTGCAAACATAATGTTTCTAAACGGTACCGTACCACTTTTTCTGTTTCTGTCTCTGTCACGCATGCGCAGTAACATAATCTTCACTCTCGCTCCACTGGGTTCCGTGTGCACTCCCACGGGAGAACAATGCGCAGAGATTTTGTTCCCGATGTCCGCTCTAGTATAATACCTCAATGACTAACAATATTTTTTTTCATTGCCTCGCATACCTTAGATTGTTCCAGCGATCCCTTTAACCTGAATCGATGTAGTATGTAGATACATACTACATACTATAATAATAATCGAAAATGTGGTCGATAATGATACTGATTTAGAGGATGACGAGCAAAATGGTCGCTGGGGAGAAGTTAGAAAATATCCGGTAATTATACAAGGAGCGCAGGAAAATGGCGCACTCGCTCAGTTGGATACAAGGGCATAATATTAATATGATAATAAAGAAATAATATTTGGAAAATACCTATCCGTTTATGACCTTATAAAGTTTTAAGAATTACCACTACCTTTTCGAATAAAACCGGTTGGGATGGGTAAAGCACAAGATTTTAATATATACGTATTGTTAACATTTGTTACATAGATATCTATTTGGCGTAATACGTTAATCTAGGCGCAATCACGATTTACTAAAATGTATATTAGCAAGTGCGCCATTTTTCGCACACACTGTATACTAAGGTAAATAAAACAGCAAAGTGCTAAGTCTAGAATTATTTCACCACTAGGAGACCTGACAAAAAACTTTATGAATGCGTAAATTATAATGATTCTTGTTAGAGGTTTTGATCGCTGTTTCATTCGAATAACTAAGCTTTAATTTAATTTCGCTAGTCATTTTGTTCTAACTATACGAAATATATCATATTTTGTACATTATCTAAACATTCCATTTGTCACGTTTTTTGCAGTGTTGTGATTAAGTGTACTAGGTTAAGTAAAAATAAACTGTATTTATATTAGGATAAGTGTCATTATTGCTATGCTTTATAGCATTTCAGCACATATCGCATAGTGAAATTTTATTGGAGCATTTTCATCTAGTCGTTATTATAATAGAGTAATTTGGACTAAACAACTTTGCAATTACGAAAGTTTTATAGCATTTTTTTTTTTAAATAACTGGTGCTAGGTCTCTCATATATAGAGACCGCCTGGGTAGGTACCACCGCAATGTCTATTTTTCCCGCCAAACAGTACCGTTAATGTTCTGTGGTGTTCCGGTTTGAAGGACATTCTAGCCAGAGTAACTACGGGGAATAATGAGACTTAACACCTTATGTCTCAGGATGGCAAGCGCAGTGGAATGCCAAGTGGAATTACAAGTTAATTCTTGTAATTCATGGTGTTGTTTGATTTTGCCACTGTCCATGAGCGGTCATATCGCTTACCATCATGCAAATGGCATGTTCGTCTAGCCATTCATTCAAATATTTAAAAAAACCTTAGATTGTATAATTTCGGTTGTCCTCTTCTATTTATGCCCGCCTTTATTCCATACTTATTTTGGTTTGACATGAATTTCTTCATGTTGTAGGACACTTCGGCATATAATTTTATGATCAGTTGTTTGCTAATCTAGCAAAAACCTTTTCAAGAATTGTAATATACAACTGTAAGAGATAAGCAAATTCTTTGACAACCGTGACATCACGTCACGACCACACGGAAGACCAGCGTTGGTAACACCCACAAATGCTGACTGTAGTCCTTTCTTGTTACGAGCACTATCTGCATCTTAGTCTAAAATATTTTTAGTTAAGTTATTGCCACTTGTTACAAATAAATAGTTTACTTCTTTCTTTCTTATAATTTGAAATATTGTAGATTTCCCACATTTTATTACATTACAATCGAGAAGAGAGAGAAATTAAATCAAGTTTATTATGTGACATAGTTTTACATAAACACTGTAATTTGTGGCCGGGAATTGCAAAGTTGTTTGGTAAAATATTTTTGAGAATCTCATAATAGCATGTTGGATATAAATTAGCTATTTATAGACAATAATCGTATCTATCGAAATGAGTTTATCTATTTCTAACTTAGGTGTACTTCACGTGTAATACGAGTACAAGCAAACGAATAGAGTAAGGTATGTGTTTCGTATTCGTCACTATTAATTTAACACGTAAAAATGTTTGTCACAAATTGTATGCCTTTCCTCAATATAAATGTGTTTAAAAATCACTAATTTATTAAAACTTCGGACCACGTTTGAGTTTAACTGAATTTTATACTTCAGTAGTGAATTAGGGTAAGTGAACCATATATCGTCACTGTAGCTTAAAATTAAAACACTCCATTTCATATTAAAATGTAAATACTAGCATCTTGTGACTTCATGTTTAAATCATTTGGTTTTGCCTTTTTCTCATTGTCGTTAGACTATGTAAATTATTCGATTATTTTATAAATATACGCCTAAGACCACGGCCTTCTATGAAAGTTAGACACAAAGTAAAAATTTAATGTACTAGTGGAATTATATCTCACTATAAGTGTAAGCTATTTGTAATTCACGCTGTTTCTAAATTGTATTTCGTTTGTTTAATGAATGGTTTCTTGCCGTAAAGAAACTTTAACTGTGAATGCACTGTTAGTAAAAACTATAAAATAAAATGTTTCTTTCGTAATACGTGTTTGATTTATAATTTTATTGAAATCCCTATGAATGAGGAGGCATTGTATTATAAAATATATTATATTTTTAGATATGTTTGGCTTCGAGTAGTTCAATGGATGAAATTATCATCATCAGCCCGTTGCAATCCACTGCTGGACATAGGCCTCTGCCATGATACGCCATAGAGCCCGGTCTACTGCTTTATGCATCCAGTCGCTGCCGGCCTTCTCCGGCCAATGGATGAAATGGGTGATGTAAATTAGCGGACCCGCAAACAAAATATTTTATAAATTGTTAACATATAGACGTTAAAATTAGATTCAAGAAGGTAATACAAACCTTTCTAGAATGAAAATATACATTACAAAGATCAGCACCAAGATTTTGATTACACTCTATGAAAATTTATTACGTTGGAATAAACGTATCAGTTCACATCAATTATATTCCATAAAGAGAACAAATTCAAGTTGGTATAATATGAGAACAAAATGATGTACCTGCGTATATAATATCTATACATTCTAGACAAAGGTAATTTGTTTAAAAGATAATTGAAGCAACACATCAGCTTTCCCGCTTGAAGCTAAATAGAAACAGGCCGTCTCCAACAATAGAAACTCATAATCGTATGTAGTTTACTATGGTGGGTTTTTCACCACCATTTACGGTGATCAGAATGTAAATACCATCAGCATACTCATTAACGAGTCAGTACTTTACATAAAACACTCCTCCTCCTTGCGTCAATTCTCCAATGCTGGGCTTCGTGAGTAAAACATCTACAAGCAGAAAAATCTTACCTTTGCAAGTATGTTCTATCATTGTCATTACTCCTAAGATATTACGACAAACACGAAAGAAATATCAGCAGAACGGAATATAGACATATAGATCAAATCTAGACAGTTCTGATTGGTTGGACGCGAGCCAAGATATTACCATGCCGAATACCAAGTTCTTATTAGAAAAAACAATACTAGCATTTGAATTTAGATTATATCCAATGAATTTAAATGGAGTCGTTATGAAAACTTCCAGTTGGGTAATAAACAACCGCCTCTGGTACGACCAAATTAAGATATTTGAATGAAAAACCGTTTTAAATTCCTGTGCGCCTTTATTCCTTGCGATGTCTTCCTCGACGTTCCTTGTTTTTTTATTCGAAATGAATTGGATTGTATGCTGTTTTTTATTCAGAATTTCGTGGAAGCATGTACCTGTTACTAAATTGAGATATTAGAATTAATAGTAGATGATTCTATGAAGCATTGGCATTTTAGGTTTTTTATAGGTTCTCTGTGCTAGTATGATTTTACTATTTAGGAGACATGGATAAAATTAAATTAAGTTTTATATTATTATTAAAGCCATAAGCAATATGAATGTGATAAGTTTTCACCATATATAAGAGTTTTCTGTAAGATACTACCAGAACGAAAAACACGAAATGATCAAGCAGATTTGTTAAAACAGAAAAAACACCAAAAGCCTCTCATGTATTTCGGGAGTTCCTCATTTGGCTTTAAAAAGACGAAACGGTTTTCAATGCAAGCCTGCACGCGGCTTTAATAACATATTCTCTTGGAGCCGAAACTGTTTTATTTGTACGAGTTTAGGTTGGTAAAAAAGATTGCGTTCATTCTAATACATTTTTATATGTTTTTGTTCTGACTCGGCAGGGTACTTTGTGGTAAGTAAAATGCGGTTATAAAAGAGTATTGACTAAAGCTCCATTTACACAGGGAGAGTTTCTCGCCTCTATACGATTATCGTAATGATATCAAAAAGTTGGATCGTGTACACATTGACAGAGCATGATAAAGGCGGTTATGTGATGCGAAAATCGCATATGATAAACTCTCCCCGTGTAAATGATGCTTAACTATTATGTTTTGCCATTCAGAGTATTAAATTTCAGTACAGTGTACCTCCAACAGTCAATGTTTTTTTATTGCATTGAATAGCGAGACGAGCATGCCATTCGCCTGATGGTAAGCAATACGACCGCTCAAAGACAACAGCAAAACCGAGCAACACTATTAATGCACCACCAAAGCAATGGCATTCCACTGCGCTCTCCATCTTGAGACATAAGATGTTAAGTCTTATTATACCCAGTGGTTACTCTGGCTTCAATGTCCTTCAAACCGGAACACAACAGTGCAGTAGCAGCAGTGCATTTACACTGCTGTTTATCGGGAGAAATAGACATTGCGGTGGTACCTATCTAGGCGGCCTTTCACATTTAAGAGATCTACCACCATGTTCTGGTAATGGTATGTATATAGTAAAAATAAGCCATAAGTTATAACTTCTTGTCTCTATTAATAAATTGGTATGGACATCATGCCTAAGTCCACCTTTCTAGCCATTATAAAACGTTCCTAAAAAATATATTTAACTTGTCCGTTTTTGAGAATTATCAGTTAATTCAACAAAAGCTTTTTTCTACAGATATGATACTTCTATAACCGGCATAAAAGCCTGAAAACACACAATTTAAAACAATTCCGACAATAACATCCCTAATAACACCCCTAAAACGTACGTAATAAAGTAAATTCAACGCGTATAAGCTCTTAAATTTACGATTGTAGCAAACACGCCACGTTTATGAGCTATTCAACCAGAATGCATCGTTATTGAAGCGATTATATAAGAATAATGATTTTTATTCTAAAGGAAATTCAATGGGGGGAATTCTCGGTTTAGTCGCACAATAGAACGATGAATGGGCTTTGAACGGGAATGTCGCATGAAAGTCTGCGTTTTAGATCAACAGTAGAGAAATGTCATGGTAAGAATGAGTTATTTCAAACGAATGTATTTATGGAATAATAAATTGTATTGAGTTTTTCGTTAATGAAAATAGTGAACATGAAGGTTTTACTTTGTTTTTACATAAATTTCACATTCGCTCACATAGTGCACTTATATTATATTAAGCAATTTTTCAACATATATAACTATACATATATTTTTCATACAATTCTAAAAATGTATATTATCTTAAATAAAATCCGATTTCATCATCATCAGCTTTTCTGCAGCCATTGTTGGACATAGGCCCCTCCTATGGGACACCACTGGGCTCGATCTTCAGCCCATCGTCTTCAACCACTACCAATCATCTTACGAATATCGTCGCTCCACTAACACAAGATCCGCCTTAAAGTGCATTTATAAGAACATAAATAAACCCAATTGGCTTTAACACAATTCACATAAACCAGTCCTTATACTATATTAATTCCGGTACTACTAAATTCTAAGACTGCCTCGGTGGCGTTGTTGTACTACGGTATGATTGCAAAGCTGAGGTCTCGGGTTCGAGTCCCGGGTCGGGCAAACTGATATTGGATTTTTCTATGCATTATCAACCTGGAGTCAGGAATTTGTGCCCGATATGGTGATAGGCTCGCCCCCTATCATATCGTGGGACGGGACACTCAAGGCGAAACGTTGGTATCCTAGTAGCACCTCTGCCTACCTCTTCTGGGAAGAAGGTGTGAGTTTATGTATGTATGTATGTACTAAATTCTAATCCTATTCCGGTACTACTAAATTCTCCTAATTCAAACGACAATCGAACACGATGAACGATACGCAATGTAAATCTTGTGGGAGCGATCCATCCAACAGATTGGTTTACGACCGACAAGAGGAACATAGATAAGTTTCTTTTAATCCGACTTGTGAAATAATGGATCTGTCTCTACCAGCTGGTCTAGCTAACAGAGCTTACTACTTGGTTTCTAGCAAAATGTTTTCTTTACGGGTCGTGGTATTTATCAATGGAGTTTTTTTCGCTGGTAGAATATTGGCATCTGCTCGGATAATGCCCATCTTAGTTGGTGGAAAATCTGTGGTGATCCATGAAATTGCGTCGTCTTTCGACTTCTGTTTGTTTTTCTGTTATTGGATTTGCCGGCATAATTGTGCGGACAGACAAATATTTCAAAAAACTTATTTCGACAAATATTTTTTCTTAGAAGGCAGTTGTTATACTTTAAATAAAACACATAAAATTTATTATATAGTCTTACAATAACACTACACACAGTTCCAAACATCCAAGCGGGGTAAATACATAAGCGTAAATGACATGACGTTTCGGCAATCATTCGAAATTAAAAAATAAACCGGAGCATAGCTTGACCCACGGCTTGACCTATATACGAACCAGGGACACTTTACTATACAGGGTGGTATTGACATAATTATGTTACTTAATTTAACTTATATATCTCTCATCACCTTAAGTCACATTGTACAAAGAAAAAAAACCGAGATTGATTTTAGTTTTTACGATTTTTGGACACCCCATATAGGTTCGAGTATTTTTACCACTTGCTGAACTTCAGTTCGGTCCAGAAACTTATCTGAGCCGTAAAAAGAATCGTACCTATACGGGTTGATCACAGGCCTTGGAAACTAAATACGTGATTTTTTACAAAACTACCAGGCAGTTTTTTTTTCAAACTTGGTGCAATGTTACCTGGGGCGGCTAAGAACATGTGGTTTAAAATAAATACCATGAGTCAATAACACCCTGTATATCCAACATACCGAATGTTCCAATTAATTACCATAATTGACGGTAATGGATTGATTTTATCACACACTCACCTCTCCCTTTGATTAATTTGGGCAGTATCTATAGTTTCACATATACTATGTAACCTTGGTTATTCATGTATGACGTTTAAAGTATTACCTGACCGTCAAATAATTAATCTTCCAATCTTCAGAAAGACCCGACATAAACTCCATTCACTAAGCCTTTATCCAAAGGTCCAACTGAAACTTAATGCGGATCCTAGGTAATTTACCTATTTCGGGCTATACAAACTGGAATCTTTGGGCCCTACAAAGGTAATTAAGGTAGCTATTAGTCGGACCGTTTAACACGAATTGCCCTTTGTGAATTTGTTTCTAATTATTTCTGAAGGTACTCGAGGTTGGATGCCGTGTCGGATGAATTTGTTATGCGCTTCGTGGCGATTTTGTTAAATTGCCTTTATTTCCGCTGGGATGGTGACCATTGCTGGTAAAATCATGGGAAACCTGTCATAGAGACCATACTAGTTGTATTTTGAGTTCAACCTATGCAGAGTGTCATTCATTAATTCTGCTAAGGCGTTATCCCGACCCGTGCCAGGGTGCCGATTTCAAGCTGAGTCTCTTTCGCCCGATCTTAGGCATCCTCAATTCTAACCTGTGTATATAAATTTAAAAATTGAATTGTAATTAGAAATGTTCGGAAGCAAAACTATGATTAACAGTGACTGTCAGTAAAAAGGCATGGCTGAGCCACAATAAAGAAATGATAATGAACTTTGTAGTCTTCATAAGTCCATTCAGACAAATCTCTCGTAAGTTTATACTCTAAAACAATGAATTTTCAACTTCTAGTTTAGAAAGCCAAGTGCTAAAACAAGCCAGCCGGTCCAAACTCGAGATTTATATCCAATATTGGCGCAAAATATCAACAAAAGTTTGGTCTAGTTGTGGAGATCACGTCGACAATAATTTCTGGTAAACAAGGATCTGTACTTCGGCCAAGTACGTGACTGTCGTTGTGTTAGAAGATTTTTATTTATTTTTGTATGAAAGGGTTTGGGCATAAAATGTGAGTACGTATTTCATGAACATATTGGGTAAAAACCTGGTCTCTTTATTGGTCTAATGCAGTATTTACGGTTTATAAAATCCCGGGTTTGGTTTCTATTCCCTTCTAGGTCCAAGGGTTCACGTAATTTTTTTGTTACAAAAATATACATAATGTAATTATTCATGTCGGAATTGAGCAATTTTCCGCGTATAACCCTGCCTTTCAATAACAATCTTTAAGATGCAGAGAACAAAACTGATTAAGTACCGATGGGACCCAGTTTCAATTTATACCTTTTTTTGTCGGACAGACAATGTTATTGTAGTTTCTAGCATCAATAATTAGAAAGTGGGCCTTGAAACAAGAGGCTGTAAGTTCGACCCTCACATTGAGACATCATTTGTACCACCTGCAACTAGTAATTTCTGTGAAGCTGGAAAGTTATAACTATATATGCCTCGGTGGCGTAGTTGAATTAAGGTATGATTGCAAAACTGACGTCTCGGGTTCGAATCCCGGGTCGGGCAAAATGATATTGGATTTTTCTATTAATTATCAACCCGGAGTCAGGAATTTGCTGCATATGGCGATAGGCGCGCCCCCTATCACATCATGGGACGGAAAATACAAGGCGAAATGAGGGTATCTAGTTTGCACCTCTGCCTACCCCTTCTGGGAAAAAGGCGTGTGTTTATATATATGACACAAGATTTGCTATATAGTTATGATTTTATAACGTCATAGCACTCATTGGCATGTACATAGTATCTAAATTTTATAATTAAAAATATCATAAATTGTATTCATACTATTACCGTTGTTGCGTAAAATTATGAATAATTCAGAACTCATAGAGATAAACTCACACCTTCTTTCTAAAAGGGCAAGGGTAGGCAGAGGTGCTATCAAGACATCCACGTTTCGCCTTGTGTGTTCCGTCCGACGACGATGTGATAGGGGGCGAGCCTATCGGGTGCAAACTGACTCCGGGCTGATAACGAATAAAAAATCTAATATCACTTTGCCCAATCTGGGATTCGAACCCGATTGGCGTGTATTCAATTATAAAATCACAAACATGATAAATTGCACGCATACTACCCTCTAATCATGAACAATGAAAAACTCCTTTTAAACCTTTAAAAAGCTCTATTTAAACCATATTATTATAATGTGTGGCCTGAACAACAAAATTACTCCTACACGATTCAAATTATGTTTAACCCTCAAACGGTTACAACAAATTAAGCGCTCAAGTGTGTGGTAACACTAAACGTTAAACAAATCTTTTACTAGGCCACCTGAGCCCGGTCTTACATACCCAGAGGTAGCGTCTTGTGTGAATTTAATTAACATGACGTTTCACGGGTTGGTGGATATGTTTTGTCTGTGGTAGTCCTGACGAGATTATAGTAGGTACTAATTTATCTTAACGATGCTTAGTATAACTGTCTAGAATTTGCGAGAGAAATGTATGTATGTGTATGTACTGGGCTGATAGAGTCCAATGACATTTATTTATTTATTTATTTATACTCTTTATTGTACTCTCAAGTTACATACAAAATAAATAAAGAAATAATATTAAACTAGTACAATGGGCGGCCATATCGCATTGAGCGATTTCTTCCTGGCAACCTTTGGATGAACAGGAATTGTTGGATTGATAAATAGGGCTCGACGTGCAACAAGAGTACATTAACAAAAGAAAACAAAAATGATATATATAGTATATACGAGACACTTACATACACATAAATATACATACATACACATATACATACATATAAATTTGCATATATACACATTGACAATTATACAATATAATATACATAATATATAAATAAAAAAATTATTCTTAATTAACTAGGGATAAGTAGTATAATATATTGACATGTGTGTGTTGATAGTCAATCACCACGTACTATAACGGTGAAGGAAAGCATTGTGATGAAACATGCATACCATAGCGATTTGCAAGAATTTCTATGGTATGTAAAGTTCGCCAAACCGCACTAGGCCAACGTGGTGGATTATATGGCCCAACTACTCTCAATCGTACTATCGATTGTAGAGGAGGCTCGTGCACTGCAGTGGGACGTATCTGGGCCGATACAGTACAGTACACACATGACTCCAAAAAGTCAGAGAACCTGTAGTCTTGCAACTGAGGACGCTGAAAATCAGGCGAAGTTACTGTTCTGGAAAGTAGAACCTGGCACCAACCAAGCTGACCTATTCAGCACTGCCTTCATTGTACTTCCTTTTCTGGGCCTCATAAAACGTCAACTTTACATATCCACCATTATGAAAGGAACGCGTGGGCGCCATAGATCTATCAAGCTTAATGCGAATGAAAATATTTTCTGTTTTCCTCAACAATGTGCCCCAACAGGAATGAAACAGCTATTATTACAATTTTATTCTGTGTACGGTTGATAAAACAAAATTAATTTGTTTTGTTTTTATTACAGGAATGTATCGTGAAGTCTTTTATGTTTGAATTGCTATATGTTTTTTTTATTGCGATGAATAGCGAGACGAGCACGCCATTCGCCTGATGGTAAGTGACACCACCGTTCATGGAGAGTATCAAAACAAAACAACACCATAAATTACAAAGCAATTCTTGGCCTTTCATTGGGCTCCTGAGAAATAAGATTTTAAGTCTCATTATGTCCAGTAATTATTCTGGCTACAATGCCCCTTAAACCGGTAAACAACATTGCTTTTGCTGCTGTTACATTTACACACTTTTTTATGGCAGTGATTTTTGTAAAGACCTATATCATCACTGTATTATTTTTTATCAGATTTTTACAAACATTATTTTCCATGACACGTACCAGTTTTGTTTGAAAATACCAGCGTATTTTCATTCAAAACGCACAACAAAAACTGAACAAATCCAACGGTTTCATGAACAAAAAATGTGTCAAACGATCAAAAGCAGACATGTTCCGCTTCACATCCGCTAGATATCTTTGTGAATCCGCGGCTTTTAATTTTAGACTCGACAGACAATCGCATTTCGGAGTGAAGAGGCGATATCTTTTTCAATTTTAAATCATCAAAACCTTATCTGGGCTTTTGGTAATTCTTTGGAATGATTTCGCGAGTAATTAATTTCAGTGATATCCATTCAATAGAAATGCTTTAGATTTTTTTCTGATTTTTATATACGACTATATTGAGTTGACTTTTATTTTTTTTATCGATAAGTATACATTTACAGTTACTTTTGCCAATAGTTTGTCTATTTCCATCTCTAATAAACTATTCAAAACAACCCCTTATCATCTTTTTAACTACCCTAAATCGAAACTCTTCCTAAACAAATATAAAGCAACTTGTCCTAAAAGTAAAACATTAAGTTTAAATGTCACGACCTCGAACATCCCTGTATTGAAATGAGGCACCCAAGGGACTAGACGTGATCTAATCGAATGAACCAGATATTTATTCAACAGGCTAAAGTCAGATATAGATCGCCAAATAAACTTCAGATGGAACTTTTGGAGTGAAAAAGGATGAAGTGACGAGAATTGGGAATATAATATTAAAATGGATGGGGTTGTCACGGATATATAAAGAGTACGGATGGATGAGTCAGTAGATGTCTAACACTGGATTTGTACTAGACAAATAAGTGACGCTCCATTCAAAAGAGAAGTTAGGAATACACAGAACCGAGGAAAATGCGTGGTAAAATTGGTGAAAGTAGATGAATTACCTATGTCAGGCTTACATTAGAGTTTCATAACCTCTTCCTAATTGAATAGGATACACTCGAGACTTATGAAGTGTATCAACTGCAGCTCATTAATATCTTCAACTTTTAAGTAAGCGTTGCATCCATAGCCTTTGAAGATGGATGGATTAAGAAGGTAAAGATGGCTGATTAATGAACTTCGGTATTATAATTGTTTGAATGAAACATAACAGAACTAGTATTACTTTAACACGGCTTTACATAGGTCGCAAACCATTGACGTAGACGTAAAGACAGATCCCAAGAATATTTTAAACATAATATTCTAGGTAATCATAAATCAAAACACTCAGAATTTCTGTCTAGAACCGTCCACATGCCTTCAACAATTACGGTCTTAAAGCCACAAAGCAGAAATGTAGTAAAATAACATTTCCAAAATAATATACCACTAAAGTGGTACATTATAAATAAATAACAGAGCTGGAAGGCAGCGACGGGTCACAAGTAAAATCAATACAATGATATTTCTGCTGGCCGTCCGAATTGTTATTTCTGCAGTTCATTTCACTTCACGTGTCTATCAATTTATTTTTGATACAACTTTGTTTTATTTACCAGTTTATTCGGAAAACTACGTGAAATTAAAACATTTTTCATTTTCACTTCAGATGTTGTTTCACGCTCTGATAGTTTTGAATTCAGGGTTTTTATGTTAAATTTAAAAAAAAATTCAATTGGCATTTCATGGTATAAAAGGATTTTTCAAATTTTGTAGTATGATAAATAATACAGACGAATTCCGCATGGTTTGAATTATATTCGCAACACTCCGTTTGCAAATATTTTTAATTTCACAAAATTCAATAATTCCTTAAAATATTTCATCACCATTAAATGTTGGGCTTAATATACTTACAACACCAACTTTGTCTAGACAAAACCACTCTTTCAATCACAAACACAATCGTCGACAACCACAACCCGATCCAATTTAAATAAGACACTCGCTACGAAGGTACGACCCAAGTAATCATTTCGTATTTACCTCATCCGAACTACAAGTGTACAGCCAATATTTGTATTCAAGAGCGGGGTGGAACGGAATCTCCGAATAATTACACGAAGTTCATCAGTGTTGCATTCCAATTAGAGTGCCGCCTTCATTTGCGCCGATCATTATACCGTTCATGTGACGATATTCTAGATTTTAGTATCGATTTGTTCCAATTTGGGTTTCAGAACCAATGCGATGCAAATCTGTCGCTACTGTGTTTTTTGGAACATTCAGAACTCTACAGAAAATTGACGTATTGCAAATGTATCGATGTCGTGTTTTATTTGGTGAGTGCGATTGCTAGAGGTTCGATAACCCTTTTCTCCTTCCGTATTTATTTTCCCTTCCCTCTTCTATTTGAAATTACAGCCCGCATGGCTATGGTCCAAGTGTTGGAGACATTGATGAGTTGCGGTAATCCCTTGTCATGTGCGCTATTTACCTGTTTACCGGACTTTTTCAAATAAAAAGAACTTCGTTGATCCTTCATCTTTTACACCTTATTTTTCGTTTTTAACAATACCATAAGCGCAAACTAGAACCCTTTCTTCATCGAATGTTATCACTGCCGCCCCTGAGCGCCCGGAACACATAAATAATAATCACTTTGACCGACTGCAGGCCTGTTCAGATGAAGTATCGACATAATTATATCGGCCTGTTGGAAACCGAGTTGATTGATCGCGAAACGCGACACACTTTCGATGTTGATCACTGCGAATTTTGCACTTCGTGTACACTGGGTGGTGTTCGAATGGATATGAATATACTGCATGTTAGCAATGCCTATGTTATATTTCTGTATCTTTTAAATGTATGAAATAACCAGGTTTAATTATGATGACTTCTGTAGCGCATTCTAAGCAGCCTACTGCAAAACAAGAAACTGCTGCTTTGATCTCCGCATTGTTGTGGGTATGTATTTGTTTGGTTCTTATGCCCCATTTACATGGAGAGATTTTCTCGTGGCGAGAATCGTATGCGATTATCGCATGACATAACCGCCATAGGCTTTCGTGTTCTGACAATGTTTACACGGTGCAACTTTTTAATATCCTAACGATAATCGTATCTTCGATGCGAGAAACTCTCCCCGTGTAAATGGGGCTCAAAGCCCCATTATTTTTATAAGATCAATAAATTTTTCGTAATTTACTACCACTATACAAGACCTGCTTCTTAATATGGGATCAGGTCTATTTGCGACTGCGTATTTATAGTTAAAACTTGTAATTCCATTACTTTTTTGTTTGTTATTTTAGTTTTTTTTTCATTGTTTAGCATTACCACATATTTAAGTAATAGTTACAGTTATTGTTTATTTTGGCCATAGTTGTGTATCCTATCATGGGCATATACATTTAAATATTAACATTTATACTCTCTCTCTCTTCAGCCATAGAAAATACTGCTGAACATAGGCCTCCCCCTTCTATCGGCATATAAACAAAAAGTCTTAGTCTGTTCTGAAAATACTAATAATATTTTATCAATATGTCATGTATTTTCGACAAGGCTCAGAAGCCGCGGCCGGTCCCAATTTTCGGCTCGTCACATCCAATTACTGCTGCCTTTCTCAGGTCATCGCCTTCGTGGTCACTGGACGTGTGATGAGCCATACATCGTAAGGTGTAAGTGGATTTGATTGTAATTTAATTCTATAAACTTTGGTCACATGAAATGGCCACATGGAATTGTTGGAATTTATACTACTTATTCTAAAAATAAGCTATCTAATGTATTATGCTGTTGGTGTACCACTTTAAATAAATAAACCAAAACAAGACGAGCAACACACCCGACTAATTCCAATCTCCCTACATTAAGTGAAAGCAAATAAAAATACTCAAATAAAAATTGAGCACGAACGTCTCTCGCAAGTGATACGGAGTTTAAACTTGTTTCAATTTAGCCGTGCCAACTAAAAGTTAAGTTTCCATCTACATTTCAAACTTAGTTAGGAACTCAAATGAATTGACAGGACTGGTTTTACAACGTTGGACAAATTGACGCGTGCTTTGTGCAATCTGCAAGGGTGATCTAGAGGGGTTGTATTTTAATATGGATGTCTGATTTAGCCAACGTGTTGGAATGGGTGAGAGGTAGCAATCTGCTTTTAGCATCTAATGGAATTTTTTGTGACGCACATTTTTATTTGGAAAACACAATATGAGGGCTATCTTACTGTAATAAATGTAATTGATGGAATGATATGGGTATCTGCCCAGACAGTTTTTTGCAAGTGGTAAAACTATTGACAGTGGCCCACAGAAGTATCTTGCGCTCCACGGTATCTGAGCGAGTGTAATATTCTGTGCTTTCCGGCGTTTTTGCCATACCTGTTATTGGAATCCATTATAACAGCTCACATAATAGACCACTACCTTTCTCTCTGAACAGACATATTGATTAATATAATTTCTTGCTTTTGAACCTATAGGTAATTCATAGTACCTATGTATGTATGTATATGTATGTATTTATATGTATATTTATATTTATAAGAATTGACATGTGTATGTATATTAGGAGTAAATTACTATGTATCATATATTGTGTATATATAAATTATAAACAATTTGTTTATTTTCCTTTTTTTTTGTCTGTGTTGGAGCTTGTCTCTTTTATATTCCAGACTGCCCTGTCTTCTTTTCATTGTGTTACTCGTATATCCATCCAAAGGTTGTCTGTAAGAAATCGTCTAGAGCGATAAGACCGCCATCTGTACTTTTTTCTTATTTTTATTATTTTTTTGTATGTTTTTCCTTTCTGTGTGCAGTTAAGAATAAATAAATAAATAATAGGTCCCATTTAAATGTAATAATGTTTTGATCCGTGGTGCTTTACAGCTGGCTTCTCTGGCTGTAAAAGTCTTTTTGCGAGGTTATTTACCTCTTTAGTTCATTGTTTTTGTCACCCGCTTTATTACGGAGGGAAGTGGACAATAATGTATTTCCAACTCCTCCTGTTAATTAAACTTTATGATTGATTTCGTTGCGGGTTAAAGACAAGTTAGATATTCCCGGAAACTCGCTTAACTTCAATGCTTAGTGTCATTACAATGCGTGCCACTGTTGATCCTGGCTTACAGGGGCTGCAGTAGTGGGTGTGAGGAGGAGACAGTCTCCATCTAAGCGAATCGGCAAAATTATATCGATCTTCAACAAGTCCTATGACCTTGACCTAGAAGTAATGGTCTTTCGCTAGTCAATACATTGTGTCAATAGCACAACACATTTCATCCAGTGCATTGTAAATTGTATTTATGTAAAAAAATCTAAATAAAAATAACAAAAATATACTTTCTGTTAACTGTTGCGACACTAAAATTACCCAATCCATCTGTTAGTATACTGAAAAACGGGTCCTAATTTTTCTCCGTCTTTTAAAAACATAGTCACGCTTTGGCAATTTGTTTACTATCTAGAAAACGACTGCCACGGGCGAACACTTAGAGACTGACCCAGTTCGCTCACCTACATAATTTCGTTTAATAGCTGTTTACTTAAAATACTAATTTTTAATTTTTCACTGTTCAGCCTCCTCATATTTTTGGTAATCAATATTTCGCATTATTTAAATCGGAACTTGTAACGCTGTCATGCTCGTTTGGAGTGTAAAAATGATTGAATATTTGGTTGGAATTTCAAATTCGAGCAATGATTGTGTGCGATTCTTGATCACAAAAAATATCTGCTCAAATTTGAACTAGAACCCGGAATTCCTTTGAAAAATCACGGCGGCCTCTCTGAAGCCGCCTGCATCCAGCTTTCCTAAAACAACTCCATACTCAGCTACCTCATCATTTGTCATAATCCACAACAATTAAAACCTCCCTTCGTTCATAGTTACACTTCTAAAAATGACCCATTTTCGTAAACAAAACCCAGTTCTTTGAGCCCGGCACGCGACACGCCTATCATTGTGAGATGGGCTTGCAAAGTAGAGGAACAATGGCACGCATTAGAGCCGTTCGAGGTGTTTGTTCGCACTTAGTATAATTATAGGAGGCCATTGTTTTCCATTAATTTTAATGTTCGTATTAATTGTATGAGTGAGTATTTTTTATGGAAATATTAAGTGATTGCCTTTGTTGGTTTAATACTATATATTGCTGTCTAAATGCACCTAATATATTACAATGTCGCGTCAACCATACTGGCTTATAGTAATTTTGTCCGTTTAGTAAGATAGCGGGGGACAAAAGGCCCCTCTTCTCATGTTTACCTTGCCCTCTGCTGTCGTTCTTATAGCATCAACCCATCTGCAATTCTCTAGATATTCTGCTATTGTTGAAGCTCAGTGGTAATTACAAGAAAATCTTGATTCTATATTAAGAGTCTTATATCGTAAACGGTTTTATTTTTCATGACCTATTTATACTGTGGCTTTGACGATTTACACAGATGCTCTACCATACACACATACTTATGTAAATATACATTACTCCTTTATGCCGTAAGGGGTAGGCAGAGGTGCAACCAGGACTCCCACATTTTGCTTAGTAAGGTCCGTCCCACGATGTGATGGAGGGCGAGCCTATCGCCATATCGGCCACAAATTCCTGACTCAGGGCTGATAATGAATTCAAAAATCCATTATCACTTTGCCCGACTCGGGATTCGAACCCGAGACCTAAGCTCGTTTTTCTCAACAGGGTATTTTTAGGAATTGATATTTATCTATTATAATAACTTATTATAATTACTGAGGAAAACAGACTATCCCATTAAAATTTGAATCCTTAAACCAGTCTTCCAGATCCGAGTAATAAATTGTGATTGAAGCCCCAACAGGTGATTTATGTTTAGAAGTTATTTTGTAAATTAACCGCGGTTCTAGCTTTACAGATTTATTTGTGAAATTAACCAACTTATCAACGTCAGCTTGAAATGCTACCGTTCAACAGACACTTGTATTGTACATTTACTTCGTTACTAGATTTGTAGTTTGATAAAATACATTAATATTTCCCAGGCTGTGAGTAGTTACCATCATGAACTCAGCTAGTGTAGCTTGCCTAGTGCGGGTTGGATGTACCATAGAAATTTTTGCAAATCGCTATGGTATGCAGTTTTTCCACGATGTTTTCCTTCATCGTTATAGTGCGTGATGATGGACTATCACACATGACTGCGAAAAGTCGGACGTGTGCCCTGGGATTTGAACCCGCGCCCGTTGAAAAATGCTGGCAGCCGCGTCTGGTCCGTTTAACAACAGGCCACCACGCACTTCGCGTGAGCGTTGAGTGAACGTTAAAGCACATGAAAATTTGATTAGATTGGGTAGCCATGTTAGGTGTTTTTCTTAACCATATTGTAAAAACAAATACCCGTTTATTATTGTAACCAATAGAATATTACACCACTTCAATTGCAAAATGAATCGAAATAAAAATGACAAGCAAGTAAAATCTTCCATACCAAATTGTTGGTTGCTTTTCTATCTCTCTCTCTCTTTCTCTCTCTTTATCCACAAGAAGTCTACTGCTGAACATAGGCCTCCCCGTTCTATCGGCATATAGCCATAAAGTCGTACTCTGTTCTGAAAATACTAATAATATTTTATCAATATGTCATGTATTTTCGATAAGACTCAGAAGCCGCGGCCGGTCCCAATTTTCGGCTCGTCACATCCAATTACAGCTGCCTTTCTCAGGTCATCGCCTTCGTGGTCACTGGACGTGTGATGAGCCATATATGGTAAGGTGTAAGTGGATTTGATTGTAATTCAATTCTATGATCTTTGGTCAGGAAAATCATAAGCACGTAATTTAAGTACATACTTATGTGCCTAAAATTATTACTTATAATATTGTAAGTTGTCCAAATCAAAGTCAAACAATTTGGTGATTTTTATTCGAGTTGCTCAGGGTTAAATTACCATCATAATTTACGAGTTGCTGGGGACGCATATTTGTGACCCATAGCGATAGACTCGTCGACTACCATATTTTGGGACGGTAATAAACTAGACGATTTGTGAGTCGTACTAGAGGATCAACAACATCCTTACACAAATTTACAGTGCTATCGCCATAGTATATTTTTGTAATATATTTATTTTAAGATCTTAGATTAACCGAGAAATGAGCAGTAAAGCAAACACTAATAAAAGCAAGGCTTTGATTACATAAACCATTGTATTAAACAGAACAACTAATGTTTTTATTCTGCATAGTAAAAAGCCCACAGCCTCAGCCCTATCTTTTTCTTTCTTTTAAATTCATCCCATGGTTGTCTGTATGACATTGCTATATGCGATAATACCCCCATTTGTACTTCTTTTGTGTTTTGTTTTTTGTTTCTGCATGTTGATATTTTTTTGTGTACAATAAATATTTAAATAATAATAAAAAATATTTTCTATATCTAATTTATTTAAGATTCACAAATACTGAACATTAGTAATATTATCGGGTAAAATCAGCTCCTATTTTGTTTAACTTCGGTTTTTAACCGACTTCAGAAAAGAAGGAGGTTCTTAATTCGTCGGAATCTTTTGAGGAAACTGTGACACATTACATTTTACCTACTACCGATAAAAGAGCCAAAGGCGTCGCTAAGACTACAATCGGATTAATTCAACACTAAGCAACTTTCTTTTATTGCTCCAACTTCCAGAATAACTTAAAAGCACAAATGTTATTTTCTTCCATGGAGTTTCTTTTATACTTCGGTTATTTACAGATTCTTATTCTTAAAGTCACGGATTTAATTTTTATCTCCCTTAAGTTCGTGATTTCGAACAATTTTGCAACTGAACAGTTTACGAAAGAAGCATATTTCAGAAAATACCTAACATTTATAAGTTGCATTTCTGTTTAATTAATCCCTGGTTTAATTTTCCAACTTTCGATTAAATTTATTTAATCTAAAGCTATAACTAACACACACTATAACGTGGAAACGAGAGGTCGATATAATTGCCGCCTTTTTCAATCCCATTCTTTATTTGAACAAGTTATATATGCAACTCAAGCGAACATGCACCCGGGCTAAACCTATTAACTCCAGCTATACCAGCTCTGCCCGGGCATAAGTTTTTATGCCTTCTATCCGGGTGTGTCATGCTCTAGCCACGCCGTGTTTCCGAGCTCGCAATAATCAGTTTATAGCCGCAATTTCTATGAAACGCGGTCGACTGTAGGCTCCGATATTAAATTGCCTCCTGTGCGCTACAAACAATGGTTAAGACGTAGGTCTGTATGCATTCAGTGGAGCAGAGGTACAAATTTTAGATCAATAGCGATAGATTCGTGAAAAAAATTGAAGCAATTCGTTTCTCAGCATGGAGAATTATGGATTTGATTAAAGCGCCATTTACACGGATAGAGTTTCATTTGGCGAGAATCGTATTCCATTATCACATGACAGAACTATCATAAGGTTATCGCGTTCTGACAATGTTTACACGATGCAACTTTTTCATATCCTTACGATAAACGCAACTTCGAGGCGAGAAAATCGCCCCGTGTAAATGGGGCTTAATGCTCATAAGGGTACAAATTTTATACACTACATTTGCAAACTATTTTTGGTTTGAAAAACTCATCTCTAATTACTTATTTTAACGCATCACCTGTCATAGTAAGTCCACTTTCAAACATGGGCTCCCTATGAGGGTTTTTACAGCAACATATTGCTAGCGAAGTCGACTTACTACAAGTCCACTTACGGTAGACAGCGACTTGGTTGTGCAATACCCCTGGCACTGCGAAGGTCCATGAGCGGCGATAACCGCTTAGTATCAGGCGAGCCGCGTGCTGGTCTGCGTGCAAAGGATATCCTATGATATCCATTCGAGAACTTTGATCAGTACTTTATGTAATATACTCTAACCACCGCTTTTGTCGACTAATTTTATCAAATGTTATTGTCATTTCTGTTTTTGACTAGCAAGTTATAAATAAATAAAATACACCCAACAGCCACATACATAGTCCTGACCCCACATTAAGATCAATTAAGTCTTGTGTCGTGGGTATCAAAAGCTACGAGAGACTTGTCAGTTTTACAAACACCCAGACCCGAGACAAATACTTGTGGGCCTCACAAACATTTGTCTCGGTGCGAGGATCGAACCCGCGGCCTCTCGTTTAACAAGCGGTGTCTAACCAACCGCACCACAGAAGCTGTCAAAAGTCAGTTATTAATGTCAATTCAGTTATACTCCTAATTCCTAAATATAGACAGGTCTCGGGCAAGAATCAAGCTACTAAATAGGTCAAGTTCCTAATATTCCAAAAGAAAATCCCCCAAATATATTCACGGTATAGTTGGTAGTTAATGAATGGATTGTGTTTAGCGTTGGTTATCGGAGCGGGTCGACGTAATGGCCAATGCTGCTGGATTTATTGTTCGCGCCCAATAACCGACCTTCCGTGATTGATGGCGTCTACGATTCACGTTGTACGGCTGTACGAAATGCTGGGCTGGTTTCTTTTAATTTATTTATACAGGGTATATCAAGACTGCTACCGAAGACGAAGCCAGGTGGTAGTTTGATTGACTTTAGATACAATGCAACTAAATTTTTTGCAAATAAAAGCGACGATTTAATTTTGTATTTTTTTTCCTATCATCGTATTTGGGTGGTAAATAGATACATTTTCCTAAAAAAATAATTAAAACCCTTTTATTTTAAAGACGCTGTAGTACACAAGGGTTTAAATTATAATTTTAGCAAAAAACTATGAATTTACAACCCAAACATTACAAAACAAATGGTCACGTTTTTTGCTATTTTTTTTGTTGCATCGTGTCTGTAGTCACTTAAACTACCGCCGGGTTTCGTTTTCGGTAGCAGTCTTGATATGGGATTATAAATTCCTATTGATTCAGACACTTATAAAACCCTGTATGCGATGTAGAGAAGTTGTATGGTAATTATTAATTAAACAATCCTTTTATGTATAATTATTGTCGGTGTTTCAAGTTCTTTATTTCCTGTTTTTCTCCATCCTCTATTAACAGGGCTGGGCAAGGTTATACGCAGTTGCAGAAGATATCGAGTCACGTTTCATTAACACTGTACTTCTACTTATAACGTAGTAAAACCGTATTATATTTAGTCCCAAAATAATGTTTGAAAAACTAGCCTTCTTATGTTTAATTCATACTATGATTTATTTATTTATGTGTACTCTCACTCAATCGATATTTTTAGTACAATTTTTTAAGCCTATATTGTGACCCACTGCTAGGCAAAGGCCTCCCCTTTATTACCCTACTTGACCCTCTCCTCGGCGAGCTTTTGCAATTTTTATATACAATGCACTCTTACAAAAGCTCGATAAAATAAAAAATACAGCAGAAAGCTCCTAAAAATAGAATGGTAGTTTTATATCAGATCAAAAAAACCACACTCACACACACACACAATAGATTCCAAAAATCCCAATTAATTCTATTGGTTGTTCAATAAACCCACTAATATACTAGAGACGGCCTCTGTCACACAAAGGGGATGGCAATTGAGCCTCGAGGGTGAATACCTCCCCGAGTGTCGCTGAGCACCCCCAAGTGGCTTCGGTCACTCAGTTAATAAACAATAAGGAATAGATTCGTCAAAGACGTAGCTACTGGCTATCTTACTGTATTTATTTGATCAATTTACACCGATAGTTCAAACTTATAGTTCAAAAGTATAGGTTTTGTTCAAGGTTTCGCTCGAGTTAGTGCAGATTTTGTCAATTGCTTTACTGTATGTGACAGGATAATGTGACAATTTTCCGGCGATGTAGTACCACGTTCCAGGTACTTTATTTTTTTTTTGCAACACGAGACATAACAGTAAAAATTATTAAGTCAAGTTTATTATATGCAATTTGAAAAAATATTTTTCTACAATTTGTAACTGATCAATGTCTGCACATGGAAGATATATGCGAAAAACTATTATGAGGGGACTGTATGAACGTAATAAAACCGTAAGAATGATAATGAATTTTTGTTTTTTCTTTAGCTTTAAAGCTACCGCAGTCTTACAATACACAACAATATATTACACAAAGAGCAATGTAAGCGGGATCGAAATCGATAACCGTTCTAGATATCCAAAAATTGGGAGAGAAGGGTTAAAGATAATTTGTTCGAAAATCTTACTAAACAAACACACAAAAGTAAAAATAAATTGTATTTCCCATAAAAACCACAGCAGTTTTTTTTTACTATTCAAACCATCAGAACTGCCGTTAAATAGTGTCATAGTCCCAACCATTGATAAACACACAACCGTGATCCTTTCCAATAACACTAAAATGAGCCTTAATTAAAACAGTCAAATAACATAAATGCGAACGGTTGAGTGAATTCATTAGTTCATTAGCGGGAATTGGTCGCCGATTTATCGAAATAAAATGGCGAATGTACGAGGCCTATATGAATTCATTTTTATCCGATTACATTGTTTCAATTTAATTTAATAAATTGTTCGAGTAAGGGCGGGTATACATTTATTGGGTGGACAAAATTGGTAGTACTAGTAATGATTGGGATAAACAACTATGGTTTATTTTGATTTGAAATGCTTAACTCAAATATGCTATAAAATAATTATTCCATCTTAAGCTTACATCGTTAAGCCCCATTTACACGAGGACAGTTTCTCGCCTCAAAGATACGATTATCGTAAGGATATAAAAAAGTCGCATCAATTAAACATTTGTCAGAACATAAGACTCTATGGCTGTTATGTCATGCAATAATCGCATACGGTTCTCGCCCCGAGGAACGCTCTCCCTGTAAATGGGGCTTTAAAGTGAGGAAACCTAGGTACCATAGACATTTTATATGGATTCTATGGTAGGTGTGTGAAATCAGTCTACTTGGAATAAGCCAGTGGGATGGACTATGGACTAGAGAAATCCCGTGGTCTGCAGTAGGCCATTAAATAATCATGAACATAGAAAAAAAAAACATAACATAATCCATAACCATTGAAGATGGACTGCACAATAATCTCACTTTGACCAATATCTAGAAAGAAATAATGCGATTACATCATCTATATCGCGAGACGATTTCAGTCTGCAGATCCACTGTGTTCTTTTTCGTACACCTTGTCAATTTACACTGTGAATACGCAGTCTTTGTCACTCTATAGACACAGGAAGTCCATTGCTAAATATACATCTCCTGCAAGTATCTCCAATGAGCAGTGTATGTAAAATTAACCATTTTATTAAAGTATATTCACTACTGAAAAAACCCAAACAAAAACAATAAATACGAATAGATCAGTCAGTGTATATCCGCCTTAAACAGTTTCAATTTCATCATTTCCACTATATAATAAACGAGGGCAACAGGGAAGCTCCTGATTTATTCCATAAGTAGATTACGAAGCCCGCAAATTAAATATCTTAATTCCCCTTAATTAACCCCATGTTTGTTTGTGAAGGTTGCGATGTATGGAGCAATAGGTAAGATACATGTAGTTGTTGTTTTAGAAATTATCTTGAAGTGAATCTGCAAGTATATGTACATTATAATACTTTTGTAAGTTAATAAAATAAATAAAAATCCTTATTAAGTCTTGTTACATTTTCCCACTTTCCGGAAAAACGGTGATACCCACACAAGGCATCGCCTGTTTCGTGAGGGTATGTGCAAAACAATTGATGAGTACAACACATTATCAGGAATAATCAAAACATTGGTCGAGTTTGCATCATAAATATATATATCGTCAATATCAAAACAGAAACATAAACTTTAAAATGCTAATACAGTATTGGAAACACGTCGCACTACAGGAAGGTGAAGTTAGCGCAAGTTAGGAATAACCATTTGCAACTGTCGGCCAACTTGCCGGACACGCAATTGATATCCGGCTTGAATGGGTCGTGCTGTTCATAATAGATTATGCACCGCGCTCCATTGTAAATTCTGGAGTTTATAAGTTATTGTTGGTTCTCTGTTGTATTTAGCCTGTGTAACGGGAGGCCGCGGGTTAAATCCTCGCATCGAAACAAATGTTTGTGTGATTCATAAATATTTGTTTCGGGTCTGGGTGTTTGTGAGACCGAAAAGTGTCTTGTAGTTTCGGATAGTCACGACACAAGACTTCTTAGTGTGGGGTCAGGACTATGTATGTGACTGTTGGGTGTATTCATTTATTTTATTTCTATAAATGCTGAAAAAAAAAGATGTAAATTGTGTTGAAAAATAGAGACTAATCCTAAAATGGTCGAAGGTAACTACGGTATACTTAGTATCAAAAATAAGTGTGTCTGCTAGGTATTCTTATTATGTACTTCTAAATTGACTTAGATGTATCTTGTGTTTAGGCATGCGCAACGTGCCTTTCGTACATGTTGCAGACAACAATAGTTTTTAAATCCAATAATAATGTCTGTTAGTTATGTTTACGTGCATTTCTAAATTGCCTTGGGTGTATCTATACTAATTCAGGTATGCGCAACATGATTTTGGGTGCATGTTGCAAATAAGAATTATTTTTTAAACCCTCCTTAAATAATCCACAATTAAAAACATTGGTAATTATTTTTCTCAGACGTAGGCAAACGAACATGGAGCTCACTTTGTGGTAAGCTATCACCACCACTAATCGACCTGCGCTATGCCATGGAAACAGCAACAAGTCTCTACGTACCTAATCTTGGTAGAGGATCTTCGGAGGGAAGAAGACAGAAATGATTACTAACTCCTCATATTAATTTAACTTTATGATTAACTTCGTTGCGGGTTAAAGACAAGTTAGACATTCCCGGAGACGCGCTGAGCTCGGTGTCAGTACAATGCGTGCCACTGTTAATCCTGACTAACAGGAGTTGTAGTTGCGGGTGTAAGGGCGGGACATTCTCCATACCTAATCTTGGTTTTACAAACGAAAAATCCTCAAAATTTCCCAAGCTGCGAACTTATCTCAAAGCATTACGAGTCACAAACCTCTACCCAAGTAGTCTATAATGTAGTCTCTCTATAACCACTACAATGTGTCCGAAGGCCGTAGTCAAAGAGAACATTCCGAGGCGCGGTACGTGGCCGGGTATTAAATTATTTATACGGCAATTAGCGCCCGACTTTCCCGAGAGAAATACGTCCAGTTTATGATTCGGAATGTTAATTGAAAACTTGATTAATGTCTGCGCGGAGGTGTTATAAAACCGTGATTCGATTTTAATAACTGCGTGGTGGAATTTGGTGTTATTTATATACTTAGATGGGAAAGAGTCAGAAATAATTTTAAAATATTTGTTAAATTGTATAGAAATATGAAAAAGGAAAGCTATACTGTATGTAATTAGCTTTTGTCCGCGACTTCTCCAAGTATATAATATTATGATAGAGTATGTATTAAGTCATAAAGTCTCCATAACCTTTGTACAAAATTTACTTTCCCGTGTTTTCTGTGTTCCCGTTCATCTACTAAATTATCGTTTGACCTCTAAAGGCGCTTCTCTGAAAATGTTATATACCAGTATGTATTTTCATTTGAACATGCAGTTAACATACAATGTTTTGTGTTAAGACCAGTAGAATACTTTTCTGTGTACAATTTTCAACCCATTTTCTTCTCAGAGCTATTGTAAGAACACTATGTCGCAATAGTAAAACATATTTATTTACAGGTCAAAAAATCACAACTACCAGCACTACTAGTGTAGTGCTCTAATTAAAATTAAAGAATACATTTTAAATAATGAAGAGTTTTGTAAGAAACAACAGCTCATTGTTACACACATAGTAGGCGAACAAAGTAAGAAAACTTTAAATTCAAAGTAACAATCAGAATAAGTTATTGTCGCTCCCACCCTTCCTCTTTGAGTACCGTCTGCAGCGACGCAAATATCCCCGGTACTTTCGATGCAATAGCAAAATAGCCTCTTATTTTCATAAGTATTATGATAAAAACTTGCGTCTTCATTTCTTGGACATGAATTTATAGAAAGTTTCTCACTTTTATTGCTATTTTAATGTGGAGAAATACATCAAAAGGAAATATGTAAACAGATTTATTTTAGATTTACTATCTGGTGTTATGTTTATGAAATATGTATATTGGAGAAAACGTGTGACAAACAACAAATGGGTAATTGATCACTTCTGCTGCACGAAAAAGGAAAAACAGGGATACCTGCGGCATTCTACATACTTTTAACAGTCAATATTTTTAATTAGTGGCTTTGTTTAAACAACGTATAAAAAGCTTAATATAAAAACAATAACCATATAATTCCATAGTATTCATACAAAAACTAGCGAACTAGGTACTTGACAATACTAAGGGCTTTATTTTCAGACTACGATTTCGCTACGGCGTAGAGTGTTAAGACAGAGTCTATGAGTGCTACGCGCCGACGCACTCTTCCGAGCGTCGATGCGTAAAGTTGCAAGCTGTAGCGCTGTCTACACTGGCAAGATGCTTTATGTGCAAACTACGCTATATTGACTTTACTGCAGTGGCGTATTTGACTACGTCGTTTTATTGCATAGTACTCGTAGCATTCACATTTAACTGAGAAAATGCTCTATATTTGAGGGATGTATTTTAATTTAATCTTGCAATACATCTTATTTGACTACTTCGATGTTTTACTTCATAATAAGATGTTCTGACTGCTACGCTGTCGATTTTTACCGTGAAATAAAAATCAGTGTTCCGTGTTCGATGTCGATTCAAAGCATTGCTATTTTGCGGTGCATGCCAGTGTTCAGCTTTGGCGCTAGGATTTTTAAAGTTACGTGAATTTTTAGTAGTATTTCAAGAAAGGAATGTCAGATCAAAGTGGAGATTGTGTGAATTTCGTACATATAGGTGTATTCTATTGGTGTTTCCGTAAACAATACAGTACAAATAAGCAGGCCCGATAGCGACCGGGAAAATCAATTTTATGTCGCAGTTCATTAAGGAAATATATGATTGACAGACTTTCATCAGTCTACGCCCTCTTATATACCTTTACCATACATTTTAAAACCCACAATCTTATCCTAATTCAAATATCACATCATATTGATTACTAAAATATTATAATATAATTTATATGTCAAATCAAAGAGTTTGGATCCCCAATTGGACCCAACAACGCCCAAATCCATCACAAACATTTGCATATACGTCCTCACATATTATATCACCAGTTTCATAGTTGGCTAATCGCCCGGGCGCCCGGAGGTCGTTGGAAGTTCCGGGTTCCGCACACGAGTTTCGGGCACAACAAAGCAAAGTTAGATTCGGTTAACATTACACAACTTATACAGACCGACTGCGGGCCTTTTTAAACTTGCATAAATCCTTTTTGAAATGTATCATTTTATTTCAATGTTTGCCATTTTAGTTCGCTACTTGGATGGTAGGGAAATTGCGGTCTATTTGGGTACATTGTATGAAAACCCGCGGTATTACCTTCTGAAATTTGAGTCCTTTGTTCTACCTTTTGCCAATTTTAGTAGAGTTGGTGTTAACTAACTGTTATGCAAACTATACGTGGTTTAAAAAAAAACACTTTTCAAACTATTCTGACAATATTTTTGATAACGCTTTTGTGTTTCTACACTTAGTAGAATCTTCTTTTGTCTACTGCATTTTTACAGACTAAAAAACCATCTAACTATAATTTTATTGATATAAAAATACAATCGAAACTTTAATTAATACACAAGCAAATAATTTCAATAATATAAGAAAAAATACTTCAAGCAAAATCATCCACCATCTTCCAAGTTTCACTGTTAAGAAAACTTGATTGTTCACCTCTTAACTTGTCTGTTAAGATATACTATAAAATTACACGCTTGCCCGACCGTGAAGACGAAGCACGGTGTTTCCTTTTACAAGTGTTTTCATTAAAAGTTTACGCTCAGACAATTGGCATGGCTGCTTCGAAAACTTTAAAATTGAGCGTCAGTTTATTTTAAAAATAGTGAAGGTAATTGAATAGCTAAATGTTCTAGTATCGGTATCTTTATAAAGAACGTTGGAGACATTAAATTAGAAAACATTTGTTTCGAGGTAAAGAAAATAAGAAAACTCATACTAAACTTTCCAAATTTTTTTTAGTAAAAAAAAAATAGTGGCTACTGTTGAACATTATGTAATGAGTTTTAGTATAAGAACCACCGACGCATTTCTAAATAGAGTTTCAATAAATGCGATCAATTTCAGACTACTCACTAAGTAACTATTAAGAAAACAATTCTTACTTCCAAGTTACATTCCAATGAATATATGACTTTTCCTCCACTTTTCCTTGTATCGGTAATAAAGCACAATACTGAATGCGGGCTGATTTAAAACTACGATCGAAAGTTACTCTGCGAAGGGCGGAGGAGTCACAAAGTCGAACTAAATCCACGAAACCCACAACTTTGGCCATTGTGGAGGTAATAATTTTTTAATTTTCCGCAACACAAGTTCTAGTGTAAGGGTCTTGGGATTCCGATACGTTGGTTATTTAATTTTAGTTTACGAGAACATGTCAAGTAAGTTTGTTAGTTGTATTAACCTTTTTTGTTTACATATCTTACATTTAAGTTTGTTCTCGCTCGTGCAACTGAAGTTGTTTTTAACCTTGTAGGCTTAGAGGGTGTGGGTTGTTCATCATAAAGGCGATAGCTTGATACCCAGGTCAATTAAATTTCAAGTATTATGCATTTCGAAAATATACTTTTTACGAACTTGAATATTCTTGAAACGTAATAAAATTTAAAAAAATATGCGATATGTAAAATAACCATGATTTTATAATACGACCTGACGCGATACTTTAATATAGAGCTTTTTCACACCCAAAAATGACAAATAAATTAACGACCCAAAACTTATTCGATCCAGTGGTCAAAACCCTAATAAATATTCCAACACTACGTATAGCGTAAAAGTATTATCGAAATGGTTCGTACTAAAAATTTCAATAGGAAAGTTTAATTGGCTTAAAAGCCCTTTGCTCGCTTAATCACGCCTGGCTTTAATTAAACTCGACCGTATAGACTTACTTCCGAAATTCTAGTACGATTTAATATAAATTTTAGAATTCAATTGATTGAGAAGGTAGGAAGATGGGTTAATGTTTTGGTTGATAAAACGTGCTCAATAAAATTCAATAATTCAAAAGTTCAATAAAGAGGCTTGGTGTAAAAATAAATAATTAGGTTTTGAATAAATATGATGGATTTTTTTTATAAATGCGATTTGATTTTAGCATACATGTCCCCTGAAGGTAAGTGATCACTACCGGCCATGAACATCCACAACATTTGGATTATAGATGTATTGCTTGCCCATCAAATAGCGAAAGGAGCTCGAAGGAAAAAGGATGGAAAGAGGAAGGGGTATTGAGTATCCGCCTACAAATGTAAACTCAACGTGGACTTATATTATCGTATTCACTAGCCGATGTTACGTTGGACAAAGATGAGGCTGATAAGTCAGAGGTCAGAGGTTCGTTATTTCTGAGTTTTCGAAGTAACGTTTGCATTCATAATTATTAATTGTCGCTCTTAATAACGTTAAAGACAAACAACGTTAAGAAACCTAGATTAATAACCACAAGATATTTATATACAATCCACCAACTCGTACTAAGCCAGCGTTCTAGACTAAAGCCTAAAGGCCTAACCCTCTCAATCATAGAGAAAGCCCTTGCTTAGTGGAACCGTTTGGTGAAACCTATACAGTCTAACATAAAATTTTATTCAATGTCATGTGAAACTGTCATAAAACTACAAAATAAAAATGATTTACACCCGCACACATGACCCAGTAACCTATTTACTATTATGACGATTAATTACGTCTGAGCTATGTTTACGCAACAGTCTAGACGTTAATTGTCGTCTACGTGTAATATACGACGTGCCAGTTGCTACACATATACGGACGTAATAACTGTGAAAAATTACTTTAATATCACGTCAATAAATTTTATGATATTTGTGGCTTGAATTACAACGGTTGACGACTTATTGAAGCAGCCGCTGAATGCGTTTCTTCGCCTTGAAGTGTCATGAGCGTCATAAGATTAACGCGTTCTGACAATGTTAACACGATGCACGTTTTTTATATCTTTACGATAATCGTATCTTCGAAGCGAGAAACTCCCCGTGTAAATGGCTGTACAATTAGCAAGAGATACAAGTTAGATCGGAAACAATTCATCTTTAGTTTGCTATAGTTTTAAATCGACACTCAGAGTAAAAACGAACACATAAATAATGCATGTGTTTCGGAGCAGGATTCTAACCTATAGCCTTCCATTTTAAAGTCAGCTTTTTAACCAGCTACGCTACAAGAGCTGTCTAACCCAATCATGTTTCTTACCATCAATTCTGTACTGCTGCAAGTAAATACATTTAGTCTGCAGCAATCTTATTACTGTCCAATAACCTGCTCATCCCTCCAAGTCACACAATCTAGTATAACGTATTTCATTTTCGAGACACATTCCGAGCGAAACACATTGTAAATTCGACTGTTTCAACAATACGTCTTGTTCACGAAACATTGCTCCAAGATATTGTGATGTCTTTTATAGTATTCGTCGATTCTTCCAACTCGATCATGCTTTTCAGAGTTCTGTTGATTCTGAAAAAGAAATTGATAGATAATCTATTTGACAGCCTCCGTGGCGCAGTTGGTTAGACGCTGGCTGTGAAACGAGCGGCCGCAAGTTCGATCCCTCCAGCGAGACAAATGTTTGTCTCAAATTTTGTCTCGGGTCTGGATGTTTGTGACATCGAAAAGTCTCTCGTGGTTTCTAATATCCCGACTCAAGACTTAATTGATCCTAATGTGGGGTCAGGACTATGTATGTGACTGTTGGGTGTATTTATTATTTATCGATTGTTGTAACAGCTAAGCTGTGGACTTTAAATGCTGTTAGTTGCAAATTGAATCCGTTTGACTAATATTTTGCAAAGCGCATCTTAAGTATTATCGTCTATTTATTAAATCATGTGGTAAGGTAAATCTATTGTCAAGGTTCTAAGGTAAATCCCCCTATGATTTCCACAGTGACCTGTTGGAGGCAGCCTGCATCCAGCGACGTCCCCCGAACTTTGCCAGGTCGTCTGACCACCTAGTAAGATTGTGGATTTTTTACGTCATATCATTGGGGGAGGGCTTTGTTCTGCAGTGGACTTCCTTTGGCTGATGGATGGATGGAAGGTGAATCAACTAAACAAAAGTAAAAAATTCGTTGAATATCTTTATATTACGTTTATTTACTTCACCGTCACGTAGGTTTTGCATAATTGGTGCTATCGTGTTAAACCTCAAAATATTGATCACGCTTCACGCTATCTCCGGTTGCGTGAGCTGCAATTGGACGTTTAAGCGGTTTAAACTATCGAATGAACCATGCACGTACCTTTCAAGTGGACTGGCCACTAAATTCTATATTAATAACGTTAAATAGCAGTGGCATACTGTTTTACATCTGGATAGCTTGCAAATAGCTTCTGTGGCGCAGTTGGTTAGACGCCGGGTATGAAACGTGAGGCTGCAGGTTCAATCCCCGCACCGAAGCAAATATTTGTGCGATCCACAGGTATTTGTTTCGGGTCTGGGTGTTCGTGAGACCGAAAAGTCTCTCGTAGTTCCTGATACCCACGACACAAGACTCGATCGTAGGGGGGGGTCAAAACTATGTATGTGACTATTGGGTGAATGTATTAAATACTTAAAACCAATTTTTCAATACGCTTTTTGATATTTTTTTTTAATAAGCGCGACCGTTACAGACAATAAACAAGTCATATATTGACGTTGTCAGGACTATGTATTATTTTTTTAACACGTTTGTGGTATTTTTGTAGTAACCCACGTACATGTGCCACGTTTTGTATTAAGCCTATGAAGAAAATAACAAATAGTTTTGGAAGAAGTTTGCGCGTAAATCACGCGCGTGGTGATTGGCTAAAATATATTCTTACGTATCATAAATTCTACATATAAAGATATATATCTTTGTAAGTTATTAAACTATGTATTTAAATCGGATAAATTTTCTAACAGCTATAAAGATTCGTTTAAAATTACGATATAAAAATAAAGCACATCATCGAATTAATCCCTTGAACCACAAAAATTTCCATCTAAATGCATTAAAAATTTTCCCAAGAAAATGCAGAATAGAATTTTAAAATGCAAAATGTATAGAAAAGAAGTGGAATACTTCGACCAAAATGTAATTTCGCTTTCACGGAAGGCGGCAAAGCTATTATGCTAAAAGTCAGATAAATATAATACTTTCAGTGCTACTGGGGATTTTGTGTTGCAGTTATATAGAAGTCCGGCCTGGCTTTGTCTGAGTACAATTACTCTACTTTTAATACTCATTAGCACCAGGTTTTTAAGTAATTATGACTGGTAACATTTCATATTTTAGATTTTTAAGTTCGTTACGTGGTGTTAAATACCTTGTAAGCTTCATCATGAATTGGGCTATTGATGGAAAATGTATTTTTTTTATTAAATTGGTAGCTCAAGAGATAAACGAATTCAAAGTTAAAAAAAATGGATTATATTGAAATGTAATTTTTCTTCATGGATGATGTTTTAGGCGAGGTCGCAAATAAAATATGCTTAGCGTTTCCATAGCAAGTATGGAAAAGCCGCGTTAGTAGTCCTCGCGTGTGTGATATTTCAAGTTCATTGAGTTTAAAACTTACACGCGGGCTAGCATATATTTTTAAACATAGAGTTCACAAAAATATCTGTACCAGCCCATATAAGTACGTCCCACCGCAGAGCACGGACCTCCTCTACAATCGAGAGTACAATTGAGAAGGATTAGGCTATATAGTCTACCACGCTCCCCGAGTGCGTGTTGTCGAATTATACATACCGTAGAAAATTCTTTAAAATTAGCCACCATAAATAAATCAACTTATTTCACGCCGGCGGCTGCTTTATTACTAATGGAATAGAGTTCACAATTCAGTTACGATGTATTCTATGTGTCCGCTCCAATATTAATGGCTCTAAACATAGTACCTACCTCAATTATTACTATTGCGAGAAGTTCACCTTATGCCATGCTGAATAACCGGTCATGGCGATAGGCTCGCCCCCTATCACATAGTGGGACCGAATATACAAGACGAAATGTGGGTGTCATGGCGGCACCTCTGCCTACCCCTTCTGGGAAAAAGGCGTGAGTTTATGTATGAATAACCGATGCGATTATCCCGCCGCATTTCTAGAAGAAACTTTCTTTAATGGCGTGTGTGATTATCAACTTACAAACGCGGGCGTCCAACTCGCAACGCAGGAAAGTTATAATTTATTTGCGAACGCGAATCCGTCTCAAATTAAATTTGAAACTCCACGCGTCACACACACGACGATTCAAAAACAACGGCATTCAGAACAAACCTCGTTTTAAATTTAAAAGTTCTGTGTGAACGGAATTCGAGACACACGTACGATGCGTTTATTTATAAGAATTATTTATTTAGATAATCACGATGTTTTTCTTCACCGTTATAGTGCGTGGTGATCATGTATCAATAAATACATGACTACGAAAATGGCCCAATCCTCCTTAACTTGCATACATACATAAACTCACGACTTTTTCCCAGAAGGAGTAGGCAGAGGTGCAACCAAGACATTCAGGTTTCGCCGTGTATGTTCCGTCCCACGATGTGATATGAGCGAGTCTATCGCCATATCGGGCACAAATTCCTGTCTCCGGGCTGATAATGAACAGAAAAATCCAATATCCCTTTGCCCGATTCGGAATTCGAACCCGAGACCTCCGCTTTACAATCATACCGTAGTACCACTGCGCCACCGAGGCAGTCCTCTTTAACATGTTTCTCTTTATATTACGATTCACGTCTCTCCCACCTATATGAGACAATAGCTATTATAATTAAATAGACTTAAATACACAATCTGTCCGTAAGTATCACCGGAAACGGAAACCGCACTCATCACAAATATAATTTCAAAGCTGAAGGATTTCCTAGCGTTCATGCACGCAGTTTTTCTGCAGGGTACTTTTCAAAATGGCGGCTCTGGCTTTGTTATATCTACGCGAGCTCAGTGGGCAGTGAAAATAATGTTCCTTTATACGCGCATTCAATAACTATATCCTTTGTTAGTTCAAAGTTCAGTTGGTGTTTTTGGATTAATCGGTTTGGTGTGACATGGATCCGAAAATTAATTTGGTTTCTTCAACCGTTTGTCTTCTGTGCTACGTGATCGGGTTTTGGCAGAGGTCCTGAGTTCAAACCCAAGGCACTTTGTACGCACTTTGTACGAAATTTTAGGGTTGAAAAAATATCAAATGTGTTGCCCAGGACTAGGATATGTCCAATGTGAGTAGCAACTTTGGGCTCTGTTCACCCTTTCATAAATAAAAACATCAGCTTAAGCTTAATAATAACCTCGCTGGATGCAGGCGAATTCCAACAAAGCCTATGTTCAGCAGTGGACTTCCACCGGCTGAACTAAAGAAAAAGATGAAGAAGCTTAATGTTATGTGTCAGCCCATACACGTTCCACTGCAGGGCACGGGCCTCCTCTACAATCGAGAGTGCGATTGAGAGTGGTTAGGCCATATAGTCCACCACGCTGGCTCTATAGTCAACCAATGTTTTGTTAGGTTTAAATAATAACTCCATATTCAACGCTTTATCTATATTGAACAATTTATATATTTTCATAAACACGCTATCAATTTATTGAAAAGCTCTTTGTCATATCCCGCTGGGGTATAAAACTCACTCCTAATTAATTAGATGTAAGGATAATGTTGCCAAGCGGCTTGCTAATAACCAATCAATATGTATTATGAGACTGAATTCTTTACACTGGATATTAAAATAAAGGAGAGTTTGATGCAACGTCCGTAACACAGTATTTACGATTTGGCGAATAGGATGGCTTAGTACAATTGCATTTATTCGTATGCTTAAGTTTTTAAAAGATTTTTTGGTGATGTAGATTTACATAGGATTTCACAATTAACCAAACAGCCTATCTAGAAATTTCCAAATTCCTGCCTTTTGCCGATCTCGGAATCGAACTCTGGCTACAAAAGTTCAAAACATTTGTACGCTGCGTTGTAGTTACGCTCTTAAGGCCTTATTCATAGACAGTTTTAAAACGTACTTTAGTTATCGAATGTTTTGTCTTCTTCGCTCAAAATTAATTCAAAAATCGTTCGAAAGGGACAGAACATTCGAAAGCTAAAATAGGTTTAAACCCCGTCTATGAATATGGCCATTATACAATCCAATAATAAGATGTTATTTATAAATAAACAAAAGTTTATAAACAGGGCATTAAACTTCAAAATGCAGGCCAAACCGATTTGAAAGGCGGTGAGTGATATTAATGTTACAAAATACGTGCTTGCGTGAAATATTTCTAATCGGAAGGGGGTTAAAACAATGTTAAGAGGCCATTGTAACGTTTAAATCTACACTAAGTAATTCACAGCTTAAAGAGTGAGCACAGTAAATAATCTGAGCGATGCGATGCTATACGTCATGCTTCAATATTTTTGAATTAATATAAACAAAATAGTAAAGCCCCATTTATATCAGGAGAGTTTCTCGCTTCGAAGATACGATTATGGTAAGGATATAAAAAAGTTGCATCGAGTAAACATTGTCAGAACACATTAATCTTATGGCGGTTTTCATGCGATAATGGCATACGATTCTCGCCGCGAGAAACTCTCTCCGTGCAAATGAGTTTAAAAAAAATTCAAAATGGGTTTTTGTTGTTTATGCACATACAAAATTAAAACGTATAAATATATTTGTCAGGACACCGAAATCCGGTCGTACGTCGTGGCAAGCTGACCATCAAAAAATATTTTTGCGAGAAAATAATACCTTGGTGAAGTCATTCATATTGTAGTTAAGTGACTCTACCATTACCAATAAACGAAATTAGAAACCCAAAATAAATACTTAATCCCATTATTAGCTTTCTATAGCTCGCATCGCCTATCTTCAACTACAGCTTAACTTTAAACGAGATGCAATCAAAAAAAATGTCCCGTTTTGATTACGAACTGACGACTTATTCGCGTGTCGGGTAAATATGACGGCTGAACGGTTACCCGGGGGTGGAAATTTGAAAAATGTCCGTGTGAATGTCGTATTACGGATACCAGTTAATGACTTTTGTTTGTATATACTTATATATACTTTATTTCCTTGTTGGATACGGTTTGTGACGGATTTGAAAAATCCCATATATTTGATTGAAATATGCTATATGCATATTTTTAATCTTCTTCTTCTTCCTTCCCTTTTCCCTTTATTTGGGGTCGGGTCTCCTTATTACTTTGCGCCAAGCTGCTCTGTCCTGGGTTGTCTCTGTGTCCAAGTGAAGGGCCCCGAGTTCCTTCCTGATATTGGACCACCACGTAGCTTTCGGTCGTCCTCTCCCTCTTGGGCGTTCGGGGAGGTTAAAGGTAGTTTTTGCCAAGTGGTCATTTACTCTTCGTTGAATGTGGCCATCGCAGTCTATTTTTCTTTTTTTAGTTATATCGCAGTATATGCATATTTGTAACAAAAGGAGAAAAAGAAAAAAACAACACAAAAGAAGACAGTTCGTGTTAGTGAGCGAGTTTCTTGCGCCGTTTCTTTTTCATAGCTACAACACGTTCCAAAGCGGCGTTAGTAGTAAATAACGATTCAAAAGATCTTGAAGAAGATTATTTGAATAAAGAATATTCGGATTTTGACTTGATTTAGAACTTACCATAAAATATACGATACGTCTTGATTAAGCGATTTTATTACATGATCCGTCGATTTTTTTAAAATTTATATTCATATTACAGTAACATAAATAATCTCTCTATTCTACATTTCTATCTTATATTGTGGGTGGCAGACAATACAACGAATTCAGCGGTACCACAAGTCAGACCTAAAACAAGTAACTGACGATCGCAAATATTTTACAAGTCGGTAGGGTCGACCTCACTCAACCTACACCATTCAAATCAGTGATACCCTCAAGAAGGGACAGTTCAAAAGTACCCTGAACCGACGACAATGCATGAAGAGATTCATGAAAGTGGATGAAGCGAAAGTAATAAGTCAGGATCAAGCAAAGTGGCTATCCATAGTCTCTGCCTACCCCTATGGGATACAGGCGTGACGATTATGTATGTATGTAAATGTTTTAATACGAATTTTAATTGCCTGTTCCGCAACCGCAATACATGTTTTTTTTTTAATTTTCCTTCTTAAGTTTCTAAACATCTAGCAATACCTAAATCATTATTCCTTTTCCTACGCCTACGTGGTATCAAAGCAACATGATTTTTCAGCTACTATTAAATTTTAGCTTATAATTTCACAAGCCTTTTAACAGCCTTATTATGCAAATAATGTGTTATTTTCCAGTCTAGACCTGTGTTTATCTTCGTGTGAACGTAACAGCTGCACCCGAAATGTTCTTAATCAGAGCCTGGCTGTTGTCATGTCACGTAGAAACCGCTAGCCTGACATGAAATGTTACAGTGAATACGTTCTCTATGCTGTTTCACGGGTGTTTTATGGTTCCATATGATTATTCCTTTGTCATGGAGATCCTATGATACCTTTAAAATTAGACGTGAAGGGTGATTTTTTTCAAAAGAAAGCTGGAGGTCCCTAATGACATATATATATTTTTTTATTATAATAATTGTTAATTACGATGTCTGCCTCGGTGGCGTAGTGGTACTACGGTATGATTGCAAAACTGAGGTCTCGGGTTCGAATCCCGGGTCGGGCAAATTGATATTGGATTTTTCTATTCATTATAGCCTGGAGTCAGGAATTTGTGCCAGATATGGCGATACGCTCGCCCCCTATCACATTGTGGGACGGAATATACAAGGCGAAACGTGGGTGTTCTGGTAGCACCTCTGCCTACCCCTTCTGGGTAAAAGGCGTGTGTTTATGTATGTAATTACGATCTACTAAATAAATAATTTAAGGTACATCAATTAATATAGGAAAGCCGATAGGAATCGAGTTATACATTGGCTTTGTCACTGCTTGTCATAAATATTTTTTTTCCGTATTGTTAACAGCTTATTCATATTATTAATATAGTGTGAAGCTTTTTAAAATAGCATGTATTATATTTCACATAAGATGAAATAACAGCTGTACGAAAAACCATTATACCGTCCTAACCAACAATATAGTGTTCGCGTATTTTATGTCTGCTCCCGATATTGGATTTCGTTGCTTGTCTGAAAGCAAACGGTCGTCGTGATAAATTTACGGGCTTGGCTCTAGAGTCTAGATCTTTGCCATGTTATATGTAGTATTTTATAGATCGACAGATAAGCTGTCTCATGAGATTGATCAAATGTTATAAAGACATATCCAGACTGCGACCGAAAACCGCGAAGCCAGGTGGTAGTTTTAGTGACTTCAAACACAGTGCAACTAAAAATAAGTGAAATTTTTTTTACCTAATATCCTATTTGGGTAGTTAATACATCGTGTTCATAAATAATAATGTATTGTACTGTATTGTATCAGCCCATATATGACCCACTGCTGGGCACGGGCCTCCCCTACAATCGAGACTACGATTGAGAGTGGTTAGGCCATATAGTCCACCACGCTGGCCTAGTGCGGGTTGGCACCTTAATAATGTACACCTTTTTATTTATAAAGACGCAGTGGTACGCAAGGGCTTGAATAATTATCTTAGCAAAAACTATGTATTTACAACCCAAACACGATAACACTAAAAATTGTAGAAAAAAATCGTCGCTTTAGTTGTATTGTGTCTGTAGTCATTAAAACTATCACCTAGCTTCGTTTTCGGTCGCAATCTGGATATGCCCGGTAAACACAGAGAAGATCTAAAAACAGTTCATTAACAATGAGTAACAATGAGAACTGCCTTGGTGGCGCATTTGTATTCCGGTACAATTACAACACTCGTCTCGTCTTCGAATCCCGAGATGGATAAAGTGATATTTGTTTTTTGTATTCATTATCAGCCTGGAGTATGTGCATTGTATATATAATAAAAAAATGCATTTGTGATGCTGTAAATGACGTCTTCTGACGCTGTTTATACTCCAGCCATTTGTTCCGTCCGCTCCCAAAATTCATGGCATATAAGAAAACAAACGCCTTTCCTCGAATAAAAGACTCGCGAGCGCTCGCCTAATATTTTCCTTCCATAATAAACACGTCCGTTCAAAAAGCCTTTCCGTAGATAAAATCAGTAGTTCGTGCCTCAACCGTATCATTAACTGTAGGAGGCGGCGAACACGGCCCGTGTTGCCTTATTAGGTCCTTTCAAAAAACTGTGAAAAGCTGTTATAAAGGCCGGTTATATTGATGGCACGATTTTCGGCTTTCACGGTTTTCACGGATTTTTGATGGTGTAGATGATTTTTAAAATTTGTTTTACATGCGCGTTTATGCTTTTAAAGCACGAGCGATGAGACGAGCATTGCTTGATGATATAAGTGACGCTAGCTTATCAACAGAAGCAACACCGTTAAGAAATTATTCTGAAGTAGATACTGTCGCCCCATTATCGTTATTAATCTTTAACTATCGGTCTCTATAACCTACCTTTGACAAAAGAAGAGATAGCTACAATGAGTATATCCCAATGTATAATTTCTTTTAGTTGCAAACAAAGACACATGTTACAATTTTGCAGAAATAGACACACTACTGTACTGTATCAGCCCATATAGATCCTACTGCACGGCATGAGCTTCGTCTACAATCAAGAGTGCGATTGAAAGGGGTTAGGTCATATAATCCACCACGCTGGCCTAATGCGTGTTGGTGAACTTTACATAGACAAAACAGTAAGTATATATACACACCGCCTCTTGCACACGGTAGCTATTGTATATTATATACTTGTAATAAACGAACAAAGAAGCCAACAGCAAACAAGGAACACAAGAAATATTTTCCACTGTTCTTAAATTACATAAATAAGTGCGACACAAAACGTACGCGCACAAAGGTAATCTTTCATAAGCCAAATGCCTTTATTTCCTTTATTTACCTCAATAAAAGGGAAAAGCAGGACCACCGTGTAAATCCAGGACAATTCGCGCAGTAACGCGACGATAAGGCCGCCCCGGGCGAAACGTGGAAGAATATGTGGGATTTTCCATAATAATGACAATCGATTGTTCCAAGGCTTTGATTTTCGCTGTTTCATGTGACATTGAATTCCGAGTTGAAGACTTATACCACGACAAAGTGACTACGCACAACTACGTGGGACGTCCTCTGGCCACGGCGGGACGACTTGCACAAGAAGGCCGGCAGCGACTGGATGCAAAAGCAGACTGGGCTCTATGGCGTACCTTGGGAGAGGCCTATGTCCAGCTGAGGACTGCAACGGGCTGATTATGTAAAGTGACTACAATAACTCTAGTGGTACACCTCGACACCATTTCTTGAAGTTAAAACAATTATGCCGGCCTTGCAAACCGTAATACAGAGACTGAACTGAAAATGGCGGTAATATTAAATCACTGCGCTTCGTTTTAGTAGTATTTATGGTCCAGTCAGACTTTGATTAACGTAAATACTGTATTTCCTTGAATAACATTTTTTCTTAGCATAAAACAGTTATAAATATTAAACAAGAGATTACCGGAAACCAAATTTTAGTATACAGATATTACGAGTATATCTAATGTTTTGTAAATAGAGATTAAGTGCTATGTATTGACGTGTAATAAGAGCTATTCAATTGCCTACATGACCAATATACGAATTTTATTTCAACTACGATCAATTGTGTTAGTCAGTCTGCTGGTCATTCCACCATCGTTTAGGATCCTTCAATACTACCACCAACTTTAGCGACACCGGTAATGTTACTCACCAAACTGTTACTTTAAGTTAGTTTCTCTGAGATAGAGATGCCACACTAGTCGAGTTGAATCAATTTCAGCAAAAAGTGAATATACCACTAAAAGCTACGAAAATCTACAGTAATTAAAGTTAAGACTGCAACCGACTAATTAATTACTCAGTAATTAACATTGGACAGGAATAGAACAAAAGGTATTTAAGCACGGAAGCAGTAAGTAGCTTACCTCATGGAAAATGAGGCAACATAACACGATGTTCATTTGTACGACCTACATATTGTAATAATATTTGGGCTATGGGGTATCTTGGGACATTATATTCACTTGTGCCTTCGCAAAGTACACCGGTATTGGCGTTTCAGACTCCCGAATAAAGAAGCGAAATCTGGCAATAGCCGGAATAATGCTAAGTAAAATGAAAAAGGAGATTCAAATAAACCTTAGGGGAAAAGGGAGGCCTATGTTGAGCAGTAGACTTCCTGTGGCTAAAAAGAGAGAGGGAACGTAAGTAGTAAGCAATACTGTAAATAAACATGGTGACGATTAAGGTCTATAGTGTGTGAGAACCAAAATTTCCCTCAGCATTCAGGTCGCGACTATTAGCTCATTATTATAATATAAAGTTAATACGCGGTAATATCTGCAACAAGGCAACGCGGAGCGGGAGTAAGCTGCCGATTTGTAATTAAGCAGATTATATTATGTGGAATATTGCTATGTACAAAATCTGCTCGAGTTATAGTTACAGTTATATAATCTACTGAAAGTAAGGTTGAAAGGGCGTAGACCATGATCCACCATGAAATGAAATGAAAATAATTTATTGAATATGTAAAAATGTTCAACATCATTTAGATTCAGTAATTTTTTTATTCTGCCACCTGGTTCGGAGAGCGATTTTCACTAGAGAAGAACGGGCAAGAAACTCTAGTGTTGCTCTTTTCAAAAGCTGTTTACAATACAGTGATTATTATCTACAATTGATATAAGTTGGTTTAAATCAGAGCAGTTCGTTAACAGTTGGCCATAATAAGCAATATTTTATGTATTTATTAATTACCATGCTGTCATAGCGCAGGTTGGCGGACCACACATATTACAGAAAGTTTTATAAAGATCTCGATAGTGTCCAGGTTTTCTCACGATAATTTCCTTCACTGTCGAAGTGCGTAATCGACTATCAAATATCAATAAACATGAGTCCGAAAAGTCACTAATGTGTCTTGGGATTCAAAACCACAATCTGTTACCAACAGGCTACCAACCACTTGTACCAACTAGCAATATGCATTATGAATATACGTTAAATGAGTTGTACCATTCTATCCATTTAAATCCATAGGGCCTTATTAATAAACTCGGATGAGCAAAGGATTAATTTTATGCCAAGGCTTTTGAATTGACTCGATTATTTTGAATAGCGAGATATTCACGAATTTATTAATAAATACGGAATTGCATAGAGAGCTAGGCAACTATCGTATTGTAATTACATTATTCAATATTATAGTCAAATTAATAGTCAAAATAATCTAGTCAATTCTACAGCCTTGGACTAAAGTTAATCCTTCACTCATCCGAATTTAATAATAAGGCCCTTAAAGTAATTTTTGACATATTGTGACATTAAGAACTAAAACCAAATTTTTTTATTGCTACTTAAAATTCCTTCCTTCACATTACATAATATATATGCTTCAATTCATAATTCCCAAATGAAAAATGTCTTAACCGCCATTTCATTGATACCGCGTTCTAAATTAAGACTTACAAGGCTCCATACAAACTAGAAACCATTAATCAACCTTCCATAATTACTGAAAAAACTGAATAACCAGCCGACGGTAATTAATCTTCGGTTTAAAACACTTCTGCATGGGACGATTTTATCGGAACCGACGAAGGATGGAATTATGTCGTAGACGTTGTTTTAATAGATAATATTAATAGTGTTTTTATTAATTAGGTATTTTATGTCGCGGTGAGAAATCAGTGTTACAATAGCAAATAGCGAGTTATATTTTAACACTGAGACAAATATTTGCGTGTTGACATATTTATTGTAAGATCAAAAAGCAATCGGGATTTCTGACATACATCTTATGCACAAGATACATATTTGTATGGCCGAACTGATATGTGTGGCTGTTTAATATATTTATTAGTTTAATAACCATCGAAACCTTCACCTTTTAACGATATATAATTTATCGGTGACGATACACGCACCAGGGGTCGAAGTGGTCGCCATGGCCGTAATCGGTCGGATTACATTAAGATTACATTATTAATTTATCGGACCGTGTGAAACGACTTCACACCTCCGTTCCATCGAGAAATACATCTATCTCTCTCGCACCCATTAAAAATTCCACAATTGTTCACGAGAATAATGGACGTACATCAAGATAGGTATAGCAGATTTTATTTTCTCATTTAAAATCGACAGATTACTGGTTGGAGTTGAATTGAAAGCGTCTAAGTATTGATCATTGACATAACTCTCGAAGCGAGACTCTTCGGTTTGAAGGAGATGTTTCATCGAGTGCTACTTAGCATAAGTGGATTTTTTATAATGACAGAGCTGAGTTGATGTCTGCAGCACTCAAATTATATCATATCGTATAAATTCTCTATTAGAAAATGTTGGCTAGGCTCATCGTTTGAAGAAAGTATTTTAATGAGGCTTTTATATTGAGCATATCATTGTTATCCCTAATAAATAAGAATATGCACAAATTCTATTTGTGATTCTATTCTATTTGTTTTCATCAATTTTTGCCCATTATTGTGATAGTCCTACCCCCTATCACACCTATCACATCGTGGGGCAGGAAAATACAAGGCCAAACGTGGGTATACTGGTAGCACCTCTGCCTACCCCTTCTTGGAAGGAGACGAGAGTTTATGCATGTATATCAATAGATAAATAAATGTGTCAGTACAAATAAGGAACAACCAAAAACCAATATATTTGTAGCAATCACCACAATCCAATCCAATCCATCAGCCAAAGGAAGTCCACTGCTGAACATAGGCCTTTCCCAATGATTTCCACAGTGACCTGTTGGAGGCAGCCTGCATCCAGCGACGTCCCGCGACCTTCACCAGGTCGTCTGACCGCCTAGTGGGATACGTTGATGACGGGCAGCAGCGTCATCAACGCGAGTCCCCTGAGTGGCGAGTATCGGCAAAAACCTTCAATGAAAATGAGCAATCATCACAATTGTGTTTTAATATTATTTGCATATAAGCAACGAATGGAAAGTCAATAATTAGGTGGAACGTAGCTTTCACACATTATAACCGCAATGGAACTTCGTTATAAAATAAATGGCGACCCAAAGGCTCTAATTAAATGAATGATTGTTGCAAACCGAGTGGCATTTCACGCCCGACTTCATTCATTATTGCTGTGCTAATAAAGAGCACTATTGCCTGCGGTTTGTGTATAGTTTTGGTTCGATGCAATTTTATTTTATTAACAATATTTGTTTTGCAATTAGTTAATATTGATAGTCAATCACCACGCACTATAACAGTGAAGGAAAACATCGTGAGAAAACCTGCATACCATAGCGATTTGTATAAATTTCTATGGTATGTAAAAGTCCGCCAACCCGCATTTGGCCAGTGTGGTGGACTATATGGCCTAACCACTCTCAATCGTTCCTCGATTGTAGAGGAGGTCCGTGCCCTGCAGTGGGTCGTATATGGGCTGATACAATACAATACAAATTTGTTTTGCAAAGTCAAAAGCAATGTCTGATCAAAGGGTAGAGGAAAGTACAAGGTATCTAGTTGAAAATAAATAGACTGACACAAATATTTGTATGAGCAGTCTCTAGTCTGGATGTTTCGAGATCGAAGTTTCTCGAAGATTTTGAATTACACGACATATGACTTGTTTATTGTCAGTGACTGCGTGACAGCGTTGATAAAAAAAAATCAAAAAGTTTATTGTTAAATTGGTTTTAGGTATTTAATAAATACACCCAATAGTCACAAACATAGTTTTGACCCCACACTAAGATCGAGTCTTGTGGCATGGGTATCAGGAACTACGAGAGACTTTTCGATCTCACAAACACCCAGACCTAAAAGAAATACCTGTGGATCATACAAATATCTGCTTTGGTGCGGGGATTGAACCCTCAGCATCACGTTTCACAGCCGGCGTCTAAGCAACTGCGTCACGAAGGCTGTTGTAAGTATTTGATAACAGAATTTCACCACCCATTACAGCAAACCATTAAAATTATGTTTCGTTCGTCGCAAATATCTCAATGCAAGCAAAGCCGCACACAGAAGCTAGTAATTTAGCAAAAATATACTGGAATTTACAAATACAAGACCTGCTACATTCGACACGGATTAGCAGCTAACCCAATTAACTTTGATGTAATTACTCGTTATAATTTACGGTCCTATTGGCCTAAATCACCGACTGACGCAGCAATTTCGTGTTATGTTTGCGTTGGAATTATAAATGTAAGTGGTAGGAGCATACTATGTTAAGTTACAGTAGTATGGGGTTCATAGGAGCGGTTTTCGTATCAACATGACTGCCTCGGTGGCGTAGTGGTACTACAGTACGATTGCAAATCTGAGGTCTCGGGTTCGAATCCCGGGTCTGGCAAAGTGATATTGGATTTTTCTATTCATTATCAGCCCGGAGTCAGGAATTTGTGCCCGATATGGCGATAGGCTTGCCCCCTATCACATCGTTGGACAGAATATACAAGCCGAAACGTGGGTGTTCTGGTAGCACCTCTGCCTACCCCTTCTGGGTAAAAGGCGTGTGTTTGTGTATGTATGTTCGTATCAACAAGTTTAATAATGGTTATGCCCTCATTTTTCTCTTCTTCAATCCTATATTGTCATTATTCACCAAGAGAAATTTAGTGATCTCAAATGAAGAGATATTCATGGTATTAAAATTTAAACGGACGTGTTTGATGTTATAAATTTTATTAGCTTAGTGACATTCTTAGTTATTGTACTACTTTCTACCAAGCAAAATGCGATCAGGTATACTCGCATATACAGGGGGACAAGAATCGTCTGCCCGATCGATACATCGATTCATGTGTTCTGTTTAAAAGATCCCTTTCAGATAGGAGGAATATGACGAAAAATATCCAAAATAAAAAAATAAAAAAATAGAGACTCACATTACACTGTTAACAACCGCGGTTGTAACAGGCAACGTGCGGCGCGAAGTTTCAGAATTGTCAAATTGTGTGTTGTTGTTGTTAAAATTTAAAATTTTGCTAAATTAAGGGTAATACTGATAGGAATATGTGTTATAACTCACGATAATTATTTGATCCTTTATTATATTTTTTCTTTTTTTTTTTAATACTACAATTGACATACCGAAATACACGTCTTGGGTGGGACAGGGTTTTTTGTCAAAGTGTATATGTTGGCATGATTTCTATGGTCTTAATTCTAAATTTAAAAAATAACATTATTAATTACTCGTAGTACGAGTACCTACATGGCAAAGGTCGCGGGATATGGCTGGATGCAGGCTGCCTCCAACAGGTCACTGTGGAAATCATTGGGAGAGGCCTATGTTCAGCAGTGGACTTCTTTTGGCTAATGGATTGGAATTAGTACAAAAATATATAATTATGGCCTTTAGTTATTGACTGACGTAAAAATTTTATTGAATTACTCCACAAACACAGTATTAAAATAGTACAAGATTGTTACATTTGTAATTACCACGAAGTATTCAGTCACTCCAACTTGGCCCTTTATAGTGTTTAAATATCAGGCCTCTACACAGTACTAAAAGGTTTTAAACATTAACACCGCTGTCGTCGGTTACGCCCTTTTAATTTGCGCACAAGTCGTAAAATAAATTCCTTACATTCAAAAGGCTGTGCTATAAAGACCTAAGTTCTGGTAACAAGTGTTTCATTATTGTAATAATTAAAATTAAATTCCGCGGGATAACGAGAACATAAATTAGCAAGTTAAGTGGACGTCTCCCTGTTTCGTTTATTTTCTTTTCATTGCTTTCGTACAAACATTTATTGGGAACAAAGTTTTGCTGTTTGTTTTGTGAAGATAAAAAATATTTTGGAAGGCAGGTGAAAAATCTTTCACATTTTTTGCATGGTCTTGTATTTTTTTATTGCAATGATTGGCGAGACGAGCATGCCATTCGCCTGATGATAAGCGATGCGAACGCTAATGGACAGTAGCAAAACCAAACAGCATCATGAATGACAAAGCAATGCTTGGTATTCCACTGCGCTCGCCACCCTGAGATATAAAGTGTTGCGTCTTTTTTTTTTTTTTTTTTTTTTTTTATTTGCTTCACAAACTGGTTACAATATAGAAAGTACACACAACAACTTTTCAACAATATAAACATACGGACAATTTATAACCTATTAAAGTGAAGACAGCATACACTAAAAACAAGATAAAAAAGCTCAACAAATAAATTATAAAAAAAAAGATATCAGTGCTTAAGAACTACTTATTGCTAATGAATCTGTGTACAATTTATGAAGCTTATCTTTTATTGAGGTCAAAGAACCAGTAAAAATGTCTAAATTACTACTGATGGAATTATAAGACGATGTGATGCGAGAGATACACGAGTGTTGGCCAACATTGGTGGTGTGGAAAGGAACTACAAATGTCTTTCGGTTTTGGAGCCGACTACCACGACGAGGGACTTGAATTTTCAATCGATGCAGCAACTCAGGACAATCTACGCAACAGTTTATAATCTTATACAAAAAAGCGATATCAAGTATCTTTCTGCGATTTTGGAGAGACGTCATATGGAAAAAATCCAAACGATCCTTATAAGATTTGAGTTCTTTACATTAATTGGAACTGTAAGTTATAAGATACAGAAAGCGTTTCTGGATGCACTCTAGTCGGTCAGAATGAACTTGATATCCAGGGTTCCATATAGTGCTGCAATATTCGAGTATACTCCTTATTAAACTGGAATATACCAAAATACTTAGATTGGGTTCCCGGAATATTTTACATTGGCGGCTAATAAAACCTGATAATTGAGATGCTTTTTTTACAATGGTATCAAAATGCAACCTAAAGCTAAGGCGGTTGTCAAATGTTACTCCTAGATCCCTAGTCCCTAGTCTTACTACGATATGTCCAGTATTGACGCTGGCAACAATGTCCTTCAAACCGGAATACAACAATGCGTTTACACTGCTGTTTGTATTTTAACATAACATACTAACGACCCGACTCAGCTTTTGTTATCGCCCGATGTATTTTACATACATACATAAACTCACGCCTTTTTCCCAGAAGGGGTAGGCAGAGGTGCAACCATGACACCCGCATTTCGCCTTGTATGTTCCGTCCCACGATGTGTTAGGGGGCGCGCCTATCGCATATCGGCACAAATGTCTGATAATGAATTGATGAATCCATTACCACTTTGCCCGACCCGGGATTCGAACCCGAGACCAGCTTTGCAATCATACTGTAATACAACTACGCCACCGAGGCATTCATTAAAATACCCAATATATTTTATATTTTATCATATCCATATATTCTCGCAATATTTCAAACTAATATTTGTAAGATATACACAAGAAATGTGTGAAAATAGAAGATTTCGCCAGGATTTACGTTTCACGACAGACATGCCTTTAACAGGCACGAAAAGCTTACAGGAATAGGTTTTGTCGATTCAAATCCAACTCAAGGTCTCCTTGAAGTTTATGTACATTGGTACTAAACCAATAACAATATATTCACTTCGTATAGCTTATTTCTCGCTGAATAAGAAGTATTCGACAGCAAGATATAATAAAAACATCATTTCGTATTTTTTAATTTAAATACTTTGTTATGTTAGCATTCTTGATAAAAAACCACTATTCATTATTGATAATTATTACTTCGTAACCCCAAAAACATGGAACATAATTGGGCGAGGGATTTGCTACCATGAGTTTGTGTAGTACAAATTGCTGACTGCCTCGGTGGCGTAGTGGTATCATGGTACGATTGCCAAGCTGAGGTCTCGGGTTCGAATCCCGGGTCGGCAAAGTGATATTGGATTTTTCTATTCTTTATCAGCCCGGAGTCAGGAATTTGTGCCCGATATGGCGATAGGCTCGCCCCCTATCACATTGTGGCACGGAATATATAAGGCGAAACGTGGGTGTTCTGGTAGCACTTCTGCCTACCCCTTCTGGGAAAAAGGCGTGTGTTTATGTTTATGTATGTATGTACAAATTGATGCATTTTCATAATGGTTTCTTAGATCAAATTCGCGATAAAATCCGTATGAATTCGTCTCATTTCAATTTATTCCAACGATTAATTTTTATTTTTACCCACCATTGATCTTACAAACATACTATGGAATATGTATCCTTGGTTGTAGACCCTTACAGTCCCTATATCACATTATAAATATTATTATAAAGCTTACATTACCACCGAATAAATAAATAAATCAATAAAACATATAATACCACAGCAATGTCTATTTCTCTCGCCAAACAGCAGTGCAAATGCACTGTTGTATTTCGGTTTGAAGGACATCATAGCCAAAGTGACTATTGGACACATTGAGACTAAAAAACATGTTATGTCCCAGGATGGCGAGCGCAGTGGAACGCCAAGTATTGCTTTGTAAATACTGGTGTTGGTTTATCTACTGTCCATGAGCGGTCATATCGCTTACCATCAGGCGAATGGCATGCTCGTCTCGCCATGTATCGCAATAGAAAAACAACAAAACATTACTTGTATACTAAGTTGAAATAAAGCAACATTGTCACTGAAATCACAAAATCTTAGCTACATATGAGTAAACAAGAACGGAGCCACATTTTCCAGTTCAGATCACGTAGGAATTTTATTGTCGACGCCGTATATAAGGCGCCATTTACAGGGGGCGAATTTCTCGCGGCGAGAATCGCATGCGATTATCGCATGACATAACCGCCATAGTTTATCGTGTTCTGACAAATGTTTACACGATGTAATTTTTTTATATCCTTACGATAATCTTATTTTCGAAATTCTCCCCGTGTAAATGGGGCTTAGGGCTCACATTCGTGCGCATTTCGATGTTGAGTTTTGGCCTTTATCTAATATCTACAGATAGCTATAGGTGCTTCTCAGTGTGGGTGTATTGAAATGCCTTACTTCACGGTGTCTGATCAATTCGCCGATGTTTTAATTCAGATAAAGAGTAACGCTATGCTTTGAGTTTTCATGGTATTGTGGTTTCTAATTCGTATTAGTTTCAATATAAGCAACGAGCAAATTATGGAATCCTTTGGTTATTAAAAGTATGTTATGAACAGTCGTCAATCTAAATAGAGGCTCGAATAATGCGCTTCACGTGTCCAAACGAAGATACATTCTTTACTTATTACAAAAAAGTTTCATTTAATCGCGCTGCTCCGATTTGTGAAAATTTTTATTCGATAGTCGTATGACTAACATACATAACATACATAAACACACGCCTTTTTCCCAGAAGGGGTAGGCAGAGGTGCTACCAGAACACCCACGTTTCGCCTTGTATATTCCGTCCCACGATGTTATAGGGGGCGAGCCCATCGCCATATCGGGCACAAATTCCTGACTCCGGGCTGATAATGAATAGAAAAATCCAATATCACTTTGCCCGACCTGGGATTCGAACCCGAGACCTATGCTTTGCAATCATACCGTAGTACCACTACGACACCGAGGCAGTCTAATATGTCATGACTAACAGGGTCCTCAAAATAAAGTTATAATTTAAATATTTTTTGCGCAAACATCTTATCTTAGCGATAAGTGAGATAGCTCCTATTTATGAACAGTCGCGCTACTTACCAATGGATATTTACTCTCCTTGTAATTCTAACTCGTAATAATCACATAACATGTTCATATTTGCTTATCCAGTGTTATAGACAGAACTATATCGTATAAATAAATCCATAAACGTTTGGAATATTGCCTGACTTACGAAAGTGAACATACTAAACATTTTTGTTCATAATTCCTTTACCGATAAAACTCTAGGAATTATAGTCAATATTTATTGAACGCTCGGCGGAATAGCGAGAAACAAAAGAAACATTACTGGAACGTTTTAGATAGTATTAGTTTTACAGAATTATTTTCGGTATTTATTTGAGAGTAGGTTCATAGGTCTTAGAAACAATTTAATACACAGCAAAATACGGGCCAGAAATGTGAAAAACTATACTTGAAAAGTATTAAAATATCATCTTGAGATAAACGGTCTTAACCTATTTAAGTTATCGAATGTTTTGTTTCTTTCGAACGACTTTTGAATTCAGTTTGAGATAAGAAGACAAAACATTCGAAGATTAAAATAGGACAAAAACTATCTATGAATAAGACCGGGGGAATTTATTTCAAGGCTAGTCGAAAGAATCTGAAATATCATAAATCTAAAAATCAATGATTCAAATAAATACATCTTCATGTGTGAAATACCAAAAATCAACATTACTAACAATCATAGAATTTTATTTAATCTAGCGTTCTGGCAATTTACGAGGTAACAAACATAATGTTTTACTACAAAGCAATCCTATCCAATCTAAATAATTCCTAACAAAATTCAATACCGATCACTCCACATGTGATAAGTGAAAATACCGAAATGTGTAATAAACGAAATCAGACATAGTTCAAGGTAAGTAATAAAATGGCGACAATCAAACCGGGACGATGCCAAGTCACGCCTGAACCCACAATATAGCTCTTACGCAACGGAGATATTAAGAATTGATACAACGAGGACGATAGAAGCTGATTGGAACGTTCCAGCTGAGATTAAATTGATAAGACCCTTTCTGGCTGGGAATAAAGGAAACAAGATCTGAGAATTGGTAGTGTTAGTACCAAGAAGCATAGTATGAAAATCTTTGTACTGATTCAGGAAGTCTAATTATAATCTCACCCATTTTGTCTATAGTCTAAATTTGTACTTCATGACTAAGGTTTCAGAAAGAGCGGTTTTAAGTTTTCGAACGTTTAGCGTCCATAAATGACTTATTAATAGCGTTTACACCTTCCGTGCGCTGTTCGGCTCAAAAACAGTATTTTTCTGACCAGTTTTTATCCACCAAAATACAAAAAGATTATCAAGAGATATTTTCTCTGCAAACTTTTTTCCTAGCGGTCTTTTTAGTCAGACAACATTTTCATTTTGTTTTTTGTTTACTAATTTAAGATATATCGAGCTTATAAATTGCCATTCCAAGACAAATTTATAAAACCTTTGTCCAGTAATCCTTATAGTTTTTACAAATTATTTATTAATCTAAAATGTTATCCAGGTAACTCTAGAAGACAACATGTTCTAAAATTCAGCCGTACATATGTCAATAGAAAAATCTTGATAGTCTGACTCTCAATGAATAATAAGGTAAGCAGCTAGAAAGGGCATTTCAACAATGACTACGGCAGCACTCCAACAATTGTGCTTCAACTTTCTGATCCTATTTAGTAATATACTAATTATTGTACTAATCTTTACTACATTATGTATACTGTGAAGACTGTCCCGTCCTCGCACCCACCACTGCAACTCCTGTAAGCGCATTTTAATGACACCGAGCATTGAAGCTCCCCAAGTCTCCGGCAGGGGCGTGCGCTCCTTATAGGCAGAAATGCAGTGCTTTACTTGCCATTCACAGATATTTTAATAAAACTTTCGTATGTTTTAGATGACTATAATTAATAGTAAATAAATGAATAAACAAAATATAATAACTTAAAAACGCCTAATATTTAATTAATAGCAATTATTTGCAAGCGCAAACAAAAAATAATGTGCCTAATCAACCAACTCCTGCCGTCGCGTTCCGCAGGACATTTGTTCGCGTGTGCGTAGTAATTTTAGTGTCCGTGCACAGTGCGTAAACGCACACACCCATGAATCCGAAAGCCGCGACTCCAGCGGCAGGCTACGGGTGTTCGGCAGTTGTCGGGAGTAATCGGAAATGTTCGGGTCCTATAATCCGAGCAAAAATAATAGACGGAAATCTAATGAATCACGTATGCGCATTATGCATTTTTGTTTAGTAAGGTTTTATTTGTTTAAATAGCAGAAATGTTTTGTGTTTCGCGGGGGCCATTTTGCCTTTTTTCATGTGATAAGCATTGTTTACTATTTTGTTTGCGCCAGTATATTTATAGTTTTCTTAAAAGATTTTTCATTTTAACATTTGAAAGTGTGTACATTTAACAGTTTATTACTGAGTTTTTAATATAATTGTAGTGATTTGCTTTTACTAGTGCGTTTGTTGATTTTTTTTAAATGTTATTTGATTGTGAGGTTTGTGTTGAAAATGTGTGTTTATTAATTGTGTGTTAATTTAAAATAACAAGTTCTCACAATTGTCATTCAGTGAAAAGATTCAAATTGTGTCTAAAGGCTGGTGTGTACCCGAGTTACAACAATTAAACTAGCAAAAAGGGAATGTAACTCGAAAGTTTCATGTTAAAAGTTATGAAACGTATAACTGGCTGTATGGTTGTGTACACACGATTATATTATATATTGTTTTCCTTGCATATTGTTTAGTAATTCTAGTACAGTGTAATTTCTAGTAATTTTACTTATTACAATTTCTTCTGCCGCGACGATCGATCGCTGTTTTGTCTGCGTTGCCGTAGAAAATGTACATGAATAGTAGTACATCTAAGACTTGTTCTGTTGGCATGGTTTCCGACTTAAGAGATCTGTCGCGTGGCTGTGGCTATGCTAAACATATAAAAGAAAAAGTTTGTGTGACCGAGTACTCCGCCGCATACCCAGTGTCATAATCCTGTGCACGCCGCTGGTCTCCGGTAATGTCTAACTTGTCTTTAACATTACATTATGTATACTGTCGACTTCAAGTTCCTAAAACAGCATACGATCCAGCCAGACAAATACTTCGTGCCCCTGGCCTAGAAACATCAAATTGGCAACATTTCCTAACTCCAGAGCGAGTTGGCACAAATACTTCAAGTCAATATGTCGGTCAAGTTCACAATAGATTTGGCCTGATTGGCCTATTTCGGAGACGTTTTGCTGAGTCGATTAAATTGTAATATATTTGGAACATGTTCACGGTATAATGCTGAACTAGGGACTCCTTGACAGCCGAGAGCTCGATTGAAATGGCTCAAGGTTAAAGTCCACCACGCTGGCTTAGTGCAGGTGGGCAGATTTTTGATAAGAAATAATTCTTGTTTAAATCTTTATGGTATGTAGACTTCATCAAGTTTTTATTCAGCATTAAAGTAAGACTCGAAGAAGTTAAAGATGTGCCCTGTGATTCGAACCCAAAACCATAGCCTCGGCAGCCGTGTCTAGATTACTAAAAATATTGACATCCTATTGAGGGTTTGGGATTGTCTTTATCTATCAGAAAAGGGTTCCATATCACTACCAACATCATATATCAAACCTAACAATATTAGAAGTAAATTAAAAATATTTCAACATTATTTACTTTTTAATTCACAACATACATATTTATCAGAGTAAATTTTGTTTCAGTAAAGTTACGTCTCGACGTGTAATCTCTGGAGATACAACGTGTTAAACATTGCGAGCACGCAATACATAAGTGAAAAGGAAAAATATGTGATTTTTTTGTGTCAGGGTTTTGTAAAATTTATGAAACATGCGACTTAATACATTATTCTATGTAACAGTTGATAGATGTCCTAATGCTGGGTGAAGGCTTACCTCGTGTTTTATTGCTGGGTCCGGCACACGAGCAAACAGGTCACCTGATGGTAAGTGATCACTACCGCCCATGACCATTCATAACGCTTGGTTCATAAATATGTTACTTTCCCTTAAAGTCAAAAGGGGAGCGGGAAGGAAAAAGGAAAGGGGTATTGGGCATCCGGCAATCTGACTCACCGAACGAAATGCGACAGCAAAGCCGTCGCTTCACGTCGATATCCTGGCATCTCATCCCAATTTGTTTGGTTTTTGAATAAATTCATCAACATTTAGTTGAGCGTGATGATTGTTTTCCTTAATTTATTTTACACAATTTTTGGGCCTTTGAAAATGTATTTCTAAGTAACAGGTAGTTTAGAATGTATTAATGTGATAAAAGTTTTCTTTCCCGTACATCTTTGAGAAATAAGCTGTTTAACAGCATTGCTCGACCGTTGAGTAATAGACCTTCAAGAAGAGCCTACACTTTGCTAAAGGCGGACAATGTATTGAAAATCAGTTATGGGTGTTTATGGACAGCAATGGCAATTTACTAACAGATGACCCATCTATTTATTTGTCTCCTACTTAAAGTCTTCGTGGCACAGTTGGTAAAACAGTGACTGTGAAACGAGAGGTCACGGGTGCAATCCATACACAGAGACAAACGTTTGTATTTTCCACAATTATTATTTCGGGTCTGGGTGTTTGTGAGATAGAAAAGTCTCTCTTATACACGACACATAACTTGTTATAGTGTGTGAGCAGGACTAAGCATGAGGGTGTAATCATATTTTACGAAAATAACTACCAATATTGGAACCATGCTTAGCCAAATATTGTCTAGTGAATTACGTAATATGTAGGTATCATAAGTTACACCGCAACACTGTTAGTGCCAATATCCATAATGTTGCTTTGCCAAAATATTTTTACGACCGGCCGTTTTTTCCTGAACTTCGTGTTACGGACATTTTTATGTGTTTGTATTTTCACGTCCTTTGTATCGGTAGAGGTGAAGCTGAGATTAATATTTGCGGTCGTAAACGGTAATATTAAGGTTTACTAACTAAAATATTTAATGTAATGTACGTGATTGCACGATGAAGGAAAACATCGTGAGTAAACTTGCATACCAAAGTAATTTATAAGAATTCCTATGGTATGTAAGATAATCCGCACTAAGCCAGCATGATGGACTATTTTATGGCCTAACCCATCTCAATCACACTTCTGATTGTATGGCAGGCGTACTGATACAGACAGGATTAAATTTATAGGTGCACTGTGCTGTACTATAATCAGCCCATAGTCTGCCATTGCTGAGCAAAGAAGTCGTCCTCAATCAAGAGTTCGATTGAGAGGCGTTTGACCATAGTCCTCCACGCGGGTTTAGTGCGATTTTACACTTTTCCCTACTAAGAATACCTATATTCTTCAATCCAAGTGAATTTTAAATCTCAATTTTGGCAACTATTCCCGTTCACTGTAACTGTAAGCTGTAATAACAATATATGTACATAAGTAAATATACCGTGGCGAAACCTGAGTGTCCTGGATACACCTCTGCCTACCACTTGTGGGAAAAAGGCGTGAGTTTATGTATGTATGTGTGTAATTTATACTGGAGCAACATTTACGCCCGGACCTGTGCAAAATGTTGCTCATATAAACTTTGGTGATTTTTTTCTCAAGCTTATTCATATAACTTTGTCGCATGATGCTATTGCAAAAAATACACGACATTAACCGATTCGTTGCGACGCCCATTTTGGTGCACTTTTATGCGTGGCGACGAACAAATATTTCGTGACACGACAGTCGTGTCAAGCGCCATATCAGTTGATGACACGCCTATTGTGCCATCAGCCATGTACAGAATAAAATGCTCTTTTTTCTTGTTTAGCCTTGAATTGTATTCAGTCGACTTCCAAAATCGAAAGTAAACGGTCAGTTACTTTGTGTTAAGTGGTTTTGAACTGATTATATATGTGTTTCACTGAAAATGGATGGTAAGTGACTTTTTTATTCAGATGTTGTAAACCTTTTGTACGCCGGCACCTTTGTTTATGAGTCCTTATTAGTGTTTCACGCAAAAAGGAACCGTAAGACAACACAATATGGTATTTTCCAAAATCTTGCCGAGACGATCTAGCCGACTTAGGAAACTTGTTTACAAAATAAATTTTTAAGGGATCGGAACAAGATTTAGCAAATGTGAAATTCATTTATTATTTATATGTAATACCTACCTACTTATGTATGTATCTAGGTATCTAATAGCTACTTATATTTATATTAGCCCGATAAGCTAAATAAGATAAGAAAAATAGATGCAGCTATTAATAATAATTCGAGGTAAATAATGCATTTCATTAATACGTACCTAATCGCAGTAATCGTAATGCAACTTATCGAGGTTGTCAACCCCTGGAATTATCTGATTTGCATTATTTCCAGAAACGAAGTCTATAATAATGATCCGCATTCAAAAAGATTAATGTTTAGTTCAAGAAGCACCTCGAGAAATTTCGATTTGAGCGAGATAAAAGACATTTAAAAATGACACGAAACGCGTGTCATACGCCATATGTAAAAAAATTGGATGGCACGTCTGTCGTGCCATCCGCAACGAATCGGTTAACAAATGTCGAGTGGCTAAAATTTTACTGAAGGACAGAAATGGAACTTAGAAAACGGATTTCAACGTATGAGTAACAAAGAAATAGTTTTTTTTGCTTCCGTGAGAAGCAATTGTGCATGCAAAGCCTAAAGGACTAAATAATACTACACCCAACAATTTAGAGGCAATAAAATCGTAGCCCAAGCTGGCTGATGCAGTTTATTAGCACTCTCTCTCTCCCTCTCTCTTTCTCTCAGTCTCTCTTGAGACACAGGAATACAATTGCTGAACATAGGCCTCCCCCATAGATCACCAATTAGACATGTTGGAAGCGGCCTGCATCCAGCGACTTTCTGCGAGCTTAACCAGGTCGTTCACCGTTTTTAGCTAGATAAAGTTTATTAGACTTGCTTTTCTTCTTGTACTAAAATTAGTAGGTTCCCTAGTTATACAAAGATTCTACAATCCAACATATTTAAGACAAGGACCGATGGGTTGACTTATCTCTGAGGCACGACAGGACTCGAGTTGCTATCTCGTAAACCCAATATTTTATTTATAAATAACTGCAGCAGTTCTTGAACAAGTTCTATAAATTGAACCCCGAGATCAAAAAATTTAACGCTAAAAATATATGTATAATTCTTCAACCATTCACCGGGTCAAAGCATTTTAAATATCCTCTGAAAACACAGTAAATCTGCATATAGATTAAACCGCGAACACCTGACACACACTTTTAACATTCTCGAGCGGTTTTCGAAATAAGCACCTATATCGGTTCTTCCTCGCTTCAAAGAAAAAGTTTGAAAAATTCTGTTATAGAAACTCTGTCGCCGAGATGAGAAATACACGCAATTCCGTCTTCGACTCGAGAATACTCGCCCTAAATTGCTGATTAAACGAACCTTCATTTTTAAGATTCTTGTTATAATTTTTTTGGCAGCTGCTTGGTGGAAGATATTGGTAAGCGTCTGGATAGCAATCTCTGTTCATACATAAGCTCACGCCTTTTTTCTACAAGGTGTATGCAGAGGTGCTACTACAACACCCACGTTTCGCTTTGTGTATTCCGTTCCATGATGCGATAGGGGGCGAGGCTACCGCCATATCGGTCACAAATTCCTAACTCCAGGCTGCTAATGAAAAGAAAAATCCAAAATCGCGTTGTCCGACCCGGGATTCGAACCCGAGACCTCAGCTTTGTAATCGTATTGTAGTACAACTACGCCACCGAGGTAGTTTGAAAACGTGTCTTATAATAATGATAACATATCCAAATTTACCGTATTCCCATCTTTAAACGTGATTAACACTATTAAAAAGTCACCAATATTGACCACACCTGGTCTTTCCCCCTTTCCCCTCTATAATCTAAAATTGACAAAGTTATAATGCTGGCCCATTAATCAGTCCTTGCCATAAAATACAACGCTAAATATTTCGAAACTTCTTTAGTTCAATAACAGCAAGTTCTTTACTCAGCACTGTATTTTCCATACTTAAGATTTTCATTCTAATAAAATTACCTTTTTTGCATGAGGAATATAAAATTTAAACCCAAGGTCTACAAATACGCGAGCGTGAATATTTAATCGCGGAGCCCGTTGACCGCCGGAGGTTCCAGGCCTATTATGCAAATTTACGATAGCTTATTAAAGGGGAAACAAAGCGCTCCTTCGTGAACACGATGATTACTCTGCGAGAGGTTTAAATCACGTTTTTTTCGAAATTAAAAATGGCTAATTGGTGTCGGAGGTTTTAATTTCCCGTTTTATGTTTGGCAGTATGTGTAGCGTGTAAAGAAAGTCACGAAATGGTAGTCAAATACTATTTTAGACCGAAAGCAATATTCACTTCTTATATTAATTATTTTGGTAATGTCATCGTGCCAACCCGCACTAGGCCAGCGTGGTGGACTATATGGCCTAACCACTCTCATTCGTACTCTCGATTGTAGAGTAGGCCCGTGCCCAGCAGTGGGACGTATATGGGCAGATAAAAAAAAATGACATCGTAAAGCCGCAATGTAAACCGTACAATGTAATAATATGCCCCGGGTTTGATCCCGTGCCGAGACAAATTTTGTGCGATCTAGATTTTTTTTCGAATCTGGGTGATGTGAGATCTAAACGTCTCTCATAGTTTCTGATACCCACGATACAAGAATTGTAATTTCGTGTGGCATCAGAACTATATTTGTGACTGTTGAGTGTATTTATTAATTAATAAATGGAATATATTTAACTAACTACTAATTACATGAATATATACACCAAACAGTTATATACATAGTCCTGACCCCACACTAAGATTGCGTCTTGTGTCGAGGATATCGGAGACTACGAGAGTCTTTTCGGTCCCATAAACACCCAGACCCGAAACCAATACCTGTGGACCACATAAATATTTGTCTTCTTGCGGGGATTGAGCCCGCAGCCTCACGTTTCACAGCGCGGCGTCTAACCAACTGCGCCAAGGAGGCTGTCGAATTACCTTTTAGTAGTAACTCCGACAAAGGATTTTAAACGCCACTTTTCAATTTACTTGCTGTATTAATCGAGAGCCTGGAACAACCGCAGTGATGTAACTCAAAATATTTATGGACCGTAAATAATTAATAGTTTAATATTTGGATGTTAAAATACAGAGGCAAATATGAACGTGTCCCGACTCAAATACTGCCTTAAATAAAATATGAATATTCGAATTGAATGAATTTCTATTTGATCAAATAAAGTGTTAATATGTACAATTATTTTGCAATTTTGTCATTCAAGTTAATTAAATTTTATTCGGTATTTGATATCAATGATAATTAAGAATTCAATTGATTGTAATATGATGTATTTCAAAACCTATGTATACTACAATTCATGATAAGTAGTACAATTAGGCTGCCAGCATGTTCACAGTGGTCGCGGGTTCAAATCCCAGGTCACACCTCTGACTTTTCGGAGTCATGTATGTATTTATACTCAATTACCACGCACTACAACGGTGAAGGAAGACATCCTACATACCATAGTGATTTGCAAGAATTTCAATAGTATGTAAAAGTCCACCAACCCGCACTAGGCTAATGTGGTGGACTACACGGCCTAACCCCTCTCAATAGCACTCTCGATTGTAGAGGAGGCCCGTGCTTCCTGTGGGACGTGTAGCGGCTGATACAGACAGAAAGATAGCTAGTCTAACAAAATGCTCAAATCTAACCAAAATACCATTAATTTCTAAAAACTTTCACATTCAAAGTGTAATTCCATAAAAGCCTTTTTCTAAAACACACGTACTCCATTATCATTCAGGGTTGTAAGTCTGCGGTACAAATCCATTTTTACTGTCTAAGTGGATTATCGACGCGAGACAACCCTGTTTTAAGTGAAGAGCCCTCTTAAGTTGGAAATGTGGAATTTAATTAATGTGTACAGTTTTATTTTTCTTTTTAATTGTTGTACCTTAACTTTTAGTACTTGATCTAATTTTTGCTCCGTGGAATTCAGAACTATTTATGAACTTTTGTTTAGCTAGAAACTTATTCATATTGTATTTGTATTGTATTGTATTAGCCCATATACGACCCACTGCAGGGCACTGGATTCTTCTACAATCGAGAGTACGATTGAGATTGGTTAGGCCATATAATCTTATACCTATATATAGGCCATATACTTATTCATACACAATAGTATATTTTAGTCGAAAGGCAATATTGTGTGACCTGGAAATCAATCAAAGAGCGTTAAGCTTACGACCGCGTCGGTTCCTGATTAAATGTGTTAAGATGATAGAGCCAAAATGTTTCAATAATATCGCAATAGAAAACATTATTTTTCAGTTAACACTCATTTTAATATTTTCATGTTGCTTTCTTTGAAAATGAATGTTTATAAAAATAGCAAATTACCGCTGTGTACCTTCATAATTTTTCCGAGAAATTCTCAAAGGAATAGAGGTATAAAGAGAAAATATTCTAAATAGTTGAACGGTAGAAAGTTAAACAGTGTGTCTTTAAATATCTACAGTATTTTGGATTACAGATGTTTCGCAAAATTAATTCTTTTATATTATTTGACTGCCTCTACTACGATACGATTGACACGCTGAGGTGACGGATTCGAATACCGGGTCGGGCAAAGTGATTTTTGATTTTTCTATTCACTATCAGCCCGGAGTCAGGAATTTGTTCCCGTTATGGCGATAGGCTCGTCCCCTATCACATAATGAGACGGAACACACAAGGCGAAACATCCTGATAACACCTCTGCCTACTCTTTCTGGAAACAGGCAAGTTTATGTATTTATGTATGCATGTAAGTATGTATGTATTTATGTATGTACGGATGATACATATATCTGGTAAACTTCACATACCAGGAAAAAAGAAAAAAAATGCGTGACGACGGTTCCGTTGGTTCTGCATAATTTTTATAACGTAGGATCTGTGTGGGTACGACAAAAAAATTGCTTGAGTAAATTTAATACGTGTTCCATTTTGGAATTTAAAATGTTTGCAGGAAATTAATTTTCTAAACGTTGTTTTTAAATGAGGTGGATATTTTCAGTGCACAAATAAGTTTACTCTAAAGTGTCAGCTCAGGCCACATTGAGATACGAGCCTCGTATCATTGGTACCAAGAAACTAACAGAGATTTTTCAGTCCACAACACGTAGAAGCAGCGGCCTATCTCATAGTATAAATATCTCTGGTCCTAGGTTATAGGAAGCATACGTGCGTAAAATTGTTTCATCCATCCATCCATCAGCCAAAGGAAGTCCACTGGTAAACATAGGCCTCTCCCAATGATTTCCACAGTGACCTGTTGGAGGCAGCCTGCATCCAGCGACGTCCCGCGACCTTTACCAGGTCGTCTGACCACCTAGTGGGTGGACGTCCTACGCTGCGCTTTCCGCTTCGTGGCCTCCATTCGAGAACAAAATTGTTTAGCATAACAAAAATAACATAGAGCTTTCTAACGCTTTATAATATCCATCAGCCTGTATAAACTATAAAATGTTTTCTGAAAATATAACCTCGTGTTTCGTATTATCAAAGTTCACCTTCACCACAATGCCATGCATTCAAAGTATTTCATGTAATAAAGACAGAACTCGTTGCAAAGTGCGTTTGCGTCCTCGCAACCTAATGAAATATTCAAATAAGAAATTACTGGGCAAGTTAGGAACGCCTTTGTTTTGCATAATTGTGAATAACATTACTATGCTGGGCGAGTTTTATGCATTTGTTGCTAATGATGTTTTTTATGTTCATGTTAATTTGCTAATTTACTTTTAGCAGCCTGAAGCCTCATTTATACGGGGAGAGTTTCTCGCTTTGAAGATACGATTATCGTAAGGATATTGCAAACATTCGTCAGAACACGATCATCAATGGCGGTTATGTCATGCGATAATCGCTTATGATTCTCGCCACGAGAAACCCTCCCCGTGTAAATGGCGCTTTACACCGACAAGCGCACTATGAGTCCACTCACAAAGTAAAAGAAAAGAAACAAAGAAAGAAACAGTCTTATTGGTCACAAGCCTTAAACACATACGACATGCATACACAGGTGTAAAGAATATTCAAAAAAAAAAAATCAAAGAAAGAACGAAGGAGTGTGTACGTCGTGGCTGTGCCAAGTAAGTGATCACTCAGCATAATGTTGGACTGCGGTGTGGAGTGTACCCTGCCACAAAAAGAAAAAGGAAAAGTTTCGTACTTAGTTATTACTAAAAGGATTTCCAGAAGTGAACATAGTGCACAACTATTTGTTACCGTTCTGAGTAATTTTGCTGCAGGGTAAAGACTAACCAGTATTCCTAGAAGACTTGCTAACTTTCAGTGCGCAATTTGAATTATTTGCCTGCAGTTGAACTTCAGAACCTTTAGGCCCACACGACAATCAGTTCTTTGCGCTATGTGCCCGGCCCACTGCCACTTCAACTTGTTAATCCTTGCTGGATGCAGGCCGCTTCCAACAGGTCGATGTGGAGATGGGGAGGCCTATGTTCAAGAGTGGACTTCCTTTGGCTGAAGAGAGAAGGAGAAAGATTATCTTGGCTTACAGCAGTTGTAGTGATAGGTATGTGGGTAGCAAAGTCACCCATCATCTGTTGTGTGATGAACTAAAGTCCAAACTCTCCGCAAAACATGTAGAGCATCGTGTCCTGCAGTGGGATGTATTTATGGACGTATAAATACTATACTGTACATATACGAGTATACATTACATCAGCCCACAATCGTCCACTGACCAAGAGACTCCTACAACTGAGAGTTGGATTCCTAGAGCTGAATGAATCGATAAATAAGTAAAATTGTTCACACACCTTACGAAATACTTTCATTAAAAAAAAATTTAAAAAAGCAAAAAACCCGATTGCGTTAGAAAAGATAGAAACACGATTTTAATTTGATTATTTTACTTTGGTTTTGAATTATCTTAGTCGACATTGTCCTCAAACGCACTCGAGTGCATAATACGTTCACTTCTCATAATTTGTTTGTTGGTGATAGGTAAAACAACAAAATCTACGAGTGAGCAGATAATATTATATTCGTAATTATCGTTAAAAATCCTATATTTTAATACTCGTACACATTCGATGTATTTTGATCACCACTTACATAAAAATACGACTAGCCGATTAGGCTCTAAACCTAGAGCATGCCAAAAAATATACATACATACACTCGAAAAACATAACCCACCGTCTTTCGCAGTCGGGTAAATACACAAAATAAAATACTTTGTGAGACATATTCCTGTGCAATAAATAAGCCAAATTGTCGAATATGAAAACACCTACAATATTCGGCGGGAGGTTACATTATGCGTGAAACAAGATTGTGCCCCACCTTATAAATATGTCGCGAATATGTGATTTATTTCTGTGCCAATTCAGTAGGAATGTATATGGAAATTGGAGTCGCTTAAGTACTGCGTAACCTTATAAATAAATACGACAATTGATTTCCCAACTCATCTTTTAAACTTCTTGTACTATAGCTATGAATTTTACTAGATAGAGATTCCGTAAAATACTTTGTCATTATCCCTTCATGTACGAGTATACATATAATAATTTTGTAACCGATCGATAATATCTAATCTAAGACTGCCTCGATGTCGTAGTTATACTACAGTATGATAACAAAGCTGAGGTCTCGGATTGAAATCCCGGGTCGGACAAAGTGATATGGATTGTTCTATTCATTATCAGCTCGGAGTCAGGAATTTCTGCCCGATATGGCGATAAGCTCGCCTATTAAATGTAGGACGAAACACGCAAGGCGAAACCTGGGGTGTCTTGTTTGCTACCAAGAGTCACTTTGCCTATCCCTTCCAAATTCCTTCCTATTAAAAAATGCATTATGTATAGACAATGTACATATACAGATAGCAAATATAATATTTTCATGGCAACACGTAACAAATCAACCTAACTCCGACTATAATGTAACCAAGGGACGTACTTACTCATCGGACCCCTTTAAATAGAAACCAGCTATAGCGATTTAGTGTTGCCAGCCTTACAATATTCCCGATTTAATTTCCATTAATTTCTACAACTTTATAAATATTAAGGAATATTTTGAGATACGCTGTTGCTAACATCATGTATATTTGGTAAAAGTAATAGACTAATAAATAAAGATATAAATTGCTTTCATTTTTTTGAAAAAATATACCTAACAAAGAGTGATGTGGACGTTGTCAAATAAGATAATTTATTTTAAGTTTGTAAAACACTCATAGGCTAGGGGATTTCTCGCTTTTTCGGAGGGTGAATAAATGTACATTTTTTTACGACTCCCCAAGGATGAAAGTACTCCGAAATAAAAGAGGTATTGTATAGTTTTAGATCCTATATCATAGTTTTAGTTGCATATTTTTTTACTTTTAGAAAATACCCTCTGGTAAAAAAGAACAGTTTTTATTTTTCTTGTGGCAACACCAGCTAAACGTCATATCGCAACCCTAGCTAAAGTCCGTACATTATCTCCCCTCAATAAACATAGAGCGAAACGCGGACGGACCGGACGAGATAACAGAGAACCGGACAATCCGGGACCGGACAGTCCGGAGTTTCGGACAGGCCGGACGAAGACCGGACACGACCCATCTGCACTCTGATTGAAAAGTATTTACGCACTCCAATGAGGAATATCGGCCTTTTTATTTTCGTTTCCGTTTAATTTATTTTCACTATTTCGAACGAAGGTATAGCATTGAAAATCGCTCGTCTGTACAGGACAGGCCATTTTGAGTAAGGTATCATTGTCAAAAATCTTTATTGGTCTGAAAAGCGGAATTTGAACGGACTTTCCGATTCAAAAGATTTGAAGACGATCCTACGACATTTAGTCATATAAATTCACCTTAATGAGTTCCATCCGGGAGGCATGATTTTATACGAAGCGGCTTACATAAGCGATTGTGTAGAAAATCATACTGTAGATATAGAAATAGTCTAATCGTACACACCTACTGCTAGAGATATTTTCATAATTCAGATTTTTACACATTAAATAGCGTAAGTCGTGTGCGGCTATATAAAATGTACGTTATTAGACCTATTATAAAATCATTTTTTTTTGTTTTATTAAAATCTTTTCTGGTTAGACAAAATACATACTATTCTCACTTACATCATTATAAATATAATTAATGGTTGCAGGAAGTCTCTAAATGCATGACGCTTGGGACAAATCACTGCAGAATCCTTGAGGGACTGAGTCCAGTAGTGGAGTACCTAGGGCAGAAGATTAATACATATTTCTTTTAGAGTTTCTTGCCCGTTCTTCTCTAGTGAAAACCGTTTTCCGTATCGGTTGGTAGATCAATAAAACTTTGCCCGACCCGGGATTCGAACCCAAGACCTCAGCTTTGCAATCGTAGCGTAGTACAACTGCGCCACCGAGGCACTCATACATATAGATAAATTTGGGATAGAAATAAATATACCCAACACTTTGTACCCAGCCCATTGATACATCTCTTGTCATGGGTATCTGAAAGTACTTGAGACTTTTCGGACCCACAACACACACCCTAAATAAATATTTGCCGATCGTACAATATGGCTCGGCGCGGGGATCAAATCGTTCAACTGGGATCCGCTCTTCGCAACGAAGGTTATCTTGTTGTAAATCTTACGGGAAATGCAACTGAAGTGCTGAGTTGATAATATCACAACCTAAAAACACAACAAAAAAATCTTTAGTGTTTTTTATTCAGATGATAAGCAGTGAAATTCAGTTATTTTTGAACACGGGATTTTTTATCTTGATGAATTAGGTTATACTTACAACATAAGATACGGTTAAATAAAAAATTGCCTAACAACCACATTTAAATGGAATTTCAGTAGTCCTCTTATCAGATGAGTAAAATCTCCACAATTTTTCAAAACTTAGAAATCTATAGGAGTTATGAAAAAATTGCTAAAGTACTCGAGCCAGAAACTATAAATCCATTCATTGTTTGCAACACAAAGAATTTTAATCTATTTTGGTTCGAAACCGAGTTTCGTATAAATCCAGTTACAATGGGTTTTCGAAATGGAACCATTTATACAGGATCGTGACAGAGCCGAGATAAATAAGTTTTTCTATTAAAATTGCAAAGTTTAATTGAATCTAGGTTTGCAAAGTGACCGTGGTTCAGATAAATAATCGCCGCTTCATTCTGAATCGCATTATAGGGGTAAATGCTCCATCAGTTTCAGGCGTGTTTAAACTTTTAAATTTGATTCAAATTTGAATTTTCGTTAATTGCATTTGTATCTTTAAATATTAAGACTTGGCAAGATTATAATACTAGAATTAGGAATAGGATTGACGTTAAGAATAGCCGAAGGTAAATTTGTGAGCGAAATCGTTCTGCAATAGGGCTTAGGTTATGCTTCGGCGACACCATGTAAGTGTGCAACAAAAGCAGCCTTAAAGAAAGAATCCATGTTATTTTATTCATAGGTAGGATTTAAACACGAAATACAACAATCGCGTCTTTTGTGTAATAAATAATACGCATATCTGTTATATAGTGTTCTAAATTAAGTCAAAAACAATAGTGCTTTAACCAGCCAAACATTATCATTCTCAAAATTGTATAATTCACTTCTGGTTTCTGAATAAATAATTTTAATAACTGTTTATTTTCTATACAATACCAACCAATTATATTTTCAAAGTCCCTTTACAATAGAATAACAAACAAAAAACAATTTTACCTAAAAAAAAGTCTCGTTTTAAAATACAATGTTTATACTTTGTTTCCCACTTCTAGAAAACTCGTTACGGGCCGCACTTTTACAGGCGGTGTCTACTAAATTACAAGGAAAATGACTTTCTCGACATCAGCTCTGCATTTTGTCAGGCGTGGTACGAAACCCTTTGTTCGCGGCCGTAATGACTGTTCCCTCAAACGCTTTAGGGTGCATGCACACTAGCGACTAGCATAGACGATTTAGTCGCTTAAAGGAAGCTCGATTCCGCAACCGAACGCTTCCGCATACATATACTCGTATTCTTCTGTCGGTAAGATATTTTTATTTGCTTGCATAAAGATCACTGTACATAGTGGATTAGGATCTATTAGCCCGGCCTACGACGGCAGCGGGCCACGAGCGGCGAGCAAGACGGCAGCGGCAGTGCGTGTAGAAGGACGCTGTTGACGCCTAAGGACTGCGACATTGTCGCCCGCTGCCATCGTGGATCTAGTCGCCGTCGCCAAAGCGCATCTCATGCAGTCGCAAAATCGCAACCTTATGCAAAATATCGCCAGTCTGCCCAAGCCCTTAGACCTACCAGTATTATAAAGCAAATTGTTTTTTGCGGCGTTCTTTGCGGATTTAGTTAGTTCAGCTTTATCATCCGAAGCCTGTTTGTTCATCATTGAAATTGTTATTCACGCTTATTTGTTTCACTCGAGTGCTGTTTTGTTTAATTAAACTTTCTGGCTGCGTGCGATGTGGTATTATGAGTTGTATGCTTTTACTGAAGTTATTCTGTAAATCATATTTATAGAGGTTGATGTGTGTTTGTTACGCTTACTCGCCTTTGTTACTTAACTGATTAGTATGAAATTTTACATAAACGTTGTCAGGAGTTCAGAAAGGGACATAGAGTACAGTACAACCGACAGGATATGGCCGGTCTGATGTTCGCGCAAATGGATTTATTTTCTTTTCGTTTTCGCTAATTTAATAATTTAGTATTTTATGAAAACATTTACCATATTTGGTTCTTTTAAACAAGTCTATTTTTATTTGTCAATTTTTGTATTTATTTATATATTTTCTTCCTGAGTTTCCATCATCCATCCATCAGCCAAAGGAAGTCCACAGCTGAACATAGACCTCTCCTAATGATTTCCACAGTGACCTGTTGGAGGCAGCCTGCATCCAGCGACGTCCCGCGACCAGGTCCACTTTACCAGTTCGTCTGACCACCTAGTGGGTGGACGTCCCACGCTGCGCTTACCGCTTCGTGGCGTCCATTCGAGAACTTTTTGGAACTTCCTGCGTTTACGTACACAAAAATTGTTCTGTGACTATGTTCAATACGGCCATGACTTGAAGGCCGTACTGTACCTGCTATTTGGTGTCGAATGTAACCTCTGTAGTGGTTGTATGATAACATGATAGAAAAATGTTTCTGTTCTATTTTTTCATACATGTTACTACGAATCTATGCTTTGAATATAAATTATACTCGTGTCAGTCAATGTCTTTATAACTCAATTTTTATTAACAAAACATTTTTATTATTGTTACTACAGATTGTTACAATACTTTTGACTCTAAAACACTGTTCTTAAGGGTTAAAAAAATACATTTCCTATTTCATTTACGCTTCAAAGTAAACTGATTTACAAAACCTGCGATAAAGTGTGCGAAGCTGTAGTCAAATGTAATATTTTTGATCTCTTTTCCTGCACTTTGTTATTTGTGGTACGAGCGCCGGCTAAATCTCTGCCGTATGGAGGCAAAAAACCCTTGGTTATAGCTTTTCATTGTACAGAGCTGGTGTTTTTGACAGTACCGTGTGATGCAATTTGCGTATTTTTTCAGTGTTGATCCGATCTACGGCTTCCTTTATTGGTATCTCTGAGATTATTTTATAGTATTTTGTGAAATATCAAATATGGGAGACTGTTTTAGAGTTTAGTTAAATAATCTTACATCGGGGATTTGTCTCACAACATCAAATTTATTTTAACGTTGTAGTTTTTTTTTTGTTAGGTAATAATAATGTCGTATGTCCAGTGGCTTGCGGTGTGTCAAAGAGCTATGAAGCGCAGCGTGCTAGGCATTAAACGCATAGAGTGCCAAATAACACATTACATTTCGTAACTGGGATTGACGAAGTTGTGCACAAATCGGCCAAATTTAAGTGAGATTGGGCGATTAGTATTTAATCACTTATTTTTCATGAGTATCAGCCCAAACGAAGCCGCGTGGTAAACAATGTGGAATATTATATTGTGTCTGCCTGTCTCGGGATAAGCAGTGATGGATGTCGGGCTGATACAGATTTATTTTATAGGTCCGGCAAACGAGCAAGCTGTTCAACTGATGGTAAGTGATCACTGCCGCCCGTGAACATCCACAACGCTGGGATCATGGATGTGTTGCCGACCTATCAGATCGGTGGGGAGCGGGAAGGAAAAAGGATGGGAAGAGGAAATTGGAAATTGAATTATTGGGCATCCAGCAGTCTCACTCGCCGAAAGAAACGCGACACAAAGCTGTAGCTTCACGTCGACGGGTGAGACAGTGGTACCACTCCGGACGAGCCTGCCCATACATGCTGAGTCATGGCTACAATAGCGTGATTGTACCACTTTCTAAAATTCTAATCTCTTCTCTTTTCATTATTCAGCACTATATTTGCACTTCTATACAGTGCAACTCAACTTCATTAATTTTGGAACGTACAGTCCTCAAAAAACCACGACACGAATGTCAAAAAAATTATTTACATTTCCGCGCATAATTATGTACCATGACCTTTCACAAGTCACAAAGCCTGAGTATTCTTTACTTTCTGCGACTTGTTTAATGACATTAGTGCATCTGGCCCGCTACGTTCTGTATTCATTTTGTTTCCTAGTAATTGGATGAGGCGGAGTGTAGATTCGGCTTGGGGACTACAGTCTCAGTGGATTTAATTAGATAAGACTATGTTGAGAGTAATTTAGTTTTGAAGCAAGTAGGCTCTTATATTATTAATATTTTTTATTGCATAGGTCCGGCAGACGAGCATACAGGTCGCCTGATGGTAAATGACCATGAAAATCCACAACTGGAACATGGATGTGTTGCCGGCCCATAAAAAATTGGGAGAAGAGCGGAAAGGAATTATTTCATATCGATTTCCTGTGAGTGAGTGAGAGTTCCATTTATGCTGCATAATGACCGACAACAACGTAGCGTTAGTAGCTGCTGGAAGTCGCTGGGTGCAGGCTGCTTCCAACAGGTTGCTGTGGAGATCCTTAGGGAGGGGGGGGCGGTAATGTTAGCTCTGAACATCCTGTGCCTGAAGTAAGAGATACAAAAAGAGAGAAGGAATATTGAATCAAAATAAGCCACAGAATAAAATTTTATCAATTGTTCACGATGTAAAAATTATACTTATCGAGTCAGGAATCAAACACTTTTCAGCCGTTTCAATTTTTTTCTTGGTCTTTATTAATTAATTTATAACAATTCTTGTCTTTAAAACAACTTCTTGTCTTCAGCCACAGAAGTCCACTGCTGAAAATAGGCCTCCCCCATGGATCGCCACATAGACCTATTGGAAGCGACCTGCATCCAGCGACTTCCTGCGACCTTAACCAGGCTGTCCGTCCAGCTTGTGTGAGTAATTAATTACCTTAAGAAATTATTGTGTTTGCAAAACTGAGCAGTGATGAATCAAATGGTGTTAACTAGAATATTAATTAAACAAACACTAATTAAACAAACGGTAATCAAGTTAATGCACATCTGGTGATGTGTAATTATTTGTTTTACTAATCCCAACCGAGTCGTAGTAATTGCTGGTTACGGTTCAATACATGCTTAGGTATTAGAATTAATCAATTATTAAAATATGGAATATACCGGGTGATTTTGACATATTGTATTTAATTTAACCCTCATGTTTCTCGTCACACCAGGTGACATTGTGCAACATTTGAAAAAGATTCGATTTTTTTTTTCGAAAATCGTGAATTCAGTTTTCAAGATAACTAGCCACCCCATATAGACACGAGTATTTTTATCGCTTAGTTAAACTTCGGTTCGCTTCGGGAACATACATACCTAAACAGTAAAAAGTCTCGTACCTATACGGGTTGATCAAAGGCCTTCAAAACTAAATATGCGATTTTTGACAAAACTACCAGGCAGCTTTTTTGCAAACTAGGTGCAATGTTACCTAGGGTAGTAAGGAACATGTAGGTTAAACTAATATCATAATGTGTCATATTAACCGTTATAGAATGAAGAACAAAAAAAGAAATAAGTATTCAATATATAATCGTGTCCATCAAAATTAAAACAATTTAAAAAATCGAATCTTTATAGATAAAATAGATTTGCCAAATCCGCTTTTACTATGAAGGCCCGAAGGCTATGATTTGTTGCTGAAAGTCGTAAAAAGAAACCATATTTATTAAGATATTATTATTGTTTTAAATAGATCATTGAAGGATTCATTTATTCGCTACAAACTTTCAATTCAGATTTAAATTCAGTTTAAAATATTCACCATTCATTCCAATTGACCTACTTTTCATTATATTAATGTTCCATTGAAGGGTAAACAGCTGTTAATAATCTTGCATTAAAAACCGAGCAACCAATGGTCTTGTAATTAGAAGATGTACTTTTATTTTCACAATTTATCTAATGGCGCTAACAGCCTTAGTGGGCGGTTGGAAGCACTTAGCGACAGTGGCGGTATAAAAAGAAAGTACTAGATTAAGGATACTTCCAACAGATTCTGTTTAAGCCTTCACTTTGAAATATTTTTCCGAGTATCGATGTGAGTATTCGACATTTATTTATTGACTATTATGAAAATCCTACACGTTTTGTTAGACTAACAGCGTTATTCATAGACAGAATTAAAACATATTTTAGCTATAGAATGTTTTGTTTTCTTCGCTCAAACTGAATTCTAAAGTCGTTCGAAAGGGATAAAACATTCGATAAGTTAGTTGGTTTTAAAGTTGGCTATGAATAAGGCCGTAAGAATTTATATAAATATAAAATTAATCTATAATATTTTTTCCTTTGTGTTTTTTAATGAGTTTACTAATAAGTTGCAGTGGCAATTCTCGTAGATGCCTATTTTCCGCAATTGATTTCTGTGCTTAAATATTATGATCATGAATAAAAATAAATAATGTATTAACCCAGGTAAAAATTATAAAAAATATTGTATATAATATATAAAAATCCACCTTTCTCGGAAACTATTTATAAATAGTCTAACCGCAGCTGTTTTCTGCGTGGTGGCCTGTTGGTAACGGACCAGACGTGGCTGCCTACATGTCCACGGTGGTCGCGGGTTCAAATCCCAGGGCACACCTCTGACTTTTCGGAGTCATGTGTGTATTGATAGTCAATCACCACGCACTATAACGGTGAAGGAAAACATCGTGAGGAAACCTGCATACCATAGCGATTTGTATAAATTTCTATGGTATGTAAAAGTCTGCCAACCCGCACTGGGCCAGCGTGGTGGACTATATGGCCTAACCACTCTCAATCGTACTCTCGATTGTAGAGGAGGCTCGTGCCCTGCAGTGGGTCGTGTATGGGCTGATACAGTACAGTACAGTACAGCTGTTTTCTGAACAAGTACTGTATCGCAAAAGAAAGGCGGCGACCTAAAACCCACAGGCTCGGTACCAAACTGTTAAATATTTAACGGTATTACATCACAAATAACTTATGAGCTGCATGGCTAACGAGCCTTGCCGGTGCACTTAGCCACAGATCTAGATTTTGTGGAAGAGAAATTTAAATAATAAGAAATAAATAAATACACACAACAGTCACGTACATGGTCCTGACCTCAAACTAAGATCAAGTCTTGTATCACGGGTATCAGTAGGATTACTCTATGGTCCGAAACGAAACTCGAATATTCGGACGTTCGACGTTTGAAATAATTTATAAGATTTTCATTTCTAAAAATCAACACTATTCTCTATGATACTTATTATTCACTCCGAACTAAGTCAATAGTTAGGACGTCTGATAGAGGATTCAATCATTTTTGGAATATCTAGGGACGTTCGAAATTTTGAATTTCGTTTCGGATTATAGAGTAGCCCCCCAGGAACTACGAGAGACTTTTCGGTCTCACAAACACTCAGACCCGACACAAATACTTGTGGTTTACACAAACATTTGTGTCGGTGCGGGGATCATCCCCGCGGCCTCTCGTTTCACACCGGCGTCTTACCAACTGCACCACGGGGTCTTTCAGAGGTTATGAGTTATTGAGTTATTTAGGTTATGAGTCCTATGTTAATTTTTTTGCACTAGCGCAAGCATGTGACTTGATAGTTGACAGTAACTGCAGCACAAAAAATACTATGACTAAGAGATATGGTTATATCTTGATGATCGATACTATTATACCGATTATTTCATATTAAATCTTCGATTAACTGTACTGTACCCGCAGTTTCAGGCGAAAATTTATGGATATAGCTTAGGCCATAAATTTACTTGCTGGCCTAGTACGAACATTACAAACTATCGAAAGTCTTATTAGGGCATCATCTGTTCACCATTATATGTTCACCATTATAATAGTGCATGGTAGTTGATTATCGACACACATACGAAAAATCAGAGGTGAGATTGAGATTCGAAGCCCCAACCACTACCTCAGCGGCGCCCGATACATGGCAAACAGATCACAATAGATTAAACATTTGGCACACGTGTTCAGAAGCTGGAATAGACCAACATATCCAAAAACCATGCAATTCTAACAAAATTACATACAATATACACATTGAATTGATAATCTCCTTTTTTTGATGTCGATTAAAAAAAATCGTTTTTATTTTTCAAACTATTCCAAGTAGGTTTTATATCCACGTGTCCACTTTCAATCTGACAGGAAACTTAAATGCTAAGCATGCTGAAAATGTTTGCCGCAAATCTTGTTAGAAAGTGACCGGCAGTTATTAACATAATTTATGTCGCCATTTATCAACGTTAACGTGTTATAGTTTGTGTCAAATAATATAATATTTTTATTATTTAAATTACTACAAAAATATGAATGCCTAGGTGGCTGTTGAGGTCTTGGATTCGAATCCTGAGTCGGGCAAAGTGATATTGGATATTTCTATTTATATATATGCTGGTAAGCATGGACTCAGAAATTCGTGCCCGATATGGCGATAGGCTCGCCCCTATCACATCGTGAGACTCGTGAGTATTCGTTGACTCGTTCACATACAAGGTGAAACGTGGGTGTACTGGTAGTACCTCTGCGTACCCCTTCTTGGAAAAAGTCGTGAGTTTTTGTATGTATGTTACAATGAAAATGTTGTTTTGCGGAAATCATTTTTGCATGATTTAAATACATACATAAGTAGTATTGTTGTTTTTGTTTATCCTACGATATAGAAATGCTATTTATATCTATGCGATAAGACGATATCACTGTAACTATTTGTAAAAGCAGTGATGTTAACAAATATATAATTTAGCGAAAGATCGACATTCAATACATCTATGAACCAAGCGTTGTGGATGTTCATGGGCGGCAGTGATCACTCACCATCAGGTGACCTGTTTACTCGCTTGCCGGACCTGTGCAATAAAAAAATATCAAATTATTTATACAAGTTGACCTATCTCAAACGTGAAATACTCTAATGAATCATTATAGTTAGTTTTAGACACTCTAAACTGTAATCCCTACCAATATCCATCAGCAAAACTGATACTTCATCATCAGCTAAGTGCTTTTATAGATCTGAAAATCTCCATCCAAAACGTATTCTCATCTCTAGCGCACAATGCCAGTCATATGCCACAACCGTCGCGACACGCGTATTAAGCCGGATATTAATTCGCCGTGTCAAATATCTATTTAATTCACGACCATTAAATTACAATGTGTCGCTGTTGAGTAATTTATAGTACAGATGTATCCGTTCGACGCTTGTCAGCAACGCGGCTGGAATTGTATTAGTGTCATATGGCTCCGATTTGATGGTTTAATTGACGGGATAGTCGATATGGTAATTTATCGGTGTAGTGTTACGGATTTTAGAAATGAGAGTAATATTTTATGAATCAATAATCATTGTTAGGCGTAGTTGTACTACGGTACAATTACATACCTGAGGTCTCGGGTTCGAATCTCGGGTTGGGCAAAGTGATATTGGATTTTTTATTAATTATCAGCCAGGAGTCAGGAATTCATGCCCGATATGGCGATAGGCTCGCCTCCTATCACATCATGGGAACACATATGGCGAAACGCGGGTGTCCTGGTAACACCACTGCCTACCCCTTCTGTAAAAAAGGCGTGAGATTTATCTATGTACTCATTTCAATTCAGTATTTTTTCTACTACCTGGTTGAGAAGGTGGTTTTCACTAGACAAGACCGAGCAAGAAACTCTATCGCTGCTCCTTCAAAACCAGTTTCCAAATACAGTGAATAAAGAAAGTTGATTTTTAGCGGTACAAAAAAAGTTTAGTAAAAGTCTTCAGTCAACGACCAAAGCAGATAAAATAAAATCGGTAACACAATCGACTTTTTGCATCAGAATACTGAACAAAATACATATTGATTTTATACATATGTACATTCATAAACTCACGCCTTTTTCCCAGGTAGGCAGAAGTGCTACTAGGACACCCAATTTTGTTTTTCGTATGTTCAGCAAACGATCATGCAGGTCACCTGATGGTAAGTGATAATTGCCGGCCATTTACATCCACAACGCTGGATCATAAATGTGTTGCCGGCCCAATTGGGAGGGAAGCGGAAAGGAAAAATGATGGGAAGAGGAATGGGGTATTGGGCAACCGGCAATCTCACTCACCGAATGAAACGCGACAGCGAAGTTGACGCTTTACGTCGATTTCCCGTGAGGCAGTGGTACTGCCCTGGATGAGTCTGCACATTCATGCTCAGCCATGACTGACAACAGCGTGGATCTACCACTTCCAAATTGTAAAATTTTTGCATTGCCTTGTATGTTCCGTCCCAGGATGTGATAGGGGACCAGCCTACCACCATACTAGGCACAAACAATCGATTTTATGTCAGTCCTAATGAATACGAGCTCATACATAAAATAACAGAAATATATACACCATAATGGCGACGTACAAAGGTTCACTTAAATCACAAAGCGCCTACCTACAGTCTGGCGATGGGCCAACACATTTTCTTATTACACCAAGCCTCGAGTTTTAGGTTTTCTTGTACTAAAATACAATTCGTGCGGTTAATGGAACAGAAACGAATTTATACCAGACATACCCGTTGTTATGTCTAGATCGTATATTTTCGGTAAATTAGGGTATAAAGTACTTTTATTTTTGTAGGTATATGTATATCCCATATAGGTAGGTTGAAAGGTTTTTGTATCAAGCGCATAAGACAAACAAATCCAAATGTAACGACAAGCATCTATCTTGTGGGAAGACGATCTAATGAAGTTGCAGGAAATCAGAGGTTAAAGGCCGCTACCACCAAATCTCCTTAGAAATTATTAGTAGAAGCTGTGTTTTTCCTATATCTGATGGCGAAATATTAAAATAACGATATCACAACGGAACTCAAGACCCATTTATACGGGGAGGATTTCTCGCCTCAGAGATAAGATTATCGTAGTAAAAGTTCCATAGTTTAAACATTTGTAAGAACACGATAATCTATGGCGGTTATGTCATGCGAAAATCACATAAGATTCTCGCCGCGAGAAACTCTCCCGTGTAAATGGCCCTTTACTTACCACTCATTTTAGAGAATTTGGGCTTTAGTCATCGAACAAGCTCTACTGCGGACTGTTAGTCAAATCTAATTTACTAGACTAACATCTTCACACCATCTAGATTTTCTGAAAACTGTTGCAACGGATAAAGTGTTCTTCGTGGCATTGAGTAGTTTCAAGACTTTACAAATAAAACAAGATGGTCTTGAATTAAAACCTTCGTCACACAGCAACGTTTATAGATATTGCTTTCTCCTGGTAATAATACAATAAGTTTTGATAGGAATTACTATCAGTAACTTTATTAATAATTTAAATAAATAAATACACCCAACAGTCACATACATAGTCATGACCCTACACTAAAATCGAGTCTTGTTTTGGGGGTATCAGAAACTACGAGAGACTTTTCGGTCTCATAAACCCAGACCAGAAACAAATACCTGTGGACCACACAAATATTTGTTTCGGTGCGGGGATCGCGCCCGCGGCCTCTCGTTTCACAGCCGGCGCCTAACCAACTACGTCACGGAGGCTGTCAACCGTCAACTGGAGGCTGTCACTTGGATTTGTGTTCAGTCTATTAGTTATTGTTTAAGCTTATATACTACGAGTATTACCACACCTACGATTGTAGTATAATTTACTAACCCATTCACCAATATATTTAGGAATCTATTATAGAACAGGGAATTCTAGTTTCAAATAATAATGTCTTTCAATGTAACTAAGGCATATATCTCTTACGTACACGTAGGTTCAAAGCATTTGAATTCTATCTTCAAATGTTCTGAGAAATTCTACTAAAGAAACCACTAGGCCTTGTAGTACCGTGATTCAAATACAGATTGTATTCTAGGAACTTGGTTTTGTTATATATTGCTGTATTCTATTTATATAATTGTACATAGTTGTGTAAGGTGGTTGGACATTTAGGATACATAATAAATACACATTCACACAGACATTTCAAACTCCACACTAAGATAGATATCAGAACTTACGAAAGACTTTTCAATCTCACAACACTTAGAACACCATAAAAAATACTTGTAGCTTATCGAAACATCTTTCGATATAATTAACAGATTTGACGGCTGTGAAACGAAAGGCCGCGGGGTTTGATGAATGGATGAAACGATAGCAAATTCATAGTTTAACGAACAGTTATTTAATCACAACACGACACTAAAAGCTTACCAACTACACACGTAGGCGTTAGAAAAACGCTCAAAGGGCTTCAATTAAAATGCAAAATAGGTTCCACCTTCAGGCTATTCCCAAGGGACCGACAGCATCCACTTTTTATTCCAGTTAACAAATGACCGCAGATATATTGCAGTCATTAGTCTGAACGAAGTGCTGGAAAAGACAAAATTCACGTTGTCCGTATTGGCTACATCGTTTGCTACTTTGATTGTTTTGAGGACCTTCTATAGCAAAATTGACGTCGGAACCAGGAAGTCCACTGGTGAATGTAGGGTTTCCTCTAAAAATCTCTACGGCAGTCTAAGCCCAGTGACTTTCTACAACGTGTATTAGGGTCTGTCCATCTTGTCGGTCGGACGCTGTAGGTTTCAATATGTGGCCTCCACACGGAAACTTTCTAGTTTCATTGGTCATCAGTCCCTCTCGTTGTATACCCCAATTACCACTTCACTTAGGTGTGTTGCCTCGGTTGCGTAGTTGTACTACGGTAAGATTATAAAGCTAAGGTCTCGGGTTCGAATCCCGGGTCGGGCAAAGTGGTATTTGGTATTTCTATTCATTATCAGCTTGGAGTCAAGAATTTGTGCTGGATATGGCGGTAGGCTCGCCCCCTATCACATCATGGGACAGAACACACAAGGCGCTCGTGGGTGGCCTGGTTGCACATCTGCCGACCCCTTCTGGGAAAAAGACGTGATTATTATTTATGTATATATGTAAATGCTGGGGATTATAGAAACTCTTGTAAACACCCGAAACCATGACAACAAAACAGATCCCTGAGTCAGTCAATACTAATTAATCTTACAAAGCCTCAAGCACATGCCACAAATAAAAGCTCAAAATGCACCATCTATAAAATAGTTCCACGATGGGATAATCCCACAATAACCAGAATGGAACGAACGCGGTCCATTATGAAGGGTTTAGTTCCGACACCTAGATTCAGAGTACAATGGGAATGAGATTCGCCAGTTAATGAGAGCACTGCACCGAGCTCGTTAAATTATTCTTGGAATTTTATAGTGCCGTGTGAATGTTGATATGGTTTGGTAAATTATCTGGAAAATAAACTATGTTTCCATTTGTGCAGTTGTTTAGGTAGGTAAGGAACGAGATGGCGCGGGTTCGGTCTTCGCGCGGATATAAAAAAATATGTGATGAATTATGTTGTGAGACCAAAAAACCTCTCTTGTCTTTTGATATTATGAAACAAGGTTTGAAATATGATTTAAATGTTAACGAGAGGCCGTGACTAAAGAGATAATGACGTGAGATGTCACTATTGGGTGTGTTTATTTGTCTACAACTTATTTTGCTTTAGGTTTTCCGGGATTTTCTTACAGGAACATTTATTTACATTGTGTCGAAATTCAATGAAAACAATGAATTTAAGTGTGTTTTTATTCTAATATATAATATATTTTCGTGTATTGCATGTTTTGAATGCGTGAAATATCAAAATAATAGATGTTACTAGACTAAAAAATTCAAAAACGTGTTACAATATTTCGTATATTCCATACATTAGATCATTTCATGTGCATTCACGCTTCACGCTTGCAATGCATAACCATTATTTAAATATTGCCAAATAACTATTTCCACAGGAACTCTGAAATGTACTGTACTTTTTGCTGTTCAGGTAATGCGTCTGACATTTTTATATTAATGAGCTCACGCCCACAAGTCTCACGGTAGCCTATGCCAGCCTATAAGTGCTATTGGTGTAACTTGCATATACATATATCTACTTTTTTTTATTCAATATGTCCGGCAAACAAGCGAACAGGTCACCTGATGGTACGTGATCTCTGCCGCCCATGAACAGCCACCACGCTTGCATCATAGATATTTTGCTGGCCCATCAAATCGAAAGGAAAGCGGGAAGGAATCAGGATGAGAAGAGGAAAAGGGTATCCATTCGTGAATCAAATATTAATTTATTTTCATCTCAACAGGTGATAGCAAGTCTATTACTGTGATGGCTACTAATTCCAGACTCGAATCATGTAAAATAATCGAAAATATTTGCTAAGAATGGACACCAAAATTGGTAATCTAGGTAGAGCTTAATTTAAGCAAAAATTGCATCTTTCTCTTCCATCAAACTAATACCCCAACATATTGTGTAAAATTAATTTAGCATAACTCTAAAATACGAAATTTAATCATAATCCACAAGATAGGAAGCAGACTAGAACTTACATAAAACATTGTCGTAAAACACCATTCCGCTTAATCCCTCTATGAACGTTTGCTCATATTCAAACGATTTAACCCGGGTTTAAAAATTCATTACTTTTTCACGCAAAAACAACCTCTCACGGGAAGAATAATGTTGCAAATCCGTATTTAATGAGCGTGGGCCGTTGCAGCGGATCGCAGCGGAAGCACGAACTGTGTACACAAACGAAATGGAACTTTGATTCATATGTAAAGCAAATAAAATTCAGACGGGCTAATGGATAATCCCTGATTTAAAACCGTACTGCGTATTGTTGTTCAATTATATTATTCATGAGAAAATTTCGATACTGTAAATAATGGTAATTATTTACTTCCATCAGGTTTTATAGGCCACGTAGCGGAAAGCGCAGCGTAGGGCGTCCACCCACAAGGTGGTCAGACGACCTAGTAAAGGTCGCGGGCCGTCGCTGGATGCAGGCTGCCTCCGACAGCTCACTATGGAAATCATTGGGAGAGGCCTATGTTCAGCAGTGGACTTCCTTTGGCCGATGGATGGATGGATGAATGGATAAGGTTTTATATGTCAATGATACGACATTCTAGAGAACAACTGAGCTCCAGGGCTTGTTGTGATTAAAATTCCTGCCGCTGTCAAGTCTGGTTTACAGGAGTTGCAGTGGAAGGTGTGAGGGCGAAATAATCCATTGCATGAAATAAGCCTTCAAAATATTATGCCATTTTGAGTGTTGATCAAGAAAAAACCCTTTACTTATAAGCGCTGGGCGGGCAGGTTGGCGAGCGCAGGGCTTACCTACTCAGGTTGATGACGCGGCTGCTCATCATTAGCGTGTTACTTAGCTATCCCATCTCAATGACGAATATGATCCTTTGAAGAAAACACTGACTGAAGGATGTTCCTAAAATAAATCGGCACTTCTAAAAGGACAACATGCAGCAGTAATTTGAAAGACACTCTCTAGGAAAATTCAAATCTAGATAAATCATTATTATTGAATTCAAAATGGTCAGATGACATAGCCATGTCGGTAAGGAAATTTTTGCTTGAGACGCATGTTCAGCGGTGAACTTTCTCTGGCTTCTTCTTTCGTGCCAATGGCTCACGTGATACACTTTTATATTAAACCTTTACAGTTTCACAGATTCCCGGCCCAGTAGGTCGCCACCTTTATTGCAGCGCCTGTTTCCTTGATGATGTCCCTTCTTGTGCATGTTCCTCTGGCTGAAGAGAGAGGACACATAGCAAGATATAAATAAGTAAGGTTATGCTCCCAACGTTTAGAAATCCGTAATAAAGGCACCGATCTTCCTCGAGCTAACATGCACCCAACAAGCCAACCAAAATATCTAATATCAAAAACCGTGTTTACATACTAATAAAGAGTACATATTACGTATCCAAACATAATTATATTCGTGCAAACAGCTCCCGGTGCTCGGGGCCAAAATCGTTTAATGCCTTACACAAACCGGGTACCAGGGAAGGCTTGATGTGCCCCCGGCTAGACCCCGCTATGATATTTATTTTGCTAATACAATCGGTATTTGTTGACGAGGATTAATGATGTGGTACCGGATTTGAAGGCTCTGATAAGTAGGGATGTATCAGGGTTTGGTATATAAATCGATCGGGCTGCACTGGTAGAGCCAATGAATTTAATTTTTGCATTTATCTGTAACTGTCAGAAATAAAACGTTTAACATTGCTATTATCTGCTTATTACTGGTTATAAACCTTTTCTTCATTTTATCCCTCATAATGGTAATCAGGATATTTCCACTTTGTATGCAGGGTCGATTACTTGAAGTCAATCTTTATTAACCAATTCAAAGCCTCCAAATTATCGTCTTCTCTGTAGAAAATCCACTACTGATTAATAAGTCATCCCCAAAGTAGGATTTTATCGACATTTGCTTCGCTCGGCAGGTAGAGGAAAACATATGTGAAGTTTCTTTCTCGGCATATGATTTAGCTGCTTGTCATTTGTATTCCATATTGTTAATCTCTGTGATTTTATCCCACCATCTCGTTGGAGAGTATAAAATATTAGTTACTTACGATAAAATACCAATTTGTCTAATTATGTTCATAGCAAGCTCATAGTATGCCATTTGCAAACTCTTAAACACACGACTCAAGCAGCGTGATCCTAAAACAACTTTAACACAAGATGCAAAGGCAGCTATCGGGTAAACTTCGAAACAAAATATTAATTTTGCTCTGAACCAACTACTTTGGTTCTAAACGAAGGCTTGTTAATAACTAAGTTGCTGTGGAACTAATTGATAATATTGTTAGTAATAACAGGGTTTTTTGCAACTTTTTATTATCTATGCTGTACAGCCGCGGGGTCGTGACTGAAAAGTTTAATTTGTTAGCCGAAATTTCGGTAACTAACTTAAAATTTGTGGAAACTGAATACAAATATATTTTTGTAGTTGTTTGAAAATATATTTTCATTTTTAATTAGATTTTCGTGGAACGAAACAACACTCTGTTATTGGTCACCCAAAAAATCTATTTTCAGAGAAAAAGACCGAAAATTTTGACTGAAATTGACTAACTGCCGGACTTTGGACCATAACAGTCGATAGTTATTAATTATCATGCATGCGAAATTAAAATAGATTATTTGCAGTGTTTTCGTTTTGAAGCCACATAATTAAGTTTGAACGCGATTTCAAAATGTTATAGCTCCATAGAAATATTATTAAATGTTTCTGTAAGTACGCTAAAATCACAACAAATGACTTGTACTTTCTAGAACACGGCTTTAACCAAACCCAAAATTCAAGCCTCAGCGCTGGCCATCTTAATTACTCCATTCACAATTAAACACGTGATAGTATTTCTCGCCAGGTACAATGCTTTTCAAAAGCAGACACACTGGGACACAGTGCCGTACTGTGTCACATTACGATGGAACAAAGCAAACGGGAGAGGGTAGTTGGAAAATGGAACTATAAAATTTAACACAGTTCATTAGAAATGCAGGCCGCGAAGCGTACCGAGCCACGCTCAACGGCATTCTCTTTGCGAGATTAATTATTGAAAGCAACAGGAATTCCGTTATTTTATAAATGGTTTGTATAAATGTGTTAAATGTGAAATACAGCGTTGATATTTTTGTTTATTGTGTGCGTCTCTGATTCTTCCTTTAATGATTAAAGAGTACTACAATTTGAAAAACACGTATACTATAACATAACATAATAAATACACTTACCAACACGCGTGTAATTCTGACCTTATATATAGATTAAAGAAATTTAAAGCATTTTATATTCAAATTATTATAACTAGCGACCCGTCCCTGCTTTGCCTGGGCGGAGATGTTTTTTGATCCCACTCCACACCACATACATGTTATTTTTCGTACGAACTGGGTCAACTTGTATGTGTATTACACATATAAACCTTCCCCTTGAATCACTCTGTCTATTAAAACAACCGCATCTAAATCCGTTGCGTAGTTTTAAAGATCTAAGCATACATAGGGACAGACAGACAGCGGGAAGCGACTTAGTTTTATACTATGTTATGACTAGACTACGTGTGCGACTGAGTATATTTATTTAAATACCAGTTGAAAGTACTACGCTTATTTTTCAAGCTTATACCCCAAAAACCGCCACCCACACTAGGCCAGCATGGTGGACTATATGGCCTGACCACTCTCAATCGTACTCTCTATTGTAGAGGAGGCCGGTGCCCTGCAGTGGGACGTATATGGGCTGATACAGTACTCCAAAAACCCCCACAAACACGATTCCACGTGCACTAGAAGCAAATGTCTAGCCATTAGTGCCTCTATCGAACCTTTTACTTTACTTGCATGCAATTAGTGTAATCGAATCAATTCACCTTATAGCTGAGGAAGCCTTAAATTACAGCTCCGTGCTCGTAATTTGATTGTTTGCCTCATGTTTACAATATTTAGTAAAATTACTTCGTTTATATAAAAACCGACTTCTGAGACATCACAAGGCTCTCCAAAATTGTATTTTCAAGACTTGTGCTTGGGTAATATTATCGTAATCAAATTCATTGATTGTCAAGGGATGTTTATTGTTGAATATAATTCGCCCAAAAAAACTGCCAAGCTCTATCTCACCAATCTATATTAAATGCCCTTCTACTGGGCTACATAATAAGTATTTATATATTTATTTATTTGAATAGTACGATTATACAAAATCAATTACACTAATCAATTACTAGTATTTATATATAAAGAACACACAAACATTACAAATTATAACATTAAGTGTATTGTAAAATGTACATGTCTATGTATTTATATCATCATCATGATCAGCACGTTGCAGTCCACTGCTGGACATAGGCCTCTCCTAACGTACGCCGCAGAGCCCCACATACTGTATTTATATCTTCATTTAATATTGTTTAGCTTCCATTTCTTATTTTTCCACTGCCCTCTCTTTCTCCTTCTTTTAAATCCATCCCATGGTGGTCTATAAGACATTGCTTTATGCGATAAGACCGCCACTTGTACTTTTTTTGCTTTGTTTCATTTTATTTTTTTGTGTACAATAAAGATTTAAATATAAATTAATAATATGTAGCCCAGTTCTAGGGCATTGGTATTTATCAACTTCAAGTCCCAACTGTACAGATAACCAAGTCATCAACCCCAATATGAAAATCTGCCTAATTGCCCCTCATAACCCAATTTAAAGTCAGATAGCCCTATGCCTTAATTAACGGCAAATTAAAGCCACCTATACACTAGACTGGACCGGGTGAACCTCGGATTAATTGTGTTAGACTAATATCCGGCCTAACTGACCGTCCGGTTAACACGGCTCTTGACCGTCTACATTATTAAGGTCAAATTGCTTGTGAGACAGCCTGAGTTTAAGGGTGGGGATTGATTGCGTCGTTAGGTTTTTTGATTGAGTTTTTTATTGGGGTCCCATGGGAAGGTGGAGGAATGTCGTAATTGATGTTGGAGTAGATACGTCCTTTAAATGGATTTTGGACGTCTTAGTTATCTCGTACCTCATAATATGTACAATGTCTTTTAAGTAGGATCAAAGTTCTATAATTTGTGAATGTAATTTTACACTGCCTTGGTGGCGCAATGGTACTACGGTACAATGACAAAGCTGAGGTCTTGATACTGGATACGAGGTGATACTGGATTTTTCTATTCATTATCAGTCCGGAGTCAGGAATTTGTGCCCCATATGGCGTTAGGTTAGGTAGCGATTGGGCTCACCCCCTATCACTTCGTGAGACAGAACACACAAGGCGAAAGGTGAGTATCCTGGTAGCAGCTCTGCCTACCCCTTCTGGTGAAAAGGCGTGAATTTATGTATGTGTATAAATATATAACCATTTTCGATGTATGATTGAACTACATCAAAATAAACCCATGTAACAATATTTATTACTATTAAAAATAAAGTTTCCACCATCCCCTCCCGACTAACTTTACATTCCAAAACACACAGAATCTCTTTCAAGATAATCTGCACAAATCTGCAGATCCTACATAAAACCTTCGAAAGTAGGTTTACCGCAACAAAACCGCACGCTTACATCGTCCGGTAATTTAGTTACGGTCGTATGCGACTCCACTGGCTTGCCGTAACCAAGTTATGAGCTGACACAAAACCGATTAATCACGATATTCATGCTGAAGTTAAGGCCAATCAACGTTCGGGTATTGGTAATAAAGCGAATTGCCTGGGAATAGACGTGGAAAGTGGTTAAAAGATGCCTATATATGTTGAAGGTTTGTTGTCTGCTTGGGCTGTATCACATATACACATAACATAAACACACGCCTTTTTCCCAGAAGGGGCAGGCAGAGTTGCTACCAGGACATACACGCTTCGCCTTGTATACTCCGTCCCAAGATGTGATAGGGAGCGAGCCTATCGCATCATCGAGCACAAATTTCTGATACGGAATAGAAAAATCCAACATAATAATCCGAATATATCCATCCATCCATCAGCCAAAGGAAGTCCACTGCTGAACATAGGCCTCTCCCAATGATTTCCACAGTGACCTGTTGGAGGCAGCCTGCATCCAGCGACGTCCCGCGTCCTTTACCAGGTCGTCTGACCACCTAGTGGGTGGACGTCCCACGCTGCGCTTTCCGATTCGTGGCCTCCATTCGAGAACTTTTTGGCCCCATCGGCCATCAGTTCTCCGTGCTATGTGCCCCGCCCATTGCCACTTCAACTTGCTAATCCGAATACAACTTACTCAATATTTCTTTGCAACACTGATGTCATATCGGCGGAGCATGAGTTTTAGCCATATTAGAGACTTAGCACGTGATTTTACGATCAGCTGCCTGCCTGACATCAACTTCTTCGAAAGCAGGTATTTTTAGTCTGCCTTTCCGGTTTAATGCCATTGGCAGAATTAACATACCTTACAATTTGTTGTGAAGAATTATCTGGTATGCAGACCTCCTCACGATGTTTGCCGTCACCTTTGAAGAAAAACACGCTACCAGGAAGTCGTTGCAGACTTCCAACAGTGGCGATCCATGTGGGAGGCCTATATTCAGCAGTAGACTTCCTGTGGCTGAAGAGACTGAGAGATACACAACATCAAGTATTTCTTGATGTGCCTATTCTTATATTGCAACAAAGTTGTTTACTACAGTTTCCTAACATTCTACTCTTGTGTTTGCGTACTAATTAAGTTTCTAACCTGCAAATTTGCCGTGATTACGGACATTAACTGAACAATCGGGTTAATTACACCGACCACTGCTGTATTCATAAACGATACTGCTAATATTCGCCCTGAATAATTTAATCAACACTTAAGCGCCATTTACAAGGGAAGAGTTTCTCGCGGCGAGAATCGTATGCGTTTATTGCATGACATACCCGCTATAGATAATCATGCTCTAACAAATGTTTACACGATGCAATTTTTTTATATCCTTACGATAATCGTATCTTCGGGGCCAGAAAATCTCCCGTGTAAATGGGGCTTTTATGTTTCGGTAACTGTATTCAGCTGTGTTCTGATTATACACTAACTTTCAGACTTAGTTAAGCGATAGTGATAAGAAAACCATGAAGATGTTTTTCGATATTGTTTCTTTTTTCAATGAAGCCAACAAGCTGTCTCAACTGACTTGAAATTATCACCAATATCCATAAGTAACTTCCACAGCTAGTTTACATTTGCTATCAATTCATGTAACATAATGTACGGGCTCTTTTAAGAAGCTTCGGGTCTGAGTGTCGAGAACCCAAAAATTACGTCGTAAGCTCTACACGAGACTTCATATCTCACTGTTCAGTCAGAAATTCGTATGTTACTGCTTTTATTTTCAAAGACTTATAAACCCAACATCAGTAAAACATACAGCACATTTTAATAAATACAACTATAAATTTCCCCACACGCGAGCAAGCCGCGGGAGCCAATAAAAACATAATTCATTATAATGAATATTAATATCTTTACTCGCTTGGTGATGCAAGGTCTGACTGCAGGAAGCGCGGAATTTCATTAAGACCCCAGTGAGCTCCACCCACGTGAGAATTTTTCAATAACCTTCGGCAGACGCTTCATAGATATAGAATTTAATTAATTAATAAAAATATGGCAATCGGTCTGGTCGGTCTTTATAGTGCAACTGGAAATCGTGCTTCCTTATTGTATAGCAATTATGAAAGATAATTTCAGGTCACTAAAAAGTTTTAAACTCGCATTGTAATATTGAAATAGATTTAATTTGAGTTCCCAACAAAAATCTCGTTGTGTTTCCAAGATATGAAAGAAAGAAACATGTTTGTCAAAGGTGGTAACATCTGAGAAATACCAGGCGTCGAGTGGAAGCTCAAAAAAAAAATTATAGCATCCAATTTATGCGCAAAAATATAAAAAAGAAATTGTACCACTCCATTTCATTAGTTACTTATTGGAAATAGACAGCATATTGTAATAAAATCAATTCCTGAGCTGGCAGGCGATACGACTAATAAAAAATATTGTTTCTCGTTTATGGCGCGGTTTAATATACCTTCGCTTCGAACTGATCATTGTTGCCAACCTATCTTTCTTACTTAAGTCTCAGTCTGCGGAGTCTTAGATTAATAACCTCGCCTCTTGTTATTCTATTTATCGGGAACTATTTTGAAGCCGTATTGTTCGGAGGTAGTATGACAATATTGAAATGTAAAAGTAGTTTCAAGCTGTTGCACTAGATGTCGCTATTCAATTTTATTTGTGATGCTGAATTACTGCTTACGTGTTAATTTTTTTTATAAAATTCTATGATATTTCAACGCTCATATAGAAGTGAATAAAGCCTTTTAAAGCAACAATTAAAGCAGGTATTCTGAATAATTTATTTCAAAAGAAAGGCGAGCGAGATTTTTGTATGAAAAGAAGAGCACAACTACGTTTTCTAATAAATTAATTAAACCCCTCCCTATAAGAAAATGTTTAACAAAATCTGCGCTAGTTTACGCCTTTGGAAAGGAGCGTATTTTAATTATGACTTTGGTGCGAATAATTAATTAGTTCAAAGGTGTTGTGAGTGTAATTTAATTAAGGAAGGGTTTGATATTAGCTGTAAGACTTCACAGAGACTCGTTTTCTGTACAAAGTTGAGGAGTTGTTTATTGAAAAACTTGACAAATTGGAAAATATGGTGTGGGTAATGAAGTTAATTATATCATCTTCGTGGATATAGAGTGAAAGAGATAAATTGAACTTGAGGATTGTTTTTGTTTTCTTATTTTTGAGATGGATATTCACAATTCTATAATTAACTGATGATGTAACGGTTTGCTGTCGCGTTTCGTTCGGTGAGTGAGATTGCTGGATTCCCAATACAAGGGGTATTGGGCATTCTCTGACCATCGTTTTTCCTGCTAGTTCTCCTCCCGATTTGATGGGTCAGCAACTAATCTATAATCTCAACGTTGTGGATTTTAATGAGCCGCACTGATCACTTACCTTCAGGTGACCTGTTTGTTCGTTTGCCGGACCTGTTGAATAACATATATGCTTAGCCTGTCGCCGTCCACTGTTGGACGTAGGTCTCTCCAAGGAAGCGCCAACTGAGCCGGTCTTAAGCAGCCGACATCCATCCTCTACCCGCCTCTTTTTCTTTTTATTAATTATTAAACATTTTTGAAACCAGTGATGTCTGCCCTAGGTTTGGTCTAGTGACCTTTGGTTTATCTTTTTAGTCCGCACTCAAGCAAATTATTGTGCACTACTGATAAGCTCTTAGTTATTATAATCTATCTACAAGTATTCGCTTTACCCCCAATTTCTAAATTGAAATAACTAAAAGTAATGATCTCAAATAGAAACGTACATTTGACATGAATTTCACCCTCACGAACTCACGTTTTAAAAAACCGTGCTATTAATCGTGTCAAAGGCTGCCATTCAAGTCTATCCCTTTGAGAGATAAACCCACAGACACGAATCTCAATAGATGATGCAAGTTCCTTCAAATGTATGAAAACTAGTCAATCTTTTGCCATCTACTGTGGCATCATCATAGTGATTTGGTGATGAAATCCCCTGATTGCGAAATTTTGAGTAGGCGTATTGACGAACCTGAAAATCGCATAATAATACTTATAAAATACCAAATGACTTTTGGTATTTTATAAGTATTACTATGCGATTGTTCATCGATCACGATCGTTCACGATGTTTCATCGTGTCTGTAGTCACTAAAACTACCACCTGGTTTCGTTTTCAGTAGCAGTCTTGATATACCCTGTATATTCATGTCTGTAGGAACGAATATCAAAGTGAGTGTTAAAGACACGTAGTTTTTGCTCCACACTCATCTTCCTAATTACGTCTTCTGTTTGGCTCTGAACATGCAGCGTTGTACCGCTTAATTAATGTTCAACTTTGTTCTAGTAAAGCGCCTTCACAATGGAACGCTTGCGAAGAATGAACAAACAGAAATATTTATTGGCTGGAAGATTTTTTTATGTTAGGTGATATGATAATAGTAGGTTACTTATTTACTTATTGACTTATTTACTTATTTATTTATTTATTGGTCTCCAACTTAGATTACACATGGTTTCATTTAGTTCCATACATAATATTATAAACATTGTGCATCTTAAATTACAGGAGACACACACAAAAATTATATGAAATAGAATCAAACAAAAACAAAACATTTAAATAAAATATGAAATTACAAACAAGAAAAAGAAATTTCAAAATATGTTCATGGGGTACTAATGGAAAAGGAATTACTTGAATCAATTTATTTTTGTTTATATAAAATATTACTTTTTGTAAAATGTAATACGAAAATAATAAATAAATTCCTAAGTAAGCAAGTTACAAAGATTTCAAAAGTAGTAGAGGTAAGAGAAAATACGGACAAGTGCAATGACGTCACTATTATTGAATATTACTTTAGTAAAATTTTATAATTTATTATTGTACACAAATATTTTACAAATTAACAATGTCTTAAATGGTGAGTATAAACGCTTCGGAAAATCCGTCCCAAAACCTTACGGTTCACAGCCATTTACGGTACTACTAGGCTAAAGAGTCAAGGTTACCATTATTAAACCGGCTCACAAGTTTAATGAAAAACTGACCTTATTTTTATATCTAAATCTCAGAACGCTGCCATGCATAAAGTATATTTTATGCAAAATAATAAAATATTCCCGTTTAATTTTTCGCCCTACGAAATAAGGTTGGGTCGTAAACCGGGTACATACTTGTATCTCGTTTAACTGTCATTTTTACGATATACACCGTCTAACACTTAGGTTTTTCAATACCATTCTAACAAAGTAAATTTTTATGGCGCAGTAAAATCCCCTGTTAACCATACGTCATGGCCCAGTGTGGAAGTTTTCTTTTGTTACGTGCGGTGATGGGAAAGTTGTTGTATAAAAGAAACAGTATGATAGGTTTTAGGCACTTTGAGAGGAACAAATGCAAATCAAAATATTGTCAAAATATTATGGCTTACAAAAAAACAACGATAAAAAGCACAAATATCAATGAAAAAATAAATTAAAACTTTTCATATGGAACGCAATTACTGACAGCCTCCGTGGCACGGTTGGTAGACGCCGGCTGTGAAACGAGAGGCTGCGAGTTTGATCCCCGGTCTGAAACAAATGTTTGTGTGAACCGCAGTATTTGTTCCGGGTCTGGGTGTTTGTGAGACCGAAAAATCTCTCGTAGCTCCTGATACCCACGACACAAGACTCGATCTTAATGTGGGGTCAGGACTTGGTGGTGACTATTGCGTGTATTTATCTATAATTTTTTATCATAATTACTGTAATAGTTTTCTCTTAAACTGGGCATGGCGAAGTGGCTATAATACAAGCATACTAAAAAAAAATCATTCAAATAAAAAATCTATTGACGAGACGATACTAACGTTTGAATCTCGAAATTCAACATTACACCGATTTTTTTTATATCCGTTATAGGCAGACGAGCTAGCGGCCCGCCTGGTAGAAAGCGGCTACCGCTGCCTATAGACCTCCGCAGTGCCAGGGGTCCAGCACAATAAAGTCGCTGCCTACCTTAAGGAAAGTACTCTCTTAAAGCCTCGTTTGAAGAAGGATCTGACCTATAGAATCTAATATTATAAGAAGAGATAGCCCGTTGAATTCTGTGCAAAGTTAAAAATTGAATTACCATACTGTTCAGCACAGTACATGTCGTACATGGTATATTTCAACGGAAGGGTTCTTATAAGGTAAACAAAAAGTAATCCTCTGAAGGCATCGAGGTGAGAAAGAGATTATGTGTCGACTCCTGTCAGAATTATTTAGCTCCCGCTAAGGAAAGGGAATTTGTTCCAGTGTCTTTTGTTTCTTAAAATTACATTTGTAGGCATTTTTATTGAATATTAATCACTAGGGATGAATTTCGTGTATCATAGGCAGATTTATGACATTTTGAAATGCAGGTTATTGAAGTAAATATGTTTGTATTTTTTTGTGGTATATTATAAGGCTTTTTGGTGCAACCGCGCTTCTGTGGTTTTGAAAATATTATAATTCCATGCAATTTCTTTCACAGCCTGTTTATCCGGAATAAAAATATGTTTTATGGCAATGGTAGAGCCACGCTGTTGTCAGTCAAGACTCAGCATGAATGGCTCATCCGGGGCGGCACCATTGTCTCACAGAAAATCCATGTGAAGCGACAGTTTCGCTGACACCTTTCGTTCGGTCAGTCAGATTGCCCATCCTTAATCCATAGATGCCATCCTTTTTCGTCCCGCTCCCCTACCAATTGGGCCCGCAACACATACATGATCTAAGCGTTGTGAATGTTCATGGGCGGCAGTGAACACTTACCATCAGGTGACTTGTTTGTTTCTTTGCCGGACCAATGCAATAAAAAAATGTGCTCCCAAGCCACTAATCGAGATAATTTTACTTAGAGTTTTGGGATCAGAAAATTAAATAGCCTTATCAACCTAAAAAAATGCAACATTGTTGTAGCTATTTATGAGTATATTCAAGCGATGGAAACCGCATGCCACAGCTAGTATATTATACGTCACATATACCAATACAAGTAATGTCTGATTTTCTTCAAATATTTTTCCCAGATATAAGAATTCACCGAAACATAGTAAACAGGAAAACATTCATCAAACTTCAAAACGTTTTTCGGCGGGAGATCTGTTTATCCCTTTCGACAAGCTTGCTTCTTCAAAGTAAACAACATGAACTGAGGGTTTGGGTTTCCCGAAAATCTTTTATAATACACTCACATGCTTTCTTTGTAAATCTCAATTGTGCCTCTGGCAAAGATATACTATTTCGTTTGTAAATTAAGTCGTCGTAAATAAAAATCACAATAACCAACCTTAAGCTCGTCTTTTATGTAACCTACTTATATATTTTCATACATATACACATAAACATCACGCCTTTTTCCTAGAAGGGGAAGGCAGTGGTGCAACCAGGATACGTCTCACCTTATGTTTTCCGTCCCATGATGTTATAGGGGCCAAGACTATCGCCATATCGGGCACAAATTCCTGACTCCGGGCTGTTTATAATGAATATAAAATCCAATATCACGTCGCCTGACACGCAGAACCCGAGACCTCAGCTTTGCAATCATTCCTTAGTACAACTACTCCACCGAGGTAAGCAATATATTTTCCCCCAGTAGAATATCTATGTTACAATCCCCTATGTACTTCCTATCCCCATTTTATACATGTAACTCTTCTAGCATTATCTATTGGTTCCAAACAAACCCTTTACGAAATGAAAATAGCCTTAGTCATAAAAACCCTGGTAACCCTGTCGCCCAGATATACCCTTGAACTAGTTTCCAAACGCTCTGCAACATTTATGACGTGCAGAATGATAACTAAGTTAGATCTACAATGAAATATACATGCTTGCGACAGAAAATTGATTCTCTGGGCTTATTAATACTCAATGGTTCTTTCAGATTTGTGATGTTATTTGTTAATTTAGTACAAATTTTTGTTACACATTTTATGCGCATGGTGTGACTATGTCCCATGGTAACTACTAACTATGACACATTGTGCAATAAACAATTGCTTAATGTTAATATAGTTTCCACTAGCAATAAATAAATAAATACACCCAACAGTCACATAATAATAATAATAATAAAAACTCTTTATTTAGCACCTGATACAGTAACATAAGTTATTCATAAACTAAGACTTAACATGCTAAAAATCGGCGGTCTTATCGCTAAGAGCGATCTCTTCCTCTTCACATACATAGTCCTGACCCCACACTAAGATCAAGTATTGTGTCCTGGGTATCAGGCACTACGAGAGCCCTTTCGGTCTCACAAACACTCAGACCCGAAACAAATACCTGTGGTTCACACAAATATTTGTTTCGGTGCGGGGTTCGTATCCGCGGGCTCCCGTTTTACAATCGGCGTCCAACCAACTGCGCCACGGAGGCTGTCAATTAACAGATACACGCTGGTCACTACAATTTTGTGGTTAGCTCTAAAACTCCTACACAACCGAGAACTCGATTTCTAAAAGTCTACCCCATGCCTAAAATATTCAGCACCAAACGAAACAAAAACTATACCTGCAAAATATCAACAGCACTTTTGGCAGAAACAGAACAAATAAGGACAAAATGGGAGCAATACGTATGCGAAGCGCAATCTTCCAGCAAATCGAGCTGGGAGTACAATGGTAGCCTTGACCGAGAATGCGGAGTAATAGAGAGAATAAATATGCAGGGTGTCACGTACAATAGTTCGGTATGTTTTTATATAAGCCATAAATAATTCTAGTTCAAGGATGTTTGGCAAGGAGACTGTCCCGCCCTCATACCCGACACTGCAACTGTAAGTAAGGATCAACAGTGGCACGCATTTTAATGACACCAAGCAGTTAAAACTCAGCGCGTCTCCGGGAATGTCTAACTTGTCTTTAACCCGCAACGAAATTAATCATAAAGTTAAATTAATAGGAGGAGTTGGAAATATTTTCTGTCCACTTCCCTCCGTAACAAAGCGGGTGACAAAACGATGAACTAAAGAGGTAAATAACTTTGGGCAAAAAGACTTGATGGATGTTTGGAAAGTGTAATTATCACTTAGTCAACTTATATACGACTAGGACTGTACGGATTTCTTCCTACGATTGTAAGAATTTAGTTACACTTACAGCCGATTGATTATTGTGGAAATCGAGTATTCGTTTTTATCTTCACTATTATGTGGTAATAACAAAGAATATACACGCTACCTCGATAATCTGAGGTGTGTTCCGAGGTATCAAAAATTCTGACACTATTTATTATTTATAATAATAAAAAATATAATTTGGCGGTAATTAATTTAGAGAATAAGTAAATACACGTGTTTGACCAACGTTTTAGTACCTATGAGCGATTTTTCATAACCGAATTACCAAATATTTGATTCAAGCACAATTTGTCTCAAACACACATTTATTGTAAGAATTAAAAAAAAGTATTGAAAATCATATACTACTTACTGCTTAGTGCCTTAACAATGCTACCTTTAACCCGATTACCGTTCTACTAATAAAGATTTATAGAGCAAAAGTTTAACACAAAATAATATCGAACAATGAAAACATACGACTTAACTCTTATTCAAAAAACATTTAAAAGCTCCAAACGCTTTCATTCAAATAAGCACCGAGTTTAAAAATGCAAAACCATTTTCCAATTTTAAACAAAAACAACGCATGGGAGGCTCCCCCGAGCATTTTATACAGCCGGAAAGATTTCATCCTGTCCTACAGATACGACCTTAAAAAAGATATGGGGACGGACGCTTTGCTTAATTAAGTGCCGGTTAAGTAATCAGTGTTAGTAATGATTTTGTAGCTTAATGAGGATATTTTAATCAATTGAGGGGTGTGGGGGTGAGAGATATTTGGATGTCGTAACACCGTATATAATTATATTATTCTTGATTATATTTCTGAGCGCAAGCACGGTTGAATCCAAGATGTTTTTGATAGAAAACAATATAATAAACGCAGCTCTATGCTAAATAATTATATTTAGCATATAATAGCGGGTTCGATCCCCGCACCGAGTCAAATGTTTATGTGAACCACAAGTATTAATTGTTTCGGGTCTGGGTGTTTGTGAGACCGAAAAGTCTCTCGTAGTTCCTGATACCCACGACACGAGACTCGATCTTAGTGTGGGGTCAGGACTATTTATGTGACTGTTGGGTGTATTTATTTATGTATTATTTATATTTGTTCACTTAATTAAAAATAAACTTTCCTAACCACAGAAGAACCTAGAATTCCTTCCACAGAAGCGCCTCTACCTAAACATTTTCAGTATTTTGCAACGTAACAAAAATGCGTATTTATATTAAAACAAAAAAATAATAATTTGTTTTAGTTTTTTTTTCTACACAGTTGTGTAATAATTTTCTAACAAATACCTCGAACGCCCTTCCATGCTCTCTATCAAGGCTAAAGCTTTTATGCGATATTTTTCACTGGACCCAGTAATATTCAGGCTGGCTCGATCGGCGCGGTTTTTGGATCGGTTACTGCAAATTGGTAAACATTCAATATTGATTGGCTGGCGAGTGTGGCTTCAACGGCGGTTGTTGGCATTATACTTCACTCCCAGGTACCAGGGTATAGTGTATTTTTCTGTAAGGGGAAAAGGTTTATTAAAATAGTTTAGTTATCATTGTTGGTGTAATGAAAAATATATTGTCAGCAAAAAAACGTAAATAATAATTAACATTAATGAGGGACATTATAATGCTACAATATACGTTCTAGAGTGGTCTCGATTAGATGATTTTTAAAATTACAATAACACTCGTAGTTAGAGCAAAAATAAACATCAGTACAAAATAAAATAATAATATTGTAATACAGAAAAAATGCACTAAAAAACTAGTTAATTTTTTACCTTAATATAATCATTGAAGAAAACCTAGAAAGTCTTTTTACCAGTTTTATTTAGACAAAAATTGTAATCATGAGTAAAAGACCACTAAGTATATATATAAAACAATTAGAATATAAATTGTACGTAAATTTTTAGTCAAAATACAGGTAAAAAAACAAAAACAGAACACTTTAAAATTAAAACTCGTCGAGTGTAAAATTGGCCAGGACAGCAGACATTTAAAAAGTTGCTCCACTAGTATCTGCATACAATTAACTGTAATGGCTTCGTTTTAAAGTCATTCCGTTGGCCTACAGTTTTATGTTCTTCCAAAGAAGTATTTTTGAATGCGAGGTATAATTATTTTTTTACTGCCACGGTGGAGGGCGCTGGTGTAAGTGCAGGCCAAGTGATGATTATGCTGCGTTACGAAAATAATTGGACAATTTTCGTTTTGAACTTTTTTTAAAGTGTATAATAATACTGAATTACATTAAGTGGCTAGGCTCATTAAATAAGTACGAAACAAACTCACGCCACACTTCCTTGACTCTCTCTCTCTCTTCGGCCATAGGAAGTCACTGCTGAACATAAACCTCCTCCATACATCGCCATACTCCCTCGACTATATAATAAAAACCATTTTTATTGCGTTATCTCTTTTTCTTCTAGTTACATTACAATTTTGTTTGTATTACGAATCGAAATAGCCTTTATTGAGTTCCATGGTTGGGTAATCTGCTATGTGTAAGTTCGTTTTGAAATATCGGATAAGTTGACCGATAGTGGACTTTACGCACAGTAAAACGACAGGTACGCTGTTTAGATATATCGAAACGGAAATAACTTCGAAAGCTATGAGCTTCGATATAACGATGAAGAAAAACATCGAGAGCAAACATGCATGCCATAGGGACTTTTTATGGTACGTAAAGTCCGCACAAAGCTTGGAAGTAAATATGGCTTAACCCCTCGCAATCGTACTTTCAATTATAGAGGCGACCCGTGCCCTACAGTGAGACATAAATGGCCTAATTCAGTACAATATAGTACAGTAATATGCAAAACGATTAGAATTAAGTTTTTCAAGCGAAAATACGAAATACGCTCACCAAAACACACTATATTGAAAACATTGCTGGAAACCCTACGATTTTGAATCTAGAATAAAATAGTGCTTTAGACTAATTAATGTTGTACGCGAACCTAATTACAGCTGGTTAATAATTCCAGGTTTATCCGACATCTCGACAAGATTAACTACTTTCTCGCATGTCTGTTATGCCGTTTCGTTCGTTCGTTTCGTGAATTTCATATTTTCCAGACTTATTTAGCTTTGCGGTTGTGAATTTTAATGTTCTAATGGGTAGGGGAAACCTGTGTAGTGGGTTATTTTTTTTTATAGCATATGTTCGGCAAACAAGCAAGCAGGTCACCTGATGGTAAGTGATCACTGCCGTCCATGAACATCTACAACACTTGGATCATTGATGTGTTGCCGGCCCGGTGATCGGGAGGGGAGCGGGAAGGATAAAGGATAGGAAGAGGAAAGGGGTATTGGGCATCCGGCAGTCTCACTCACCAAACGAAACGCGACAGCATAGTTGTCGCTTCACTTCGATCTTCTGTGAGACAGTGGTACCACCCCGGACGAGCCTGCCCATTTATGCTGAGTCATGGCTGACAACAGCGTGGCTCTAGCACATATAATATTTACCACATATAATTTATTATTGTGTGCTAGTTTTTAAGTGGATTTCTAGCCACAAGGGGGGAAGGTTTCATATACATACATATCAGGATGTACAGCCCAAATATTGAAGATATTAAGGGCGGTAATAACTTTCACTTTAGTAGGTGAGTAGTTTCCAAGACGACTTCGCACTGTCAATTGGTCGCGAACAATCTCTATCTACTCCCTTGAGCTACGTGCGTGAATATATGAACACACACATGCCATAAGCCATCGCGCCTTGCCCACTGATTTCCCTGACAGCGGTGGGCGCGGTTGAACTAATTACACAAATGGATTATACAGGGCACGGCGCTTATTTGTGAAGCCGTATTAATTTTTACAATGCAATGTGAACCGCGGAATATTGGTCTTAAGCCCCATTTACACGGGGAGTTTCTCGCCTCGAAGATTTGGTTATTGCAAGGATATAAAAATGTTGCATCGTGTAAACTTTGGTCAAAACACGATCATGTATGGGTTATGTCAACCGATTGGTATATGATTCTCGCCGCAAGAAAGCCTGCCCGTGTAAATGGTGTATTTGTGTTAAAAAAATTGGTCAAGTGCGGGTCGTTGACGACTACGACTCACACTTGACCGAATGTTATAGTTTGTTTTTTTTTACGAGTTTATTTCATAGAATGTCTAAAGTTGAGAATTTCATTCGCGTTTTTATAATAGATAAATAAAAAATATTTAAGTAAAAATGATTTTTTTTAATTGGTTTCTGTTTTTAGTCCGGTTTATTGTTAGTTTGGAAAAGGGCTATCACACATTTTGCGGATACATCTGCTAGTTTTTTCTTACAGAAGAAAAATTAGTAAATTGATATAAAAGACACTTTTATTTCGTCCATTTTTAAATGTTTTTAGATAAAATTTAACGCAATAGGCTCGGTAACCAATCGTTATTACATCTTGATAAAAATAAAACCCGGCGAAATGTTTTTCTACCTGGATAGATACGTGTAGAGCAGCTCTACCTATATCGCCAAAGGGTCTAACAAGACACCTCCGTTTCTTAAATCGGGAAATAATTTCATGCTTATTTAACCTGATTTTTCCCTTGCCATTTTAAATCTAACCCTACTTTGAAAATATTATTATACGAGTAATGTATTATTAGGAAAATATCAGCTACCGACATCTTTTGTCCAATAGTAAAGGCTTAAGGTTCTTTACAACTTCACTAGATGTCACTACTGAACGACTAAAAATAAACTAAATAACTACGAAACCTAATAGAAATAAATAATCATTGAAAAAGCTTTATTATAAAATTATTTTAATCTGAAAATATAAATGCAAATTAAATAGAAAAATATAATAATGACATTTCGTATTGTTCGCCTCCCGTCTACGATTGGCCGATTGGAACCATGCGTCAGTATGCGCCGGACTTTTGGCGCGATTGGTATTGTGAGCAGGTATGTCATTCGCGTTGTAAATAAAAACATTACGTATCTTCATTATAAGGCTTCAAATCAGTGCGCATTTACGAATTTTCTTGCTGGAAAATTGCGGAATATTTAAAAGAATATTGGAGGTAAGTGTTTTTTCTTTTTAAATTAATCGTGTTTTTTTTTTTACTATGGAAGGCAGACTTTTATTGGTGAAAAAAACATTCGTACAATTATTTTTAAATACGTGGAATTATTTATAAAGTATTTTTAGTTAATTAATTTTTTTATTGTGTCAAACTAAAGATTATTCGTTAGAAATTCATGTTATTTTCATTATTTTCTTTAAAATTAGAATTATCAAAATATAGGAAAAAACAGACGTAAATATGTTTACATTACAAAAAACTCAAGTGTTTATTTGACTTCGTAGAACCTGCCATAATTATTTTAATTTCCATAATGATTAGTTTTGTTGTGTACGCAGTACGCCATCTCGTGGAGAATATACTAACCAAAGCCCAGACGTTCCCCATTTAGCGATGCGCTATTACCGCCACCTAGCAACAAGTGGCTGCACCTTTATGTAGCTGTACTTCATAACCTACAACTTATACATCACTAGAAATTATAATTTTAGTTTTTATCAATGATTTTATTATATATATTTTAGGAGAACAAATATCTTAAAGCGAAGGTCTTAAAAAGGCGTACATTTTGAGGGTGTTAGTTTTTTATCATTTTTTTATCCATGTTGATTGTTCTCAAGCTTTAAGACTGTCGCTTGTTTGTATTTTCAATCTTATGTACTTTGGTGATGCTCGCCGTTGTTTAATATTATTCAATATGCAACAATTCAAATCATTCATTCTATCTTAATATTTGAGTTCTAAATGTTTAATCAAATTTTCTTTTTCCAGGAAAGCTTTTCGACCCTTAAAAATGGTAAGAAAATTTTATTTTCCCCCTTAGTTATCCAAACATTGTCCATTTCTTATTAATATATATTGTTACAGTACGGGTTCGTGAACTACGCCCTCGAGCTGTTGGTTATGAAAACATTCAATGAGGAAACATGGGAGACGATAAAGTGGGTAATACAATATTTAAGGAGAAAAATTACGATTTTTTGTTATGATTTATTCGTTTTATTATTTTCGTTTAACGTTCGGAAAAGTCTATATAATAATATATTATGTTGTCATTATTCGATTGGTTATCCCGGCTGCAATAAACTACAAATCTAAAGACTATTAAGTTTATGTTCTGCTTACCAAAAAATTAACGAACCTCCTTTATTAAGAAAATTTAAGAAAAAAATCAAAATGAAAAAAATCTATTATCCTCGGGCCATTTTAAACAGTGGACTTCCTGCGGCTGTAGATGATTAAGACTATTGTTGTAACTTATTGAGTTCACTGAATTCGTCATTGGTAAAAAACTTTTTTTTGCGTTTTCTGAATCACGTCCTTATATTTTATATAATCATCATCATCATCAGCTCTTCCGCGTCCGCTGCTGGACATAGGCTCGATCTTCATGTTATATAATATAGAGTAATTTTCTGGAATTTTTATATCTATATACAAAGAAGTTGTGATTTCAGGAAAAAAGCTGACGTTGCCATGGAAGGAAGCTTCCTTGTGCGGCAGATTTATGAAGACGAGATTACTTACAACCTGATTACCGCTGCCGTCGAGGTTTTGCGTACGTATTACTTTATCATAATTATTAATCACTTACAGGTGTTCAAGTGCTTATGTAGTAATAGATCACGTCTGTGGATTACGCAATACTTTTTAAGACGTTTCCAATTTATGGCAGTTTTCAATCCATGGCAAGGTAGAATTTAAAAAATACCTCATAATAAGTTACAGATTTTTTCAATTATTTTTTATTATTTCTTTCATTTCTCTATAAAGAAGAAAGCTTAAAGCTATATTTACTTTTTTAGAAATACCAGCAGATGCGATTCTGGAGCTTTTCGGAAAAACCTTTTTCGAGTTCTGTCAAGATTCCGGATATGATAAGATTTTACAAGTGCTGGGAGCGACGCCTCGTGATTTTCTGCAGGTAGTTAAACATATTTCTTTGTACTAAAATAATTCAATGAATAAAACCAATGCTTTGTAATTTTAATATTACTTTCACATTCATCGTGAAGTAGCCTGCATACCATAGCGATTTGTTAGAATTTCAATAATATTATAAACCAACACTAAGTTTGCCAACCCGCTCTAACCCAGCGTGGTGGACTATATGGCCTAACCCCTTTCAATTGATCTCTCGATTTTAGAAGAGACCCGTGGCCTGCCGTGGGATATATGTATATGGGCTGATAAAATACAGTACAGTGCTTTCTTCTTACATATTTCTCTTCTAAAAACATAATTTGGGCTCCTTTTTGTTTATTTTAATATGAAGCTTAGAGATTTAGTTTTAATTTCATCTGAAATCCTGTACTTCTTTTATCTCAGTCCGTTTATAAGCATTGCTAGTACTCGTAATTCAAAATTTATATTCACAAACGCATTACTCTCAACTCCAAGTGCATGTAAAATATTGGTTCTTACACAATTTCAGAATCTCGACGGCCTCCACGATCATCTAGGTACACTGTACCCTGGCATGCGATCTCCTTCCTTCAGATGCACTGAGCGTCCTGAAGATGGGGCTCTGGTCCTCCATTACTACTCCGACAGGCCGGGGCTGGAACACATCGTCATTGGGATTGTGAAGGTAAAATATATGTCGATGATAGTTGAGGTTTTATTAGTGGATACGTTTCTTGCTAGATGTTGCTGTACTAAGGATAATTTGACGTTAATATTGAAGACTTTAATATTGGTGAAATTAAAAAATTAAATATCGTCTTCTCATTCTGCAACCACAGGAAGAATAACACAGCTTAATTATAGCTGGATTTCAATTGAATAAAGCATCATTTACACGGAGAATTTCTCGCCTCAAAGATACGATTATCGTAAGGATATAAAAAAATGCGTCATGTAAACATTGACAGAACACGATAGTTTATGGCGGTTATGTCATGCGATAATGGCATACGATTCTCGCGACGAGAAACTCTCTCCATGTAAATGGCGCTTAACTTAGCGCCACATTTTCTATGAAATCGTGTAAATGAGAAAGAAATCATAATTATTTGATGTCTATTCATATTACCTCACGAAATATATTTTAAATAGTAGTTTTGATCTCCGCCCATGTTTTCCAACAAAAAGCACGACCGTTTATTATTTCAGTTGATAGAATGAAGATTTCTCTAAACGCTATAAAACTTTTTTATAGACTGTCGCAAGCAAACTGCACAACACTGAGGTAAAGGTGGAAATCCTGAAGACCAAAGAAGAGTGCGATCACGTGCAGTTTCTCATCACTGAGACTTCTACCACTGGTAGGGTGTCCGCACCAGAAATCGCTGAAATCGAGACTTTGTCTCTTGGTAAGTGCCAACAGGATTAAATCATTGATAAATGTCCATGTACTTGTAATAAAGGCTTTTGAATGGGATAATGATTTTTTTAGGCTAGTGAATCAGTGAGGACTGAACTTCATGGTAAATAATCAATGCTATTTAAAACATTACTAAAACATTCATGACACAGGATTTCATTGAATACACATTCCGTGCAATTTAAAATGTTAAGTCCGAAAGAAACAGGACAGCAACCTAAAGAGTTTCTATAGTTTTTTGTGTGAAATATGTAATATGAAATATGTACAATTGCATTGCAGAGCCGAAAGTGAGCCCCGCCACCTTCTGTCGTGTGTTCCCTTTCCATTTGATGTTTGATCGCGACCTGAACATCGTGCAAGCTGGACGCACTGTTTCTCGTCTGCTTCCAAGAGTTACTCGACCGGGATGCAAGATCACTGACGTTTTGGATACTGTAAGTGTTATATATTATTATATAATAAATTATGTAAAGCTCGACAATATAACAATTTAAAACGCATGCCACTAGCAGACTTGATGATCAGAGTCTTCAAAATTCACAAAACCTGGGACATCGTAGTTGCAATACCGGCTTTGCAGATTTACGATAAAAAAGCAAAGGAGTGCGATAACATTCCTTATTGGGTATAATTAACTGTAAAGCAAATATTGTTAATATTGCATTTCTTTTTCTTCTTAGGTTCGTCCCCACCTAGAGATGACTTTTGCCAACGTCTTAGCTCATATCAACACGGTATATGTTCTGAAGACCAAGCCTGAGGAAATGAGCGTCACTGACCCTCATGAGGAAATTGCTTCTCTCCGTCTTAAGGTGATTTTTGCTTATTACTTTAATATAAATGTAAAATTATCACTAAATAGAAAACAGTGGGTTAAATTACAAGTATGGAACCCGAGATTAAGGTATAAGGATGACCTGCCGGAGTCAGGAATTTTTGCCTAATATGGCGAAAGGCTCACCCCCTATCACATCATGAGACGGACCACATAAGGCGAAGCGTTGATGTTCTAGTTGCACCTCTGCCTACCCCTTCTGAGAAATAGGCGTGATGTTTATGTATGCATGTATTTTTGCAAGATCTAGTACAACTTGTTTCACGTTAGGGTCTGGAGTCGAAAGAGCTTTAAGGTTCTTTTATCTTCCTATACGGTCGACATACAATCTTATGTATTTTTTTCAGGGTCAAATGCTGTACATTCCGGAAACTGACGTAGTTGTGTTCCAGTGTTACCCAAGTGTCACCAATTTAGATGATCTGACTCGGTAAATATACTTACATTTTTGGTATAATATTCGATACCTTTTTAAATGAAAGATATAATTTTATCACAATGTATTCGTTATTAAACTGGTTTCAAATTTCAATTTTAGTTTGGAAAACTAATCCCACAACCATGAGTAATCTCATACCTTGTATAACTACAGGGTATATCCAGACTGCTATTGAAAACGAAGCCAGGTGGTAAAAATTACAAAAAACACCTGTTGTTTTTTTGAGAAAATTTTAGTTGCATTGTGTCTGTAATCACTAATACTACCACCTGTAATCGTTTTCGATCGCAGTGTTGATATACCCTATATTGTGATTAACGGCATACGAGTACATCGCTAGTTGTTCAAGGGTACGGGGTCGTGTTTATGTACTATGTCAGTCTTTAAACAATTTATTTCGTAATAATTTTATTCGAAACCATTGATACTCTTTTTTCTTCATATTCCTAATATTCACAGCCGTGGTCTCTGCATTGCCGACATTCCTCTCCACGATGCGACTCGTGACTTGGTGCTCATGTCGGAGCAGTTTGAGGCTGATTATAAGCTGACGCAGAACCTAGAGGTCCTCACTGATAAGCTGCAGCAGACCTTCCGAGAACTGGACTCGGAAAAGCAGAAGACAGATAGGTACTCAAATTAGAGATATTATAAGTGAAGTGAGAACATAAGATTGAGTGCTATTTGTGGAGATAATCGTCTCTAGTTAATTGAAGGTTTTTAGGACATTTTTTTATCCGCCAGGTGTAATAGTTACTTTGCCGAGTAAATATTACAATCTGATGGTAAGAATATTAATTACGGATGGATTATGTTTCGATTAATTTGAAATGCTCTGGTACATAGAATAAAACAATGAGAAAATTCGAATGTAAATAATATATTTATGTTTAGATTTTCGACTACAACGCTACAAACGTGAATTTAACAAAACATTCAGCTACTCATCACCAATCCGAATAATTCTCAACTGGCAACTATTTGCTATAATTTCTTTGCAGGCTCCTTTACTCAGTACTGCCGATCAGCGTAGCAACTGAACTGCGTCATCGTCGCCCCGTTCCCGCCCGGCGTTATGATACCGTCACCCTTCTCTTCAGTGGCATAGTCGGGTTCGCCAACTACTGCGCCAGGAACTCCGATCACAAGGGCGCTATGAAGATTGTCAGGATGCTCAATGATCTTTACACTGCTTTTGATGTGCTGACTGATCCGAAGCGCAATCCTAATGTGTATAAGGTAGGTGGTTCGGTGTTTTGTAATAATTAGTAAGTGACCGTTTTGTTGCGTCCCTTAATAAATTATATTATGTACACATATGTTTTAAATTGAAGGTAAAAAATTTTTTTTGGGTCCAAAATAATTTTAATCTGGTTATGAGGATTGACTTTTTATTTCACACCATGTCAAGGATACTTGACATTTGCGTCCTTACCGTATAAATATAACAGGTACATTGTTTATTCATCGATTTCAAAGTAAGGAGATTATCAATTTGACCCGTATGTATGTAATATTGACGGAATTGCAGAGTTTTTAAACTGTAATTCATAATAATTACAGGTGGAAACCGTGGGAGATAAATACATGGCGGTGTCTGGACTGCCGGAGTACGAGGTAGCACACGCCAAGCATATCTCGCTTCTCGCTCTCGACATGATGGACTTGTCCCAGACTGTGACCGTTGATGGTGAACCGGTGGTAAGTGATTATTATTTTCTATCTGTCAAGAAAAGAACAGATAAATAATTAAGGGGAATATTAAAAATATATAGTGTAATATTATTTGTACTCTTATAAAGGTGCATGGGAATTATTGCACATACGAACTAGCCTTTAAAGTAGGTAAGTAAATTTAGGATTTCCAATTTAATTAGTGCAGTATTTTATTGTGATAAGATTACATTCTTTCCATCCTGTTGTCATCCGAAAATCTCTGAAAGTATGACAGCTGTAAATATTAGCAGTTCATAACTTCTGTTTTTTTTTATATATATGTGATATGATATGTTAAATTAAATAAATCAGAAGCTCAACGTTATTTCAACGCATTCCTTAACAATATTCTAGGGCATCACCATCGGCATTCACTCCGGCGAGGTGGTCACTGGTGTGATCGGGCACCGCATGCCGCGCTACTGCCTCTTCGGCAACACTGTGAACCTGACCAGCCGCTGCGAGACCACTGGTGTCCCCGGCACCATCAACGTCAGCGAGGATACTTACAAGTACTCTTTCCATTTTTGTTATTTATTAAGTTGACCATAAGTAATTTCATAATAGGTCAATTCGTCAATTGTCTTCGGTTCCAAGCCCAAAGGAAATTATTGTACAACATGTGATTGTCTCTTCGCTTATATATGTTAAATATACATAAATAGACTCACTCTTTTACCCAGAAGGGGTAGGTAGAGGTGCAACCAGGACACCTTCGTTTCGCCTTGTATTTTCATATTCTGAAAATACAGTATAAACAATATAAGCTCCCGCTTATCGTCATATCGGGCACGAACTTCTGACTTCGGGCTGATTGTAATGAACAGAAAAATCCAATATCACTTTGCCCGACCCGGGATTTGAACCCGAGACCACAGCTTTGCAATCATACAGTAGGCAGTCAATTTAATACAATTAGAAACAAAATGAGTTCAAAAATTTTCGTATTCTGTGATTCTTATTGAAATTCATAGAAAGAAATTTCAAACCGTAATTTGTGTCTTAGTTATCGTAGATTGCCTCTAAAATATTTTATGTACTTGGAAAATTACTAAAAATCTCTCGAAAATGAAACACAAAATATTTTCAAACGATTTAATCATCAAACAAATCTAAATATCTCTTCAAAGACATTGGTATTGGTAGCTTCTGAATACCAAATGGCAGCTCGAAATTCTCCCACAACAACTGCCTCACTCTACATCTGCATAGATGCTTCAACTCCACCGGTTTGAGACCACACCTTGTAGTTCTTATCAAACGATCATCTATTATCTCTCTATACTTCTCCAAAGCCACTTTCCTTTGATAGTTATAGTCATCCGGCAACTCCAAATGCTTCAAAGCATTCATATCAACAGTAAATTTAACACTAGGTACTGCTCTTAGAACTAGCTTCAGGCAAGTTACTAGCTCATAAGGGTATACTCTGTTGTACTCCTTCAGTCTATCTAGAATGGATTCTACAGGGTTGGTGGCAGCTTTGTCGTCCATAACTCTTGCTCCAAATCTCAGTAAAATCATTAGCATTTCTGCTGCTCCCATTTGTATGACAACCCTGACTGGAGGCGCCCGACCACAGCTTTCTAAAGGTACGTCGATGAAGCGGTAGGTTTTATTGCCTTCTTTGTATTCTAGGTTGGCGTTTGTAGCATGATCGAGGAAGAAAACTAGTGCGTGGACGTTTTCTTCTTTGTCCATGAAATCTGACTTCCAACCAGCTAGGAAGTATGGTGCTGATGTGCCGAATATTGCTCCTGTAATTTAAAAAAAAACTATTTTGAAGAAAGCCACTCGTTTTAGGAACAATAGGGCTCACACAAAATATATAAAAGGCATCCCATGACTTTTATAAATTACTCAAATAAACAGTCTAGTGGCCTTTAGAAAAAAATACCTCATACAAAATATACATTGTCTATACCATTTTATGTAACAAGTTATTCTAAAAGGCACATCACGCTACCTACTATAATTTCATCATAATGAAATTTATTCTTTTTACTTAAATATACATTATTTCTTACCCAAAAATATCCTCTCAAAAGTTCTTTCACACGCGTACATTTCATCCAACAACGCTGCAACAACTCCATTGTCTTGCAGACTCCAATCGAAAGCCAACTTCATAGCAATGTACAATAGATTATGGAACTTCCCCATAAGACAGACATCGCCGTTGTTGGATTTGCAATTATTGTGGTACTTTAGAGCTGATAGGACGAAATTCTTGCAAGTTGCGTTGTCGGTTTTGTTTTGGCCTGAAAGCAGATGAGTTAAAATAGATATTAGCTTTTTGCTTGTGTATAAATCGTCTAAATTGAGCAGTTAAAGCACAGATTACATAAGAACTAGAATGATGAAATTTTGCACACGTATTTAAAAATTCAAGTGCTAAATACCGAATAAGCTTGGAACGTTTGTATGATCGCTAATATTTTTAATTCACATTATAATGTATATCATAACCTTTAGCACACCCAGCTATCACTGTATTAAAATATTCCACGAGCTCACGTCTCTTAAACCTTTCATTCAGACAATCACGGTCCATAGTACTGAACACTTCGTCAAAATAATACTCCATAAACGTATCCATAATTACACCAAATTTATTACTCCTTATAACAATTATTTTTACTTTTTCAAATAATTATTTATTTAATTCACTTGTGATGTAATTTTGGCAATTCTCATTATTTTAGGTTAATATTTTTGTCACTTTTATTCCGCAAAAAGTTTGAATGTGCCTATACAACGTTACGCAGGGGACTGTAGTAGGAAGGAAATCAGTTGCGTGTTTCTACCTGAATACTTTCAAGTGCTGTAATCTTCTTACCCTTGGTCATGTAGTCGGGAAGCCATACTTAACACCTGTGTGAGAATTTATTATCATTTTGTTTTTAGATATAGAGAAATTATTATATAATAGCGGGTTGTTGGTGAAAAATAAAAGAGTTCTACTACGCATTTGATAAGACTTCAACGCGCAACGAGATATTATATTTGGATTAAATTTTAAAAAGTTTTATTAATCTAATTTAAATTGTAATAAATATTATAATAAAGTTTGATGAACGCTAAATTAAAAAATCCGCGTGTTAAATTCTAGGAAATTGTTTACTAATTTGCTTCATATTACGGTTTAATCTTAAAATTCTTTGGTATTATATAAAAGTCTGCTGCATTTTTGTCCTCACACTGAAATTGCTCATTATCATAATCATAAAGTTTTGCTTTTTTTGTTTCAGTTACCTGATGCGTGAAGACAACCATGACGAGCAGTTTGAGCTGACCTACCGTGGCCACGTCACTATGAAGGGAAAGGCAGAACCTATGCAAACTTGGTTCCTCACTCGAAAAATTAATTAAACAGCATTTTACCAATATTAATATTCTGAATTTAGCAAAATACGTGTCTAGCATATACTCGTACTTCTTTAGTGAGACATTCCTTGCGTGTCAAAGCTTATGTTTCGAAGATTTTTAAAGTTTTTCTCGAATTCGACGCATTGCGATTAAAATTGTTTTCCCGAATAGTATGATGCGATTCCATTGTATTTTCACGTAGAAGGTTTGCAATTTTGCCTACACATAAAAACAATGATAGCTACAGTTTATTCTAATATTGTGAATTTATAGACTTAAACAAAATATAGCTTGTTAGCATGAGTTTTTTTTATTAAATGTACTTTAAATTTCATTCGACATAATAATCTAAGTGTTTGACCAAAATAATGCTATTCTTTCTATTGTTTACAAGAATAAAGTTGTTTTATAATATCATAAAAAATCCTTTAAAATAGAGAAAGAAATAGTTCCATGTTCGTACATTGCTAAACTAGTTCCTTGTTTCGTAACGGCCTTATTCATAGACAGTTTTAAAACCTATTTTAGCTATCGAATGTTTTATCGCGAACGACTTTTGAATTCAGTTTGAGCGAAGAAGACAAAACATTCGTTAACTAAAATGGGTTTTAAATTTGCCTATGAATAAGGCCGTACGTGCTTTACATGAAAGAGTGTCATAACATTACCCAAGGATTTTTTCGAATTGTAATACAATATGGACTATCCCATATTCTTATGTTTGTTTTTCCTAAGTATTATTATTTTAAGTTTCGTATATTTTTCATGATATTTATTAGTCTTCCCTCTTTTAGTATCGTGCATTGAATGTATACAAAAAATAGTAAAGGACCCTTTTTCATATATCGATGTTAGCAAAAAACTCTTGTAAGGCCTATTCTATATACTATATAATCACATAGTCAAGTAGGAAAATACATTTTTAAATAATTTATTGGCCTAATATTATCTTTGAAGGCCTAGTGTACTTATAATGACATAATAAATTCTAATAGGACCTAATTATTTATAGACGAGAATTTTAATTTTGTAAAAAAAAACTTTTTTCTTAGATCGGTTCTGCAATGTTAATGAAATGCATTTGTGGTATAAAATTACAAGAAAATATATGTAGAAAACAAACAACTCATGTATCAATCTCCTAACATTTATTTACATATAGAAATGAGTTATTTAAACCACAATTGATCAAGATTTTACAACCGATCTCTAATAATACTTCTATGAGTAATTTGTGCAAAATATGACGTTTACCTATATATTGTATTTCTAAAAACTTCAACTAACGCTTTAATTTGTTGATGTTTCTAAATGTTTATTAATGCTCTAGTCAATCAATTATGTTAATGCTTTAAATTTTACAATTATGTTAATTAATTTTAATTATATTTCATTTAATGTATTTCGAAAGTAAATGTAGATTAGAAAGTACGTCGTCGTTATTGTGATAAACATTATGTGTCTAATAAAAAGATTAAAAATTCATCGTGTTGTTATTATCTAAGTAGCATTTTTAGAAATATTTTTTAAATACTCATATTCACTCTACATTCTCAGAACCGCATGAAGATGTAGGCAGAAATGGAACTAGTGACAGCTTCATCTCGCCGAGCATGTTTTCCTCCAAAGTGTGATAGAGGGCGACCCTATCGCCATGCTGGGAAAAAATACAGCTTCGCCCAACTATATGGGATATTCGACACACAATAATAATTCAAGTTTTCCAATTTCGTGAAAGGATATACAGTAATTAAAATTTCTCTTTGAATTATTGCTGGCTTAGTATTATATCCATTCATAGCTCACATTATATTTTAGTATTGCTATGGTGAGCGTACTCCGTGTATTCAAGTAAAATCCGCAGATGGCGCTGTTAATATTCTTTGACATATTACATTGAAAAAACAAAATGAACATCAAAATAAAACCCATTTGGCAGATTTTAAAGCTGTTTCGGATTTGTTTTATTTCCTAGCGTTTGCAAGACGTCTCTGCTTTCGTGGTCACTGGGCAGGAAGACTTTCCGTAAAGTGCAAAAACCGTATAACAATTTTTATTTCAATACCCAATATTCGCAAAAATATAAAAATCTATAATAGTATCACTAAATATTATTTGACAATAACCAATAATACTTTTTTGTTTATAACATTACCATAAAATCAATTTATAATCACTTGTAATATTCATTTACTGCCATCTATTGGTTACTAACGTAAACTAATGGCATTCAAATTTGTGACCGTTGGATTACATTTTGAAGGTCAGACACCTTTCTTTGACCAATCGGAATGAAATGTTTAACTTATTGTGCAAACTTTTGCATGAATTGGTTATAGGTCATGGAAATTGAACAATTATATTCATTATTGTTTTTTTTTTTTGTATTGTGTCAGCCCATATACGACCCACTGCAGGGCACGGGCCTCCTCTACAATCGAGAATACGATTGAGAGTGGTTAGGCCATATAGTCCACCACGCTGGCCTAGTGCGGGTTGGCGGACTTACATACCGTAGAAATTCTTTAATTTTAGTGCGTGGTGGCCTGTTGGTAACGGACCAGACTCGGCTGCCTACATGTTCACGGTGGTTGCGGGTTCAAATCCCAGGGCACACCTCTGACTTTTCGGAGTTATGTGTGTATTGATAGTCAATCACCACGCACTTTAACGGTGAAGGAAAACATCGTGAGGAAACCTGCATACCGTAGCGATTATTGTTTAAACACATTAATATAGTGAGTGAGTGATGTTGCATAAAGTGCCTAGTGCTATTTTAATTCATTTCTTATGATATAATTATTATAACGGATTAGTAATATATATTTAACACATATTATGTTAGTACTGCACCTTTTGAATGACTATGGCAATAATAATTGTTACTGTAGAGTTGTTACGGAAATAAAAAAAACATCGGTGTAATACTATATCAGCGGTTTTTCTGTGAATTTTGGTAGAGTTAAATTTTTCGCATCCAAAATTTAATTTACACTGTTGAATACAGAAATAGATCAAAATAGGTATAAATATTTATGTACCTCCTTTTTTATTTTTTATAAATTACCTAATGACTGCTACTGATTGACAGAGATCGTTTTATGGAAGTGCCTACCAATGAACTATTCTCATATTAAAAGTCAAATTATTAACTAAAGCCTATAAGTAAGAGGATGGACAAAACGAACTGTGGCATTTTGCAAGTAATTATATTGCCTTATTGCCTTATTGTAATTATATGCCAACCCGCACTGGGCCAGCGTGGTGGACTATATGGCCTAACCACTCTCAATCGTACTCTCGATTGTAGAGGAGGCTCGTGCCCTGCAGTGGGTCGTGTATGGGCTGATACAGTATACAGTATATTGCCTTATTGGCCGCAGAAAGACCTAAACTCTTTGTAAGTAGAGAATCGTTCATTTTTATTAAAATAATTTAGATTAATGCTGATGCCAATCTCTAGTTCTGTTTAAAAAGAATTGATACAATGATTTGACGTTTACCAAAACATACATTCCAAATTCAAAAAATATATTTTTTATCTCTTCGCAATGTCTAATTGTTGTTGAAGTTTACAATCGTTGGCGTTCGAAATTCAAAAAAAAACTTTTTAAATTTATTTTTTTATTTGAAATGTGTCTCCAAAGAAGAGGCTACATTTTGCAATAACAAAACACACACGGTTATTAGCGAGCGCCTAAAAATAATCGCTGACGCGGAATGCAGTCCGACGACCTCCAGAATCCGGTCACTTTAGCTCTGTTGGCGACGAAACGATAAACGAGTTTTCGGTTATTGGTAATTTCCTTCGCTTTAACATTATGTTGGAACCGAGGTTTTTTTTTTAATTTTATTGTTTACCTGTGGCGTTGGGTATAGAAGTTTTTTTTTATAAAGCCTTTATCTACTATGATGTAAAATCTAAATAAATTACATCCTAGATATTCTTTAACGGGTATAAAAAAAAAACAATAAAAAAAAATATAATATGTTTTGCTTTCTTAATAACAGCTACATGGAGAGATCAAGTATTGTGATTATACAAGTGATAATATCACTATATCACAACCACGCAACATTATACTTCCTTGCTGTATTTTGTAATAGAAATATATTGAATATATTCCAGTAAGGACTTATTCTTCAACCAACCATCTGATATAAATCCTAAAACATTACCATAATAATTAACAATTATTTTTTTTCTAAATCAGGAATCAAAACTCTATCTTTTAATAGCCTTTATATGCTGCTGCATACTTGAAAAACAAGTAATAAATTCAAGAATGAACTCATATGGTCTTTCCCATATATTATGTTTGCCTTAACTGTATTGCCCAGTTGTAGATTTGTCTAACAGTATTATGTTTGTGAAACAGACGCCTCAGAGACGTAAGGCGCTAAACATACACAGCGTTCAATTTATATTCTATACGAATAGTATTTTACTAGATCTCTTGAATCTTAAGTGATTTAATGTTTTGCGGGTAGAATCTTTGACTACATAAATTATGTAGCCTCATTTAGCCGCAGCAAGCATGAGCTGCGCAGTTCTGGGTACGAAGTATATTAGTTTTTGAATACGTTATTTGCTCAGGATTACATATTTTTCGAAAAAGACGACGTTAGGTGAGTTGGTCCTAAAGTTATCGCTGTTATTTTTTACTTTACATTCAATTTGAACTAGACAAATCATAATTAGCCTCAGGACACCAGCCAAGGCATTAGAGCTTCTAAAGATTTTCGAAACCATTGGAAACAGAATCGTCTTTTGAAGCCTAATATCCAACTAAACTAGTAGGAACTGTTTGACGTTTCATACTTTTCAACTTTGTACAGGCGTATCTCACACAATAGAATAATGGTTTTACGGAATATATTATTGAAATTCTGTGAGTAGCGCATGTACAAAGGTAGTTTGAACTTGAAAATTATGAAAAGTCAAAGGGTACCTATTAAGTTAGTTGGATTATAATGAACTATCCCAAAGTTCATTAATTTCATTAATCGGCTCTGTGTGTACAGCATATTGAATTTAACGCGTCTCAGGTCAAAACCAGTGTATTACGAGTAGATATTTAGGTACTTAACCGATTATTGTATTATGAGGCCGTATGTGAGCTGTTTGGTTCATTTATTTTAATTAACGGATTAAGAATCCAATTAATTGGAAATTACAAATAGAATAATATTTTATTGTATATGTACAATAACACATAGTTACATCATCCACGCCTAGATCCGAGAATTGGCAGAGGTGGCACTGATTCCATCCATAGTTTACCGAGCCTATTTTCGTCTTAAGCGTGATAGACGCTAAGCCTAACTTAATATAGGGCCCAAATTATAGCCTTAGGCAATCGATGATCAATCTTCAAACTGGGAATCGATCTCAAGACCTCATAACTCACAGCGTACACACCTTTTGATCAGACCAATGATGTATTTATATATAAATTATTTTTAATAAAAGTACTATCAATGTACATTATATTACTCGTATAAAGGCAAGTATAATAAGTATATTAGTAATAATTATATTTAAAGAAACTTCAACTGTAGCGAAGTAAAACGAAGTAAGTTTAGTCACGTATTATAACGAGTCTTTGCTAATCCAACTGTTGTTTAAAGTCTGTCTGATCCCTAATTAATGTAATCTCAAAAGTCCTTGAGTCGCCTATTATAAACATCACAAAATCAACACACGTATCACGTATTTTGGTTATTTGTACAAGGTATAGAATTCCATCAGTTAGTCTATGGATATAAATAGGTATATTACATCTATAAACCCACGCTTTTATCCCAGAAGTGGTAGGCAGACGTAGTAACCAGGACAACTAAGTTTCGCCTTGTGTGTTCCGTCTCACGATGTGATAGGGAGCCTATCGTCATATAGTACAGGAATTTTTGACTCCGGGCTGATGATTGATAGAAAACTCAAATATTTTTTTGCCCGATCTGGGATTCGAACCCGAGACCTCAGCGTTGGAATCGATGTACAACTGCACCACCAAGGCAGTCGAGGCATACTCGATTAAAAAGGTGATGTTGGTCAAGCAAAACCATTTTTATCGACGACTAATCGACAATTAACAGCGCAATTATACCTGACTTGGAAAAACGTTGATTCGACGTGAGGCGCCGGCCTAAAATACCATTCGCCACTATGCCAATTGGTAAACTAATAGCTTGCCTGATGGCATGTGTGCATGCCTTAAACACTCATAACGTCTGGGGAATTTATGGGCGTGTCTTATTTTGGAAAATATGGAAAATAGAAGGACAATAAGAAGGAGATAGGAGAATGAGATGTAGAATTAAGGAGTGAATGAACTTTTGACAACTATTGTCAAAAATAGATGGGAAAATAACAAAGAATGTCTCGTCGAACGAACGTAGGTCTCTCATATGTGAGAGGCCGCCTGGGTAGGTACCAGATCAATGTCTATTTTCCCCGTCAAACAGCAGTGTAAATGCACTGTTGTGTTTCAGTTTGAAGGACATTGTAGCCAGAGTAACTACTGGAAATAATGATACTTACCATCTAATGTCTCAGGATGGTGAACGCGAGTAGAATGCTGGTGTTGTTTGGGTTTGCTACTGTCCATATGTGGTCGTATCGCTTACCATCAGGCGCATCGTATGCTCGTCTCTCCATTCATCGCAATAAAAAAAAGATCTTAGACTAATATACTATAATCCACGATGCTGGCCTAGTGCGGATACACGGTATTATGATATATCACATATATCAAAATACATCTTGCCTATTCCATAATCCAAGCTTTTCTATCGCAAAAAAAATATTTACGTTCACCATTTAAATATTTATAAATATCTGTTTGCAGTACAAATACATTCGCATATTTTTCCATTTCAACACATCGATCGGCCGTACATGCCCATGTACAACGCAGTTTATCTATATAAATATGTAAATCTAAAATATCTGCGGTCATGTCTGTTTGTAAATTTGCCTGTGATCATTGAATATTGTATTAGACTGGTTATTGTAAATAAAAACTGCGAGCATACTCAAGTATATCCACAAGTATTTGTCTCGGGTCTGAGTGTTTCCGAGACCGAGAAGTCTCTTGTAGTTTCTGATACCCACGACACAAGACTTAATTGATCTTAAATTGGGGTCTGGACTATGTATATGACTGTTGGGTGTATTTATTTAATTATTTTTTGTCATAATAGTATAGTATACCGTATCATGTAGTAATTTATTTCCTTATTAATGTAAGTGAGTTATGGTTGCTATTAATTAATTTACTCGTCACATATTTGTGTATTTTCGAGTGAAAACATTATTTGGTGCTCTGAGAACAGAAATAACTATAGAAATGTTTGGGGCTTGCACCAAGAGAATATTTTGGACGTTCTAATACCCAGGACAAGAGGTTTTTACTGTCTGGTTGGGACCATGCAAATAACTTTGGGGAATATTTATTAATAATTATTTAATTAAGTGGTAATTTCTCGTGGAAACGTATGTTTCAAAACAGCGTCCCATAGTTCCATTCTAACATTTCACATAGAAGAAAGTAAAGTTCGTGTAAGGATCAAGTTAGTAAGAATCAAGCCGCGAATCCTTACTAGTGCTGGAAACAAGTCAAGCAAGGTCCTTATAAAGCGTTATTTTTTGCAGTTCGCTCAAGGTTTACGAGTAATCCTAATTGTTAATGAATGCACGTATATGCCGATGCTACTGTGCGCTGTGAGATATTATTAGAATTAATTCTAGATTATTCTAGAATCATTTAAATAAAACACATTCTAAAGTGACATCAATGAGGTAAAGTAACATTCCATCGTAGGCTATACCAATCTTGAGGTTGCTTAATTATAATTATAAGCATCGAAAATACAATTTCAATTATTGGTATGTTTTTTCTCTATTTTCAGCCACTTGAAGTCCACTGCTGAAGATACGCCTTCCCCATGGGTCTGCATATCGATTGGAAGCGGCCTGTTGAGATTTATTGCAACTAAAAATTATGGTCATCAATTTTTTTTTTCAATTTAACATTTTAAGATTACAATGAGTATAATGGTTATATTATTTAACATTACAAAGTAAAACTAAACCTAAAACCAATAGAAACAATATTAAAAACCTCAATCAAATCAAAGGCTTCTAATGGAACGCGTAAACTAATATTCCTGAGCCATCCAAAAATAGGCTTTATTTACTACTTCATACGGGTGATATAAATGAACAGATCATATCAGTGGCTTTATAATATTGACTTTAACAAACGTCGAAACGTTACCGAGTTGTTAGGTAATGACATCATAGCTCTAAAATACATTGTTATGTCATGTATGCATTGTTTGAAGAACTGTATTTATTTTAGTAATGGAGATTGGTTAATACAGTAGTATGCAATAGGGTTACTGTACTGTATCAGCCCATATACGTCCCACTGCAAGGCACGTGCCTTCCCTACCATCGACTGTACGATTGAGAGGGGTTAATGCGTATTGTCCACCACGCTGACCTAGTGTGGGTAAGCCAAATTTACGTACCATAGGAATTATTACAAATCGCTATGGTATGCAGATTACCTCACAATGTTTTCCTTCACCATTATGGTGCGTGCGTGACTATCAACACACACATGACTTCGAAAAATCAGAGGTGTGCCCTGGGATTTGAGCCCGCGACCACCGTGAACATGTTGGCAGTCGCGTCTTCACCAACAGGCCATCACGCACTTCACGCAATACGATTGATTGTTGGTAATAGGCATCCCACGTAGTCATTTGGTAATAGGTCTCCTACGTATGCATCTTAAGTTTACCTTTAGTGTACAGATTTGCTCCTCCACGGCAGGTAATGAAGAATCATACCCATTTTCTGTGTTAAAAAAACTAAGAAAAGAAGTTTCTTGAAGTCAAAAATGGTTTCAGATAGATAGATAACACTTTATTGTACACCACTTGTTTCAGTTTCCAACAGTATAGTATTATAGTTGTATGTTATAAGAACACTCAATAAAACGTCGACAATGCGCATTAGATAACTACGCAAAAACAATGTAATACCGCAACTACGTTGAACAAAAAAAATACTATGTAATTTTTTTCCTTAGCACCAATACTTGTTTCGTCATTAAACTATCAATTAATATCACACAAATAATTTCAAAACATATTCTATAATAACAATTCATCCTTTTACGTTTTACGCTCCATTATAACACTCTAGAAGTTATGTCCTATAGTCTAGTCTATTCACTGGTGGTAGGTCTCTCAGCACGGACGACCTGGTTAAGGTCGCAAGAAGTCGCTGGATTCAGGCCGCTTCCAACAGGTCTATGTGGCAATCCATGCGGTAGCCCTAAGTTCAACAGTGGACTTCCTGTCGCTGAACAAAGACAGAGAGAGAGAGATCTCTCATGATTGTGTTCCGGTTTGAAGGACATTATAGCCAGAGTACAGTAGACACTGTACATATTGAGACTTAACATCTTATGTCTCAGAATGACTCGCGCAGTGAAATGCCAAGCATTGCTTTGTACGTCATGGTGTTGTTTAGTTTTGCTACTGTCTATGAGCACTCGTATCACTTACCATCAAGCGAATGGCATTCTCGTCTCGTCATTCATCGCGATAAAAAAAATATTACTATAATAATAATATCTTAGCTCTGTACAATACAATCTTTGTAACTTTGTCCCTAAATCAAGCATTATGACATCCGGGAGGATATGGTATTATTTTTAAACCGGAAATTAGCGACCGACACTCATTGCCTGTATAAGTACATACGTTGTATGTGTATGTCATTTTTTTGGCCTCTTAATATTTGTGTCGATTGTACTTCAAACATTGACATAATAATGTGGTAAGTTATTAAGATATGTACTTGATAGCCTTTGTGGCACAGATAGCTGTGGTTTGATGACTGAAAGACCGTAGATTCGATTCCCACACTGAAATAAACGTTTAAACTAACTATACTCGTAGATATTTGTTTTACTGGTGAGTTAATAAATAAATAATAATAAATAAATAAATAAACCCAACAGTCACATACATAGTCCTGTCCCCACATTAAGATCGATTAAGTTTTGTGTCGTGGGTATCAGACACTACGAGAGACTTTTCGGTCTCACAAACACCCAGACCCGACACAAATACTTGTGGGCCTCACAAACATTTGTCTCGGTGCGGGAATCGAGCCCGCGGCCTCTCAATTCACAGGCGGTGTTGAATCAACTGCGCCACGGAGGCTGTCATTTTCTTTTAAAGTTTTTTTTCTTTGCTGAGTAACTCCAAACTTACTGAAAACATTCTGATTGTATAAGGATGCATTAAGATTGTATAATCACACCTAGCAAAAACGTATCTGGTACTTAATTGTTTACAATACCAAATTTGTAATTTACGAAATAACATATGATTATTTTTATAATCTTATACAACCAAATTCGTCCATCTTTATTATTAAACGGGTCCAAAGCGATCATGACAAAACCTGACGACCTCCATACTTACTTAAAAATATATAAAATCCCTTTTAATCTCATCTCGTCTTAAAATCATAACATTAAGAAATCGAAAATTACGGCAACGCCACCCAGTCGAGAATCTTGTTTGCAACGGTTCCTTCCTTTTAAAGACATCAACGCGTCACGGAGACATTTCAAGATTTCGAAATTTTACCACATATTTTTTGCCTTTATAACACTAATTTGATAAACACATTGATGCTGTTTATTCTATACTGTAATAATATTTTTTTTATTAAATTTTTGTTCTTCGTAAATTTTACATTCAATTCTGTTTATTTTATGTTTTCCTTAAAAGACCTCTCGTTTAAAACACACTCGTAATCAAAATAAACGAAGAAATTAAAACGAGGTATTGCAAAAAAATACTCGTGCGCATGTGAAGGCGACCGAGGTGGCAATATGTTTATGTCTCGTAGAGAATGGTCGTAAACGCCAACTCGCTGCGAGCTAATTTGACACATACTAGTATTGCATAAGATTGTAAATCAAATGCGTTAGACCGAATCAAGTTGTCAACGTGAATGGAGAAGGGTCGGGTCCCACTCGTTTGAGAAACTGCCTGAGTGCCTCAGTTTATGTCGATCGTTCGCTGCGGCCGGACGTGTGGAACACATCGATAGATTCAAATTTCGAATCCGTTCAAACCGACCAATCGCGTTCGAACGTTTGATTTCTTTTTCGCGACCATTTTTTCGCATATACAGTGCGTTCCGTTATCGTGTTGTGCTTGTGACATTGAATACAGGGTGTTTTAACATCTCGTGTGTGTGAAGAAGGTCGGATGTTTTCTCACGTGTTGTGTGTAAGTTTTTTTCTATTAGTCTTAATTGCGTCTTTTACATATTTCTCTTATTTTGTTTTTTTTTCTCATGATTATTGCGCGGCTGCCAGGTTACGTCTTATCTGGAGTACGATTCATTGTCACGGCTGCAATGTTTTGTAATGTGAAATATTTTTGCGTTATGACACTTTTTTATAACTACCTTGTTTAAGTCCTTTGTAAAAGGAGTTGGCATATATTTTTATAAACTTACCTACAAATTAAAAACTGTTGCAAGATATGTAATCCTTAATAGCCGTGATTTTATATAGTAAAGTAGTGCTATAATAAAAAAATGAAAGATTTTTAATATGTTGTGGTGAAATATTCAATATAAAAATATTGTTTTTGTAATAAATAATAAATGATGTGATTAAATTATTATTTATTAACAACTAATTGGATTATACCATTAAATACTTTTATAGTAAAAAGAGTCATAATATGTAAAAAATATTTATATCAATAAATAAATTAACCTGTCCAACATGTTAATCCGAGCGTTTATTGAATTGAATAGTTCTTGTTACTTTCCGATTTATACGCAACCGAATGGAATTCCTGTGGACTTCTAGTCTTTACACTCTTTGTATAGAATGTTTTTTTTATAGAACCTTTTGTGGAATCCTTAAACGTGCCAAATTTGTTGACATGGAGAATTATTTATACGGATATTTTTTATTCAAATAAAAAAAAACACAATGACCAGTAAGCAATACGACGTTTTTATGTATCTAAATAGGTTTCATATTTAAAAAACCTTTAAGGAATAAACATTAATTATTATAATGCCTTTTTTCAAATTTTGTCTCATTTGATTTACTCTAATATTTCTCCTATATAGTATGTGCGTTTACATACGCAATCGCCACATACTTAGAATTTACACTAACAGACCAACCAGTTTGTGCGGGAATCGAAGGCGCAACCCCTGAGCTTAGATAACAACTGGCGGGCCACTGCACATATCTACCTTAATGTTATAGATTTATACTTTTACCTTTGTAGATTTCAAAATATCAATGTAAACAAAAAATGTTGAAAGAACTAATTATCTAAAGAGTAATTATAGTATTTGTAATCGCTATTCCCTCATTGTCTTCTATCATAAATGTATCAATTGAAATGCAAATTAATAATGACCTTTATATTAGAAATCAATTTGGTCGCACCCAGCGGCCTCTAACGACCTTTGCGTCAGACAGGTGGGATTTAGGCGTTTTTTTATTGGACAAGTGCATAAAGTATTAATATCTTTTTATGTTATAACTAATAGTTTGTCGAGTCTGGGTGTTGCAAGTAAAAATGTTTGTAATAGTTTCTGATACTCATGGCACAAGACTTATTATATAATCAAGCGTATGTGCATGAATTTCCGTGTGTTTTTATTTCTTTATCTTTGTCAATTGTTATCTGACAGCCTCCGTGGCGCAGTCGGTTGGACGCTGTGAAACGGGAGGTCGCGGGTTCGATCCCCGCATCGAAACAAATGTTTGTGTGAATCAAGTATTTGTTTCGAGTCTGAGTGTTTGTGAGACCGAAAAGTCACTCGTAGCTCCTAATACTGGCTCTGACTGTTAGGTGTATTTATTTTGCCGGGCCAGGTTAAAAAATAAACATAATAATCTTACTATTAGAATTGAACCATTTTAATTTACAAAGAAGTCTATACTTTATGCAAGGGCAAAAATAATAATTGCAACATACATTTAACAACACCCCATCAAACAGTTTTTCTAAAGGAATGTGCGACCGTGGTTCAAGGTTCTATGCCTGATATTGAAGCTAACTTGATGACATCTCATAATTATGACAATTACGCCTCGCTAAGCAGAATAACTAATGAGTTTAGCCCTGAGGCTAATTTTTGCCCCACACGCAACTAATGTTATGCCACTTATCATTTATTATGTTTCTTATACCTGCCATAGTAAATAAATAACAAATAAACATATATTTAATACGTGATCCCACATTAAGACTCTAAGTCATAAGTATCAAAAACTACGATATAATCCTAATCCCACAGAAAGATAATATGTCTTGTGGGTATAAAAAATTACGAGTATTTTGTCTCACCACACCCAAACTTAAGGCAATTTTTGGGAATCAATAATAAAATGGATAAATACGACCTCCTCCTCCTCCTTGCGTCGTATTCCTCAATATTGAGGGTCGTGACCTCCCTTTTGTATCACTTTCTCTCGGACGAGCTGTCTCCACTTGCTTCTGTCCTCGGCGACCTAGCGACCTTCAAAACAAAGGCATATTCTCACCTTAAAGACCTGTAACGCATCTCTATGCCCCATGGTGTTGCAGATGTTGATGGGCGGCGGTGATCACTTACCATCAGGTGAACAGTATGCTCCATTATTATAAAAAAAATTGAATGTCTATGAGACACCGTATAAATATACATACATCGAGTACAGTAAAAAGATTTGTAGTAATGGATTATAGATCGATAACAGCTTGGCCACCAATGCAATATCGTGAAAATAATGATTTGGAGCTTGAGTCGAAGTCATGATCAGATTGTGCGCATTTACATTTCTGCTATATCTTTGAGACTATACTCGTATAGATGTATATGTTTATAACAGTAATTTATGATAAAAAAAGAATAATATGGGATGGCGGTTCTAGTGTCATATTCGTCTATTACTTTGAGAATATAAGGATGATTTTACGTACTATAAGATTAGCGTGTACAAAGGCACTAACGAACAAACAAAAATTCTAAAAATCTTAGTTTTGGATTCTATACTGTTAATACAATCCCCCCATATTCGTTTTTCTTATTTATCTTCCATATACAGACATCTGTCGGTTACTTATTATGTGTATATTTATCTATGTATTAAATAATATACTTTGTCAGGCTTTAGTACAAATATCTATTCCGCTGCGACTCGAGACTTATAGACGAACTCGAAGTTTCTAGAATTTATATAGGTCAGACCACTAAGACCTGTTTCAAATCATAACATTATAATTATATGCATTTAAATAACATTATGAATGAGAAATTAATATAATAAACTGTTTTTATGTCTCTTTCAAGGTGCAAAATAAGTCCGAAATTCAATTAATTGTTATAATGATAAGTTAATCATGTTACAGTCCAAATGTAATATTATTTATTTATTTAAATCTTTATTGTACACAAATTTACACAAAAACACTATACAGAAACAATATTTTGAAAAAGTATAATAATGTACTTATTAGAACTTTTAAGAGGAGATGTCTTAATGTTTAAATTGTATTCTTTTGTAGTATTAGAAATTACAATATCTTAATCATATTACAATGCATATTTATTCCTTCTGGGCATACACGGCATTCCTTAATAAATTGAGTGAATACAGAAAGGTATTTGTTAAAGATATTAATATTATTATTTGACTATGCCATGAGACTTTATATCCACTCCAAAAAACTTTTATTAAAACTATTGTATCTACATGAAAACATTTATTTAGTTTGACCATTGTAACTGTAAAATTTAACTCTACATTTGAACCCCGTCCCAAATACCGCAACAGATCTATAGCATTACCCGCTAATTAACTCTGTCAATGGCGCGACAGCTTGAGAAACCGCTTGAACCCCGGGTCGTGGCTTCGATTCTCGACACGTACGCGCCGCACGGTGAAGGTTGATATACATATTTAAATACGCAATGACTATTTAAGGTTACGAAAAGAATATATTATTTTGAATTGATTAATTTATATTCGTTATATAGTGAACTTTTTTGTTGAAGATTCAGCCTTAAATTAATTACATAAGTATATTATTTTTGCTTCGCTTGAAATCCATAAAACGTAACATAATTTTAAATTCAACAATTTCTTACTTTTAATTCAATACTATATAATCCTAAAAACTACTACAAGCAATGCAATGTCCAAGATCTTATGTCATTTATTTCTCCTTCACTCTTCCGCCACAGGAAGTCCACTGCTGAACATAAGCCTCCCCCAAGGATATCCACATCGATGTTAAGTCATAATGCCTAATAATACCTTCTGGTATTTATGGTCTTGGCTCTTTTATGGTCAGATGCTTACCATCAGTCGAACAACCTGCTCATATTTTTTACTAAAAGGTCATAAGAACACCGATCGTTCATCTCAACCCGCTTAATTACCGGTCCTTGCCCATATTTAACAATTTCACAATCAACCTGTCCTCCTTAAGCGATGATACCGACATTAAATTCTTAACATCTGGCTCTCGATATCGTAATTCCATTAGCATACTTTATACTTTCACTTGTTCAAACAAAGCGTGCTTTATTGTTATTACCCGGCGAAATTATATTTACGCACAACGGCACAGTTCGTTAAGGTTAAACGGGCAACTGTGTTTGTTGGGTTTTCTTTTGACCTCAGTTGGATTTTCTTTTTGTGACACGTTACTGAAGGAGTTAAAGAAATGAACATAATGAAAATAATTACCTGAGAGGTTTTTACGTTCTACAATATTTGAAATATACGAACCAAAATTATAGTCATGACTATCATAATTAGTTTGCAGCAAACGTCTTAGGTAGTTTCAGTGTGTGGTAAACGGATCAGACGCGGCTGCCAACGTGTTCACGGTGGTCGCGGGTTTAAATCCCAGGGAACACCTTTCACTTCGGAGTCATGTGCGTATTGATCAATCACCGCGTACTGTAACGATGAAGGAAAATATCTTAAGGAAATCAGCATAACGTAGCGGTTTAAAAAAAATCTATGGTACGTAAGTCCGTCAACGCGCACGGGGCCAGTGTAGTGGATTATATGACCTAACCACACTCAATAGAGCTCTCGATTGCAGAGGAGGCTCGTGCAATGGGACATATATGGGCTGATACAGATACAGACACAGATGACGCTTACTCCATAATAATTAAAAGATATTGATTTGATTTCATTGTCTCCCTAAATCTATTGAGTACACCTGTAATAAAAAGAAATCATAACATTCTCATCCACAGAATAAGAACTGCATTGGTAAAGTCATTCTCACGTCGGATTTCTATAAAATTTGCTGAGGTGTAAAGTGCTTGAACATAAATGATCTGCAGAAAGCTTTTGCATGTCTTCAACTTGAAAGTAGTTTGAATCAATTGCAATACGAGTATATCTTACGTAGTCATCTTTAGGTTGGTCAAAAGTGTATGAAATTCTGTTGATTAAGAAGCCTCTACCGAATTTTAGGAGTAGGTACTTGTACTTGTACTTGTAAAGACGGTCTCAACTTGTGTCTGAAGTCGAGAGCTCTTTGGGGCGGGCCTCCGAATGGGGTGAATTGAACCTAGTTCAATTTAACCCCTCAAAGACACAAGTTTGCGCATTCACTGCGAAGAAGGACCCCTTTGTCTTGGCGCCACAATTCCAAGGAGTTACTCTCCAAAGATCCGAAAGTATTGGGATCCTCGGCGTCGAAATATCGAGCAGCGTCGAGTTTAGGAGCCATTTGGAGGATAAAGTCAAACTGGCGAGCAAGAAGTTGGGTATCCTGAACAGAGCCAAGCGGTACTTCACGTCGGGTCATAGATTGACGCTCTACAAAGCACAAATCCGGCCCCACGTGGAGTACTGCTCTCACCTCTGGGCAGGTGCCCCAAAATACCAGCTCAACCCACTTGACTCCTTACAGCGACGTGCTTGTCGAATAGTCGATGACCCCAATCTCACGGACAAATTGGAGCCGTTAGGACTGCGGAGAGACTTCGGGTCTCTCTGTGTGTTCTATCGTCTGTTCCATGGGGAGTGCTCCGAGGAATTGTTTGAGATGGTACCAACGTCACCTTTTTACCATCGCACCACCCGTCACCGCAGCAGAGTTCATTCCTACCACCTGGAAGCGTACCGTTCCCGAACGGCACGTTTTCAGCGTTCTTTCTTACCACGCACGTGTAAGCTCTGGAATGAACTCCCTGCATCGGTGTTTCCTGAGCGCTATGACCTGTCCTTCTTCAAACGAGGCTTAAAGAGAGTACTTTCCTTAAGGTAGGCAGCGACTTTGTTGTGCTGGACCCCTGGCACTGCGGAGGTCTATGGGCAGCGGTAGCCGCTTTCCATCAGGCGGGCCGCTAGCTCGTCTGCCTATAAAGGCTTAAAAAAAAAAAAAAAAACTTCTACAAATACTTGAAATTTAATCGACGCTTATATAATAAATATTAAATAAATACACCCATCAGTTACATGTGTACATAGACCTGAACTCACTCTAAAATCGAGTAATATATCGTGGGTATCGGGAACTACGAGAGACTTTTCAGTCCCACACCCAGACCCTAAACAAATACCTGTGATTTGTCTCGGTACGTGGATTGAATCCGCAACCTCACGGTTTACAACCGGCGTCTAAACAACAACGCCACGGAGACTGTCAAGATAATACTATTAGAAGATCTCTCTTAAACCAACTTTAGATATCATAATTCTTATTACTCTCAGTCGAAATCTGATAATGGATCCTCTTAAATTAATAAACTATCAGAGGGACCAACCTCTGATGTAACAGTGTCGGCTTTGGAGAACATTAGGCAGTCGTAACCTTGCCTGCCTTCGTAATAGGATTAAAGTTTTACTACTCGAATACTTAAAAGATTACATTCAACAGATTATCAATTATGTCGTGCGTACGAAGCCTTAGGTAATCTATTAATGTGTCTAGTTTGAGGATGGTTTGGACGCGTTCACAAAACAACCACTAGTTGTATACCACGTCTTAGATACAGAGAATTTATTACTTCTAACCTTATATCAAGAATCATAGAATTTTCATTAATTAGTCAGGATGCCGTAGACTCGTATTACTTATTATATTTTCTTTCCTCTTGAATTTACAAAGCTTAAATAGCCAATTAGAAATATTTAAATACTTTCTAGCTTCTTAATTTATACATTTTTTGTTTTTTTTTTGTCCAGAAAGCTTTATTTGAAATCATAGTTTTTTTAATTTAATGTTTTACTAATGCTATAGGCTTTTAAATCGTTGATCTCTTCTTAAAGTGTGTCAAATAGCTTGCAATAATATTTCGGTTTTAATTTGTTTACGGCTGTATCAATATGTCATGGTATTACTTGAAAGTTCTGTGTACCCCATAGTTCTTTTTCCTTATTACAATTTTTATCTTTATATCGTTAGCATTGAATATATCGTCCAAAACCCACGTTAAATTCATAAGACACGCTCCACACTAAGGTCACACATCACTCTTACACGCCTGTTATTATTTAACATTTAACCTTTGTCGTTTGGAGGCTAATGTTAGAGAGGCCCCAAATTCAGTTCCCGCTTTGGAAAAATATTTGACATTTAAATTCAGTGTAGAAGCTTTAAACGTATTTGTTAATGTAATATCTAAAGAATTGGGGAAATATCACAAAAATAATCGCTACTAAGTACCTTTAACACTATGGTTGGTTTTTATACAATCGACCTAGATAATTTATTTGGTGAAAAATGTGAAATAAAACATACAGTCGAATTGTTATCTGACAGCCTCCGTGACGCAGTTGGTTAGACGCCGGCTGTGAAATGAGAGGCCGCGGGTTTGATCCCCGCACCGAGACAAATATTTGTGAGACCCAGAAGTATTTGTCTCGGCTCCGGGTGTTTGTGAGACCGAAAAGCCTCTCGTAGTTTCTGATACGACACAAGACTTAATTGATCTTAATGTGGGATTATGACTATGTATGTAACTGTTGGGTGTTTTTATTCATATAAAAAAATTAAGAACCTTCTCCTTTTTTTGAAGTTGGTTAAAAAGGGTTCACGTTTTATCTCCTAATGGACACTTATACATAGTTTTTACAAGGACATTGGTATTTTGTTACTGCTGTATTTATCTCATTAAAGATTTGTCGCTTTTTTAAGCAACAATGAAAATAAACAGGAAACATGCTATAGGCTAGAAATCTGTAAATTCCGATCGAATTAACAAATCACAATATGATTTAAATAGATGTTCTAAATTTTACATGAATTTTTTTTTAATAATATTCTATCGGTTTGCATCCAAACGCATCGATATTTAGAAATTCAAATGTCGATGTGTTACTTTCAATAAACGAGAACTGATGAATATTTTTAATATTGAACGTTAAAAATTATGTTGAAAAGAAAAGTGGATGTCGAAAAACAAGAATGTTCGGTGAAATGTATCCAAATCGTGTTTTAGTGAAAATAATCGACTTTCTTTGTGATAGTGAATATAGGTGTATCATTTCGACATACATTAACCTGAATTTGTTTACAATAGATAATATTGAAAATAAAAGCTTTGTTGTGTTAGGTGAAATAATTTAAATTTATTCAAAATAAATCAGTTGATATTTTTGTCAACCACCGCTTGTGAAATTTACTTAAACAATCCATTTTTCCATTCTTATAATATTGTAAATAAACCAGTACCTTATCTCCACAATGTGTTTTCAGTTTTATGTACATACTCATTATTTTTTAAATTACTACTTTATTAGCTGATGTACTCTTTTTTAAATCAAAATATTTTCGAATATTTACAGAGTATTTTATATTGTAAATGCTATAAATTTTCTTGCCTTAAATAACTTATTCAATTATCAAATACAAAAATTTAATAAAAAGCATGTGAACCGGCAAATGAAAAAATTCTCAAAGAAATACGAAACTTAATCCAGCTATTTACATCATAATAGGTTCATTGACTCTGTATTTTTATGATCATACCGTAGACATCTTGTACCTGGCATTAATTTAGCTTTAGAAATAAACCCCGATCAACCATTACACACATAGATAATTTTAATACTAAGTTAAGGCTCATTGCGTATAACTAGTTGTAACTGGTTTAAAAGATTACGTATGAGGCTTAAATATCAAGAAATTATTCTGCCCAATCGACAAATGTCGCGGGATGCATGTCGCTTCGAATACGTTTCCTGAGATAATTATTTAGTTGTTGAAAATGGTAATATTCATCAAACATACAGTTAGACTGGAACCAATCAAACTTTTCTTATCATACACTAGATTAATCATACACTAGATCTCCAAATAAAACTATTTTTTACGAATTTTACATATGTACATACAGTAACTCACGCCTTTTTCCCAGAAGGGATGGGCAAAGGTGTGAGCCAGGACACACACCTTTCGCATTGTGTTACGGTTCACAAATTTTTACGGATATTATCACGATGTAGTTTATTTTTTTACATTTTTTAACTTCACGACATTTCGATCACTTACAGCTAGTCCGCCCCGTGACTACGAAAGCTTAATTTCACGAAAAATTTGTTTTATTTCATTGTGTAAAATTCGCGTAAATTTGAGAAACCATTAAACATAAAAAAATCAAACATCTTCATAAAATTTATCCGGCTACTAACCACAACTATCCATACTTTTTAACAATAATGTTTCATTAAATGATCAAGTACTCTACATAACGGATAATATTTTATCTTCAAATTAAACTTCTTTTAAATTAAAATGGCATAATTAACCGACACCAAACGTCACCTTGGCAACAGCTGGCATACGAAACAAAAGGAATTCGCTTATTATGCCAATGCTATGAACCCCGGACACACTGCTGAGCAAACACAATAAAAAGTTCATCAACATTGAAGCCATAGTGACATGCGAATATGCAAACCGGTGTTAAACATATTTGTTGCTAAGGTCCGAGCATTGGAAAATCCCAGAACTCACACACTTACAAGGCACTTCGTTTTGTTGTCAAGTAAAAAATAAAATGATGCTTTGGCCGTCCAAAGTGGTAGTAATTTGCATGTGTTTTCTATGCTTTGGGCTTGCAAACGATCAAACAGTTTTATCATCTTTGTGGGTAAATTACTACGCTTGTCTGTACTTGGACTCTTCTTAGAAACTTCAAACCCATCGGCATTCAGTGCCCGGCCTACTAACACTTTACTAATCAAGCAGATTTCCTGATCTTTGCTTATTCCATATATACTTGTAAAAAAAAATATTCTGTGCGGCACACTACCAAATATTTAAAAAAAATATATTATGTATTGTACAATTAACGTTAATATAAAAGATTGGATACAAGATTCCATACAAGGCTTGCTTGGAATCTGAAAATAAAAACGACTAAAAGAATCGCTTCGTAACCGTTTTGAGTGGCGTTCGAGAGCAGTGAGGTATTGGATGTGGCTTTTAATAATATGAACTCTAAATGATCTATACTAAGAATCGGGATATAAACGATCATGCAACAAAAAATTGTGAGTGTATTGTAATGTATAGCAAGTTAATTTAGATAATTGCGAGCCGGCATAATGATGTCACTATAACTATAACGGTGAAGGAAATCATCGTGAGGAAACCTGCATACTATAGCGATTTGCATAAATTTCTATGGTATGTAAAAGTCCGCCAACCCGTACTAGGCCAGCGTGGTGGACTATATGGCCTAACCACTCTCAATCGTAGTCTCGATTGTAAAGGAAACCCGTGCCCTGCAGTGGGACTGAGCTGATGCAGATAATGATGTCAAATTGCAGTAGATAAAGGTGACCAATCTATGCTCTATCTAGCAGAATTGCACTTTCCACTAGATACAGAGCGAACACTTTTCCGAGAGCAACAACAAAAAGACCTTACTTCAACCTTAAAGAAAACTTAACGAGAAATCCAGAGAGATCTGCAAATGACTTTCAATCCAATTTACATTAGTTTGTGCGTATTTATATAGAGGTGATATAGGAAGATATTAAAATGTATTCAACTCAATGCTATTTATTTGAATAGGATGCATGATTAATATCCGCTCTATGATCATTGAAGTAAAGGAAAAACAAAATATTAAGCATCCGCTTGCAAAAAACAGAACGCGAATGATTCACGACGTAGTGTTTTGGGGAATTCTAAAAAAGTTTTGATACATCGGCTTGATAATGTAGCAATCTATCTACGTAATGGTTTCTTAGATTTGCGCGAATGTTACACATTGGAATAAAAAGAATTCTTACGGATTTTATCGCGAATTTGATTTAATTTTTGAATTTTTAGCTTCCCAACGTTTCGATCACTTTACAGTTTTCGTGATCTGCCCCGTGACTATCTATCTACCCATAAATAACTAGATTTTATTACTAGCTTCCCCAATTAATTGACGCCAATTTTTTTTTCCATTTGACAAGAAATGTAGATATTCACAAAAAGACGTCAAGCATTATATCTATAAAAAAGTATTTATTAAGCACTTTGTATGATTCTTAGGCCGTCGACTCGTATTAAAGAAGGGTCAATTTTGTATTTTTAAAACTATTTTTGAGTCATACTTGTATGCCAACTAAGGCGGAACATAGAACACTAATTGTAATTATTGTTACACTATGTAATTCCAAACTATATATCAAGTAATAAATGATTATGATTATAATGTTTATATAACATTTCACTACTAAATACTCGTATAATACCGAAACAATGACCATAAACGTCAATTAGTTTAGTAAAGCAGTGATGAAATTCCTTTTGTAGAAAATAGCAATTGCAACACATACCACGTAATATATAAGATTTAAATGTGTATCAAAGGCCTATGCACAGAAAATTTAAACATTTTGCACACACAACATTCTTGACAAACGTTTGCGGTAATGTGTACGTTCTCTCGTCATATTTAACTCATTTTACCTGACTATAACATTTTATTGCACTTTCTATTTCCTGAACCGCGGTCTGAATGTTCACTGACCATTTATCTTGAGCTCGATCGCAATCTTCACACAATCTCGTCTAAAATTATTTAAATAAAAAATAAAAATTCATTGTAGGAAATTGTTTGTATGTGGAAACAAAACGACCGAATTGTTTTAGTTTTCGGGCCAAAAATATTATTAAAACAATTACATCTTTGTGCAATATGGCGTCTGTCTTGGTTATGACTTCTAAGTTAGATTATAATCACCTGATTTGTACAATTTCTGCTCAATTTAACTCACCAAAATTAAAACAGTAGAAAATTATCATTAAGGACCTGCCAATCTTAAAGTGACGACTCAGATATATTCACAAAATTCATACAAAACCATTAACCAACCAGATCATTTAAAATACTTCGCCAAAGAGTAAAACATCGAACACAAAATAGGATCAGTTAAAATACTTTAATCTACATAAACAAATCCCGCCCTTTAGCTTCAATTTATTCGCAGTTACAGTAACACCAGACATGTAATTATCGCATTTCGCATCTCCAAGGCAACTTTATGCATCCACGGCGTCCGACTCAAAATTATTGCTTTTCGAAACCAGTTCGCAGTTGGTCGCGCGTTAAGGACCTCGGGCCGTGAGGACATATTCAAGGACGTGCACTTAAATGCTATGTATTAAATATTGGAGATGGTAAATCGCGTATTAAGGAGTGTATTTTGCTTGTAGGGTTATTTAGTGTCATTGGTGATAGTATACGACTGCCTCGGTAGCGTAGTTGCACTACGGTATGATTACAAAGCTGAGGTTTCGGGTTCAAACCCCGCGTCGAGCAAAATGGTTTTGGATTTTTTTATTCATTATCAGCCTGAAGTCAGGAATTTGTGCCTGATATAGTCATAGGCTCGCCCCTATCATATCATGGGACCGGAACACACAAGGCGAAACGTCGGTGTTCTGGTGCACCTCTGCCTACCTCTTCTGGGATAAAGGCGTGATGTTTATGTATGGATGTATTGCTGAGATTATTCTTGGTGCAATCGTGTTATAGAGATGTATTAATGATCTTGAGTTCTGTTACATCCGTACGTGGGAAGAGGCAGTCAAAATTAGGTAACAGATCTCAGCAATTTAGTTGGTAATTAAGTGCGAACGGGTATGGCACAATGCTTTCCTATCAAAACTCTCTTTTTTTAAGTTTCATTCCATAAAATATTACGGCTGTTAACTAATTTAAAAACATAAATAGCCGAGATGAGAATATTTATGTGGGTTAAAAAGAGAAATAAATAAGACAAATATTTGATGCGTGGTTTTGCTTAAGTCCTGAAGCGAATTTCGTAGAATCAGGCACCTTTTCCTCAACTCGCCTTCATCCGTTCTCAAAACATCGGACGATGAGTCTTACCTGAGATATTTTAATTATACAATCTCTCAAAGATATCTTCAATCTTTGACATAAAAAACAGGTCATCCACCTGCAGGTAAAGATGTTCATATTAATCTACTGAATCTAGTGTGTCTATTGCGTGTAGTTTTTATCGTGATTTTACTCCGTGATTAAGTTTTTTCCACGAATAATTGAAGACTCTTTATAAACAATCGTTGATTACGTCACCACAAAAAAGGCGAGACAAATTGATCGTTGCCTTCTTGAACCATAATGTCACAGTTTGGCAATAGACGCATCGCAATGTTTCGTAAAAAAAAATCAGTTACGTTTTATTATATAACTTATTTCTGCATGCGTTTATCACCGGAGGGTACAGCGTAGATGGACCTAATGCGAATTCTTTTTTCGTCATTACTTTAAATTGTACTTGTGACACAAGATTCTCAATTCAAAATTTGAAAGCAGAATGACAGATGTGACGTAATAAGTTGATGTCACACCGTCTGTATGTATGTAATGTATACAGACCTATTAAATAGAAACTTAGAAACAAAAATGGGAGGATAGGAAAATTTACTAAGGATAATAATTAGAAGCTGCTACAGTTGCGAGATAATTTTGGTAATTGTGTGTCATCCATCAGGTCAATGATTTCCACAGTGACCTGTTGGAGGCAGCCTGCATCCAGCGACGTGAATTGTGTTTACATTACTTGAATTACCAAATGAAAATGTTATTTCTTCAATTTATTTCTGAAACCATATGAATTGTTAGTAATACAACCACTGATTTTAGCATAACATTATTTGTTTTGGTTCAACCACTAATCGTTACCTCAATCAAAGTACCCATTTTACCCCCGTTTCACATGGATGGCTATGTAAACCAGTACTATTCTATTACGTCACATTAGCACTATTTTCATGCGTTTTAATATAAATTATGAAATGTCACGGTGGATATTTGAGTCGACAATGGCTCGAATAGTTGATTCACAATTTCGCCCGTCCCGGTTCATTATGCGTGCGATTGTTGAAATTTTTCGGTACCGGCCACGCCTTTTAGGCCATTGTTGTTGGTATTTCCCAAACATGTTATTTGTGTAATGAGGATGCAAAAGAGTTTAGGAGCGGCTGATTCGGTTGAATCAATTTCTACGGATGATTGGTTGTTGTTCGATAATAGCTCACGCACTTTTTGGAGTTACAACGCATTATACGCAACAGATTTGTTAATAATTCCGGCTATGGTTTTAGATGCTTTCAAAGGATTATCAGGACTAATGGTCGGGTGAGTTTTTTATAGCTTAAGGGCATTAAATTTATCGTTGAAGAATTGGATCTTCAATGTCGATCAAGGATTATTTATTAATTGTGTTAATGTATAAAGAAGTTGAGTGCTCTCGTAACAGCTGGTATGGTTTCATTGTCCATTTGTATTTTTTTCTGGATAGCTTCTTTGTAGCTATATTATTTAGGTGCAAGTTGAATCATGTCATTTCCATCTCCATGCTACTTGTATAGCACCACTTTGTCATATCTGAAAATTAATCACTGCAGCAGTTTTACCTTCCAAAATTGCTCACCAAGGAAATTGCCGGTCCGAGACATTTTAAAAAGACCAAAGAAAGTCGAGTCCTGAAGGTGGTGTCAATGACCCGGGAACCTGTATGCTCACGGCCGACTACCGGCCGGACAATGGCGTCAACTTTATAATTAAGTATTCGTAACTCGATTTCGATCGTATAGAAAGGATATTGTGTAGAAAAAAATTAGATTATAATGATAAATTGTTGATGCTTGGTACTGTGAAGTTATTAAGTAGCTGGTATTACAAATACTTGATGACTAATTCCTAAATTCGGAGAAATAATTGCAAACGTTTACGTCATCTTCAATGGCCGAATATTGTCATTAATTCTTTGTATTGAAGGTATAAATGTAATAAAATGAAACCATATTAACAGTTAGTTAGTGAGGAAACATTTAAAATTACCTTATCTTATGTAAGTATCATGGGTATTGGTAAATATGGTAAAAGCCTTCTCATTCACTTTAATCTGAGTAACTGGCCTCATAGCTGTTAGTACATTTATTTTATCCGTCATAATTACGTCACTGTCGCGTTTCGGGGTTATCCCATGCATATCCAGTTTCGACCAGGCCGGCATAATTATATCAAGTAGCGAAAAATGTCATCCCTCATCATCAGGGGATTTTCATCCTTCATTATCATAGGCATTTGTAACACTTTTTTATGCCAACATTAAATAAATTAAAATCTAATTAAATTTCATACATTTATCACCAATACGAAATAAATCATACCCGTGCTGGGTTAACGATAACATTAAACCGAACCAAAACGCGTGTATTAGAAAACGGTCCATCATTTTCACCGCGATCATTAATTCTGACCCTTAAGCGTGGCCGACGAGATTTTGATCTGTTCCAGATACGCGAGAATCTTCCACGGAACAAGATATGTGGAGCGAAGTGTTGCTTCTGCGCTAATAGTTTCACATTTTGCTAAGAAATTTTATTTATCTAGAAACTAGACGTATTAACATTAGTGAAAGTGTTCATTTTGAAATTTTCAACTCTATTTTGTTAAACCTTGACCGTCAAACTGCTGAGTTGATTTTGATGATTCGACGTAATCACACGATTGTTTTGTCTATGAATACAATAGCATGTTTTTTGTAAATATAATTAGCGTCACTTTATCAAAATTATAGTATTATTGAAACACTTATACTTGGGTAAAAATTATAACGACTTAGTAAATGATTAATTAATATTTTTGTCTTTATTAATTACTAAATTGGGAACTATGGCGTCTTGGAAGCGAGACTTGACTGTAAAACAATAGGATATGAGTACAGTCTACGCATACAGATTATTGTATTATTACTGAATGCGTATTACGAAGCTGAATATTGAGGAACAGAGAAATCCCTTATATCTAATACAAGATATGAGTCTGTGTGTCCGGAACTATCTATGTAATTTAGATTCATATAATTAATAACATATTAATAGTACATTAATTACCAAGCGCTTTCCAGTTATTAAGCCAAAATGAGTCACAACATAACGAGACATTAGCAGAAAAATATATAATAGATAAGTAACAAGCGATATTCTCTAGACCACGAAAGTTCAATGACGCCAGATGGAACGTGACTAGCGGATTGTCTGAACATGATTTAACTGTCTGAGGAACACCTATTGATACGTATTTTTAACGAGATAATAGGAATATTCCAGAATTTGAATTTGGAATTCCGTAATCAAAATGTGAAATGAGGATTGGCGAGTTCCATTTTCAAAATGGAAGATACATTTAATTTTGCAATTCCATAATCAGATTACAAAACTAAAGACAATTCGAATTTTGAAATTCCGCTTTCGAAATGGAAAATGATATAAATGTATTACTAAGTATTATATTCTTAAAAAATCATAATTAATTAAAACTGAAATTATAATAATTTCGCAATACAACTCAACAAAAATAAGCTTCATTAATACAAATTACAATACGAAATTGAATAACATTAGAATTTCAATCAATCTTTAATCATCAATTTTAATAACTTGCGAGGCAGAATCACCGCTTATTTTTAACAAGTGCACAACAATCTAACGGTATACTTAACAAGCATACGACAGACCGTCTGACGGTCAGTGATTTCAATTAAAATGGCACGACGTATCTTCATAATTCTAGGTTACATATTAGGAACACTACATTTCGCTGGTGGTAGGATGTTCAGGCCTGGATAGATTATAAATACGTCACCATCACCCACGTAAGTCACCACCAACATTAGCCACGTTTCAGGTTCATAGGATATCTGGATACAGGCTTGCGTCATTATGATAGGCTAGGGATACGTCAAAGTCACAGTACCGGTGGTAGATCTCTCATATGTGAGAGGCCGCCTGGGTAGGTACCACCGCAATGTCTATTTCTTCCGACAGACAGCAGTGTAAACGCATAGTTGTGTTCCCGTTTGAAGGACATTGTAGCCAGCGTAACTACTGGACATATTGAGACTTAACACCTTATGCCTCAGGATAGCGAGCGCAGTAGGATGCCAAGCAATGCTTTGTAATTCATGGTGTTGTTTGGTTTTGCTACTGTCCATGAGCGGTCGTATCGCTTACCATCAGGCGAATGGCACGCTCGTCTCACCTTTCATTGCAATACAAAAAATCACCAACATATTATGTGTGTCGCGTTTCGGTTTCATTCTGTGTATATCTGGATAGGATCAGGCCTGCGTAATCATGACGACCAGCGAGAGCTATCTCGGCTCAATGGATACTCTATCTGACCTGCCAGCTAATACATACAGGTGCTTTGTAGTCATTTTGGCTTGCCAGCATAAAAAAAAAAACATTATGTCAAAGCAATTTTACAACTTAATATTTTAAATTATATTTTATAAAACTAGGAAGTATGGAGCACGTTCCTTTGCCTTCTCAAAAATGGCGGCGAATTTGACATTTGTTCGGGCGGCCATGTTGAATTTATGCGACTATTAAGGCATTATTAAATACTGTAATACAATATTTAACGAGTTTCGCTTAATAACACTAGAATTAGGTTAGATTAAGATATCAAACTATATTTCTAGGGCGTAAAGAAATAGTTGTACATACTAAGATTATCTTTGAAATCGTATTAAGGTCGCTTGTAATGCTTGAATCGGCCAAAAAGAATATACTGATCAATAACATATCTATCAGCAAAATCTAACTTTAAATTTCAATTCATTACTTTTTTTTACCCCACTGTGACTCTATTGAAGTTTGCACCTAATATTTTAGTGTTGTGCTTAGTAATTTTCAGAGAGAGTATCGAATATTGAAATATGATTAACATTAGCCAACATAATTCTGCTCACCTTTCCAAAGTTATGATCATAACTTTTCGAACAATTAAATAAATAAAGTAAGGGGCGATATTTGTACTGAATTAATACAAAATTTAATATTTATTCTCGGTTTTTTCAACTTATCGACATTACACGATGTCAATAAAAACAAACCTGATTAAGTTCGAGGCCTTATTAAACTCAAAATAGAACGGCGTATATCACTTAATATCGTCGTACTGTGAAGGTGTTTAATAAAAGGGTGATAAGGGAGAGAATCGCTTGTGTAACATGAACACAATTTATAAAATAACTTCCGCTCTTCGCATTATGTTGACAGCCGGTTTGTCATTTGTCCAGCCAACTATTACTAAAGCTGAGTTCACATGGTCTGGACTGCACGTTTTTACTCATTCGGTTTTTAACGAACGAATAATAGCTCATACACTGTACATAGAACCGTACACAAGAAGTTAAAGTTTTATCTGTTTACAATATTTTTCAGTATAACGATCGTTTCAATTTCCTCTATATACTCATATGACAAAGTGACAATTATAAACGTAATAGTAAGTGCAGTTAATTAAGATATAATATCCATCGACACTAGGTGAGAGTTTCTCATCGGTTGACAAAATTATGTAAGACTAATTATATCCGAATACCTATACGATGACCCTTAAAAGCCACATACTTTCGTAGCGTCTCATGACACCCGGGTGGATAAGGGTATCCAGAATCAAATAATATAATTCACGATTCATCAGTTTATAAGTTTACTGCAAAAAACGTGCAGTACATCGTGTGCACACAGTCCAAGCGTCACGCATCGCTAAAGACCTTTCTTTATTATTCATTTCGTTATTTCTCAAGTGAAAGTGGCGTTTGTCATTTTAAAAGTTTGTTTACGTGCGTCGCCTAGTAAAGTGGCCGCGCGTCGCCACCATAATTTCCTTATTAGCAGCGGAAATATTTTTTACTAACCATACTTAGGCCGTTCCTATAAGTTTCTTAGAAACGAGGTCGATTGGTGAAAAACTGGATAATTGGGTGATAAATATTTGAATAAAGAACAAGTATAAAACAATTAAATTATTCGTGTACTTTTAGAACCCGTTCCTTTCATTTTTTGTCCTCAACTCGGTATAGGTACGATTCCCATGGTACTACGTATAGACTTCAAGTCGATTTTTTTCATCCAGGTGGCTGTTTGCTCTCTTACTGCCGCTTTGAAGCCAGTCAAGCACTTAACTATATTACAAAGAGACTCGATTATATCAATATGACCGCGTTATTAAAGCTGGAAATAACCCACCGAATGTAGTATTTAAACAGATATTTCGTTTCCTTAATTATGGTTTGCCATTTTAAAATTAATTACGCCACTGATTTGGAATTATCATAAATCACTACCTCCTTAAGTTTACAGAAGTTTGTCTCGTTTCGATTATAGGTCTTTAGAACAAGAGCTAACTCAGCCAGTGTAAAAAAAAAAGAATATAAAGTACAGTTTTTTTCAGTTTATCTGCTTATTGAAATAAAATTGGATGGTAATAATTCAGTTTTAGTGATCTCCGCAGCAAATAATATCGTATTGGTAGTTATTGCACCAACTAATTTGGTAGAGGTCGTTGTTAAGGATGTTATTTATCTTAACTATGCTATTGTCTCTGTTATTTATGCTATAGTCTATATGCTATATTGCTATATGCTATAGTGCTCGGGATCCGAACCCGAGACCTTAGCATTGTAATGGTACCGTAATACAACTGCGCCACCTAGAAAACCATTCATCTAATCCGATTTATAAAGTAATTATTGATTAATTAGCCAACTTCAAGTTCATCCATCTTATAACTATAACTATAGTGCTATAGTGCTGTGGTCTATATGCTATAGTGCTATAGTCTCTACTATAGTCTGAGTTACAGTTTATTTATCCATTGCCAAATTAGTAGACTTCCCACATCTGAGATATGTTCATAACTATATTAAGCTATAATTTACTCAAAATACACAGATCTTTGAGTCAAAGAGCTCCGTGCCTTGACCGCAAACGAGTGCTAACATCGTATCAATAAATTGATTATAATATGTCTAGTAATAATCTTATTAATATGAAAGTCCATACATTGAAACCGACATCTCATTTACAATTTATAAGGATTACTGGGCATTTCTAGTGTATATTGAAATAATTACACCGCGGGTCGATCAGTGAACAATTTTGTGACGTCATCACTTTCTTCTTTAATGGGGATCATAAACTTAAAGACGAGTCGAACATTATATGTTAGTAGAATTGTGTGCAAGGTTAAATTATTATGAATTGGCTGTGATTTAGATAAATACTTTCTCGTTACGAAAGTTTGTGAAATAGAGAAACGATTTGAATTTATTAATTTAAGTTAGGATATTGGTAATAACTGCAGATTTTATTGATATCAATTTTACTGCCTAATTTATCAAATTGGTTTTTATTTACATACATACATAAACTCACGCTTTTTTCCCAGTTTTTTTGATAGGGGCTGAGCCTACCGCCATATCGCGCACAAGTTCCTCACTCGGAGCTGATTATTAATTGTATTGTATTGTATCAGCTCATATACGACCCACTGCAGGGCACAAGCCTCCTCTACAATCGAGAGCACGATTGAGAGTGTTTAGGCCCTATAGTCCACCACGCTGGCCTAGTGCGGGTTGGCGAACTTTTACATACCATAGAAATTTATACAAATCGCTATGGTATGGAGGTTTCCTCACGATGTTTTCCTTCACGGTTATAGTGCGTGTTGATTGACTATCAATACACACATGACTCCGAAAAGTCAGAGGTGTGCCCTGGAATTTGAACCCGCGACTATTAATAGAATAACCCTATATCACTTTGCCGGACTCGGGATCCGAACCCGCGACCTTAGCTATGTAATCATACCGTAATACAACTGCGCCACCGAGAAAACCATTCATCTAATCCAATTTATAAAATAATTATTGATTAATTAGCCAACTTCAAGTTCATCCATCTTATAACTAAGAATTCGTGATTAAGTGTTTTATTTTCACACACATTACCGATTTAACGTGCAGCATTAAAATCCATATGTACATTCACGAAATCAACTTTTGAAAAAGTTTTAAAATAACATTCATTGCCAATTACCGTTGGCCTTGGCAGATCGTGATACTGCAGTGACGGGTGTGCAATCTGACAGCTTATTGTAGCGATAGGAGTCTAGGTCTCAATGCGGTGACTAAGACCTAGTGATTTACTTCTGAAAATATTAAAGGTTAGGTCTATGACTGTATCGAGGATTTTAACTGTTGTTTCTCGTGTTCTGTTACTTTTGATGACATCTTTCTCGATATTATTGGCATCAGTAATTGGAAGTTTGATCCCGGATTTATCACTGAGAATATTAAAGGTTAGATTATCTTAGATCTATGACTATATGAGGATTTTAACTAATTCATGAGTCTGTTAGTTTTGGCGACATCGTTATCGCTGTTAATAATCAGTAATTGGCTGTTAAATTGCGAATAAATCTCCTCCTAGATATCGAGAACAATCTGTTTAAGGAGGCCTGCCTTTAGCGACTTTCTGCGATCTTTATGCGATATTCTGATCGTCCGTTCACCTTGTCAGCGGATGTACAACGATGCGCTTGCTAGCATGTCGCCTCCATTTAATATCTTGTCAAGTTCTTTGCCCACCAATTTTGCGAACTATATGCTATACTACTCGTAATGACACTTCAGCTTAATAATACGCTCAAAGAAGATGCTTATTTTATCTTTATCAGTTGTCCAAATCTTTCCGTAACACTCAACAAATAAGAAATTAGTGTATTTTGTTCATGTAATAATATTCCAATTAAGCATTGTTTAAGATGGTAAAAAAATACAATATTTTAAAATACAAAATAGAATGCGCAGAAGTTATAAGAATGGACACTCCTCTTTACTATACCGTTTAAACAAACATAAACTCCAATGAATATTTATAAAATGCTAAACAGTAATTTAATTGAAAATACTAGTATTTTTATGGAAGCAGCTGGAATAAAGGAGTCGCCGATGCGTCCAACCTTGACCTTTTGAGTTGCAAAATTGTACACCTGGCTTAACCTTTCAATGTATTTTTAAAAGCTGCTTTACACTTCATTAATTTCGCATGTGCTGCCTCTTACTAAGGTGTAGGAAGGTAAAAAAAATACTGCATTGTGCTTGGCAATCGATATTTTTTCTACCCATTTAAACATTTAATAATTATTTTTATTTTTTAAATTTACTTTTTATTTAATATAATTATATTACTATAACCTTTAGTCTACTTATTTGCTTTAAATAATGTACTTTGTAACAATATTTTTTCCGGAGGTGGGCGTTGCTAACTGCGGCACAGTTAAATTTTTAACTACTGCAGTTGGCACCGTAAAATGGGTACTCAAGTTTTGTAAGGTTTTTGTTCAAATAAAGATTATTAAAGATTTTATCCATAAACTTGTTGTTCGAATCTCTGGTCTGATTGAGAGGTACCTGGACGATATTGTGCTTGCAATTAGGTGCTGTTTAAAGACCGCTGGTTACTACAAAGATTACAGAATTGTAGTGTTCATTGTAGTATGATAAGGAGTAATTCATATTAAAGCATAACGCAACGGATAGATTGTTAATAAAATGAATGTAAAATCACATATATACACACGCCTTTTTCCCAGAATGGGTAGACAGAGGTGCTACTAGAACACCCATGTTTCGCCTGTATATTCCGTCCCACAATGTGATAGGGGGCGAGCATATCGCCATATCGGCCACAAATTCCTGACTCCGGGCTGATAATGAATAGAAAAATCTAATATCACTTTGCCCGACCGGGATTCGAACCCGAGACCTCAGCTTTGCAATCATACCGTAATACCACTACGCCACCGAGGCAGTCAATGTAAAATCATGATAGTTAATATTTGATTTTTCGATTTACAAAAGCAACATGACAGTAAAACATTCTGTAAAAACCTATATGATAACCTGTGCCACACATCGCACGTCCTTAAACCTGCCTCAACAAGCTAGTCCCCTTCCAATCGATTCTCACAACATAATCGATCAACCAAATCCGATTAATCGCCAACCACTTTCCATCTTAATTAATGTAAGACAAAACGTTTTGCGAGGAAACATCGGTTAATAAACACCATGATTGGATAACCGATCTCACGTTCCGTCCGCACATGAACTCGATTTTGAGGTGAAAGTACCAGGTGTTACGATATATCGATTCATTGGGATAAGACACGCGACGAATGTAGGTTACTTTAATACTACGTTTTGTTTTGATCGGAACTGATTTGGAGTTGGTGACGTGAACGGAAGTAACTACCTTTCGTGAACATCTGTGATATCCACGATTTTTGTACTGCAAAGACAGATAGATATGGATTTAGTTATAAAATGTGGTTCTTTTACATACATACACTCACGCTTTTTTCCCAGAAAGGGTAGGCAGAAGCGCCACCACAATACCCATGTTTTCGCCTTGTGTGTTCCGTTTTACGATGTGTTAAGGGGCAAACTTATCGCTATATTGGGCACAAATTCCTGACTCCGGGCTGATAATGAATAGAAAAATCCAATATCACTTTGCCCTACCCGGGATTCTAACCCGAGATCTCAGCTTTGCAATCATACCGTAGTACAACTGCGCCTCCGAGGCATGTAATTCGTTTTCGACGACAAAATAATGCTAGCCTGCTCAAATCGGATCCAAACCGGATATAACGGCTGAACGTGAAATGCAACACTTACGTGTGACATAATGGCAAGTTTTCCATTAATTTTGTCTAATCTGAGCAGATTTGCACATCCTATTACCAGTTTTTGCGCCCATAAAAAGTTATTTACTCAAACGTTACTAAATCTAAATAAATAAAATGAAAAAAATCGGTATTTGTATTAGCTCATATACGTCCCACTGCAGAGCACGGGCCTCCTCTACAACCTAAAGCATGATTGTAAATAATAATGTTTTATACGGGTAAATCATCATTTTGATGTGCAAATTACGTTTGAGTACATCAAAATTATCACTCAAGTACCAAGTTCTTAATTATCACTTATTAGATCACCTGTGGTTTTGCGGCTTTGAGTCGCGGTTTAAATATGATACTTATGGGTTTCATAAGGTTCAACATTATTTATAATCACTACATAGTATAAAACAAAGTTAGTTCCCGCTGTCTTTCCCTATGTATACTTAGATCCTTAAAACTACGCAACGGATTTTGATGTAGTTTGTTTAATAGATAGAGTGATTCTAGAGGAAGGTTTATGTGTATAATACATATACAGGGTGTCCCAGTTTGTAAAAAAAATAATATGTATCTGTTTTGGAATCAAAAAACATCTGCATCCAGGTGAAGCTAGGACGATGCGCTAGTAAATTAATAAACAGCCTCAATGGGTTACATTTTCACACTGACTGGAAAACTGAGTCTTTGATTCGATTCTCAAAGGTAAAATTTATGATCAGCATTAAGTTTGTGTTGAACCTATGTGTGGGCAATCAACACGAGCTAACTAATTTTAGACGCAGGCTATTATAATTTGTATGGCGGAGAAGCGTATTTGTTTATTATAAAGTTTGTTAAAATGAAAATACTTTATTGAATCCATGAAACGTCATGGACATAGCTAGTCAAGTATTATTCGCGTTCAGTGGGATATCGAATACGATCTTGCTGAACGAGTCATAGTGACACAAGTCACGTTTGGGGTTCAACTTGCGCTTTTCAGAAGGCTGCCATAAGAGAGAGAGAGAGACAACTTTATTTTACCAGTAGATACTCTATTGGTATTATAGTGCACTTAACACCAGGAAAATCGTAGTCGCTGTCAAAAAACTGTAAAAAACATCCATCAAAGATTGACCGTACAGATAACTAATAATGTCAACGCCCGCGATCATCTTGACTCCGGTATTCAAAGTCCGTCTATTGTAATACAAACTTCTAAATTGCCTTTTGTATCAAGTTCCGCCTGGCATCCTTCTGAGAATATTTTTTTAATTTATTTACTAGTTGCGATGCCAGGTAGAGCCGTTTCCGGTATCTGTAAGGAAGTAAAAATAGCGAGTTTTTATTGATTCATCGGCTGCTTTTGGCACCTGGACACCATGTTGTGCACATCCTGTAGTTTTGTGATGACAGCATGAGGACAACAAAAAACCTTTTTATTAAAAATATATGAATGACCATATTGCTATTGGTTCCAAACCAGGTAAATAGCGATAGGATTGATTTAACGTTTGATAGTATTAATTTTAAAATTGACGAAGTTGATTTTGAAACCAAAATTGCACTTTATTTTACCGCTTATTAATTGTCCTATAATAAATATTAAAAACTCAAAAAAATATATATTCTTAAACTGAAATAAAATAAATATAGATTAGATCAGTGGTTTTAGAATTATCCACGCACGTACAAAAATATAAAGAGACGTTATTGCTTACAACATGTATACTAACAAATTTTAAAATATCGAATAATACACCCATGAGTGCATTTGTATTATAATTCTCTGTTTGATAGTACCAGGGAAAGTTGTCGCGTCCCATCTCCGGCTTTCAAACATCTTCAACATAAAATCTTTTCTCCGTATAAAATGAAGTGAAATCCTTGCTGTCACATGTTTGAACAGGCTTCTACGGAGCCTAATGCACCCGGATTGGTCTGACTCATAGCCAAACACATTTGAAGACCATGTCTCTGCAAGGGCGTGACAACCAGCCTTTGAATATGGTGCAAGTTGGAAACTGAAAGAGATTCTTTTGCATATTTTGTATGTCTTCGTGAATGCTACATTGTCAGATTCTTTTGTTATTGATAATATGTATGTAAGAGTTTTGTTAAGAATGGACCGTAAGGCCGATATATATAGGAATCTTTTAAAGTAACCAGCTTATTTGTAATTTGTTTCCATTGTTCACCTAATGAATATGTAAACAGTACTGGATTAGCAATGCAAAAGTCGCAAATGTGTTGTTTGAATTCGGAACCAAAATCTCTATAACTGTGCCATCATAGTAATCCATTACTCCACTGACCACGAAAGCGGTAAAGTGATCGAAACGTCGGGAAGTTAAAAAATGTAAAAACCGAATCGCGATAAAATCTGTAAAAAATAGTTTTATTTCAATATCTACTAGGTAAAAAAAACGATTTTATAAGAAATGTCTGAGTACTTACAAGATCAATGTTATAATAGTAATATATGCATTTATGTACAGCTTATTTATTATTATTGTATATTTAATTACTCTTAGTAATCGTTGTAAATATTAAAGTAATTGCTGAAGGTTGAATGAAGAGTTATGCAACAACAAACCATTTAAATTTCTATCACAACATAATTGTTTGCAATTTCAAATGGCATCATTCATAGACAATTATATTTTAAACGCGTCTTTGTAATAGAAATACGTTTATTTAAAAAAAAAAAATAGCAAAAAAGCTTTATCCTACGAAAAATTAAAAATGTTTTTTTTACTTAAAAAACTTTTAATAATAACTCAAAATAATTTAATCTTCTATCACCAAAGACTAGAGTTACCAAACCTCTGTAATCCCATACATTACCCCACATGCGAACGTGATTCAAGTATCCGCGCAAGTTGGTCAGCGTTGATGAAAGCTGCGCGTGCGCCGCTTGCCAACGCAACGACCGGTACGCTTAATTTCCTGTCTCACTTGCACAAAACTATTAATAGTTTTATTGCTCTTGAATATTATAAACTGAAAAATTATGGAGGAAGAAAACCAGCTTGTGTGTCGGCTGATGAAAATATTCGCGGCCACTCATTGAAATCCATTTTTTTTAACAAGAGGAAAGCTGTTATGCTCCTCTTCTGATGCCATGAAAGAACCATAGGCCTTCCAAAATGTAGAGAACGCAGTCGAAAAAATTGCAGAGAGCGAATTATTTTTTAAATCTACATATACATATATATCACACTGAATAAATATAATCCGCAATAATATTCAAAAGCTGTCATAAAAAAAATCTTTGAGGCATTAGTGCCATTTCATTCGAGCTGGCCTCTGCGCAGGATTGACAATACTGCTAAGCTCTACCATTTACAATCCACAACATATTAAAATGCAAATAAACATACAACAAAATAACAAACATTCTTACGTTCTGTCTGTAATTATTACAATATATACGATATGAAGCAAACAATAAAACACAACGACACAGGAATTCCAAACAACTATGTCCTATTAATATGTATTAGTATCGGACTCGACATTACAATATAAATAACTCTATACTAGTTGCCTTATTTAATTCATTGAATAAGTTCTATGTTTGCAAGTTAATAAATTTGACGTGAGACTCAAAAACCCAGTCGTCTTTTATGATAACATTGTACAAGCCTCGTATGTAACATTGATGTTGGTATGACTGACTATTGAGTTCATTTATTATAAAATCCACCAAGAATATTTAAAATATAAAATCTACGAGAATATTCTATGTTTATTTTTAAATGCACAATTTTGTATTATTTGGTTTTAAACAACGACGTTTTTTTGTATTATTCCTAAGCAAGTATGGAATGGAAATAAAAACCCACTCTATTGGCTTTAAGAGTCCTCGCCTCTTAACCCCACACAATATTTATAAAAGCCACAACCATATAGTTTTCAATGACTATAATCGCCACTTTAAAACTCGACGGAACAGGTAATTCTTTACAAACCTCTGTACTTTTCCAATCGCCTCTTCCATCCTTGTCACACGACAACGAAATGGATACACTCCTTTCACATTTTAATTTTTTCCACACATTCCGAGAATAAAATTGTATAACCATTGGCAATAAAACAGCCAAGATTAATTCGTAAATCAAGTGGAAACTGGGGTCTATATATGGTATTGCCAGTCGGTCTGTCCATCCGCTGAATCTCGCTTTACACTAATGGTTAATTAGATTGCGCTTTTATACGCCTGTGTGAAGGTAAACATGATTTACTGGCGTCGCGTGTCTGTGTTGTTAGAAATATGAGCCAAGTTCAGCAAATAGGGAGCGATAGTTTCGATAAGCGGATATTTTCAGTTTAATATTTTTATGACGTATTGTTGAAAGATATAGCTATTGTATCGAGTTTAAAAAAGGCTTTGTATTATATAATATCATCTTGAAATATTATTTCAATTCTTATATTATACTCGTACTCGTAATATTTTAATTCAATGCATGTACGTGCTTTTAAAGGTTGTGCATTTAATTTGTTTGTGCATATGTGAATACATTATTTTTTATAAAAACTAAAATGTAACTAATATTAGTATAGAAATAACAAAACAGAAAAATGTAAAACCTGTTGTTACACTAATGTTATTTTTTTGAACTTGGCATTCACACTATCGTACCCTTTACCATAAACAATTCGTACATTTATCTTCCTCAAATTCTTTACATTTTGTTCCACTACCCAAAACTTTCCATTCCTGTTATCAGACGTCGTTTTCTCAACAGCCATTGGTTTTAAACGCTGTCGATTGTTGAAAACAAATCCATGATCATTCATATGCATAGGTATCGTGATTGGAGTCACCATACCGTGTCAATCATGTTGTGGAAAGTCGCAACGGTTATAGTAATCGCAAGTACGTGAGAAATTATATGGAGCGAAATGGAATTACTGTGTCAAAGGCGTTGTTGATAAGGGAGCCTAGTTCTTACATTAATTTGCATGTTGCTTCGTATTTAAATAGCTTCATAAAAAACCCAGGAGATAAACATAGTTTGCATGGTTAGTATAAAATTGATCGTTTATAAATGGTGGTGGAAACATCGTGTAAACACCAGCATGTACAATAGATGTCTTTGTAAAAATTTGGAGTATAAAGTCTACCAACGCCTAGTAGGCAAACGTCGTAGGCTATGGCCTAACCCTTGTCATACATACTTCAGTTATAGAGGGATTTCTTGCGCACCAGTGGGTATGTTCATTTGTATTGTACATATATAAATTAACAAAAATACAAAAAATCTTCGTTAGTAGCGTAATTCATGAACAATGCGAAGATTCATTCACAAAAAAACGCCAGGTACCAAAATTACGAGCGACAGAGATGGATAATGCATCTGTTATCAGGTCGGTATTCGTGAACCATTCGCTAAATGTAGGTGCGGTGCTGTGGTTACTAATGGAATATACGTATACTAATGGAGCCATCGTATCTATGGTAAAAGTTAAGTTGGGCGATAAAAATGGGTGGTCTTGTTTAAAGCTCGGAATGGCTTGTGTCATTGTGGAGTTATTACTTTTTTTAAATTTTATTACGGTTTCTGATACAAGTGCGTGATGGCCTACTGGTAACGAACTAGACGCGGCGGCCTACATATTCACGGTGGTCGCGAGTTCAAATCCCAGGGCACACGTCTGACTTTTCGGAGTCATGTGTGTATTGATAGTCAATCACCACGCACTATAATGGTGAAGGAAAACATCGTGAGGAAACCTGCATACCATAGCGATTCGTATAAATTTCTATGGTGTGTAAAAGTCCGCCAACCCGCACTAGGCCAGCGTGTGCTCGTACTTTCGATTGTAGAGGAGGCCCGTGCCCTGCAGTGGGACGTATATGGGCTGATACAGTGGTGTCTGGCATTTGAGTAGCTAAGACTATACTTTAATAAAGAAAGTAAAGTAAAAAAAGTTAAATATCAACAGCTTGTGTGTGAAGATGATGATATGATGATGCTGGTGACTGGTTGGATTAAGTAGACGTCTCAATATTAGTACAAATAACATTATCTCCTTAATATAGCGATTAACACTGGTAGTGTTAATCGCTCGATCAAAAAAATCACTTACAAGTTACTAGTATTTTTTGCCATCACTATGTCACAAAATAATGAAAATGTGTGCATTTTTGTTGTATAAACCTTTTGTAGTGCAGCAGTCGAGAGAACTTCTGTAAAATGGTAACAAATATATGATAAACAACTGTTTTTAAGGTCTAGGCATAGAGACTTAGGAAAACAATGTAGGTAGTTCTGTTATCCGCGACACAGAACACAATGCGTTCGGATTATATATTACCATTGGATACAATAACCGGACTCAAACAACGCATCTTTAATATATTGCTATGACATTTAATTCAGTTTTAAATGACGACAGAAAAAACCAACACATACATCAGTCGTATTGGTAATGCGTCGGGCGCATCCGGCCTTGACTGCGTGACTTAGCGACCCGTCTAAATGTCGGGACTGAATAATTTGAAAGGCCAAACCGATTAGATGATTATAAGAATAATAACCAACATCGTATAAAATATTCCAAGATTGTTAATATTCATATGTCGGAGCTAGAATTATGGCCAGAAACCTAGTATTAAGAATGCTGGTGAAGTCTTTGTAGATTTGGTTATGGAAGCGTCGAGCAGGTCGACATTGGTGGAATGTTCTTGATTTAGGATAACAAAAATAGATAGGAAAATATGATGATAGAAATATGACATTAAAAAAGATAAAGAAACCTTATTAAATAAAAGATCTTTTCTGATCACGTCATGTTGCTCCTGAATATGTTAGTCTATTTAGCACTGAAAAATCTTGCATTAATCTCCTATCGATATGTATCTCTCCACTATAGTATATCAATAAAAAATATTTAATAGTTAAACTTATACTTAAGTCTCCCTTGCACTCTGCAACATACTTGTGACTAAATGGACATAATATTGTTTTGTATCGTAGTATCAGCCCATATACGTCCCACTGCTGGGCACGGGCCTACTCTACAATCGAGATAATCGATTGAGAGTGGTTAGGCCATATAGTCTACCACGCTGGCCTAGAGCGGGTAGCCGGACTTACATACTGTAGAAATTCTTTAAAAACGCTACGGTATGCAGGTTTCCTCACGGTGTTTTCCTTCACCGTTAAAGTGCGTGGTGATTGACTATCAATACACACATAACTCCGAAAAGTCAGAGGTGTGCCCTGGGATTTGAACCGGCGACCACCGTGAACATATAGGCAGGCGCGTCTGGTCCGTTACCAACAGGCCACCATGCACTCTAATCACATAATATTGTAATGACTTAAATTCACTGCAATAACCAAATTGCTCGCATAAATGCATAAAATTCTATCACAAATATCAATTACGTTGCATCAAAGATCATTAGCCAAATCGCGTTAAAATGTGGAATAATTTGCGCGGTACAAGTCGGATTGCGCGTGTGTAACGCTATTAGATTAACGATGTCAAGTATCAATACTGGATACTTTGAAACATAAGGCGCGCGACCTTGCATGCCGTTTGTCTATTGATAGAAATTAATTTGAATTTATTTATTAAAATAAATAGATTCTAATTTATTTATTGAAAGAAACTTATTCGAATTTATTTGAAATAAAATACCTATTTCATGATCCGTGACTGGATATTATAATTTGTCTTAATTACAAATTTGATGATTCTAAAAATACTCAGAAACTCGGTGACGAAGTTAGGTCGCAGATTCATTCCCTACAACGGGATACATTTTTGTGTGACCTTAGTATATTTATTTCGGGTCTGAATGTTATGACCTGCGGCACCGAAAAGCCTCTCGTAGTTTTTGATATGCACGAAACCAGGCTGTATTTCTGCGAGGTCAGAATGATGTTTAGGGCTGTTGGGTGTATTTAATCCTTCAACAAGATTCATGATCTCGGTCGTCGCTATCATAAGAAAAATAATTTCTCCAATCTAGCCTACAAATATGTCCTGTTATATCTAACCTGCATAATCGACATGCATATTTAGTAACTGGATCAAGTCGATGTATTTTAACCTGTATTGGTTAACCGGTGTCATTGCATCACGTTAAACTAACCACACGGCGTTTAAGACGAATAGTTTAATAGTTAAAGAGCAGTTAAACTGTGGCGAAAGATAACTAATAAATATCGCCAGTGGCGCAAAGTGGAGTTTAGTGTGTCGAATAACTGTCGAAATAACCCCGGTTGTACAATAGAAATGTGTAAGTTGTCACAGCAATTAGTGGGTTACGGAAGGGTCTATTATAATTAATGTCGAGATTTTCGATAAGAATTTATACCTAATCGTTTTCATTGTAGTTTAATGCCGATTCCAAATTAAATTTTTGTTTAATTTAAATCTTTTTTTGAGTGATTTTAAATTATTTATATTTCGACTTAGATCAGGAATAATGAATTGATTCATGACGTAACATTTATCATCATCGAGAAACCTAGATTGCACAACGATAAGCTAGTTTTGGACCGTCGGCTCGGAAGTGGTATCTCTTAGATCTATTTTTTCTACATACATTTTTGTAGTGAATCAAGGCCCGGAAAATAATGTCAAATACCCACGATAAACAATCTTGATCTAAGGTACTGTCACTGAAAACACAGTCATCAAACACATTAACACTTAATAGCTAGACTCTAGACGTTATCTTATTGAAGGGAAACTCCGACGCTTACTGAGGAACGATGTCTATGGTTCCGCAGATCTCTCTTCCGTTTCCGGTACAATCGTGTGCAGTGTACAAGTGTTTTTTCTCCTTTCGCTACAGTATATCACTGGTTCTACTTTCAATTTGATGTATTTCATCTTCATATGAAATTATAATGATTGATTCAGATTTATGTATTGTACTGTATCAGCCCAGATAGGTCCCACTGCAGAGCACGAGCCTCCTCTACAATCAATAGTACGATTGAGAGGGTTAAGGCCATATAGTCCACCACGCTGGCCTAGTGCGGATTGGGAACTGCAAAAAAATAAACGTTAATTAAAAAAAAACAAAAACAACGAAAAAAGCGTTGGTTGTTGCAAATTATTCATTGATTAAGGTTTTGGCTACTGCGTGTCCTAAAAGTCATCTGTTTGTCTATATGGCATGCATTTGATTTTTAATTTAATTGTATAGAGACTCGTCGAGCTCCAGAGCTCGGTGTCAATTCTTTGCGTGCTGCTAATCCTGGCTGACAAGAGTTGCAGTGTTGGGTGTGTGGGCAGGAATGTCTCTGCATTGTTCCTAAATTGTATCCAGTTTTGCAACATGAATTAAAGAACCCTATAATTCAGTCAATTCCAAGCACGCTATTTAAATCAATGTCGGCTTTCTCACTATTTTTTGCATCATAACCACCATTTTCATCACGTCCATTCGTGATAGGCGATCATTACACGTGACATTACACACATAGCTGACAACTTTGTGTTGTATGCAAATTGACATGCTCCGGTAGATGGCGTGATTACGTTTTACGCTATTAGTTTGAGTTATGTGTAAAAATGTGATGTGACGAATTGTAATGTCCTGTTCGATAATTCTGTGCCTTTTTATGTAGGTTTCAGCTTTAATTTTCCCATGTAGGGATCACTGCATATGGTTAACGTATGTATGTACTCAATACTACTATTTTTCTATATTTAGAGAGTTGTAGCTTTAATTCCCCGCCCAGATATAGTAATGATTGATAACCTTCACACATCTTAGAAATTCGTCTTTAGAATATATTTTATGCAAGTACGCATGTACGACAAAAAAAAAGTAATTAAAAGCTAAGGAAATGTTTAAAGCCTTGAAGAGCTGTGTTTATTTTGGTCAATTAGCTGGTTGACTGCTATGAATTAGTTTTTTTATAATACTAAAATGTCAATTCAGCCATACATGGATCGTAGTTTAGAATTTAGCGCTATTAGCCACCTGTATTTTATGGAAACATTTCCTGCCAAAATAAATTCCTTGAAATTTTATTCTTGCATAACGTGGTCTTTGATATTTAAATACCGGGGATAATTGAAAAAGTAATTACGAATTCTAAGAATTTTCTTATTTATAAATTACCTTAAAGCCTTTAGAGGCCATCTATGGCTCAGCATGCCTTCAAGGTCGTAGATGAATATCTTAAAAAAATAGACAACGTACGAGTATAAAGTTTTCCATTTCCATTTTCCATTTTCAGGCATCTTACCATTAGTACCTTACCATGCGTAAGTACGTTTCTTCAATCACTCAGCTTTTAGACCTAAAATTTCATCTCCTCACATTTGAATACAAATTGAAAACTGCATTACTAACACAATCCCTTTGCAAAATTCAATTAAATTCAAACAAAACTGTGCCTACAATTTGCAAGCAAGACTTTGTAATCCACCGGCTCGATCAAAGATCATGACATCACTCAATGACTTCATATAGAAGTTATGTCGTGTTCCCGAGATCCGTCTCAAGTGTTCGCTTTCGACTCATTTTCAACACTTTCGTCGACATTAGGCCTAACCATAAAGAAACTTGGACATCTGGTGGGTGAAAGTATTATTGTCAACATAAGCAATGATTTCACATAACGTAACCATTTTTGATGGACAATAATTTTATGTTATTAGCTGGGTATATACTATGTGAACTCGAAAGTGTTTTAAGCGAGTTTTGATCGAAAATAATTGTTACGCACTATTGCAACTAATTATAGCTTGGGGGATGCAATTGTTTGATTTTCTTCAGGAAAACATATGTCACTTCTGTACCACCTTTTAAATTGTTTTTTTATTTATTTATGTCAAATAAAATAAATATATATTCAATGTCATTTAATTATTTATTTGTCTAAATTACTCAATAAAAACAAGTTATTGCTTTAAAGTTTATAGTCTTCATAAAAGGCGAACAATTTGGTTTTCCGCCAATTCGGTTATTATAAAATTTATATCGATATCAGGAAATTACAGCACTCAATAATAAAAAACGTCGAATAAGGAAACTTTAAAACTAATAAAATTTCGAAACGCAATCCAAAATAAGATCGCGTTGCAAAATCGAACATAAAAATTGTTTAAACACGAGAGCAAAATTACCAGCTGGACACATAATTCATCATTAATACGAAACTTGTCAAAACAGGTGGTCTAACATACAACCGCTTTGTATATTAAACGGGTAGCAGTATATTACTTTCACTTTTTAATGCAAAATTAAATATTTTGTATTATGGCATACCAGTTTCATTTTGATGTCGAGTTATGTAATTTGCAAGGCGGAATTCGTTCGAGTTTTATCATTGGTAGGGGTAATTTAATTCTAGTTATGATATACCAGTGTATAAGGACTGAAATTGTTGCACAATTACTTTTTAGGTAACTCCATATTTTTTTATTGATCTCTTTAAAAAAGTTTTTAAAAGCAGACAGAAAAGCAACCACACACCAGCAACATTAATAACTCAGAATTGTTTTAACATTCCAAGTTTTGTGGGGTGTTAATTTGATAAAATATAGCATCGCGAAAAATACCTCAAAATCACTTCGCAATCACGCTAACTTAAAAGGTTTTCCATTTCTTGCTACTTGTCTATTTTTGTCACAGGAAGCCCATTAGAAATTCAAATAGAATTACCCAGATCGACCGCGATTCCTACGTGACACCCTGAATAACGTCAAGTGGAATTTTATGTAATATCGATAGAGCTGATATATTACACTAGTATTGTAATATGTTATCTAACTAATCTAGAATATTAAGAAAATATGGTTGAGGTTATATCGGTCAAGATATTTCTCAAGCTCATGATAGAGAAACTACTTCTTGCATATTTTGGCTTGAGAAATTACTGCACTTCTTGCATGTATGTAGTTAATTATAATGTGTTTCATACTATTATTCTATAGAAATGTTTAAATCTTCTCTCTTCTTCTATCGTTTATCTTATATATATATTTCCAGACAGTACACTAAGAATAAGTAAGTAATAAGAACGGCCTTATTCATAGACAGATTTAAAACCTATTTTAGCTATCAAATATTTTAGTTACATTTTGCCCATTTCGAACGACTTTAGAATTCAGTTTGGGCAAAGAAGACAAAACATTGGATAATTAAGATACGTTTTAAAACTGTTTATGAATATGCGTATTATAAAATGCTTTCGCTCATAACTTCTAGTTCTTCATAGTCTTAAGACTAAGCTGCAATATGCATACGTTAAATATGCAAATTATATCTTTCGTATTGAAACGCTTGCGCAAAATGCATTTGCATTACGGTTACATTATGGAAAAAGACAACTGCTGTGATTTATTTCATCCAAAATTTTTTTTTTAACCTTTATCATAGTCTTTAGAAAGCAAATCGCTTACCTCTTCAGACCGATCATTCCAATAACGAGCTCCAATTATACCCAACCCAATTATCCAGCGCAGTGATTGAAAAAATCCACAATTATTATCAAATAATTCCGAAGTGGAGAGAGTGTCTTGTCTCGGTGTTACTCGCTCAAACGATCCACTAGATTTTGTAATGTACGTAATAATTGAGATGTCTTGTTCAACTGAGTAGGAAATTTATTACAACACTATAACTGCCGACTGTTTTGCTTCATTGTAAGCTGTTTGTTCGAAATGTTTTGTTGTGTGAAAGTGATTCCGTGGATGATAGATAGGCGTTTTTCTGTTGTTATAAAAATTGCTAGTTGTGTGAGATAAATTTATGGTAGGGTTTTTATATTTTGTCACTAGTTGGGATGGAGTGATAGTCGCATACTTTGATGGGATGAATGTTCTATTATATGATATGGTACATCCACATTTATTTTACTGGAATTCATGCCAAGTTCATAGTTGTGATTAGTCAACGTTATATGCTTGTATTGTTGTTTTTAAAGTTAAAAATAGTTATGAAAATAAGTGTTTACGTTTCTGAGATGTTGCCATCGGGAAATGGGCACACGAGTAGTAAACATACACTCTCTAGAAAATATATTTAATTAAACATCGATTTCGAGCAAGTAGCAAAAGTTGAAGATGTAATTATCGTGACATTTCATATTATTGAATCGGCAATTTATCCCTCAACAGAGAAATAAAATAAATAAAGAAATACACGGAACAGTCACATACACAGTCCTGACCCCACACTTAGATCGAATCTTGTGTCGTGGGTATCAGAAGCTACGAGAGACTTTTCGGTCTCAGCAACACCCAGACCCGACACAAATATTTGTGGGCCACACAAACACTTGTGTCGGTGCGGGAATCGAACCCGCAGCCTCTCGTTTAACAGTCAGCGTCTAACCAACTACGCCACGGAGACAGACATCGATAGATCGGTAGCGTGATAAATGAATATCTCAATCGGTGGTTCTGGAGTAGATAGCATTGTTTCACTTTTAGTTTAAGCAATGAAGGAATTTCGCAAAGCCTAGCAATCCATTCCCGTCTCCTACTTTCTGCCTATTCTTAAGCGTCGAAGTATTTTGATGTAGTGGATGGCCATTGGAGGCAGTGACCTTTTGCCATCACGTTAGCTGCTTCCTCATTACTTGAGTGCTAAAACCACATAATCATGTGTATGTATTTGTAGATAAAAATGGTTTTATCTAAGTACACTCCACATGAGGTAACGCGTTGCGCATAGAAAAATATGAAAAAAATGTTTTAGAAATTTTGTACAATTATGCAAACAATGTTACGGTCATTTCACAAAATCGTTGCGTTATTATTTTACGTGACATTTCATTGTTTAAAATGTCGGACGGTGGTGTTGCTTCGTCTATTTGATTGCGTAAGAGTAATTAAAACTATTTGTTTTAAACATTCATAATTGATAAAGAAGCGTCGAAATGAAATAGTGAGCAAGTTTTAGTATCAAAAGGAATTAAACATTTTAAATAGACTCTTATTTTGGGCCATACCAAAAAGGTTAATTATATAATTAAGAATGGTCTGAAGTATCATTCACTGATCAGTCTTGAATAATGTATTTTTTCAATGTATAGCACTGAAACCGAACTTTGAATCCTGAAAATTATTATCAATTTAATAAAACACATCAAATAAACAATAAATTTGTTTGCTGACAATGCACTCACATTCCAAGAATAAGAACCGGGTCAATATTAAATATAAAACGTCTTAAGCGTATGCTCTCGAGTTACGGTTCTTTGTAAAGCATCTTTGCATTTGCAGTTATTGAAATATACACAAATACAGCCACGAATACTTCAATCGCATCGCCAGAATTGACCGGAGAAATTATTCCATAAATCGAATAACGGCACATGATAGTAGGTTATTTTTTATCCCGGAATCTAATTCAGCTTCTAGTGAACGACACTCAATTTTAAAGCAAGCAAAAACGTACATAAAAACTTTATATAACCAAGCAACAAAAACTTAGTGTATTGATCTAAATACTAACCTAAAATAATTCGTTTTGCAGGTGTAAACAACGTGGACTAGAAACGGCGAGTGCGGATTATTGACCCAGTCACGAACGACCACCGGAACCATTATGCCTTATAAATCCATCACCATCTGAACGCGGACCTGACCAGAATTGCAACTGCAGCACCGTTAATTATGCCAATTTATTAGCAAACGCATCATGGAAGAAGTAGCCACGCGCCCTACAATGGAATACATCCCCTCATTACCCCCCAAAACTAAAAGGGGAACCACGACCCTCACAATAAGACCCGACAGTGAAACAAACGAGTTTAACACAGATCGTAAAATGGAATCTCTAAGTTCGATGCACTCACTCGTCCTTAATTCTAAGCCACCATCCACAACGGTATTCGTAGCGGCGACCCAGTCAGAACGATCTGCGAGTAAGCCAAGCACGGACGCTCTCAACGGTCCCCACGTGGTTACTATAAGAATAAATACAGATGCAGACAAACCCAAGGCCCCAAAAATATCCAGCGTCCATTTGAAAAGTGACGTGGACTTCGACAGCCTCAAAATCAACGAACTGTGCAAGAAAAACAATAGCCTGGTCAGAATCACTGTTGACGAAACCGCACAGAAGATTCTGGAAAACGAAGAATTAACAAAAACTGAAAAGGCGCCGTATATCTACTGCAACTCGTTCAGCTCCATGACGAACATGGTAATGTCGAGTGGTCAGTGCTCCCCAAGCGACACCCTCGACTCGGGTACGTGTAGCGACCTTGACGGAACGCCGCCGCCGCTGCCCAAAAAGAAGACGACTAAATCGAGTTCCACGAAGAAAGCCGTCTCGGTGACTATGATCCGAAACGGGAACAGTCAAGGCGAGCTCGATTTCGAAGATAATGATTCGAATATATCGTGCGACTCGCTGAACAGTAGCGAATTGAACGGCAGCGTGCATGCCGATGAAAGTCACAACGAATATCATAAAAAAGAAAAGAAAAATACAGAGTCACCCGCCACGGTGCCGACGTACACCAAAGCGAATAATAAAGACAGCTTTCTACCTCAAGGTCTACTGCAAGACATTAGAGACCGTTCGGCGAAACTCAGCACGGTCGAAACCGAAAGCGAAAAGAGCGAACACGAGGACGCGATCCAGAATATTAATGAAAATGCTAATATTCCGAAAGAAAGCGCGCAGCTCACTTCGTTCCGTCTAGTTTCGCAGCTTAATAGTGAGACGAAGAACGTCTCAGAGCCATTACCGGTGAATTTGTGCACCAAAACGCCGATCATTAGCGAAAGCACATACGAGGAGAGGAAAATAGAGGACAAAATGAAACAAGAGCAAATGTGTTACAGCAGTCATTATTTCGACACGGACAAGTTTTACGATTTCCACCTAAACGAGAAAGAGTTTGAGGATGACAAATCAGTGAAAAGTGTGAGTGTTAGCAAAAGTGATAGTGGTGTGACGGAACTGGAATATTTCGCTGGAGTGAAGGATTACAAGAACGAGGAGATCCCGTCGACCATCAGGAGTTCGAAGGGGACTATTAGAGGTGTGAAGAACCGCGTGCGCGCCGGAATAGCGACCTTCCTACAAATGCAGAACACGACAAAGGTAATTATCGTACTTTTAATCTCGCTCGTGTTTATGTCGTTGTGCACGTAGTTTTGGAGGTCAGTTTTCGAAAGTGTTGCTCGAAACGTATAAAATTAAAATTCACGTTTGTTCGTATATTGGGTATTGGACCTTCATGGCGCGTTGTCGAGAACAATAGTCGGCATAGTAGCGAGAAGTAAACAATTGACATAGGTTTAATTACTAATTTAAAATTATGAACGGAATTGTCGACGTCTTGGTCTATAAGGCATTTAGTGGAACAATGACGATGTCCTTGCTATTGTGGTTTAGTAGACAGGTTGAATTCTTGCTTTGTTTTTGTGCTAGACTTAGGTCTTGAGTATAAACGGTGTCTACATCAGTGTAAATAATTGTTTCCATTGATTCGTTTAGGTATTCAAATGACGTCATACTTAGTGATTTTCCGTTTGATAAAAGAACGTGTATTTTTTAATAGCGATTGTTATAAACGTTTGCATAATTCCATTATTAGTGACTTCTAAATAAACATAAAAGATTACATTCAAAATGTATTTAATATTATTCATGAAAGCGTATTTGAGCACGTTATTTCTTCAAAAATGTAACAAAAGCTATAATACAGTGACTGCATTACAATTTCAGTACAAAACAGTTTTTTTGTCGACCAACCGCAACACTTAGCCTTAACAAACAATATCTAACAGTTTACGAACATTCTAAACGCTTCAATTTTATTCTAGGAAAACAGAAGCCTCTCACGGAAAATTTCAAACCCAACAATAACTTAAAAAATGTCTTACATCTAACTATACAATAATTATTCTTGCCTTCCGCTTCTCTATGCGCATGTAATTGGTGCGACGGTTTCCTATTGGTCCCACGTCTGAGTCGGAAGAACTCAGCCTCAATGTGACGTGAAAAACTCAGAGAAAGTTTATTGTATGGAGCATCGACAATAACTTTTTCCAATAATAATACAATTATCACGTTTAGTGCTATAGATGCGGGGTTTTGTAGATATCAATCTTGTGAGGTGTTTTTTGGTCCTTCGAGCCGAGATAGTAGAATTCTTGCTGTTTGACAGTTGTGGGAAAACTGTAATCAAGTTATGACAACTGATATTTTAATTATGAAATGTAATATGTGACGATTATTTCGTAAATATTACCGAGTAATATTCAAACATGAATTTAATTAATAGTGCTAATTCTCTCGGGTTCGAATCCCGGCTCGGGTAAAGTGATATTCGATTTTTCTATGAATTGTCAACCCGGAGTCAGGAATTTGTGCCTGATATGGCGATAGGCTCGCCTCCTTTCATATCCTGGGCCGGAACAGAGAAGACGAAACGTAGGAGATCCTAGTAGTAACCTTTGTCTACCCCTTCTGGGATAAGGCGTCACTTTATGTATGTATGAATGTCATATTCAAATTGTACTAGGTATTTTACATACTTTTCTATGTTGAATAAATACATCAAATTAAAAATCTCGTTCAATGGTGATAAATATATCACTACCGCATTTAATTCACATTTGTAATGCATAGGTCTGTTGCATACTTCAGTTCGACGAATTATCTCAATCATATTTCTGCGTTTACGCATTTTACAATGGTATGTTCGTGCTGATCCTCAGATTACAGCCAAGATTTAATTACGATGCGATTATGCATTTCTTATGCCAGTTGATACTTATCTATTCAGATTTGCTGCATGTGTGTCTGTAAGAGAATATCATTCGACTGTGAAAGTTGTCGATACTGTGACTACACATAAATTATTCTTAATCGCTGTTTTTACCGATTTTAATTTTGCTTGTTAATGTTAACGAATGCGGGGACTTTCGAATACTAGAATAATGTTATTGCATTTTTAAAATATTGTTAATTTTGTTGCATTTCACTATTTTTGATTTATAAAAATCCAGCCCACGTGTAGGTCGGTGTAGTGAAGCAAGATGCAAATTATATTTATTATGGAGGTTGCAATGGTCAGATTGACTCGTTTACTGAAGACATTTTTTATAAATAAATTAATAGAACCAAATAACGGTATACCTGTATCTCATAAAGGTAGACAGAGATTATCATATATCTCCGATTTACACGACTCTGACATAATATAACACCCGCTTCCTACAATTTCTTTAGTTTAGTTTTAGTTTGGTTTAAACCAATGCCTTGTCTCTTGTTTGCAGTTTCGCATAGGTTCGGTCCGATTGACCCCTACTAACGCATTAATAAGATATCCCTTTATACATACATACATACATAATCGTCACGCTTGTATCCCATAAGTTGTTGTTGTTGGTGTACCATGTTTAAATAAATAATTAAATAGGTAGGGGTAGGCAGAGACTATGGATCGCCACTTTGCTCGATCCTGACATACTACTTTCGCTTCATCCACTTTCGTCAATGCATGCATGCTCGTCGGTTCAGGGTTCTTTTGATCTAACCCTTGTTGAGTTACATCCTCTTTCACTCCACAAGTTTTCATTACCACGCTATTCCGCACTCTATCACGCAATCTCACGCCACGCCATCCCTTTATAATTAATTATAATCCTATTTCTAGTTCTATATACGCCCAGTAATCTCAGGCTATCCTTGCATTCCATCCAGTGAGGCGGTTATCTTCCGCGTGCTGATGTGCAACCTTGGCAGCACTTGCGACCACGCTCTACATTCACCACTCAGATAATAATTATAGGCACAAATACAAACGTTTTTATATTCTTTTCGTGACATATAATATGGTAAATTAAGATTTAATGTTTTTGGAGTATTATCATATGCGGGTTTTATACTTAAGAAATAAAATATTGTACTAGTTGTTTGTGAGACCGAAAAGCTTTACGTGGTTCCTGATACCCGCAATACAAGATTTGAATCTAAGTGTGGGGTCAGGACTATGTATGTGACTGTTAGGTGTCATTATTTATTTATTATCGTGAAATTCGAATTGAAAAGTTTATGGGCAACCCGTAAGTAAGCAATTTGTCTTACGATCTTATCGTAAGATTTTAATCAAAAGAAATTATTGCTTTATGATAAAAATGTTTTCATTTGTGAGATTGCAATAGATATACGAGTACAATTCAATAATTTAATTAACTTCGTTTTTTTTTTCTTTAGGAACTAGCCTAGTATTTATTGTAAAACTTAGTTTTGAAACCATATTTCAAAAAGTCATTGGCACGCGCGGACAGGAATCGAAGCAACGGCCTTGCGTTCGCAAGACAACTTTCACCGCAACTGTCAAAATTAATATTGCTAATCGTTTTAAAATGTAAAAATATCTTTTCCGTATAATTTTTAAATGTTAACCATTAATCTGTGTTAAATTCGGTGAATAAAAAACTTGAAATTAACAAGTTGTAAAACTTTAAAGATATTTTAAAATAATTTTAAATTATTGTGTTTAATTGGCTGCCGACTGTCCTGTTTTCGATTCTCGCATCGTACAATGAAATCTATGTACATCGATATAAAAAATAATGTATATGACACCCCTTTCCTCCGTCTTAGTTCCTTCCCTTTTTCTTCCCATTTCGAAAGGCAGGTAAAGCACCTCCGATTCAAATGCTGTATATTATGTCCACTATTTACCATCAATTAAGCCATTTGCTGATCTGGAGACAGCCCTGCCCTCACACCCGCCATTGCATATATATATATATATGTATTATATTGTATGTTTGTGCTGGGCTGGAAGGCCAGAGACACTGACATACCCCTTTCGACCTCCCTGGGAACGAAAGGGGAGCTTAATAGCTTATCATCTTGAATACAAAAAAGTAAACTGTACCTTGTATTTATTACTCTCTTATATTTGTATTTATATATTTATATTGTAAGTTTATAGTTATTGATAAGCACCGTCCATATCTATCGGATCTTTCATCTCCTAACCGTTGTCTGGAAGATATCACTTAAAGCGTTAAGACCGCCAGTTATATCGCCAATTTTACGTGTTTCTTCTATGATTACTTTATTCTTTTTTTCTATTTTTCTCGTTTGTTTTTTTTTGTATCCTGTTTATTACATGGTGTTATAATAAAGAGTTATTATTATTATTGCAACTCTTGTGATCCAGGATCAACAGTGGCACGCCTTTAGTGATATTTAGCATTGAAGCTCAGCGTGTCTCCGGGAATATCTAACTTGTCTATAACCCGCAACGAAATTAATCTACCAGTAAAAATATTTAGGTGTAAACTAGAAGGTGTTCAACATATTTTAGTCGACTTTCCTCCGTAGTAAGGCATTGCTAGTCTGCTGGACCTATGCAATAAAAACGTATTTTATAACAATGTTTTTAATCCCATTTTATTCACTCGTGAAACACAGAGACCTTGACTTTTGAATGCAGTCTAAAACTTTCATTTCGTCAGCTAGTACAGAATAAAAGAGTCATTTGCATACATTGGCTTACGTTGCGAGCTCGCCCACAAACATAATGGTTTTTATTGCATCTAGTTTTGATTTCTCCTATGTTCTTAAATCTCACAGCCTCCGTGGCGCAGTTGGTTAGCATAGGCTGGGAAACGAGAGGCCTTGATTTCAAGGCGCTGAAACATGTTTTTGCGAGCCAGAAGTTTCAGGTCTGGATTTGAGAGACCGAAAAGTCTCGTACTTTCTGACATAAGACTTGTATTTTAAACCTTTTACCGTTAATTGAACTTTTTAAACATATTTTTACCATTCATACATGTCACATCATCCTATAAGGATATTAGAAATTATGAATCACTAAAAATATCTAGTATGAAAGCCAGAAAAGTTCTGGAGTGGAGGCCACGTACTGGCAAGCGCAGTGTCAGACGACCTGGTTAAGGTTACAGGAAATCGCTGGATGCAGGCCACTTCCAACAGGTCAATGTTTAGATCCTTGGGGAAGGCCTATGTTCTGTGACTTCCAGTGGCTGAAGAGAGAGAGAGAGTATGAAAGCCACACGTTCAGTAACAATCTATAGTAAACTCTAATAAAGCCTGAGTCACGGTAAGTGAAAGGTAATATAAAACGGTATGACACAGTGCAATGAAACAGCCAATAAACAGCATTATAAAATTTCTCAACGTTCACTAACTTACACACGTAACTAACTTATTCACGAGAGCCTTGCGTATAGAACCAGTAGTGAATTGAGAGCCCGCGAGTTCGATTCCCGCACGGAGAAAACAGTTTATGTGGTTCATAAATATTTCTTTTTGGATTTTGCGATGCCCTGTGGCGTACCTTGGGAGAGGCCTAGGTCCAGTAGTGGACTGCAAAGGGCTGATGATGATGTTGCGCTGTCTATTTCGTCTAAAGTATGAGGTCGCAACATTTTTAGGAATAAAAACTTGCATTATCTCACAGAAAATCAACGGCATTTCTGGCGTGTTTCGTTCAGTGAGTGAGAGCCGAGGCCCAATACTTTTTGTCATTTCCCATTTTAAAACGTCATCAATGCATCTAAAATCCAAGTATAATACATATTCATACTTACACACATAAACATTACGCATTTTGCCCGGACAGAGGTGCAACCAGGACACCCACTATTCACCTTACGTGCATAAATTCCTGACTCCGTGCTGATAATGAATAGAAAAAATCAAAATCACTTTCCTCGACTCGGGATTCGAACCCTAGACCTCAGCTTTGTAATCATACCATAGTACAACTGCGCATTGAGGCAGTCGAGGCAGTGGATATTCATGGGTGGCAGCAATCACTCGTCATCAGGTGACCCGTTTGCTCGTTTGCCGGATTTACGCAATAAAAAAAGTATACAATGTATTTACTAGATCACATCACGGTAAAGCCACATAAATGTTATATAGCCTAGTATATGGCCACGGTACATTCTTTGGTATACCGCTATCCAAAATTAGGTTAGTAACATCATAAAATTAACGTGTTTCATATTAACTGGAAAGGTTGGGTGACAAGGTATTTTTCAAATGCTCTTTAGACGAGGAGTTTGGCATGACAAACTGACATGTTTTATACACTATTTGTTATGGCGTGATAAAACAATAGAAATTTTAGGTAAAATGCTTTATGTGTAATTATTTATGCATATTTTGTAGATTGAATCGGGAGAAAAGTAATCAAAAGTACCCTGAACCGACGGACATGCATGAAGAGATTGATGAATGTGGATGAAGCGAAAGTAGTATGTCAGGATCGAGCAAAGTGGCGATCCATAGTCTCTGCCTACCCCTATGGGATACAGGCGTGACGATTATGTATGTATGTATGTATGAATCGGGAGAGTCGAAAATATTTTAATTTTATTATAAACAAATCTAATCTATAGTAGAACGCTCTTTTAAGTAATAATTTCTTTACCCAATCCAATCCATCAGCCAAAGAAAGTCCACTGCTGAACATAGGCCTCTCCTAATGATTTCCACAGTGACCTGTTGGAGGCAGCCTGCATCCAGCGACGAATATAGCGAGTTTCTGTATAGCATCAAAGAATAGTAATAGTGTTAATTGTCTCTTGCTGTGTCATGTCATGCGACCTTGCTCAAAATACATATAATGACAGCATTAAGGTCATGAAACTATGGACATCACTAGTATCACCTCTGCTTGATGCTTGGGGATACAGGCATGAGTTTATGAATACAGGATGGATAATTAAGTAGCTCGACCGAACAGCCTATCGTATTACCTACTTAGTACTTATCAGAACTTTACTCAATGTTCATATACTAAAGCTAATCACTCTGTTTAATCCAATGTTAGACGCCAGCTGCGAAACGAGAGGCCGCGGGTTCGATCCCCGCACTGAGACAAATGTTTGTGGAGCCCACAAGTATTTTTCTAGAGTCTGGGTGTTTGTAAGACCGAAAAGTCTCTCGTAGTGTCTGATACTCTCGACACAACACTTAATTGATCTTAATGTGGGGTCAGGATTCAGGGTATGTGACTGTTGGGTGCATTTATTTATTTATTTAATTTGCTAATAATAAAATATGCCGCAAATCAGCATAAAATAATCTCGAACACCACAACCAAAGAAAGGTATAAACAAACTGCACCGTTACATCTAATCTATAGAATTATATTCCGTTTGTTATTGGCGACCTTAAAAAACATTGCGGTTTTCCACTCAGACGCTTGGGTGCAAACTGGTAAACTATCCGGTATTCTATGTAGGATAATGTTTTCGTAAAGACTTGCATAATATTTCTATAAATTTATAGTAGCAAAAATATTTTTGGACTTAAATGTAGCTAATTGTCTTTCAAAAAATACTGGCTGATAATTGGTCAAATTCAAAACTTGTTTGTGTCCCTTTATCTCGATTTTTTATTGACAAAAATGGAACCCATTGGTTGGTTTAAAAAAAATAATAATGACGGATAAACATTTTCACCCAGACAATAAGATAGGTTGCATTCAATTTAAAATTCTAACACATATTATAATATGCACACTTGGTGTATTGACACGTGATTAAAATCACTCTGCACGCTATTGTTGAGTATCGAAAACTTAAAAGCAAATAAATTGAAAATACTGTAATTATTTAATTTAAATTTTATTCCGACACGACGGAAAGATTATGTGAAATATAACAATTATTATGTTAATTTAAAGCGGCCTGCTTCCTTCCAAATCGCGGAACGACGGAAGCCCTATTATCAATATACAATATTGTCATATTGATTTACATGCAAATGAATGTTTTTTTAAAGGAACCATGTGTTAATTATCGGCGTGACAACGCATTGTGTCGGGAAGCGCTGAAACTATTCTACCGCGTAATCAATTCGTGCATTGCTGGAAAAAAACGTCTATCAGGCATGTAATTAAATTACGAACACAGCGGAAGCATGTGATTGTTTTAACCCGCATCAACCGTTGTGGTCTTGTAGACCCATATGTTTTTAAAACACGGGAAAAACGGAAGATTTTTATATACTTATAAAACTCAGGACTATAATCATTATCAAGCGGGACTTTTTATCTTAATTTGTCTTTATTTAATGATATCAAGTTATTGAGCTATTATACTAGAGGGGACACTGCAAACAAAATGTTTGTAACAAAAATGAACGGTACCGTACCGCTCCTTCAGTTTCTGTCTCTGTCACGCCTATGCATTAATATCATATTCGTTCCCGCTTCCCTGAGTTTCCATGTGCACTCACACGTGAATCCTGTACTACAACAATACGCAGAGATGTTGTTCTCGATGTCCGCTCTAGTAAAATATTTCAATGTATCAAATAGTTTAAAAATCATGTTCATTCATAAGTGTAACATAGAGGATAGAACGGAAAGATTCACAGACCACAATTCAAATAATATTATAATGTTAGGTGAATGAACTCACTTTCATCCACTATCCATTCCAATCATTATTACGCGTGGTCTTTCAGACCCCAGCTACTTAATAAATTTCTTTACTATTGCAGAGGGTTAAGACAATATATCGAGATCATATCGTCAGTAATTGTTACTGAGCAGCAATATTAATGTATTGGTGTCGTTTTAATTTTAAATCGTTTAAAAAACTGTAATGAGCAAGTAAGCTACGCTTTAATATGCTCCAATGGAATGTTGAACTACGATTTATTAGCTTATTTTTCTTAAGAACATGGGTGGTATGATAAAATAAATAGACTTTTTATTAAGCCAGTTTTGATAGAGAATCTATAATCGATATAATTTTCATAGAAAACTAAATTGGAGGAACAACTTTGCTGTCAATATAGTTGGGAGTACTGTTGTCCTGCAATGTTAAGAAGGCGAGATTGTATGAGTCCAATACGGTTATATATGCCCCCCCTCCCATACATTCAACATCCAGACTTGAAAGTTGCCAATTTCTTTAACCTTCAAGTTTTATTTAATTTAGATGGTGACCACTTATCATATGCGGCACATACATTTGCCTTAAACTACTCGTATAAAAGTTCAGGTTCAACTCAATTGAACACTGTATAAACTTTCCCATTAATACTGTTAATGGGATGTGTTGAGTATCATCAAATTAATTAGAAAAAAGTTTATTTATCTGAAAGTTAACGACGCCAGTCAACCGCATCTCGCGCCACTCGCTCGGTAAAGATAAGCGTCCACAACGCACATGATTTGTCCAATTATTTAACCATCATAATCAGTATATTAAAAGTATTTATAGTACCTTTTTTGTATAGTTATTTACTTTTGTGAACAGTAGTTATAGCCCAGTGTTTTGCTTACTTTATAAAGTACGCCGCCGTATCTTCTTTCTTCGCATGAATTTTCAAACTTGAATATCAGACACGAAATATCACAGATCCTTATTTATTTTAACACCTCTATTTACTTAGAATAGAGGTAAAAAGCAGCAAGCGCATACGAGATGAAATATCCAATCCAATCCATCAGCCAAAGCTAGGCCACTGCTGAACATAGGCCTCTCCTAATGATTTCCACAGTGACCTGATGGAGGCAGCCTGCATCCAGCGACGTCCCGCGACCTTTATCAGGTCGTCTGACCACCTAGTGGGTGAACGTCCCACGCTGCGCTTTCCGCTTCGTGGCCTCCATGACATATACTACACCCAAATAATGTAAAAAATAAAATACCTAAATAATCGTGAGAAGTATGCCAGTCTCTGTGGATAGACATGTTTATAAACTAATGAGACTTTAATGGACACTTACCCTAACCGCGCATTAAAAGTTCTCAGTTAGCTTTCACGGTTGTCTACCCGTTTTCTTAACATTCCACTCCATAACAACACACTCTTGATGTATTCCGTATAGCTTACTAGCTCTTACATCCGGCTTTGCTCGAGTTCAATTATTTTTGAGTCAATTCATCAGAAAGTATGAAATAAATTTGCCTATAAAACGCTTTAGACTTAAAATATATTATGACTGTTTTGCTCCAAAAGTTGAAATTTTATTTTAATATAACACAACCTTGAACATGTAATTTTTATAGGTTATACCTATAAGTCTCATAACATTAAATATTGACTGGTTAAAAAAAAATCTGACGAATTGAGAACCTCTTCCTTTTTGAAGTCGGTTAAAAATATCCATCAAATTAAAACGCAAATCAGCGGTATCTGCCCAGAAATCCTCTTGCCTAGAAGATATCTGAATGGTATGAATACCAAAAATAGAATTACTTTCACATTTACAATAATAAATTTATAATGCAATCAATGGAAAACCAAGTATTTTGAACACCTATTATAAATTCAAATACTAAAATGGCTTTCACCAGATTGGCAATATTATATTAATGATTAATAATAATCTTTGAATAAAACATCATAGTCTAGTGGAAACATTCGGAAGTCAGATCATAGATTCAATTCCCGAGCCGACCTTTTTGTGTGAGTTTGAAAATCACCGAAAGAAACATACAAGCTTACATTGTTTTAAATAATCAGTTTTCTGTAGAACACTCCGATTAAGCTGACCAATTTGTACTATATGTTTAACGACTTAGATCAAGACTACCACTATAACTATCTCCAATTCAATTGTTAAATCTCTTTCTCTCTCTCTCTCTCTCTCTTCAGCCCCAGGAAGTCCACTGCTGAACATAGGCCTCCTCCATAGATTAAATAGCTTAAGCTGTATCTGTACCTGCATCAGTCTATATTCTTCCCACTGCAGTGCACGGACCTAGTGCGGGTTGGCGGACTTTACATACCGTAGAAATTCTTTAAAATCGCTACGGTATGCAGATTTCCTCACGATGTTTCCCTTCACCGTTAGAGTGTGTGGTGATTGAGTATCAGTACTCACATAACTCCGAAAAGTCAGAGGTGTGCTCTAGGATTTGAACCCGCGACCACCGTGAACATGTTGGTAGTCGCGTCTGGTTCGTTACCAACAAGCCACGACGCACTTCCACAGGTTAATAAATAGTTAATAGCAAATAGCTTCCAATACCTTAAAAAAATATTAAAATTGCTCTCCAGATAAACTTAAACAGGTGATTAAAATAGAAATCAAACCCCCATAAATACCCCGCTTGATAGCACAAGATAGTGACCGCACTGTGCAGTTAGCCTAATAGGAAACACAGTAGGCCGACCAACGCCATTGAACTAAAAACTCCACCTGTAATGTATAACACTAGATGTGGCATTTGTCACGTTTCTATGATACTGTTTTTTTATTGCTATTAATTATTGATAATATTGTATGGTGAAATGACGGAATAAATTCTTTTAATAATGTACAAAATATCATGTTTGGTTTTTCGTTCTTTCGTCACGTAGAAGTCGTGTGATTAATATGGAAGTTTCTGCAGAGCGCAGGTAATCGCATTCTTTTTAATTAGGTATTATATGTTATGGTATAGTATAGTAGTATCTTTATGGAGGTAGGGGAATTAATTACACCTAAAGACGTCGGACCTGACTGAAAAAAACTAACAAAAATCTTAATGAATTTTAGTTAAATCGATCTTGTTGACCCAAAACTATAAATCAATCGGCGTTCTTTGAAAATTGTCTGATTCTAGAATAGACCCTTGCTCAGTATTGGGGCATGTTATACTGGTATAGAGATTACTCTGTGGCGTAGTTGGTTAGGCGCCGACTGTGAAACGAGAGACCGCGGGTTCGATCCCCGCACCAACACAAATGTTTATGAGGCCCACAAACATTTGTGTCGGGTCTGAGTGTTTGTGAGACCGAAAATTCTCTCGTAGCTTCTGATACCCACGACACAAGACTCGAACTTAGTGTGGGGCCAGGCCTATATACGTGACTGTTGGGTGTATTTAATTATTTATTTATAAACTACTCCATAAAAATTACCACATCCGCAAAACCAAGCCCCGTTAGCTTACCAATGACCGTCTCATCGCTAGTGGGCGCTTCGTGGGCAGGTCCAAGGCAGGGCCGCTCTATATAACTCAATGCCTGCCTTATACGTTAAACATTGTAATCAATAGATTACAAGTAATAATTTATCGCTCTGGTGTAAATTATCGCTTTAAATATTCAGTTGCCCGTTGGTTTGCTTCTTTGGTATTTCATTTATGTATATCTGTCATATAAGGGTGCTACAACGGTATGATTGCAAAGATGAGGTGCCGAGTTCGAATCCTGGGTCGGGCAATATGATATTGGATTCTATTCAATAGCCCAGAGTCAGGAATTTGTGCCTGATATGGTGACATGCCCGCCCCCTGTCATTTGTGGGATGGAACATACAAGGCGAAACGTGGGTGTCTTTGTAGCAGCTCTGCCTACCCCTTGTGGGAAAAAGGCGTGAATGTATGTATGTTTCTTTTTATTAAATCCATTATCAAAGACACGCAACTGCCTTCAGATACTAATGCAAGCTATCAAGCTAACTGATGTGGGAATACAATGCAACAAACTTCTCATTAAATTATTTATATCTGATAATAAATCAGTAACAACAATTATCGTGTACAGAACAATTAACCATTTACAAAGAATGTATTGTTTGCTGCTTGAGTGCCCGCTGATTATTATGAAAAATATTGCTATCCGACAGGTTAACTTAATAATTGTTAATGCATGTCGGATGTCTTGTTAACATGTGTATCGTATGTAGACAAATGACTTTGAGATTAATGTGTTAATTTGAACAATAAAAGTGAAAGTATTTTATAATTATAATATCGTTAGCTTTAATTACGAAGTGATACGTTGGGAGCAAAACCGCGTATCGAAGAGGAATAAATCTTTTAATAAAAATGCACCCAACAGTCACATACATAGTACTGACCTCACACTAAGATCGAGTCTTGCGTCGTGGGTATTAGACACTAAGACAGATTTTTCGGTCCCACAAACAGCCAGACCCGAGACAAATATCTGTGAATTACACAAATATTTGTCTCGGTGCGGGGATCGAATCCCCGGCCTCACATTTCACAGAGCGGCTTGAAAGTCTTAAACCCCATTAACACGGGGAGAGTTTTTTGCCCCGAAGATACGATGATCGTAAGGATAAAAAAAATTGCATCGTGTAAACATTTATCAAAACACGATAGCCTACAGCGATTATCTCACGCGATAATCGCATACGATTCTTGCTGCAAGAAACTCTTTCCGTGTAGTTGGCGCTTTATTATGCCGGCCCTTTGGGCTAAAATATACAGAAGAAGTCGTAAGTATTATAAAAAGCCCTTGTGTACTGTACTGTGCTGTATCAGCACATACACGTCCCACTGCAGGGCACAGGCCTCCTCTACAATCGAAAGTATGATTGAGAGGGAGCTATTTTGCACACAATAAGCAAAAGAGCAAGATGCTTTTCCAACGACAAATAATAGATACTGCTCATACGTATTTATGAAAATGGGGAATCGTAAGTAAGTTACTAGATTTCGTTCAATACACATGTATCAACCCATATATGCTTCACTGCAGTGCACGGGCCTCCTCTACAATCGAGAGTACAATTGAGAGTGGTTAGGCCATATAGTCCGCCACGCCGGCCCAGTGCGGGTTGGCATTCAATACACGTGGAAAGTTTATTCAATATTTTCAAACTTATTTATTTATGCTCTTTATTGTAAATATCTGGTTATTTTCAAGCCAACTGTATTTATTTATTTATACTCTTTATTGTAAATATCTAATCGTAGTTACAAAACAAAATCCAAACACATCTACACAAACAAAACGAAACGCTGCAAAATTTACTTAATTCTAGTTTACTAAGCAGCTCATATGAATCTGACGCTTCGTTCATAAATAAACCAACTTGTAACTTTTGTAATAATCACGATATTGTCAACTGGTTTTGAAAAGAGCAACACTAGAGTTTCTAGCCCGTTCTTCTCTAGTGAAAACCGCTTTTCGAACTAGATGGTAGAAAAATTACTGAATCTAAATAACATACATAAACACACGCCTTTTTCCCAGAAGGGGTAGGCAGAGGTGCTACCAGAACACCCACGTTTCGCCTTGTATATTCCGTCCCACGATGTGATAGGGGGCGAGCCTATCGCCATATCGGGCACAAATTCCTGACTCCGGCCTGATAATGAATTGAAGAATCCAATATCACTTTGCCCGACCCCGGATTCGAACCCGAGACCTCAGCTTTGCAATCGTGCCGTAGTACCACTACGCCACCGAGGCAGTGAATCTAAATAATGTTGAACATTTTAATGGATTCAATAAATAATTTCATTTTCATTTTCATAAAAATTATCTGACGTTTTCCATACAAACAATTTGTATTGTTACAAATATTGTCACAATTAAATGGCAATTAGCAAACACGTTGCGTTGTCATTGAAAACATTGTGGTGCGTTTAGCGTTTTGCAATATAAACACGCATAGCAGATTTTCAACGGTCATTATTTTGTTATTCCCTTTTTCGAAACATTCTAGCAATGTATTACAAAATTGATTTATTTTGAAAGCAATAAATGTCGATAATGTGCGCGTGTTGTTTATTGTAAACAGTTATCAAGGCCGGAGTCATCGTTCATGATTAAATAAATACATTAAAAAATTACTTTTATAGTCTAAACTGATTAATGAGCTGTGTTGTGGACCTTGGGAGAGGCCTATATCCAGCAGTGGCCTGCAACGGGCTGATGATGAATAATTAATGTCTTAAAAAAGTCACAGGAGCGGGTCTGCAATGTGTGCCTGTATGAACTCTGCCACCTGTAATCAGGGGTAGAAAAAATACCACACAGCTTCGAAGATACAGTTAATAGCTGGAGTTTTGTAGATCCAGCAGTGTATAATTTTAGTTTGATGATAATGACAGCCTCCGCGGCGCAGTTGGTTAGACGCCGGCTGTGAAACGAGAGGCCGCTGGTTCGATTCCGGCACTGAGGCCAATGTTTGTTTGGCCCACAAGTATTTGTGTCGGGTCTGGGTGTTTGTGAGACCGAAAAGTCTCTCGTACTTTCTGATACCTAAGTGACAAGACTTAATTGATCTTAATTTGGGGCTCGGAATATGTATGCGACTGTTGCGTGTATTTATAATTATTTTTATTTATTTATGAAAGCTATTACATCTAGAAACTTCGCAACTACCATAACTTTTGCAAAGTGCTGTTAATAATGGGCACCTCCTGTCTACCGCTTTGAACTTATGCGTGACGAATTGTTTTTGTAGCGCAAGCCATCTTTGAATAGTTATTAAACCAAAATTGTACACTCACTCCAATCTCCATTCATCTTATTCAACCAGAAGCAGGTGGAGCTATACACGGCCTGACAAACGGTACATAACATTGCAGTACATAACGGATCTATCGATATCGCGACAAAAAATAAGCACAATCATTACTCATACAAAATTTGGTGCGACTGTATAGGTGTTTGGTGACTCTTAATGTGATATTTATTATACATACATAAACTCACGCCATTTTCCCAGAAGCGGTAGGCAGAGGTCCTGCCTGGACACCCACATTTCGCTGTATGTTCCGTCCCATTATGTGATAGGGAGGCTATCGCCATATCGGGCACAAATTCCTGACTCCGGGCTGATAACGAATAGAAACATCCAATATCACTTTGCCCGACCCGGTATTCAAACCCGAGACCTCAGGTTTGTAATCGTACCGTAGTGCAACTACGCCACCGAGGCAGTGTAATATTCATTAATATTTATATTACTAGATAGTATATTGATATCCTACTTATAAAGGCTTCATATTTGAGGAAATTGTAATTCAACATATCGTTGAATTTCTATTTAAAAAAAAAATAACTTGGTAGAGCTATAGTACGAATAAGTCGGCTCAACAAGGTTGATACCACTGTTTTATAAAAAAGACATGAAGTAACAGCTTTTCTATTGCGTTTCGTTCGATTAATGTTATTACCGAAGGTACTATAGCTGATGGCAAGGTTTATCCAGCGTTTCTGCTTGATAGTGACCTTCATATACTATAGTAGAAAAATTGTCATAACAACGTACAGTGTCGTATTTCGGATGGTCCGATTACATCCCAGCGAGAGATAACCATCACGTACCCGTAGATGCTCTATTTCGATTATACTGCACTTATTATCAGATGCTTGTAGTTGCTTTTTCGTGTCAGTTTAAAAAATACAAGCCCTGATCTATGAATGCGTAGAACTTACAAATCAAAGTTAAATAAAAAAAATACTATACCTTCTTATATCCTCACGTGCGTGGCACTTACGCACGTTGATTTAACAACAATTGTCTCGTTTTTTCCTGTTAGCCAAACGACTTGATCAAACTTTATTGACAAGATAATTAAGCCATAGTAACGGTCTGTAAAAAATCTTCCGGAAACAAACAGAATCGAACGCACAACCTTTCGCAATATTCTGAACCTAAACCACAAGTTCTAAATAACATCAAGGTTAGAATAAAGAATGCGGATGCTTTGAACCAATCAATCATTGTTATATGAGCGATTATGTCGTACGGCACTGATATTATACTTCTTGTGTACAGAGTATATAATATTATAGTGGTAATCATGTACATAGGTAACAGTATATAAATTAAGAAGGGGTAGAGCCACGCTGTTGTCGGTCACGACTCAGTATGAACGGGCAGGTTCGTCCGGGGTGATCCTGTCCCACAGAAGATCAACGTTAAGCGTCTGGTGAGTGAGACTGCCGGATACCCAATACCTCTTTCCTCTTCCCATCATTTTTTTCTTCCCACTTCCCTCTCGATCTGATGGGCTGGCGACACATCCATAATCCAAGCGTTGTGAATGTTCATGGGCGGCAGTGATCACTTATCATCAGCTGACCTGCTTGCTCGATTGCCGGACATATGCTGTAAAAAAAATTATTAAGAAATAAAGTTGCAAGTAGATACAGGCCATTTGTCAAATGTCGCTACGAAAACCTTTGAACAGGCCCTTATTCAAAAAAATACTTCTTGTAGTTGATGAAAGTGAGAGACAGTAGAAATACTTAGAATAAAAAACCTTATATTTTAATATTCGTCATTTTACATAGGCTCCACAAAGGATTGTCATAGTGACGTATTGGATATGTCCTGTATTCAGTGACTTCTGGCGACCTTCGCCATGTCGTCGTCGCGGGCTAAAGACAAGGTAGACATGCCCGGAGAGATTCAGTACTCGGTGTCATTTAAATGCTTGTCTCTATTGATCCTAGCTTACAGGTGTTGTTATTTTGAATGTAAGGGCGGGGCAGTCTTCGGTTGACCTTCATTAGATCGTCCTTACTTTATGAACGATAGACATTTCTATTAGACTATTTACTAACCTCATTTATCAATTTCAATTAACCCCCTTATTCATAGCCAGTTTTAAAACCTATTTTAACTATCGAATTTTTTGTCTTCTTCCAATCCAATCAAATCCATCAGCCAAAGGAACATAGGTATCTCCCAATGATTTCCACAATGACCTGTTGGAGGCAGCCTGCATTCAGCGACGTCCCGCGACCTTCAACCCTTCTTCGCTCAAACTGAATTCCAGAGTCGATCGAAGGAGAAAAACAATCGATAACTAAAATAGGTTTTAAAACTGTCTATCAATAAGGCTGTAACTGTTTATTCCAAAAATAGCATCTAAACCTTTATCAAACTGAATTAGAAGTTCAAACGTGCTTCAAACAAGTCATGATCACCAAGTCAAAACATCTCATGACTGTTAAGTACACAGGTTCATCACGCGAGCCCACATTCTCAGTACGGCGGGTTGAAAGCGTGGGAAGGACGCGCGTACCACCGTTTCTATTATTGTGCATTGATGGAAAAACTATCGATGTTTGTTAATATGTTGCGTATCCTGAGTGCGCAAATGGTTACACACATAGCCCCGATTATCTCGTCGAGAAAACGCAAAAAAAATTACATATTACGGATTATAGGTACTACTTTATAGGTAATGAAAAGTTTGTCATGAAACTAATTTGTCTTAGCATTGACGTATTTTCGCAACAAGTTATTTTAGTGTTCGTTATTAATATATCTTTACTTAAACGTAACCTCGCGTCAGTGTAGGTAATCAATGCTAGAAATATTTCTAAAATGATAACTCATTAGTTCGACGAAAAAATATATTCAAAAATCAAAAACTTTATACATGATCGTATCTTAATCTCAAAACTGCATTACCCAATCAACAATAACCAAGGTCCTGTTAATAAAACAGAACATAATGTCCATTACGTGGCCATATTAATTACAATAACATTAAGTAATATCGCTTTACAGTGTGCATTACACAAATTGTTTGGCAACGTGTCGCGTTTCTTGGCCTTGCCCTGCAATTTGTAACTATACACAGAATTGTAAGTCATTGAGCTGGTATGTGGCATATTGTCATTGTGTACATGTTGTTGACTTGATTTAGATTTTATTATGCTCAATTTTTGCTGTGTAAAAAAAAATCCACAAACCCACTACGTGGTCAGACGAGCTGGTAAAGGTCGCGTGACGTCGCTGGATGCAGGCAGCCTCCAACAGGTCGCTGTGGAAATCATTAGGAGACGCCTATGTTCAGCGGTGCACTTCCTTTGGCTGATGGATGGATGATGGATGAAAAAAAATCGGTCGAATTGAGAACCTCGTCCTTTTTTTGAAGTCGGTTAAATAGGAGCAAATGAGCAAGCAATTTGAGTAATGGGAAAGACTATCGTTTATCAATTGTCAATACTGATGCATCAAAGGTTCTATCTATTTGACATTGACGAAAATATTGCAATATCTAAATAAATAAATATACCCAACAATTACAATTTACACACATAGTCATAACATTCAATTAATGCCTCGTGGAAATCAGAAACTACAAGAGAATTTCTGGTCTCAAAACACCTAGACCGGAAACAAATATTTGTGGCCCTTGGCTATTTTGACTGCCCCAGCGGCGTAGTTCTACTACGGTATGATTACAAAGCTGAGGTATCGGGTTCACATCCCGCGTCGAGCAAAGTGATATTAGATTTTTCTACTTATTACCAGCCGGTAAATACACGGCGAAACGTGGATGTTGGCACCTCTGGTGAACCCTTCTAGGAAAAAAGGCGTGAATTTATGTGTGTAATATATTTTCTTTACTGCTACTACAATGTGACTATATTGCAATTGTACGCAAGTCTAGGGCACGACCATTGGTTAAACACTTTCATGTTACCATGTCGGGTTTTCCACTATCGTGTGCGGCGGCCGTTACCAAAGCCTATAGACTTACAAATGACTGTTCGGTCTTTCTCCGCTCTTAGTTAAAGTAATTGACACAAACCACATGCAATAAGCTATTTAATAGGTATAATTTTGGATCTACCTATAGAACAGTTTGCTGGCTCACATCTTGCCTCCTTCCTATAACCTTGAGACCTTTAAGTAAGGTCGGAAAAGCAATTTAGTTAGCCGCCATAATTACATTAAATGAGATACTTATATCAGATGACAATCTGTCCCCAGTTGGTGCAGAAATAATTTCAATCCATTGCACACAAACATTTGTGTTGGTGCGGGGATCCAACCCGTGGGCTCTCGTTTCACAGTCGGCGTCTAACTAACTACGCCACGGAGGCTGTCAAATAATGAATAGAAAAATCCAATATCACTATACCTGACCCGGAATTTGAACCTGAGACCTCAGTTTTGGAATTACCGTAGTACATCTGCTCCACCGAGGCAGCCTAAAATGAACTTTAATACCTTCAGAGTTATAGTTCGTTTTACAGTATTATCAGACGTAGAAAAAAACGGTTTCGACTAACTTCTAGTATTGTGCGGCGCTGTGCCCTTCTCACACATTACAAAAGTTACATATTTATATTCTCACTACTGCAATACATTGCGACTGTTCAACATATTTCGAGTCCGTTTTTGGCGCCTTTTTCCTATCAAATCAATCCAATCAAACAGCTAAAGGAAGTCCACTGCTGAACATAGGCCTCTCCCAATAATTTTCACAGTGACCTGTTTGCCATACAGTGCCTTAATAATTATATCCTTCATTGGTATGAGACTAAAAAAATTACAACATAAAAACAGATGATTTGTGACGTCACTTGGAATTTCCAATATCAAGGCGTTGCCAGAGACGACCTTTAACCATACAAATTAGTTTCAAATTCCTCATAATACATTAATTCCCATAATCATAGTCAACCTTTTTTTTTTTTTTTTTTTTTTTTTTTTTTTTTTTTTTTTTTTTTTTTTCTCGCGGGGAAAATCCATTTACGGACCATCCCACCCCCGAAGGGGCGAGGGTGTGTCGGACTCACCGGCGCCTTCCGAGCCCAGCGAGATGTTGGGCCGCCCGTGGATGTGGACGGGCGGCCGCTGGGTCGGGTCCCTACCATAAGCTACGCGCCGAAATACCGACTAAAAACCCCGCGTCGGCCACCATCGGTGCACTTGAGAGACGGCCCCGGGATACCGATGAACGGACGCGCCAGGACCGCCTCTTTGTGCACCGCCGCTTTAGCGACGCGGCGAATGACGCGTGTAGCGTCACGTCTCGGGGGCCGCCAAGGTAGGGACGGCGGCCCCGCGTGGCCTCTGCGGCGCCGGGTTAGTTGTTGTCCCGGCGCCTCCTACGTCTCCTGTAGCGACGAGCGGGATCGGTCTGCTCCCGATCCCGCTCAGCGCTCTCCTTCTGCGACATGACACGTTCGCAGAAGGAGAGCATGGCTCGCCACGAACTCCGGCTGCCGACCATGGCGGCGACCACGGCCGGCAGCGATAGGTCGCTTCCTACGACCGCGATGAGAGCGCTGCGCTCCTCGTCCCAGGCTGGGCACTCCTCCAGCGTGTGCTGGGCCGTGTCCTCACGGCAGTTGCCACAATGGTGGCACACGGCGGACTCCTCCGCTCCGGCTATACGACACAGGTACGCACCGAAGCAGCCGTGCCCGGTGAGCACCTGCGTCAGCCGGTATGTCGGCGCACCGTGGCGCCTGTCCAGCCACTGTTCGAGGACAGGTCGCACTGCCGCGACGGTCCTCGCACCAGCACTAGGGTTCTCCAGCCTGGAACGCCACTCCTCCACAGCGGTCCTGCGGAGGGAGGCCAACATGGCCTCGACCTCTCTGGGGATAGTCAACCTTAACCTATCATATTATGTACAGTCGGTTGCAAAATTACTTTTAAACATCCATAATGGAGTAGATAATTTATAGTTTGTACTCTAATTTATTATATTAATTATGACAGCCTCCGTGGCGCTATTGGTTAGACGCCGGCTGTAAACCAGAGGCCGCGGGTTCGATCCCCGCACCGATAGAAATCTTTATGCGACCCACAAATATTTATTTCAGGTCTGGTTGTTTGTGAGACCGAAAAGTCTCTGGTAGTTTATAATAGCCACGATACAAAACTTAATTGATTTTATTGTCGGGTCGGTACTAAGTATGTGACTGTTGTGTGCATTTATTTCTACATTTTCACGACATAACGATTAAAGTTATTGGAGAGAAAATCAAAATGGAAATAATTTACATCCTGGTTAGAAGAGTATAGGCTCGGCTCTTCATGAGTGTTAACTCACAGTCTTGACCCAACATTAAGATCAATTAATTCTTGTGGATATCAGATACAAAGAGAGCCATTTCGGTCTCACAAACACCCAGACTCAAGACAAATACTTGTGGGCCTCACAAATATTTGTCTCGGTGCGGTGATCGAACCCGCGACCTCTCGTTTCATAGCCGTTTTCTAACCAACTGCGCCACGGAGTCTGTTGACGTAAGAAACATAAATTTGCTCACAATCTTACACATGAACAATACTAATGATTAGTCAATACGAAAGAAAATAAAAAACTCAACAAGCGAAGGCATTAAAAAGACTTAATGTTATACCAGCGATTGCAAAATGTGTTTTAATGAGACAGTCTGGATATTGCGTTATTTAAACTTTGATCGATAATTTATAGCCTTGATTGAAAGGAGACTAATAAAATGCTATCTATACGCGGTATTAAATTTGCGATGTTACGATGAAAATATCATTGCACTTTTAAATATTCAACTATTTATAAATTACTTTCCCAGAACGACATCAAATTATTTCCTGAGATTGAGTATTAAAAGAAAGTTTATTGACTAATTGTAAACAAATGTCAATACAGTGACATCTAGCTGAACAATGCTACACTACCTTGTAATTAAACCCGCTTCTTAATACATACAGCTGTTCTATTCTATTGTCAACGAGTTAAAAGCCATTTACACGAGGAGAATTTCTCGCGGCAAGAATCGTATGCGATTATCGCATGATGTAACCGCCATAGATTATCGTGTTCTATGTTTACACGATGCAAGTTTTTTATATCCTTACGATAATCGTATCTTCGAGGCGAGAAGCTCTCCTCGTGTAAATGGAGCTTTAGGTTCCACTACGTTTGTCTCGTTCGAGTTTATGACATAATTTATTCTTGAAATAATTACTCTGGACTGTCAGATATTGCCTTAGTGGCGCAGTTGTACTATAATCTGATTGCAAAGCCAAGGTCTCGGGTTCGAATCCCGGGTTGGGCAACGTGATATTGGATTTTTCTTTTAATGATCAGCCTGGAGTCAGGAATTTGTGCGAGATATGGGTATGGACTCGCCCCCTGCCATATCGTGGTCGGAAAATACAAGGTGGAAAGTGTGTGGCCTGGTTGCACCTCTGTCTACCCCTTCTGAGAAAATGTATATTATGTATGTCAGAGACGCAGGTTCTTTCCAGGCAAGTAATGCAACATGATTTCCCTGCATTGGTTTTCTTCGCCGTTAAAAAGATTTCAACGATCACTATTGTTGTCATATTCTACAAATTCCTTAATCCTCCCAAAGTATCATTTATTTTCTCACTAATATCTATAAGTATATACATAATAAACAAATAAATAGCCACACACCTATTCATGATCCTGAAGTGTGTTAGAAGCAAGAAATTTCGCGAGAATTTCAGTCCCCAATACACCAACCAAGCAAAATGTATTTGTAGGACGAACACCCGCCGTTTTAATTTATAGCTGGCTTTCAACCGCACCACGGCGGATCTATCTATATTATAAGTAATAATTAAAAAAAATACACCCAACAGTCATACATAGTTCTGATCCCACACTAAGATCGAGTGTCATGGCTTCCAGAAACTACGAGAGACTTTTCAGTCTCACAAACACCCAAACCCGAAATTAATTGTGTTTCACACAAACATTTGTCTCGGTGCGGGAATTGAACCCGCAGCGCCTCTTTTCACAGTCAGTGTCAAGCCAACTGCGCCACGGAGGCTGTCAATTATATTATATTCTTCTAAGCTATGATTTTACTTAAACCCACTGTCCCAAAGTTGCACTGCAACGCAGAAAGCAGGTCCGCGCACGTCGCCTCCCAATGTTTGGGCCCATATAATCGTAAGATTAGTTGGGCCAAGGGTTGGTGGAGGGTTTGTCCCAAAGTTGATGTGTGAAGGCGGAATTCCACCTCACAAGGTCGCCCGGCAGGATCGTGACCAACCGCGAGCTAGCTATAGCTTTACTGTTCTCATTTGCAATGTAAACAGTCTTTTATTTATGAATTATTAGTCGCCACATTGACTCAGTGCCGTGGGCTTGTGGGTTTCATTCTCTGGTCAGTTATACAGGGTGTATCAAGACTGATACGGAAAACGAAGCCAGGTGGTAGTTTTAGTGATTTTAGAGACAATTAAACTAAAATTTTTGCAAAAGAAGATGATTTTTTTTCCTATCATCGTATTTGGGTAGTAAATTACAAACATTTTCCTAAAAAAATATTGTACACCCTTTTATATTTAAAGACGCTATAGTACGCAAGGCTTTAAATTATAATTTTAGTAAAAATATGGATTAAACACCCAAACACAATGATATTTCAAACATAACAAAAAAAATCGACGAATTTTTTTTGCAAATATTTTTGTTGCATCGTTTCTGTAGCCATTAAAACTATCACCTGGCTTCATTTTCGGTAGCAGTCTTAATACACTTTGTATATTGTCATCTATTGATGATGCAAATTTGTAAATAATATAGCTATATTTATATATGTTATGGCATACTATAAGGCACAAAATTCCTCCACGATTGAAGAATTTTAATCTTAATATCCCACACATTAGCCTAGTGTGAGTTAATGACAAATAATTACAATAAGTTCAAATAATTTAGTAAACAAAACACTTTTGCCATTGAGCGTATTTAATACGGATGGGATCTTGAAAATTTCGTATAAATGTTAATTGGATCACACATGAATAAATTATTTGAACAATTTCGAAAATAGGTGTGTCACGCTTATAGATTAAAGATTTTGAATATAAATACATTCAGATCTGCATTATTATAAGTACAACAGAGTTTCAAAAAATTCCAACATGTTTTCAATTCATGCTGTGATAAGCTTACTGCTTATTCATTCATAAGTAAATTCCCCAATAAGAAAATGTAACATATTCTGTCCTCAGCCACAGGTACTAGGTAGTCCACTGCTGGACATAGGCCTCCCCCATAGATCGCCACATAGATCTGTCGGAAGCCGCCTGCACCTAGCGACTTCATGCGACCTTAACCAGGTCGTCCGTCCACTTTGTGGTTGGGCGTCCGACATTTCGCTTGCTTGAACGTGGCCTCCATTCCAGACCCTTTCGGCCACAACGGCCATCAATTCTACGAGCTATGTGCCCGGCCCGTTGCCACTTCAACTTGCTAATCCTATGAGTTATGTCATTTATTTATTTTATTTATTATGTCTTTTGTGTAAACAATTTAATTACCATTAACTAACACATTACTAACAGTAGTAGCGAATCATGTAATTTTGCAACACTATGGGATGTCACAATCAAATCAACATAAAGTCACAAATTAAATATTTTTTCTTCGTACAATATCAAGGAATTGTACTCAAGTACTTGCAAATTATACCACATCACCTATCAATTTGTTGTCTGTAATTTTATTGCCACTAAGCGTGACCGCGCACTTCCTGTTACGATTAATTAAACACTACATAGACATCCTAATAATTATAGTGGCGGTGATTTCAATAGTAAATATCTACATCTTATAATATATAATAAATATATTAATACACACAACACGCACACATAGACCCTTTTTTTACAGCCTGCTTTAAAGCAGCTATCCATCTAACCTAACATAATAATAAAATAATTTTTCGTATTAAGACTGCTTCGGTGGTGCAGTTGTACTACGGTATGATTGCAAAGCCGAGGCCTGGGGTTCGAATCCCGGGTCGGACAAAGTGTTATTGGATTTTTCTAATCATTATCAGCCCGGAGTCAGAAATATGTGCCCGATATGGCGACAGGCTCGCCTCCTACCACATCGTGGGACGGAACATACAAGGTGAATTGTGGGTGTCCTGGTAGCACCTCTGCCTACCCCTTCTGGGAAAAAGGCGAGAGTTTATGTATGTATATATGTGTATGTAAGTGTATTTTCAACTATATGTTGAAGATATATTCACCTAAGGATGTACGAGTGCTTTCTCAGTCTCCTACCAAACAAGCGGACAAATTGGTACATTTTACATTGACCATTTATGATCGGCCCAATGTCATTGAGGGATTATCTCCCACTCTTTGTCGTAGGTTTAAGTCAATGGGAAAAAACGCAAAAATGTTATTAAGATGCCCATTAAGATAACCATAATATTGATTATTATGTTTTGACCGTCCTTGAATTTAATGTTTGCTGTCGTTTCATTATTTGTTATGTAATTGATGTTATTAATTATTATTTCCATGCCGGTGATCACTTACCATCAGGTGAACCCTATACTCGTTTGCCCCTTATAACATAAAAAAGGTGTCAACACTGCATTCATCTAAAGACAATGATGGATATCCCAAGACTAATTCTTAGAACAAGCAAGCAATTATATGAGTTTAATAAATAATGAATAAGATTGAATTAGTAGGGATATTCTAAATAGGATTAATATCAGGCGAAAGAAATAATGGCCAAATATTTCTAGAATAAGAAATAAGAATTTCGATCTCCAATATTACTTTACGCCACTGATGCCGGGATCACAACTGCGCCACTGAGACAGGCAACAGTTTAAAGTTTTACACAAAATCACAGTAGGAAACATCAATATAAATTCACAAAATTAATATTTTTAATATTAGCATTATAATATTATTTATCTTCTATAAAGTTAACAAAAGATGTAATCAATTACCAACATCCGTCATTCGTGAATGCTAACACATCATCTCGTCATTACATCATCAGGAAGATGTAGTCACGATTAATAACATCAACCATGCGCAAACCTTATCGTTACAATTCAAATCAATTTATCAATGCATTATCTTTCTCATTAGATTATTTGTTTTAATAGTTAAAACAAAGAAGATGTTAGCTTTAATGTCAAAGGAATACATACATAAACGTCACGCCTGTATCACATAGGGGTAGGCAGAGGCTATAGATCGCTACTTTGCTCGATCCTGACTTTAGCTTCGTCAACTTTCATCAATCTCTTTATGCATTCTCGTCGGTTAAGGGTATTTTTAACCTGGCTCTTGATCTGTTTAAAGTAACTCCGACGGTGTCGACCCCTACCGACCCCTACCGTTACCGTTTATTGGTACAAAACTGTTAAAAAACAAATTGATTTTCTTTAACTATTTACAGCATGAAAATATACCCATATTTTTTTTCTATTATGTTGATCTTATAAGATATTTATCATCGGTGTGAACATCCATCCATTTTAGTCAACATTTTACAGAACCGTTATCAGTCTTTCTCCGTCACTCTCATAGGATCCACATTCATTAGAATAGGATAGAGTATGAGCTTAACTTTTTTCGCAAGTAATAATGATGTGTCAATGAGTCACGCCTTAAAAATCTTAATTTAACACTTTATTTAGAACGGGCGTGTGATGTTTGCCATTCGCCAGTATTGCCAATGACATCTCGAAAATCAGGTGATTTGTTTATTTTTGTAATTTAGTTAGTCAAGGTTAGATCGTAGAGAATTTGCGTAACAACCGCGGTTCGGTCACTTCTTATGAAACGACAAGTTCATACGCGTCCTTCCTATGAATATGAGAGAGAAGATTAATACTTCATTTTACCCAGAGTAGTAACGCAACCATCCGCATTTCTTGTCTCCTTATGTCACTCTTCCGTTAACGGCCATAACTTTGTCGTCACTCCCACGCGGCCCAACTCGGGGATTTGTTAGTTACTGTTTACATAATACCATTAAGCAATTCAACAAACTGCGGGGTGTGAAAAAGTCATCCAAGAGGCCGGCATAATTGCCAACATTCAAACCTCATTCTTTAACTGTGTAATTACTTTGCCAAAAAAAAATTGTTGCCTCTAACTTCCATCTTTCTGCTGGACGGTCGCGCTTGAACGTGTGGCTCTATACTTCTTCAGGTCACGTACAACTAATTACAAAACGTTATGACAAAAGTATTAAAAAAAATAAAAATTAATACTTACAATATACATAAGTGCCATCACTTTAAAAAATTTGCACAGGCTGTAAATTTTATTGTAAGTACCTATCCAATTTTACTTGTATATTTTATTTTATTAATTTTGTCAAAAAATTTCCTCATGGGTAGAAGTAGAAAGGGCTGCGGCCCTGCCAGGGTTTGAACCTGGATCTTCTGATCTGTAGTCAGACGCGTTACCCATTGCGCCACAGGGCCTATACGTGATGTGTCAAAATTATGATTCAGTTAACTACTTGTGATTTATAATTATTATGTGATTTGTGATTATAGTCATCCCTCATAAACATCGACAACACTTGAATTGTAGATGCGTCGTCGGCCTTGCGAGGTCGGCTTTCCTTGGAGGGAACGGGACAGAAAATTGAAAAGGAAGACCCATGGGTATTGGGTCACCGACAATCTCAGTCACAAGGAATCACCGTAGCAAATGTGTCGCTTAACGCTGGTCTTATATGAAAAAACAAGTGTGCTTTGGACGACACGATTGAAGTAAAACTTCTTTAGCTCCATCTATATAATTGATAAAAGTTACCTTTATCACGAATTTTTACACCTCTCCTGCACCACCACATATTAATTTTAATCCCATACACAAATGTATATTAACAAACAAAAGAATACGTACCGACAATTTACCTCAAATCTATATATCTATGCACTTTAGTTTAATGTTAAAAGTCACGTACTTTTAGTACAAGTACTTTTGCCAAGAATTTTCACTTACACTTAAGTTTAATTATGACTAAATTAACTTTTTTTCTCCACAGATATAATTGAACACATTTTTGTCCAAACGTGCCCAAAGAGGTAATACATGAATAGACGGAATTATGAAAAACCCAATATTTAGGTTTCTTTTTCACTCGGTATTATTGTAAACCCAAATCTCGACACTGGCTAGTCGGAACATAAGTAAATGAGAAAATTATAGTGTGATGAAAACCCGTTTAATTTAAAGGAGTCTTCTTGAGCTAGGATATAGGATTTTTAAGATTTATCATCTTAAGATTTTACAAAATCTACCATTTTCTACACTGAATACGTAATATTTTAGTTAGCTTATATTTTAAGCTTGTCACAGCTATAAAAATTAATAATTATAAAATGAACGGTATTATTATAATATGATTATTATAAACGCGCTGAATGATACCTTTCGTGACAACAATTATACTGAAACCTTTTTGTTGGCAGAAATATCCATGTAAAAAGTGTGTAAGTCTATCAAGAAAAGCAGAGAAAAACACATTGAAGTAGTTAAAAGATTTATATTATATTTTAATTACATATTCTTACTTATGCTTCCTTGTTACTGGTATTAATACATTGTCGAGGGGCCGTGCACATGTTTATTATTTTGATACATCAAGCTAGTCGTGTTAGTATGAAAAGATATCTGAAACTACTTTATACAACAATGAAGAAAACAATATTGAGGATGAATTCGTACTTCGTTCACGGTCGGTTTCACGTCTAAGCTATTGGCTTCGGGATAACAACAATGATTTCTCAAAGTTATTGCATACACGGCGACGACAAACATTGTAACTTAATTGCTTATATGTGCTGCAGCATGGCTGGATCCAGATAGTGCATCGAATGCTAGGGACGTTGTAGAGAATAAACACAAAATAACTCAATCGAAATGAAAACACATTCTTACCAATTTAATTTTAAATACACATACTTTTCGAGATAAATTATTATATAAGTTTGACAAATACTTCATACTAATGACTTGACAGGTGTCAATTATGAATATTGCTTACAATATAATGTAAAAATGGTAGACATATTTTTTTTCATATTATCTCCTTATTTTTCTTATAAATCTTATTCCGATGGTGTAGGATGAAAATAAAATAAAATAAACCTAAAAAAAATAAGCCTGATTTTTTAGTTATCATGAATTTCTTGTCCGTACTTGGACCAAATCGACTGATATCCAGGAATTAATAATGGATCTCTATTGACAATTTTCAACTTCCGTTGTCTTCGTCGTGTCACAGTATTTCCGTAACGCTCTCGTCATGAATTCGCCAGTTTACCCCCCAAGTCAAGCGTGCCTAAAGAAGTTTTACTTCAAAAAGTGGCAGTTAGCCATTCGAAACGGGTATAAAATCCTTGGAAAAATTACTATATTTAGTAAAGGTGGTCATTGATATATTGACTCCTTGATTAACGTACATACATACATAAACTCACGCCTTTGCCTCATAAGAAGTAGGCCGAGCAGATACCTGGATACCTACGTTTCTCCTGGTATGTTCCGTCCACGATGTAATAGGGAGCGAGCCTATCAACATATCAGGCACAAATTCCTGACTCCGCGCTGATATATAATTAATAGAAAAATCTAATATAATTTTGCCCGACCCAGGACTCGAACCCGAGACCTCATCGTTGTAATCGTACCGTATAGCATCTACGCCACAGGGGCACTCCTTGTTAACTAATTACTAAAATAAATACCGTACCGTATGTTTTACCGTAGCCATTTTAAAGAATTTCTACGGTATGTAAGTCCGCCAACCCGCACTAGGCCAGCGTGGTGGACTATAAGACCTAACCACTCTCAATCGATCCTCTCGATTGTAGAGTAAGCCCGTGCCCAGCAGTGGGACGTATATGGGCTGATAAATAATAATAATATAATAAATAAAGTAAATACATCCAATACTCTTCCATATTCGTGACCCCAAATAAAGTCCAAATTCTTTTGTTGAAGTATCAGAAGCTACCACAAAAAGCTGGCAGTGGAGAAGGTCATTATAACTGTACCGTATAGCGGAGTGCTGTTCAGGGTCTCTTCATTCGTGACTCAATAACCCTCAATGTTGCACTTTCAATAACTTCGCGATTAATGCATTCATTTATTTTATGTTCTTAATTTAGAAAAAATATTATTACAATAAAATATCCTAATAGTGTGCTACTTAAAATATAATTTAAGGTAATAAGGTAACCACGACCCGAAACCAACTATCCACGTGTTAAGTAAGGAGTATGCACTTCTATATATTTTTTATAAGAACTGTTTTTGTATAAGCCGATTTAAGATTTTTATAAATTATTTTATAGTTTATAGTTTTAAGAAATAAGAAATTAATTTATATAAGAAATCACTCGAAATCGAATGAGCTTCTAGAAACATCCATGTTACCAACATACAGAATTGTTTATTTTTTGCTCCGCTTGTGTTTCGGGTTTTTCGGATCGACATTAGCCGATGACCTCACATGACCTCTCACGTCGTCGGCTTTGGTTAGTACTAAGGCTGTCTAGTCCAAGCTTAATGTCAAATTTCGAAATGTCATTGTAGTAATATTTATGATTAATTCCTCTGTCCGAATTATAACTTGTCCATTTTGTAAAGACGGTCAGGAGGTCAGGAGGAGGAGTGGCTCATTTAATGATGGGTGCCCATTATCACCGATGGATGGGTATTAAACCGGGAACTAAGACGGTAATATTCGTATAATATTAATAAGGCGTTTCTCATTGCATATTTAAACTCAAGCCTTTTTCCCAGAAGGGGTAGGTAGAGGTGCTACCAGGACGCCCAACGTTTTGTCTTGAGTGTTCCGTCCGTGTGATAGTGGGCAAGCCTTTCGCCATGTCGGGCACAAATTCCTGACTCCGGGCTGTTATGCCTTAGGACATTGTAAATGACATTAAATCTCTCTTCGTCTAACATTTATATCCCTTGCTGCGGAGGAAGGCAAACTTATACGAATTTTACATACATATAAGAACAATTTAATAAAACCTAAATATTCTATGCTATAATCGATTGTGATATTCTATTTGAAGACGAAGTTGCTCATACACCGGCCGGAATTGAACAAATTCTCACTTCCCAGTACAAAAAACAGCTAACCCATGACTCACATAGAAACCTAACACGACCTGTTGCAACGCATTTAGCATTAAATTACCACTTACTCGTAAATATGGTTACATAAAACATAATTTTCTGTAAGCATTTGCAAATGCGAACTAAGAAATCAAAATTTATTGAATATTTTAACACCGACCGCGTAATAGCACTTACCGTGCAATACGCTTTGTGAAGCTGCACACGGTCAGTCAATACTGACAGCTAAATAAAACAAAGATAGTCAATACTACCGAGCCGTTAAGGTTAATATTAAAGACACGACTACACCACAAAGGGACTAGTGCTACACATAAAACAGATGTAAAATCAGTCTTGATGCGTTTCGTTCGATTACTGAAATGGCTAAAAAGTTATTATTCTCTACCTCCGAAATCCTTTATTTCTTCTGTTTTCCTTAAATATTCAATCACTTATTATAATATACCTCTGACCCACAACAAAATTCACCTACATATTAACTACAACCTGTCTAAAAAATATATTTTATAAAAACGACTGTTAGTAACACCCCAAACCACCAATGTCAAAAATACAATTAACTGATCAGTAACTCCCTACCTCCCAAATCCTTTATTTCTTCTATTTTCCATCAATATTAAATCGCGAATTATATTATACCTTTGACCTACAACAATATTAACTACAACCTGCCTAAAACATATATAAATTTACTGCTAATGAAAAAACACAATTGACGGATCAGTCCTTCAATCAGTTTTGCCTGACCGTGTGCGATACCAGCCAGTGAACATGTCGCCTGACGTAACCGCGGAATAACGGAGCGCCTAATGGCATTACTATGGTTTAGACGCGAATGGACACCGTTTCTTACGGTCCAATGTTTTATTAATTCGGAATGCGAATAGTCGTTGATCTCGAATAGCTCCGGGATTAGACGAAAACATCTACTGTTTTAAAAGTAGTGCATCTAGAGGTAGTTAAACTTTAAATTATCATGTTAGTGATAATATTTTTAATCCGTAATTTTTTGCTTAGCTTACTGTGTCTCTAAGGGCAAAAATATTTATGACACTTCTTCATATTATTCCTTTTTCTTTTAAATGTCCAAACAATTTAGTTACCAAGAGTTTTCATCATTGAGGTATTACAACGTATTCATGTATAAATTGCTTTATTATTTTCTACATAAAATCAATTTAAGAATAATATTTTGTAACAATTCCGTATGTATTCAACAGAAGACATCCGAAGAGAATTCTACTCTGTTACTAAATACCCTGTTCCAGTAAACGACGGTGAAGACCATCTAAATTAATTAATAGGCTTTACTAATAACTAATGTTAATTAATTAAATTAATTTAATTATTTACACTTACCAAATATTACTAACAAACTTTCAATGACCAAACAATTAATGAATCTTCAAACCGACGTGAGAATTAGTCTTTATGGTCAAATATCTATTAATATAGTTACATAATTTCAGTATAGCGTAGTAATATTATTAATGACGAAATAATCGTGCGAACTCGGCCGGACTGCTTGCAAATTCTTGCCATGCCGCATTCACTACATAATTCGTAAAATCATTTAACTCATCTTCCCACGTTTTTATATAATTTACGTAAATTATTGGTTAATATTTGGCTGTGCTTACGACTCTATGGGGCCGCGGATTTGATCGAGGCACCGAGACAAATATGTGAGGCCTACTAATATTTGTTTCGGGTCTGGGTGTTGCGACACCGAAAAGACTTTCGTAGTTTCCGACTCCCACGTCACAGCTTTTGTATCTTCTTACTTACATACATAACATACTTAAACTGTATCAGCCCATATATGTCCCACTGCAGGGCACGAGACTCCTCTACAACCAAGAAAACGATTGAGATTGGTTAGGCCATATATTCCAGCACGCTGCCCTAGTGCTAAGTTAACTATTGGGTGTATTTATTTATTTTATTTATTTAATTATAGCCCCAAGTAGTATATACTTTAACCGGTTAAGAAAGTGAAGCGGGCGATCTGAAAGGTTTGCAGGGCTGCAAGGTGCAGGGCAGGTGTTGCAACATCCACGCAAAATTACACCTGTGTCGCTCACGTAATACCAATATTCGAATATTAAGCAATGATATAATCGTCTTTGGTGCTGTACCAATATACTGATACGTCAATATTTGTGGATCCATCTTGGCTTATTACATAGGAGTTAATATGGATATTCCATTCAAATTTGTATAAAACTCTATTATGAGTATGTGTGTGATGGTGTAATCCTTAAATACGGTTCTTGTATTATACCTTAAAAGTTCAAAAAAAAAGTTTTTTTTCTGCCAAAAAGTTCTCGAATGGAGGCCACGAAGCGGAAAGCGTAGCGTGGGACGTCCACCCACTAGGTGGTCAGACGACCTGGTAAAGGTCGCGGGACGTCGCTGGATGCAGGCTGCCTCCAACAGGTCACTGTGGAAATCATTGGGAGAGGCCTATGTTCAACAGTGGACTTCCTTTGGCTGATGGATGGATGGATTATACCTTAGGCATTACTCACGATGTTTTCCTTCACCGTTCCTTTCGTTTCACATCGTGAGGAAACCTGCATACCATAGCGATTTGAAAGAATTTGTATGGTATGTAAAGTCCGCCAACACGCACTAGGACAGCGTGGTGGACTATATAGTCTAACCCCTCTCAATCGTAGTCTCGGTCGTAGAGGAGGCTCGTGTCCTGCAGTGGGGCATATACATTACATTACTCACCCTGAGAATCAGACATACAAGAGTCTAAAGAAATGGCGTATAATTTTACTAGGAAAAATACTGCGAATTATTATTTCTGTACCTTCAGATTATTTAAGCATATCATGAAGAAGCAATTGAATTTTTTTTTATTGCATAGGTCCGTTAAACGAGCAAACATCTCACCTGATGGTAAGTGATCACTGCCGCCCATGAACATCCACAACGCTGGATCATGGGGGTTTTGCTGGCCCAATTGGGAGGGGTGCGGGAAGGAAAAAAGATGGGAAGAGGAATAGGGTATTGAGCATCCGGCAATCTCACTCACGGAACACTGTCGATTTCCTGTGAGATATTGGTACCGCCCCGGATGAGCCTGGCCATTCATGCTGAGTCATGATTTACAACAGCGTGGCTCTACCACTTCTATGCTGCTATAGTTCATTTACGCGAGACAGCCATCTGTCGCTAATTGATAGTTTATCTAGATATCACTGCCCTAACCATTAGGTGATGTTATACCAATTTATGTAGTAAAAAGAGTTATTTAATATTGCGAAAGCACCCTGTAAATAAAGGTGAGCGCACACGTAACGAATCGTGACATAACAGGCGAATCGTAAACCCGTAGTGTTTACCTGGCCTTAATTTAATACTTTCTCATTTTTAAAAGTTACGTCCGCAAGATTCAAGACTTTTTATAATGACTTCTCGTATGTGCAAAAATGCAGGAATGTCATTTTTATTATAGAAAGTGCAATATTATGTTAATATGGGCGGAAACGCTTGATTTTGCCAATTTGATTAACATATTAGATGTATAGAATAACAGGGAAATGCTAATGGACACAAAATCTAAATGACTAAATGTATATCATTTCCTCTATTGTAAAATTTCCGCAAATAATAAAATCAGTTCTGATGCGTAACTCTAATGAACATAAAAAATATCGCTGGTCTAAAATTACCAATTTTTGCGAAAAAAGCACTTACAATAAATGTGTCTTTGTTTATTACCTACGCTTTCACATATTAACTAATCCATCTATCATCCTGAAATTTCGATTACACATTTTATAGTTGATAGCACTGAACATAATTGCTAACACATTTTAAGGTTTATAGTTTATAATTGAGACATCTACATACATTCATAAACATCACGCCTTTATACAAGATGTAGGCAGGGATGCAACCAGGCCACTTACGGTTGGCCTTGTATGTTCCGTCCCACGATGTGATTGGGGGCGAGCCTTTCTCCATATCCGGCACAAATTCCTGACTCCGGGCTGATAACGAATAAAAAAATACAATACATTTTGCCGGATCCGAGATTCGAACCCGAGACCTCAGCTTTGTAATCGTGCCGAAGTAAAACTTCGCCACCGAGGCAGTTGGATAATTAAAACATCTTCCACCTAGAAAAACTGTATTATTCGCGAGGGATAGAAAAATAACCTTTTTTTTTACACAATACTTTCTGTATCTTCCGTGAAGTGGAATTAATTGACAAAGCTCGAGAGACGTCACGTAATTTCACCTCTGAACTTTTACTCCCGAGTATAAAGCACAATAATTAAAAAAATAAAGCGGATAAATATCAAAGGATACTTAGCCTTAAAATACCATGTCCCACTTGTGTAAACCCGGTCAAATATTGCCATTTACACTAGAACAATACACAAATGCCGGATCACGTAACAAACGTCACAAACCAATCAATACTCGAGTAAAACAATTGCAGCACCGCGTTGCATAATGAAGATGGTACAGTTGAGGTACAGTCGCGCACACCAGTCATATTGAAATAAGAAATAAATAAAATAGGATATGACGTATATTTTCATTGTACGTTGGTTAGGAGTTTTATTCATATTTTATTCGATCATAAACAGACGTGCCAATTTGTTAAACTTTTATTTGTAATTGAATTTATTGAAGTTCATCTATACTCTAAAGTTTTAACCAGTTCGCTTTCAGCAGCGATGGTTCCTGGTCTATAAGAATATTGCAGAACAAAAAATCGGTTAGACACAACCGCTTTACCCTTTATTTTATTTGCTATCCTATCCTTCGAACTTTGTCAATCCACCTATCATTATTTCTTTTAGCTATGATATTACAAAATTAAAACTACTTTTAACGCTGAAGGAAAACATGGTGAGGAAACCTGCATACCGTAGCGATTTTAAAGAATTTCTACGGTGTGTAAGTCTGCAAACCCGCACTAGGCCAGCGTGGAGGAATATATGACCTAACCACTCTCAATCGATTCACTCGATTGTAGAGTAGGCCCGTGCGCAGCAGTGGGACGTATATGGGCTGATACAGATACAGATACAAAGCTACAACAAAAAGAACAGACAAATGGGTTTAAATATTTAGACATAAATTAACGCGTTTAATTTCCTCATATGGATATGTTTTTTTATAAATGTCAGCACTTTTATAGTCCATTATACCGCCCCGGGAGGAAATTGCGTAAAACTCGCGAACGGCCGGCCACGTAAAACATGTGAATTTGTATTTGACAGTTTCACGCCTCCGTTGCATTTGCGGACCATTTGGCCTACATGTATGAATTAGCGAGAAGACAATTTCGTAACGTGTTTGTCGATTTTTTTAAAACTTTACCTAACTTACGCCCGAATACTCAAACGCTAGTTAAATATTATGTTGCACTTAACTACGCAAGTTCCGCTTAAATGTACAGGCTAAATAGGACGCGGTTAGTTAAGTTGAACTTAACATTTATGTAGCGTTTAAGTATTCGGGCGTTAGATGATGTTCGCGTTGATGTTAAGTGCCTCTAAATGTTCACCTACAATTAAACAGATATCTTTTGTAAATACCATGATGAACAAAGGTTTTGCTAATGAATTTTTAGTTGTTGCCAATAACAATTTAATTAATAACTCGCTAAAAACGTTGTAAGTGCAAAAAGGGTTCAATATTGGACTCAATGTTCCGGAGTTTTAATCCTTAAAATGGTTGTAGTACCTACCTGTGTTTAATTATTTTTGTTGTTTTACTAGTTTTCCTTAACCCTTCATAATTGAATATCAATTCTAATAGCACAGTTTCAATTTTAAAGCCGGGGAAATACTCGTATGTGTGGTGAAAAATTTTCACACAGTGAATTTAAAATTTTCTATAGTTTAAGGTTTTCAAATATTATGTTTAACCATCAAAATATATTAGAATTATGTTGATTTTGTCTATTTCAGCTACCGCTACGACATTCACAATCAACATTGAGATTTATATCAGTTTTAAATTGTAATAAAATAATATTTAGAATTCAACGCCACCTATTCTAACTTACTTGAACTAAATTGTAAGCATGGATTACAACGTCTTGTTGTAGCTTGGTGTTATAAGTAGTTCAATCAGTTAATCACAGATGGCGCTGTTTCCAACTTTGATCTCTAACTTATAAAACCATTTTAAAATCTTTTTCTCTGAAGGCTAATTAAAATCTTATTGTTACAGAGTTATAAAGAAAAAGATGCCGGCAAAGTAGTAGTATACACCACAACGATGGGCATCGTCAGGGGAACCTACCAACGCTGCGTTCTCGTTAAGAAAATTCTCAGGAATCTTCTAATAAAGTATGAAGAAAGGGACGTGTTCATGAGCACAGAGTACCAGGACGAGATCAGGGACAGAATGAGGAGTGAGCACATCCTGGTGCCCCAACTCTTTATTGATGGACAACATATTGGGGTAAGTTGAAAATGTAATCGTTAGAAAAATTTCCTCAGGTGATAGAACAAATTTAGGAAATTACCAACTATTGGTAATTGATAAATTATTTAACTATGTATTATTTTGGAAGTAGGTATATTATTACTACAGGGAAATAAACATTTTTTATTCAATCTAAAGCAAATAATAATATAATATCTACCCTATACCTACTTGGGGACTTAAAATTCGTTTTACATGCATACTTTGTTTTTTTTTTAACCGACATAAAAAAAGGAAGAGGTTCTTTATTAGAAGTGGTGCCATAAGACTATGTAAAAAAACCTAATATCGATAATTTCAAGATACTAATCCCAGCATCCACTCAGGTTAAGTCTAGGCGTTCAATTTCACTCCCAATTATACAATCACTCATTCCTGGTATCATCAGCAATCAATCATCGAACCTACTAATTCAGATACGGCGTAGATTCGTCACTGTGTCACTCAATTAACTACAGCCATCGGAATCTGGATTCGTCGGACTAAAAATAACGATTTTAATCCGAATATCATCAAATCTTGATAGTTTTTTTTATAAAGGGCTTTGGGATATGCAGGGTTATTTTGATCCGAGTGTATCTGTGAGTTTAAATTTTAACAGCAGGTTCAGAATCATGAATATAATCTATTAGTAAAATAAAGATGTTGAGTATAATTTGAACATTGATTAGGATATCATGAAATGGAAATAAATTACCTATTACGTGTTTTTCCATCATGTGTTATTTAGTAGGTACGTGTTATTCAGTTGTTATTGAGTTCAATACAAAAATTTGGTCAGACAGAAAAATAACCTTGTATACTATTTATTGACAGCTTCAGTGGCGCAGTTCGTTGAGCTTGTGAAAAATGAAGCCGCGGGTTCGATCCCTGCACCGAGACAAATACTTTTGTGATCCGCAGGTATTTGTTCCGGGTCTGTATGTTTGTGAGACCAAAATGCCTCTCGTACCTGATACCCACGACACAAGACTCGATCTTACTGTAGGGTCAGGACTATGTATTACTTTGTATTGTTTTATATGTCCTCGAGGAATATTTTATTAGAATTCCACTGCAATTACCATCAACTGCATACAAAATAAAATAAACCTCTTTACCTTAACTATAACCTCAATAAATGACTTGAAACCATCGGAACAAATTGCCAATCAATCTAATGAAATCCATCCAACCAACGATCTGTTTCGGTCAGCGTAGTACTATTCTGTATGTTTGAAACAATTCAATTAAAATAGCTGAGCTAGAGCTAAGATCTTCTACGAGTATATTTATATAATTGATAACAATATTAAAAACGTAGATATAATGAAAACTATTTATTTTTTAAGAAAATATTATCGATCTAAAATATATAGGAGGAAATAAGCAAGATAGGATAAAATATGTTTGTCCATCTTAAGTTTTTACCATCACTGATGGTCTAAGAGCCGCTAAAGATCGACCTTCGCCTATCTAATAACCAGATCAGACATATTTTATCTCAAATATTATTGATTAACTAACATGCCTATGATAACTTGCCTATCGAAAAATGTTCATGGCCACTTGTAGCTACAACGTTTCAATATTCAAAACTATTGAAATCATGTTACATTTAAAATCCCGGGGTCGGGCAACGTGACATTGGATTTTTGTATTCATTATCAGCTCGGAGTCAGGAATTTGTGCTCGATATGGCGATAGGCTCGCCTCCTATCACATCACGGGACGGAGCAGACGCGCCGAACCGTGGGTGTCCAGACTACTACCAGGAAATCCTCTGCCTACCCCTTCTGGGAAAAAGGCGTGAGCTTATGTTTATATATATATTACATTTAAAATTGTTTAATAACCATTCAAAACTAAAGCACTTCAATTTGAGGCAACCTTTGAAACATAATTTTGGCGAGTAATCCCAAAATCAAATACGGTGTTTTAAAGCACAACTGAAGGTTGTTTGGAATCCCTTAAGTACGCCTGGAAGGCCCCCTCATACTACTTCAAGGAGAAACCTTGGTAATTTACTATGACAGGCCTTGTGTTAAATATAACTTTTACTCTCTGTAACTCTATAAAGAACTGTGTAATTGTGAAAGAGATTGCTCATTCGGTCGGTAAAAACCTGAGACTGAAAGCTAGTGGTAGAAGATATGTATCATCTCGGCTAGCGGTCACCGTACATGGAGGAAAACACACTGGTCGCGATTGTCGTACCGGTATATAGAAATTGGCAGTTTCGAAATATATATACGCCTTATGTTTGGACTGTATATACAAATCGTTTGAATGAGAAATCAGCAATATAGATGTTATTCTCCAGCCCTTAAACCTTATGAAGTTGCTGTTAACTGGTAAAATTTGACATTAAATTATTAATTCACCTATACAGGGTATATCAAGACTGCGATCGAAACCGAAGCCAGATGGTCTAGTATGAGTGACTTCAGACATAATGCAAAAAAAAATTTCGTAAAAACACCTACAAATTTTTTGTTGACATTTTTTAATTATCGTCGTATTTGAGTAGAAAATATATCGCTTTCCTAACATAATAATGTACCTACACCTTGTCATTTTTAAAGACACAATCTTACGTAAGAGTTCAAACTTTAAGTTTAACAAAAACTAGGTATTTACCACCCAAACATGGCGATATTTAAAAAAAAGCAAAAAAATCCTGTCGCTTATTTTGAGAAATTTTTAGTTGCATTATGTCTGTATTCATTAAAACTACCACCTGGCTTCGTTTTCGGTCGCAGTCTTGCTATACCCTGTATACATCGATCCTTTGCTTTCTATGGAGAAACGAAACATACACGTTAAAAGTTATATTATTACTTAAGATAATAATTTAAACACAGACAGCCTCAGGCGTATACACAAGTCAGCGCCCATTAAAAAAATAACTACTGACGCTTCGTAATTGCCCACTGGTCTGAAAAGCACTAATTAAATCAGCCCTAGGTCTTTCTAGTTTCTTTGTAATTTTTCTTTTTATTTTCATAACGTACATGTTAGGTTTAATAGTGCGTGTAATTTCACAGGACTTTGTAATAAGTTTGTAGACTGATCTTTATAAAGCTGATTAAAACTGTTTTGAAACAATTATAACGCACTTCAAAGAGGTTTTTAATAAAAAGCAATAATTATTTCTTTATTTTATCATACTATGAAAAAGTGGCTGGCTTGCATTCAACAGTCTCTGCTTAACCTCATAAATAAAACTACAAGGGTGTTTTATTGGTTATTAAAAGCATTTTATCTCAATCGCGCCTTTTAATTTCACTGAAAGATTCATAAAAATCCCATACAAAAGCAAGAAAGTAATAACTTTATATTTCCGCACATTGCACATTCCGCTGTACACCCGTGTCGTAATTGAGACAAAGCTTCCCGCCAAATCGATAACTTCGTGGCCTCCACCTGTTGAACAAACACACACACTCCTTCAAACACACACACACACACACACACTGCACATAAACTTGCACACACACAAAGAGCCGTCTTCACGTAAAAACATTACTGAAAATATATTTTACTGCCGACTTATACTAAAACTTTTGCGACGAAGCGTCCAGTTTCAAATGTCATAGTGCAGGAGCTTGTGTTTTCGATTACTACTTTATCTGAACTTACTTTTTTTATTTCAACAGTCTCTGCGGCGCAGTTAGACGCCGGCTGTCAAATGAGACATTGCGGATTCGATCCCCGCACCGAGATAAATGTTTGTGTGAACAAGTATTTGTTTCGGGTCTGGGTGTTTGTGAGTCCGATATATCTCTCGTAGTTCCTGATACCGGACACAAGACTCGATATTAGTGTGGGTTCAGGACTATGTATGTGACTGTTGGGTGTATTTATTTATTTGTATTATTTCTTACATTATGACATTTCAATAAGCATTGGAAATAAATAAAATTGTTTTGTGCCGAATTGATGGCGATGACATAGAATGTGGATAGATAAATGAAAAGTATATATAAGAAATTAATAATATTGATTTTTTGCCGAATTTATTTTATTTAATATATATTATTTTATTTTATATATATTATGGCGATCACTTAATTAGAATGTAGATAAATCTCTATATTGTTGGTACATTTGTATTCATAGTTTACTATCGCAAGCTTTAATAGTGCAGGAAAACACTTGGTATAGATCACGGAAGAGAGGAAACAAGGAATAGATTATCTACGATATTTTGACATCCGAACGCGTTGTTGTCATGTTGTTGTCAAAATATTACGAACAGTTTTTCTCTCTTCGATTCCGAGTATAAATGCTTTTTGTTTATATTATGAAAACATATCTCAAAGCGTTAAATAGATATTTTTTAAATTTTAATTGTAGTTCCACATTTCGCCACACCCCAATAGAATTTAGATGAATTATATAATTATACCTAAGAAATCTTCGTAAGGAATCTATCAACCTTAACTATGCGTACTTTCTCAAATGCGGCTGTCAGGCAGGCAGGTAGTTACCCAAACTAATATTAAGAGGAAAGATTTGTTTGTTTGCATTGAATAGGCTCTGAAACTACTAGACCAATTTGAAAAATTCTTACACCATTAGAATCGTACATTATCCCTGATGAACATAAGCGATAGAATATTTTCAAAAAAGCATATCTGCACCCGGGCGGAGCCGAGCCGGGCCGCCAGCTTAAAATATTTTTATTCGATGTTAAAATAGGTGTCAAGCTCCTTGCCATTGCGAAAGAAATTCACAAATTATACAGCAATATTTTGCTGCGAGGTGTTTGTTTTTTTATGCTTCGAATCTACGCGCAATTTTTATCTGAATTCGCAATATAACTGTGATTATCATGAACTGGTGAAAATTGTTTTTTTTATCTTGCGATGTTAAATATCTGCTGACTGTCACTAATATTTCTACGAAAATTGAATTATTTCGAACAGACTCAACAAGGACACGTTTTAACCATGTACGATATGTTTTATTTATTTATTTATTTATTATATTTGGTACACCAACAGCACAGCATACATAATTTATTATTATAAATATAACAATTGGTCAAATACAAGCACACGTGCCAACACATTTGCTTTAACATATATACTTTACAAACATAAGTACTATTGTATAAAAAAAGGAAATTATATGGCAATTTTAATAAACAACAAAAAATATAAACTATGAAATAAAATATTAGGAAACAATTTATTGTTGTTTTTTATTGTATCAGCCCATATACGACCCACTGCAGGGCACGGGCCTCCTCTACAACCGAGAGTACGATTGAGATTGGTTAGGCCATATAGTCCACCACGCTGGCCTAATGCGGGTTGGCGGACTTTTACATACCATAGAAATTTATACAAATCGCTATGGTATGCAGGTTTCCTCACGATGTTTTCCTTCACCGTTATAGTGCGTGGTGATTGATTATCAATACACACATGACTCCGAAAAGTCAGAGGTGTGCCCTGGGATTTGAACCCGCGACCACCGTGAACATGTAGGCAGCCGCGTCTGGTCCGTTTACCAACAGGCCACCACGCACTTAGGAAACAATTAGACTTAAGGAATTTACAAAAAAAAAGTACGAAAATTAATTAGTTCGATGTTTCAACACTATCCCTAAAGCAGTACCCTTTATGTTACAATAAGGTATGACTATAAAATGCGTGGAGGCCTGTTGGTAACGGACCAGACGCGGCTGCTTACATGTTCACGGTGGTCGCGGGTTCAAATCTCAGGGCACATCTCTGACTTTTCGGAATCATGTGTGTATTGATAGTCAATCACCAAGCACTATAACGGTGAAGGAAAACATCGTGAGGAAAAGCTGCATACCGTAGCGATTTTAAAGAATTTCTACGGTTTGTAAGTCCGCCAACCCGCACTAGGCCAGCGTGGTGGACTATATGACCTAACCATTCCCAATCGATTCTCACGACTGTAGACTAGGCCCGTGTCGTGCAGTGGGACATATATGGGCTGATACATGCACATTCATACATGACTATGAAATCCCAGCTCAGTCAAGGTGGTATCACTGTCACCCGTAAAGGCGTAGTAAAATGTCACTTTTTAATTTTTGCAACATTTTTTTTTTTTTGTTACTGCAGTTATGGACTGCCTCGGTGGTGCACTTGTACTACGGTACGATTGTAATGGTGAGGTCTCGGGTTCGAATCCCGGGTCGGGCAAAGGGATATAGGATCTTTCTATTAATTATCTGTCCGGAGCCAGGAATTTGTGCCCGATATGGCGATAGGCTCGACCCCTGTCACATCGTGTGACGGTACATACAAGGCGAAACATGGGTGCCTGGTAGCACCTCTGTCTACCCCTTCTGGGAAAAAAAGCGTGTGTTTATATATGTATGCAATTATTTTCATAAATTACGGTTTATATTATTTGACTGAATTTAATTTTATTACATTTTGTTTTAGCCAATACAATTTTTACACGTCAGGTAATACCAAACTTTGTAAAAAAGGTATCTAATGATTCTGGTCATAATGGATTTACTCATTACTCTTAGAAGCCATTCAGTACAAATTCCAGACGAAAATAAGAAACAGACGTGTTTCTAAGTACGAGTTAATGGCCATTCTTTGAGGTATTAAGAAACAGCACAAGTTCTGAATAGTTTTTGGAGTAATCGCATTACTTGCCAAATGTTTCGGTGATTTTGAAAAGATTTCTGTTGCAGAAATAACGAAATAAACGGTTACATTGTTTCACATTTTCAAGTCTTTTGAGCGAGAATTAAGATTATGGTTTCATTATATTTTAACAACAACAACCTTTGACATATTAATCGACTTATTAACTTGTGGTATCCATCCATCCATCATCCATCCATCAGCCAAAGGAAGTCCACTGCTGAACATAGGCCTCTCCCAATGATTTCCACAGTGACCTGTTGGAGGCAGCCTGCATCCAGCGACACCCCGCGACCCTTACCAGGTCGTCTGACCACCTAGTGGGTGGACGTCCCACGCTGCGCTTTCCGCTTCGTGGCCTCCATTCGAGAACTTTTTGCCCCATCGGCCATCAGTTCTCAGTGCTATGTGCCCCGCCCATTGCCACTTCAACTTGCTAATCCGCTGGGCTATGTCGGTTACTTTAGTAGTTACTTGTAGTATGGGCAACAGTAATTAAGTCATACATAGCATTGGTTTGTAATAATTAATAAAGCTATTCAATAGCGTCGTTATAGATAACCTTACAAAGTTTTAAAATTAGTCTTTACGTATCTATCCTGTCTGTGTAAATGGGTATTTGTGTCTGTGTGTGTGTGTGTTTTTGTGTGCGTAATCAACTCTCACTCATAGATACTCTAACGCCCGTATACTCAAACGTCATTTAAATATTAAGTTCCATTTAACTACCCGTGTCCTACTTAGCCAGTACATTTAAGCAGGAGTTGCGTAGTTAAGTGCAACATTATATTTAAGTAGCGTTTGAGTATTCGGATGTAAGGGCCTTATTAATAAACTCGGATGAGCGAGAGTTTCACTTTAGTCCAAAGCTTTAGAATTAAGTTGATTATTTTGACTATTAATTTGACTATAATATTAAATATTGTAGCTATAGATACGATGGTGCAATTCCGTGTTTATTAATAAAGTCGTGAATACCTTGCTATTTAAACCAATCGAGTCAGTTGTAAAGCCTCGGACTAAACATAAACCTTCACTCAACTTAATTTATTAATAAGGCCCTAAATTAATTTCATTAAACTTGTCTACGGTTGAATTGTAGTAAATTTGCCGTGCTAGTAAAAAGCCTTGCAGGCCAGTCAAACTTAAACTTGCAAATCGTCCTCAGGACCTCCAGTTCAGTAGCTCTATCATCAACCCATAGTTTATAGAATAACTGTACTGTGCTGTATCTGCCCATATATGTCCCTCTGCAGGACAAGAGCCTCCTGTACAATCGAGAGTATGATTGAGATGGGCTAGGACATAAAGTCCACCACGCTGGCCTAGTGCGGGTTGGCGGACTTTACATATCACATAAATTATTACTAAAATTAAATTATTACAAATCGCTATGATATGCAGGTTTCCTCACGATGTTTTCCTTCACCGTTATAGTGCATGGTGATTGACTATTGACACACCTGACTCCGAGAAGTCAGAGGTGTGCCCTGTGGTTTGAACCCGCGACCACCGTGAGCATGTTTGCGCGTCTGGTCCGTTTACCAACAGACCACCACGCACTTCAGAATTATGATGCGCTAATTACCCTCCCATCTCACTGTTTACTAATGAGATTGAAAAGCTTTCCTGAAGATGCGATGTTTACGTTGCTAAGGCGTCGATTGCTCAGCGATCATTATACTTGACAACAGTATCCGGAAGATAACCAGTAATGTTCGGTAAAATTGTTGCATCTTTTTTGTTGTCAGCAATGGCTGACAATCTTGGTGGTAGAATATTCTTTGTCACATGGATAGCACCTTCGAAGACAAGTTTTACACAGGAATACGAAATATTTTACGTAAATATTCTGTGTATAATATATCGTTTTTTTATGAATTCACCCAACAGTCACATACATAGTCCTGGCCCCACATTAAGATCAATTGAGTCTTGTGTCATGGATATCAGAAGCTACGAGAGACTTTTCAGTCTCACAAACACCCAGACCCGAGATAATTAATATTTGTGGGCGTCACAAACATTTGCCTCGGTGCGGGGATCGAGCCCGTGGACTCTAGTTTCACAGGCGGTGTTTAAACAACTGCGCCAATGAGGCTGTCAAGGCTGTTTCTAGTAGGTCTCTCACCAATCCAATTTCTATCCGTACAGCACACAGACATAGTAGCATATTACAATCAAGTGGGTATAAAGATTTAAGGTATATTTGAGAATCAAAAATACAGTGTAAACGCATTGTTGTGTTTCGGTTTGACGGACACTGTAGCCAGCGTAACTACTGGACATATTGAGACTTAACACCTCATATCTCAGGATGGCGAGCGCAGTGTAATGCCAAGCATTGCTTTGTTATTCATAGTGTTGTTTGGTTTTGCTACTGACCATGAGCGGTCGTATCGCTTACTATCAGGCGAATGGCATGCTCGTCTCGCCATTCATTGCAATAAAAAAAACATTTAAAAATAAGTTAAGATTTCAATATCAGTCAATATTAATTATTACATACATATTGTAATTCACACAACACGATCTTCAGCCAGAATCTTTCACTAAAATCTAATACATTCCATTTTCAAAACTAAAACGGCACTCAAAATCCCGAGCAAAATATAACATTTTAGTCTCACTTCCCCTCATAAAACAGCTGGTTCCCTTTCGTAAACGTCAAGTCAGTGACACGAGTCTACCCCCACGTGCACGCCCGCCCTTCACCTTGACCCCGTGCAATAACCTTTCATTATTCCATGTTGACTATTGCATAAATCGTTTAATTTGGGCGAACGTTATAATAGATGTTGTTTAATTAATTGAAAATGGAATTAAGGAATAAAATTTTAAATCATAGTGTTCTTTTTTCAAATTGTTTTGTGCCAGACTTTTTGAAGCCATACTACCTTTTTGGTGTTTTAGCTGTGAAGAAGATATGACAAAAAAATCCCCAAGCAAAATTCATTTCAACATTTTTTTCATTCTCATTTTGTATGTATTTAATCAATACAGTCAGAAACAACAGTCGATCCCGCATTGTGCCAATGACACCGAAATAATAAAGGAGCAATTTATTCCCAGGCATTTTTATCGTCGATATATTCTGATGGGTAGCGTAAAAGGGAGCTCACTCCCCCCTTTCCCCTTCCTCTTAGTCTGTTCCTTCCCCAAACCTCCCTACTTGTGGAGCGTTTTAAATGCTACTTCATTTAGCTACTGCCAGTTAGCCTTTGGTTTCGTTGGTAACAGACAAGTTCTTTTTTGTAAGACAATGCTAGATCGAATTCTTTACTTTACAAAATTACATTTGAGTATTATTCTCTTGATTTTGATTGAGATGTAAGGTCAACAAAAAATTGGAAAAGTTTAAAGATGAAAATATCAAATCGGTATTTTTCAAATTATACTTGGGCGCTCCTAAAATAATAAAAAAAAAACCCTTGTTGTATTTTTACTATTTCGTCTTTTATGATTATTGGACTACTTATATTTAATAGCCTCCGTGGCGCAAAACGAGAATCCGCGGGTTCGAACCCCACACCGAGGCAAATGTTTGTGAGGCCTACATTAATATTTGTCTTGGGTCTGGATATTCGTGAGACCGAAAAGTCTCCCTATTTTATGATACCCACGACACAAGACTTAATTGATCTCGTTGTGGGGCCAGGACTATGTATGTGACTGTCGGGTGTATTTCTCTCTTTCTCTCTTCAGCCACAGGAAGTTCATCTCTGCTGAACATAGGGCCTCCCCATTGGGTTGTATGCATGTTGCATATTGGGTGTATTTATTTATCATGATGAATTATAAACAAGGTTTGGATCGTAATGAACGCTGAAAAGCTATTTACAACAAAAAATACTTTCCAAAGAAATTGTAAAACAAATTATAATTCATTTATTCTCTCGAACAGCAGAAACTAATATCCGTTTAGAAAACTATGACAAGCTGCATAGCATAAATCGTTTTATGAATTAACCTACTTAAGAACAAATAGCATGCACCTATCATACAAATAACCTCGACCCAATACGTGAATACTTGTCTTTGTAATTACACTATTGATAATATAAACTAAGAAAGATTTTGACATGCAGTATCAATATATTTATCAAATTATCAAAAAATTCAAAAGGTATTGTGAATCGTTTAATAAAGCTATCGCAGCTTCAGAATGTGTTATAGATGTGAATATGACGAGGCAACGAATTCTCTTAGCAAAACTGAAATGTTTTCTGATCTCACAACACCCAGATCTGGAAGCAATATTTCAAGATCATACATACACTTCGGTGCGGATATTAACACGCAGCCTCTTATAAAAGCCTCTCTACCTCTCCGTCATTATCATAATATACAAGGTCTATCAAGACTGCTACCGAAAACAAATCCAGATGGTAGTTTTCGTGACTACAGACAGGATGCAACTAAAAATATTACAAAAAAACGCGACGATTTTTTTCATATTTTAAGTATGATTGTGTTTGGGTGGTAAATGCATAGTTTTCGCTAAAATTATAACTTAAAGCTTTGCGTACTATAGCGTCTTTAAAAATAAAAGGGTGTACATTATTTTTTTATGGAAATGTATGTTTTTATAATTTACCACCCAAATACGATGATAGGTAAAAAAATACAAAAAAAAAACCGCTTATTATGCAAAAAATTTAGTTGCGTTGTGTCTAAAGTCACTAAAACTACCACCCGGCTTCGTTTTCGGTAGCAATCTTGATATACCCTGCATATTGCTGACAATTTAAACTTCACATAACTTTGAAATTCTTGTACAGAACTCTTTCATTTCCTTAAGATAATGGTGTCTTGAGTTTACGCGAATATTACACATTAAAATAAAACGTCATCGTCGAAACGTCGGGAAATTAAAAAGTGTAAAAATTCAATCAAATTCGCGATAAAATCCGTAAGAATTCGTTTTATTTCAATTTCCTTAAAATGTTATCCCATACTATCAAAGCAAGAGTTAATTCTCTTTCATCTGAAGCTAGAACTGAAAATCCTTCTCATCGTCCATTTCGCGCCTAACTAGGCTTTATAAGTAGTTACCATCAATTTTTACGGTGTAAGTGAAATTCAACCATACACATTCTCGTAACGATACGGTTCCCGCCGGGTCAAGGTTCGGGCGCAGGTGTAGGTACATTTTCTAAATTCTAATATGGGTAAAATATCAAACACAATGTATGCATTTTGTGAGAGTACACAGTGAGGGCTCACTTACCTCCTTTGCGTTGAGTTTTTTGAAATTATGCCCGATTTGCGGAAAAATATTAGGTGACGCCCTTTTTTGCCTATAAACGAGCCGGTGAAAGTATGCTTTTTCGCAATTGCCTGTCGTAATGTTTATCCATCAGCCAAAGGAAGTCCATTGCTGAACATAGGCCTCTCTCAATGATCTACACAGTGACCTGTTGGAGGCAGCCTGCATCCACTGACGTCCCGCGACCAGGTCGTCTGACTACCTAGTGGGTGGACGTCCCACGCAGCGCTTTCCGCTTCGTGAATGTTTATCAAAACCCATAAATACTCAAAAATCATGGTTTTTACAGACATGTACTTTCCTTTCTTAATTTGTACTGCCTTATTGCTGGACAAAAATCTCTCTCAATTCCTTTTACTCGCAGCTGACCATTCGGTACTGAAATAGTTGGTCCCGCCTTTCCTTTTAAAATTAGCCCCATATCCTCTTGTTATCTTCAGTCATTTAAAGCGTGACTATCCATCATCATCTTCCGTGTTTCCATCTAAAATACTATACTACTATCTTTCATATTTTAAAACAATTATATATCGAAAATACTGGTTAATAGATCTAGTTGTGTTAATTAATCCACGTTCAGTTTTCATATCTTTCCCTCGAGAGAATTCTAGCGACTCAACATTGCGATTAATTCTTAGAAACGGCGGTTGTGTAAGAAAACAATCGTTCCTTTCTTGTTTGGTACACATGGTAACAAAATTGCGATATGAACTTTTTAAAATCATATTTATATTATCTACACCGACATAAATAAAACCAAAAAAGAAAATTATGATTTTACACTCTATGTGTATAATACAGTAAAGTTTTATAGACCATGTATCAGTAAGCGCAGCATCGGATGAATATCTATATAAGTGAGACGATATACTATGAAGGGTTACAAAGAAGTTGCTGGAAGCCACTTCCAACAGATCGCTGTAGAGATATTTAGCCTTGTAGTAAACATGCTTGCATACTTTACATAGCATTAAAGAAATTGCTACGGAACTTGTTAAAAATGTATATCCTTTACCGATTGAACCTTCAACCTAATGACCCTTTTTATATCCAACTTGGCCGTTTTTAATTTTTACTTGTAAGTATGAGTTAATCTTCAAAGTATATTAGTTAAAAGGCTTACCAGTGAGATACAGCATATGAACAACACAGCAACGTCTATCCAACTCAAAGAGCGCGGTAATCGGATATCGCGATTCCGCGCTGTCGTCGCAAAGGTATATTGGAGCGTAATCCTCTGTTTTTTTTAGATTTTTACAGCACACGGTAAGAGGTATAAAGCCTTACTGTATACGTATATTTTAACGAACAATAAAAGATAGACGCGCCATATTAGTTTATTTAGTTTTAATGCCCTTGTCTGGTGCTAGCAGACCATTCTTATCAACCCGGATGACGATCATCATTCACAGCGATTAAGGATCTGTCATAGTGACCGATTCGACGTAAGAGTGTGTCGCCTTTTTGGTTCACCTGTGAATACTGGGTACAATAAGGCCGACATGATCGTATCGTAAGTATAAGTGCGTGGTGACCTGTTGGCGAACGGACTAGACGCGGCTGCCAACATGTTCACGGTGGTCGCGGGTTCAAATCCCAGGGCTGAGGGCACACCTCTGACTTTTCGGAGTCATGTGTGTATTGATAGTCAACCACCACGCACTGTAACGGTGAAGGAAAAATCATGAGGAAACCTGCATACTATAGCAATTTCTATAAATTTCTATGGTATGTAAAAGTCTGCCAACCTGCACTAGGCCAGCGTGGTGGACTATATGGCCTAACCTCTCTCAATCATACTCTCGATTGTAGGGGAGGCTCGTGCCCTGCAGTGAGACGTATCTACGCTGATACAGTACAATCGTATCGACCAGCGTGAGAAAACAACCTTTCGTCGTGGATGGACACCCTAAATTCCTCTGCACTTTTTTATACTAAATAGTCCTAAAAATTAGTGCCGCGGAATCCACATTGAGTTATAACTCGCCGACCGATATTATCATGGTAGTCCTGTCCAAATGGGTTCAAACTGAACCAAACACACGATACAATTACGAGAGAATCTTTATAATCACTGATACAAGATACTAAATGAAATTTACGGTCTCTGTTAATTTCATTAAGTAAAAAAGAGCTACAGCAAAACTGTCTCCTTTTAATTGACTGTAAATCTTACCACGTTTAAAAGTAAAAAATACCGTATTTTACTTTTTCTTGTATCCACGTCTAAGTAGGAACAAGCTGATAATACGTGCTGCGCAGTAAGTATCGGCTCCCCCCGGCGCGATGTGAAATTTTACCGCAGCCCAGTTAATTTTACTTTGCTACGTCGTTTCAGTATATTTAAATAATTAATTAAGCATTTTGTTGTTGCTAGGCGGTAATTTTTGGTTGTAATTTTGTAAATTGTTCTATGGAATTTGCTTTGGTTTCGTGGTAGCGTGTATGGACTGTTATTCGTGAGATTATGGGTTTGCTGCCCAGGTCGTTCCTTCACCGGGTTCTTTGACATGCTAAAATGTCATCCTGTTGCCGAGTTTGAGTCGTAGAATATAAACGTTTTTTACATCTATTATTATGTTCTGTATGACTCTTATAATCTGCTTGTGTTATATTTTACTATCGGTGACAATAAAATAACATACTTTCAAATATTTGTTATTTACTTCTTCAAACCAACAACGTTCAGTTTTCTCGAGCACCAATTCTAATATGAATAGAATGTTGCATCGTCGGTCTATTTCCTCGTAAACAACTCGGCCCGGCCGGCGGAAGTGAAAACTTGCATGGAGGAAGTCGCTTGATTTTCAACGCGTGTTTATAAAATATTTCGCTTAAGCAGTATGTTGAGTGAAGTAGAAAATTGACAACATATGACTGTCTTTTTAATAGGTATTTATCTAACAAATAAACTGTAATCTTGTTAAAGGCAGCATTGTCAATCTAATAAAATTATTCGTCAGATTAAAAACATCATTGGTAAATTAAACATAGAAGCAGCATTATTACATACATACATACATACATAAACTCATGCTTTTTTCCAGAAGGGGTAGGCAGAGGTTCTCCTGGTAGTAACCAGGTCACCCGCGTTTCGCCTTCTCTGTTTCGTCCCAGGATGTGATAGGGGGCGAGCCTATCGCCATATAGAGCACAAATTCCTGACTCCGGACTGATAATGAATAGACTCGAACCCGAGACCTCAGCACTGTAACCGTAGCGAAGTACTACTACGAGTACTCTACCGAGGCAGCCGAGTCCATAAAATTATTCGTCAGATTAAAAACAACGCAGATAAATTAAACATGAAGGCAGCATATGTTGCAATTGTATCGTTTTATATTATTCAGTCAGGTTATAACTTATTTGAGGGTTTTTATTGATAAATTGTAAAATCACGCCTAAATAACAATGACAACACAAATAGATGTTTAAAATAGAATTTTTGATGCTTTGTGATTTATATCTATTGTATATGTAATAAAAAGAAATAAATAACTAATATCTCTTCATACGCATAAGAAACAAAGATGTAACACCACTAGCAATACATTATATGACTATATGTGTACTTCTTTAGTTGATTTTGAGAACATAAAATTAATTTCTTCATTATTTTAATTTCAGGACGCAGACACTGTGGAGAAACTGAACGAAAGCGGAGAGTTGAGGAAGATGTTGAAACCTTATAAGGTAATTAGACAAATTAATTGTTCCATCATTTAACACGAACAATATTTTAGCTTCCTCGGATAAATTTATTCAATTTATTTTTCCTTTTCTTCCCATGCCATTGGAGAGACCGACGACGCCTTTTGACAACCTTCGTGGCGCAGTTGGCTAGAAACCGAATGTGAAACGAGAGGCCGCGGATTCGATCACCGCACCGAGACAAATGTTTGTGAGGCCTACAAGTATTTGTCTCGGGTCTGAGTGCTTGTGAGACCGAAAAGTCTCGTAGTTTTTGATACACACGACACAAGACTCGATCTTAGTGTAGGGTCAGACTATGTTTGTGATTGTTGGGTGTATTTATTTTTTTATTTATTTAAAGTACAAAGATTTTTCTGGATTCGAAGTTTGAATTCAGGTTTTACTTTTCATATCAGGAAATCTGCGAAAATCGCGACTACAAACCAGTATCTAATAAAAAGGCCAGATTGGCTGACTATGGCCTAAGCCTTCTCAATCGAACTCTCAGTTGTACAGCAATACCGTGCTCGGCATTGAGTGACTATAGCCTGATACAACACATTAGCGTACATCGAAAATGTTGGCATAAGAAAGCACTTCAACAACCACTAGTAGATGCTAAGGTGAAATCGATTCCTTATTGAATATTGTTTGCTCTACGACGTTGAAGTGTGTTACATAACAATAATATGAACCGATATTTGCAGAGTTCAGTAATAATGTTGAGTATGTTAAGTACTGGCGTAATATACTTATTTATATTTGCTTTTTGTATTACGTGAAAGCTGATAAGTTAAATTTGTATTCGAGGTGCAGAAGGAAAAAAGTATATTTTGAAGTTAGTGGCTCTGGGTTCGCTTTTCATATCGAGATAATTATAAATAAATTAAATAAATAAATACACCCAACAGTCACATACATAGTTCTGCTCCAAATTAACATCAATTAAGTCTTGTGTCCTGGGTATCAGAAACTACAAAAGACTTTGCGGTCTCATAAACACCCAGACCCGACACAAATATTTGTGGGCCGCACAAACATTTTTGTTGGTGCGGGGATCAAACCCGCAGCCTCTCGTTTCACTGTCGGTGCCTAACTAACTACGACACGGAGTCTGTCTAAATTAATAGTGTTATCGACAAATATCTACTTGTTTTGGGTTTGAGTGTTGTAAGTCGATAAAGAACCTCGTGATTTCTTTTACAAACTACACGATAAATAATTTCTACTGTAGGAACCTAATACCTATAAGTAGAGAGAGGTATTCTCCCCTCCTTTTTCTCCCATTAAAGGAAAAAAAAACAAAACAATGATAGGAGGAATCCAATCATTACTTTTTTTATTGATTGACGATTCTACAGCCATCAATAAAAATGAAAGATTTACATACAGAAAATTTTACATAAAATTCCTAGATCCAGACTCGAGTTGAGTGTTATAAATTGCTCCTTCCGTGGGTTTAAATTCAAAGTATGCAGGTGTTTGAAAACTTCTGAAATATATCAAAATGTAAAGATGAAATATATCATAAGATATCTGATATTTTCCGAATCCAACCAAGCCGTTTATTGCAGATCCTATCTTTATTGATGGTTCTTGCTGGTTCCTTAGGAGTTTTTGGTTTAACCTCTTCATTGCGTTTTGGTTTAACGAACAAACATAATTGTTCAAATGACTTTGTGTTTCGTTTTTCTTTAAATCCATTTCCCTTGAGCTGGAATTCTTGATTTGTGAGATGTTGTATTAAGATGTCGTATACATACGTATTATGAAGGCTGGTAAATTACTCTACAAGTACCAAATACGAATTAATAAATTTACTGTATCAGCCCAGATACGTTCCACTGCAGGTCACGAGCGTCCTCTACAATCGAGAGTACGAATAAGTGTGGTTAGGCCATATAGTCCACCCCGCTGGCCTAGTGCGGGTTGGCGGACTTTAAATACCATAGAAATTCTTGCAAATCGCTATGGTATGGTATCCTCACGATGTTTTCCTTCACTGTTATAGTGCCTGGTTATTGACTGTCAATACACAGAAGGCTCCGAAAAGTCAGTGGTGTGCCCTGGGATTTGAACCCGCGACCACCGTGAATATGTTAGCAGCCGCGTCTGGTCCATTAACCGACAGGCCACCATGCGGTTACAGACATACCTTACCAATAACCTTAGCTTTCTGTGAAGTAAAGTGTAATATTTTTGTCTGTGTGTGTGTATGTGTGTGTTTTTGTTCAGCCACAGAAAATTTACTACAAATTACCATTAATGAAATGTAATCCTTGGTGTTATAAATGGGTATTTTTGTGCTCGATTTATGTAATGCATAATCTCTAAAGTCTAGACATACTGATTAAAAAAATCTTGCGATTATAAAAAATTGGTATCGCAAAGAAACATAAGTTATACCTAAATTTATTATTAAAATAACCTAATTAGAAATGTCAGTAATCTTTAATAGCATTCATCGGTTTATTTAGGGATTCACTTAATACTTGTCTTGCCACGAACTCCGAAGCCATCTGCAAACGACACCTCACAATATGTCGCCGAATATGCTAAACCTGAATTGAAATCAGAAAACATTCTAGAAAGATCTGTCTAGACGTGTAATGACCTATAAGATTGTTCCGCATAAACCCTGGAGTTTATTGATACTCCGAATGGTAGTAAAAATTGTTATATTTTCTGCGACATTAATTTACGTTATCGGCTATTGAATTCCGATTTTTATTGGGTAAGAACATAGCTTAATCTACGATATTGGTAGCAAACGGTAATGCTTTTAAAATAATATCTTTATTAGATTTGAACTCTATAATATTCCATTAATATGAAGCTATTTTATTTTAAGAAATTCAGAGAATTCGTCATTACCGGATTGCCGGATACTCAATACCCCTTTCCTCTTCCCATCCTTTTTCCTCCCCACCCCTCTACCAATTAGACCGGCAACGCGTCCGTTATCCAGCGTTGTGGATGTTTATGGGCGGCAGTGATCACTTACCATCAGGTGACCTGTTTGCTCGTTTGCCGGACCTATGCAATAGAAAAATAACCTTTACCCTAGCGTTATTCTGGCCGGTAGAAGTTTCGCTTTTGTCCTTAATTTCCACCATTTTGGCCGTTAATGACCTCTATTAAGAAACTATATACATACGCTCTCAAATATTCTTTGATGACATAATTTTACATCACTGGAATAGTTTTAAGCTGTCGCGTTTATTATTTGTTAAATCATTGCGACGTGGTTGTTTTCTCAAGATATCAAGCCAAGAAGAAGTGAAACACTATGAATTATTTTATTTATTTTTTATTATCATAAAAATGACCAACACTTGCCGTACAACACACTATTTCAAAATAAATAAATAACACCCAACAGTCACATACAAAGTCCTGACACCACACTAAGATCGAGTCTTGTGTTGCGACTTTTCGATCTCACAAACACCCAGACCTGAAACAAATAGTTATGGTTCACACATACATTTGTCTCGGTGCGAGGATCGAACTGGACCTCGGAGGCTGTCGAATCTGTGTAAATCTATGGTAATATCTTCATAATCAGCCACACATCCACTGTTAAATACAGACCTCGACATACATTTAGCGCGGCCTGTCGAAAGTGGTCTGCATTTAGGGACTTTATGCCATATTAAATTAACCATCATCATTGTTATCATCAGCTAATAACAGTCCACTACTGAGTAAGCCACCGCCTTTCCAATTACACGTCATAAAATTTGTTCCATCTTCTCCCTCATCATATTATTTCATAGACACTAACGTATATTTTTACATTCCAGAGTCCAGACGCATGCACAACCTGCCAAGTATGCGGCGGCTTCCGTCTCCTCCCCTGCCGCATCTGCAACGGCTCCAAGAAGAGTCTCCATCGAAACCACTTCACTGCTGAGTTCGTAGCCCTCAAGTGCATGAACTGCGATGAGGTCGGCCTTGTCAGATGTGAGGCGTGCTCTTAATGACAGTCTAGATTATGTTAGGTATACTAGGGCTTAGTAAAGTCTAGAAATAGGTAGGAACCCTAAGGATGTACATGAAGATCGAGAAGAAGCTGTAGATGAAGAATATCTTTAAAAAGATGTTGATGTTAATATGATAGAGATTAGAGATGGCATTATTGGTTTTTACTTGTCCAATCTACATGGGTAAAGGGAAGCCAGGTCATTATTATTGACTTAAATGTTATTCAAAAGGGGTCACAGAAATTTAACATTGAAGTCCCTACAAAGACATGATATTTTCATCCTAATCTTGAAATATAAGGATTAATTAAAATTATTGCCTCATAAATCAATCCTCACCTTGATTGTTAATTGAATAAATATGAGTGCGATTTTTATTTAAACGCTTATTTTCTTCGAGAAGAAAGCTACTAAGTCTTTCCGTTACCTCGGGGATGATCGAAAGGCATTTACTGGTCACTGATTTTCCAGCCCGGCACGTATACGGAAATTGCGACTGGGTTGGATCATGGTAGCGCTCCCACGCTCTATAAAATCGTAGAAAACTCTTGAGTATAATATTTTTACTGCGGAAATTCATTATATAAGACCAGCTAAAGCCAGTATCGATTAGAAACTTATGAAGGAAGATAAAATTTTCTACTCTTCGACGGTGTCGAATCTGTGAAACATATGCATAAATAGTCCAAGAAAAACTAATTGGCGAAGGTAGAATTCTTGATCCAATTTAACAAGACATGAATGTAGTACGTTTGTTTTAAACGGCTTTGGTTCTGCAATGTCAAACGTCATAATTAATATGGTTTCATTCGAGCGATTAATTATAGCTCGACAATGCTGTCTAATATTGATGTGAAATTAATTATGTGATGTATTTGGCATTGGAAAGGGTTAAGAGAACGTTTCGATAAATAAATCACAATATTTAATTGCTTTTTAATTTTAAGAGGCCTTCATTACTTATGTGAAAATTGATTTTATGCTAGAGCTTTTCTGGGCATTTGTAATTATTTGTAGTTTAAACACGACTCAAGCACAAATAATATCTTTGTATATATTCGTAGCATTATCATATAATTGGATGAAACGTATGAGATTTATATATGAAGGGATTATGAAATAAATATGAAAAAAGATGATGTTACAAATACCCAAAGAATATGCTTGGGTCGCATTTTAATTAAACTATTTTTTTCTAGTATAATTGTAAAAAATGGTAGCTATTTTATATTAATAGATTAATGGTTATCGATTGCGCTTTGAAAAGGATAGAATAATACGCTTGGTTCTAAGACAAACTCAAATATTATCATCTTTAGCCTTAATAATTTAATTAATTGAAACATGTGTAAGCATATTAAAATATATTCAATGTATTGTATAATATGAAGCTTAAACAAAATATTGTTATATTATACTTCAAGTGTTGACATCTTGGTAAATGTAATGCAGCGCTAATGTAAGAAAATAAAAAGGTTTCCGTAAATTATTTATTAGTAAAAATATGAACAATATTATTTGAACGAATATAAAGCCCCATTTACACGGGGAGAGTTTCTAGCCTAATTGCCTACGATTGTCGTAAGGATGTGAAAAAATTGCATTGTGTAAACATTTGACAGAAAACGATAATCTTAGGGCGGTTATGTCATGCGATAATAGCATACGACTCTCGCCGCAAGAAATTCTCCCCGTGTAAATGGGGCTTAAATCACCTTTGGAATAAATTTTGGATATAACTGTGCATATAGCCAAACCAAGCGTTGGTTTTGCACTGTACAGTTCATATAAACTCATTGTACAGTTTTTTATTTTCTTTCAAATATAATAAATAAATAATGTAGAAACCACTATTTCGTACTTTACCTACCCCTTCAAGAACACAGGGATGAAGTTATTCATATAAAACCACTATTCTAAATGAATATTTTTCATCCTTTTCAAAGACTACATTAAGGCTCAAATAAATGCTCGTCTGATTTTACCAAAAAAACGGATGTGTGTACTGCTTATAATAACTTCTCATGAATATGCCATAATTTAGATGCAATATTTTATTTACAAATTGTTTTTAGATATATACCTTTTGTACTTAATTATACCTAGAATAAAAAGCATGTATTGTAATTAATATTCATTTTAAGTACTTAAAAACAATGAGGGAAATTGAATGTTGAAGTACAGTCAAACACAATTTATACTTTTTTTAAATATTCCCAACACGCTCAATATATCTTAACACAACTAAAGCGTAGTACTTAAGGCTACGAAATAAGATTTTTTTCATAAGGTTATTAAGTTTTTTTGTATAATTATTTTCTCGTCGACTGTACTTCGTAAGTGCCGGAACGGCTACCGTCCAGTTGTGATAGTATAATGTTAATTAATCGTAGTTTTATATTTAAAGTATATTAGCAATGAATTGTACCCCGATATTAAAACAATATTGTTAGGGTTGTAAATAATTTGTTTTAATAAATATTTTTTAATTACTCGCTGTGTTTTTATGCTCTAATTTAAATTTCCTTAAAATTATAATTAAAACTCCAAAATGAATATATTGTCCAATAAAAAGATACTTTAAGTAAAAACACGCAATATCGTTTTACAAAGTGTTTGTCAGCAAGGATTAGGACATTAACTATTTCCTCTATCAATTATTTTATTCACTTAGTTTTCATTAATTATCATATCCTTTATTAAACATCTGCGTATGATTTATTCATAATTATTTTATAAATAATAGTTATATAATATATAACAATCATTACACTATCATCTTCATGATTATCACCTATATGTACATTTTTGAACCGAAGCTTCTTCCAATGTTTTCCAAAATCACCTTTTGATGCTAATTTGCACGTAGGGTATTATTGAAATCTTCAAAAGTTGTGTGAGTGTACGTCCGACGTTACAGTTACCAATGCTTCTGAAAAAATCGATATTTGTAGTTCATTAATTCATTAAGATGCTCCCATAATTTCTACTAAATGTGTTATCAACATAAATAAAGAAGCGTGAATATTCATCAAGTAATCACGGCATCTTGAGCAAACATTCAAAATTCCGTAACACAAACAGGTAGTGTACGAAGCAAATATCCTGCAGCGAGGGACAATTCTCAAAGCTATCGATATTACGTCGAATGTATTGTTCTTTTATGGCCACGTGACAGGCATAGCCTAGTGTGGGCATCACAGTTGTTCACTATTTTGTAACTAAGAAAGTATAATAAAGATTTTTTTTATTTACACTTTATCTCCAGCGGCAGAAGGCCTAGTGCTGAACACGGGCCTCGCCTGAGTATTCCTCTAATTTCGAAGTGGCCTGCATTCAAAATTGAACCGTATTATCTAGATATTATAGGGTTACAATTACTAACTATTAATATTGAGTGATTGGAATGATTTTAGTACAATAAGAAACTTATTTACTCTTTCTTATTGCAATTAACGGTGACACGAGCATGCCGTTCGCCTGATGGTAGCGATACGACCGCTCATAGTAGCAAAACCAAATAACACCATGAATTACAAGGCAATGCTTGGCATTCCATTGCGGTCCTCATCCTGAGACATACGATGATAAGGCCCATTTTGTCTACTAGTTATTCTGGCTTCAATGTCCTTCAAACTGAAACAAAACAGTGCATTTACACTGCTGTTTGGCGGGAAAAATGTACATTAATGCCCACCCTAGCAGCCTCTCACATATGAGCGACCTACCACCAGTGACATTCTTTTTTTATTATTTTACATGTGGGTAAGCTACAAACCTTTTTACTCGCGCTGACAATCACTTAAGTTCTCAGTGAGGTGCAAGTATTATTAGAACACGCGATGTTCTGATAAACACCGACATTACTCCAAGGTTCGGTTTTAGATCACACTATCAACTGTGACTTGGTGTGCCTGTGCTTGCTTCATCTCCAGCGTACGTCAGGTTAGTGGTCTGCTCATAGAACGTATTAACTGTCCAGAGAATATAGGCAGTGGCCTCCGCATCGGCTATTAGTTGCACAAACAGCCTGAAAAGCTTAAGGACCTTTCGAAATCGGACCACAATAAAATTGCGTGAAATGTGAATTCTCATTATTACAACTTGTCTAAACTGTTTGCTTTCCGCATGGATCTGTATCAGTCTATATTCGTCCCACTGCAGGGCACGGGCTTCGTCTACAATCAAGAATACAATTGAGAGGGGTTAGGCCATATAGTCCATCACGCTGCCCTAGTGCGCGTGAGCAGACTTTACATACCGTATAAATTCTAATAAATCGCTACGGTATGCAGGTTTCCTCACGATATTTTCCTTCACCGTTATAGTGCGTGGTGATTAACTATCAATACACACATGACTCTAGTCAGAGGTGTGCCCAGGGATTAGAACCTGCGACCGTAAAGATTCTGGTAGCGGCGCCTAGTCCGTTACCCAGACCACCAGGCACAAACCTACGTACCAAAAATCCTAATTCATGTATTTATCACACAGCAATGTACACCTTTCAATTTTCAATGTGTTATCTCTTCATCAGCCTACTAACTGACTTCAAACCTCGACACCAGAATAAACACCTTACATTAAGAGCCACCGACCTCATTTCACAGTTCATACCGGTGCGTAGGCGTCTAGACCAACAGCCGGAAACTGGCATCTAACGTAGGCTGTTATTTGCAATAAAACGTTTTCTTTATCCCACACATTTACTAAGGCTTCGTGAAATTAAACGGGAAAGTGCTGGAGAGAAGTTTACTGCTCCACCCTCGTTAACCTTGTTTTGTAGCTGTTTGTGGATATTCCGGGAATATTGTTTTTATTAAATGGATTATTCCAAGGAAAATGTGTGAGTCGATGACAGAGTAAAATCAGGTCAAAATGAATAACGTGCTAAAAGGTGACAGTGAAATTGGCCGGGATAACCCCTGATAGAGATCAAACTTTTCTTATGAAACCAATTGTATCCATCTTCATCCGCTATTATCCGTTATATATTTAGGATGTTTTAATAAATTGCCAAGTAAAAGTTCTAGTAAACGATAAACTTAGATGAGACGAGTCACACGTGGGATGAAAAAGTAATAAAAGTTAATAAACCGCTAGAAATATGTTTGAGCCGTGGAGTTCGGCCAGATATAGTCTATGCCTACCCCAACCAGATAAGGCGTAAGTTTACGTTATCATTAATCTAATCGCAATTTCCATCCACTGAATTCACCAATATTCCACTTAACCACATGCCAATAAATAGTATTATAAAAATACTAACTTAGAAAATAAGATAATGCAATACGTGACTTTCCTGCCGTACTAACTTCCATCCAACTCTGTCTACTACAGTGTATGTAATAAAATTTAAAGATACCTACCTTATCGATTTTTATATTGTTCAAAATTCATCCAACTCCCATGTTAACAATCGAGTGAAACAACAGAAGCACTCGGTGTAATGCCGACAGATCGGTCGATTTGTCCACCAACAAGTCTATCTCTCCAGGTTATTGAAATTAAAGTAATTAATGTTGTTACTGGGTTAATTTCAATTAACTGAACACTAACTCAGTTACTAAAAGATCAACCTGGGTACCTGGAATCTAGGGTAATGACGCAAAAGGGCAATTGTTTAAGGACACTTAAAAATAAGGATTACAGAAAAGAATTTTTCAAGGTTAGACATGCATACTTCAAAATTCTCTGCCGGAATTTCAAAGTATGTAAAGTCTGCAAACTACATTAGGCCAATTAGGTAGACTAAAAGGCTTAATCCCGAAAGCGTCAATATTAGGTAATCAAAAAAAAGCCAATTTATGCAGCATGGCTACAAAAACATGTTACGTTGCTTGTAACAACTCATTTACATTGGTGTATAAGTAGTTTGATGTACAATGGGGACTGTTGTCAAGCGCTGAAGAGACTATAAACAACAACAGTAATAAACAAAAGTAATAAACAACAACGAGGCCGCTAATTTGATTAGCCAAACTAACAAGAAAATTTATCCCAAAACAAAAATTTTAGAAAACGCAGGCAACCTTGAAATGTGTATGATAGTCTTGTCCAGCTTACACACTAAGGGCCTTATAATTAGGCTCGGATGAGTGAAGGATTAACTTTAGTCCAAGGCTTTAGAATTGGCTCGATTATTTTGAATAGCGAGGTATTCACGACTTTATTAATAAACACAGAATTACATAGAGGGCTAGGCAATCATCGTATTGTAGTTACATTATTCAATATTATAGTCAAATTAATAGCCAAAATAATCAAAGTTAATCCTTCGCTCATCCGAGTTTATTAATAAGGTCCAAATAGACCAAAAATATATTTTTTTTAAATAAGCAATAAAATATTTGTAAGACTTACAATAATCGCCAAATGGACCCAGAACATTCGATACAATTGGCATTGTTTACCGAAATGGCGGTAATTAAGCGGCGACGCTGCCCGCTGTTACGAGCCTGTTGCTTGCGGAAATCGATGTAACACGAACACAACGGGCCTGTTGCACGGACTGCTGTACGTACGCGCACGCACACTGCGGTACGTGTTGCGGGAATGGGTGAATTGTAGTTGTGTTGCAATATGTCTGACAACGTTTTTCTGGAGCTTGGACACAAGCCAAATGATAAAAGCTAGTCTTAAAAGAGGAATAGGGAAAGGTAGGGTGCAAAAGTATAATTTATTTGAGATAATTGTGAATTGGTAACAGTCAAGCTGGACGTTTAATTGTATATTGCACTAGCTATATTGAGACCTTACTCCTTGTCAATATTATAGTATTAAACTATACCGCTTTCTTAGTTATCACATACTTTTGGTACTCTGATTACCCAGTTCTCTAAAACATCATTTAACACTTAAAAATAATTTTGTTCTACGATCAGTGATCGAACCAACTAGCTGAACCGAGTTTTGTTAAGAAATAACAACTAAAAACAAAAAAAAACTCTTATGTTTTATTCCAAGAGATTAAAATTATGTAAAAATTTAAATTTATCTCAAGTCTGTCCTCCAAATGCAATTTAAATCATTTCCAGACATTTCACAGAAAACCGCAAAAACAACTTTTAAACAACACCGGACTATCGGTTAAGGAAACTCACGCACACACATAAATTTCAGGGTCTGGATCACGCACACAGATATAAGGGAAGCTGCAGCTAGGTCGCGAATGACGTCATGCCTCGCAAGGTCAATATCACTTCGCCGTGCTCTTCTAACACGTTGTAACCGTATCTTTTGTCCCTCTCGCACAGGGGCTCGTCATCCCGTCTGGGCTAGGTAAGTGCAGGCGTGTAGCTTTGTGTGTGTATTTTTTGAATTGCCACGAGGATGGTATGATATCTACGAGTAATAGATATCTTGTTTAGAAGTTGCTTCATAACGTGTTTCGTGTTTGTGGAAATATGCTTTTGTTATATTTTATTTAGGCGGTTCCATTGTGGATTCCTTTTTTTATTTTACTTTCGTAGAGTTGCTACAAGCTACGACGCACTTCACGATATTACTGCTAATATAACTGCATTTCATGAGAAAACTATCAAATCCCTTCGCGTTTCAACATGGGCTCCCAATTTGGGCAAGTGTTGGCATCTATACATTTTTTCATATTTGCCAGCCTAATAAACGCTGCTAACTGCGCCCATGAATATACACAACGCTTGGATCATGCGTGTCTAGCCGAACCACCAAATCGGGAGGGGAGTGGTAAGGATAAAGGATGGGAAGTCGACGGGGTATTGGGCAATATTTTTGTGTCATCTGCACTTAAATGTATTAAGTCGATCCTACTGACTACTGGAGAAAGAACCGTAAGAAGATATTGGGTATCTTCAGCCCAAAGAAGGTCTCAGTTGATTATAGTTCTTCAGATATTTACAATGACCTATTGCAATCTACATCAGCGAATTTTATTATTCAACATTGTACGTCGTCCGACTCTTGGTTAATGTTTTTATCCCGTTTCAGCTGCACATCAAATCGATCGCTAAACGCGGTTGCACCTGTCCTCGCGCGATTTAAATATGAATCGGCTGAACAGCAATTTGTGTTTATTCAGACATTTTGTAGTTATTTAAATGTAAAACGGACGGAAGTACGCATGCAGGTTGTCTTACCCCGACCTCCCCTTTTCAGATGCAAATGTGTTCCTTATGTTAATAGCTCTGAATCAAGGCAGAGAAATATTTGACTTGAGTAAACCGGGCGGGGAATTCAATTTAAACGTGCATTATGCCGATGGCTGTAGAGATAAATAGATTTGAAATAGTAAATTTGATTAGTTTTGTCTGTTTTTTGTTTTTGTTTTCAAATTGTATCTTATGTATAAAAGGAAAGTGACCTTTCTACTCGAGACCTTCTAAACAAGACCAAATTATAGTTAACTAGGCAAAACATGCCTTAAATTTTGCAATTCACCTTCAAATTACTGCTTTGGTGGCGGTAGTGGTACTGCGGTACGATTGCAAAGCTTGAAGTCTCGGGTTCGAATCTCTGGTCGGGCAAAGTGATATTGGATTTTTCTATTCATTATCAGCCCGGAGTCAGGAATCTGTGCCCGATATGGCGATAGGCTTCCCCCCTATCACATCGTGGGACGGTAAATACAAGGCGAAACGTGGGTGTTCTGGTTGCACCTCTGCCTACCCTTTCTGGGAAAAAGGCGTGTGTTTAGGTATGTTTATGTACCTTCAAAATAAAAACTTTAAATACATATAATATCTTCAAATAAATATGGTAACAGTATATTCTGGTACATACAGAGTCTTAAAGTTATTATCTCGGTTGTGTACAAAGGATTGCGCACAAAGCAACTGAGACGTCTTATAGAGGTCTTAAAATTTCATCCCCGTCTGCGGACTGGCGAAATTAAATTTAGTAAACGTTTTAACGTCTTGGATGCCTTCTGTTGCTCCTGTTTTGCATCGTGGTGTTGAGAAATATTGTATTTTTCATATAAATTATGTTGTGGAAAATTTCGCATATTATATCAATATCATCCCATTATATTATATTTCTTGTGAACCCGGGCCTTCTATAATTTAGAAGAGCTATTTCTATAATACACATATATCTATTTGACGTCCTCTGGCCAGATGGCGGGACGCGTTGCACAAGAGGGACGGCAGCGACTGGATGCGTAAAGCAGCAGACCGGGTTCTGTGGCTTACCTTGGGCTCTCCCAAGGTAGCTCTCTTAGCCTCTGCTAAGTCTAGCAGTGGGCAGCAATGGGCTGATGATGATGATTATGATAATCTCTCTAATTAACTATTTAGTGTTCTATCTCCGATTAATGGAACTCAGTCGCAAATTAGTGGTGTTGACCAAATTTCAAATGTCTCTTGTCTCATGTAGAGAAATCTTAGCTAATCTGCGGCAACCCCCGCCAGTTCTAGGTTGCCACTGTTAGGCGGGAAGTGACGAGCGTTCATCAGTTAATGGGTGCCCGAACCTTCTTTTCTTATTCCGAGAAAGTCGGAACTTTGTGCCTTGTAATCAAGATAAGTACGGTGTAAGAACACTTTTCATGTGCCTTGCTGGCGTACCTGAGCTGACAGGGGTCAGCTAAGATAGGCATCTTTCTACATACATACATCAACATCATTAGATAAAGATCGCAGAAGAGGTAGGCAGAGGTGCTACCAGGACACTCAAGTTTCGCCTTGTCTGTCCCGTCCCCTACCTTTCTTATATTCTTGAACTGACGGATCCAAAATTACCTTTCCGATTGTTAAAGACCCAGTACCTTTAATTTCTCTTTTGTTATTGTTTCCTTTTTCTTTATTCTCTTTTATTTACCTTTCTGTACTTGAGCTTTGTGTGTTGTGTTATTATTAGTATCAACAAAGAATTTTTTTTCCTTCTTAACTCTTTTAATTTTTCTTAACTTTTTTAGTCGATTACGCTCCTACTAATCTATTATTCTCTTCTACATCTTCGAAATCCGTAGGTATTATAAAACCTAGGAGACGGGTAGCCGGGCGTAATGACTGTGCCATCTGTTCTGCAAGAGATGACAGATGAAAAGTGATCTCAAGCTAAGGCTCTTGAATAATAGGACAGCGCCCGTAGCACAGCGTTTGTAGTTCCCGTTTTTACAAGATTTTGAGATCTTTGTAATTTTTTATTTCATTTATTTGATTTCCAATATGAATTTGACAGCCTCCGTGGCGCAGTTGGCTAAACACCAACTGTAAAACGAGAGCCTGCGGGTTCCATCCTCGCATCGAGACAAATGTTTGTGCGAACCACAAGTATTTGTTTCGGGTCTGGGTGTTTGTAAAAGCGAAACGTCTTTCGTAGTTTCTGATAGCCACGATACAAGACTCGATCTTAGTGTAGGGTCTGAACTATGTGTGACTGTTGGGTGTAATTATTTAAAATTTCCTCAATAATATTGAAATATTAGTGTTAATTAAGAAAACAAAATTTTCTATTGTATTTTTTTTGCTGTGCCGCCACACAGGGCGACAAGCTACAGCTTGTGCTTTTGTTGTTTTTGTGCTTATCTACCGTATTTCCGGACTGACACAATCTTTACATAATACCTCAAAGGATGGAAACTCATCGTTTCTAAACGGTCTATTTTTTATATGCGGAGATATTTCGTAATGAATCATGAAAAATGATTGAGGCAGAACCCAAAATGTGACAGAAAGATGGTTTATTTCCATCCCTCAATTATTATATATTTCATTTATTCCGAAGGTAATGTGATATTATTCGTGATTTCTTATGATTAGATCGAATTGCTTGTTAGCAGACTTTACAAAATAAAAATATATTATATTTTTCTATAGCAAAAATAAGTAAAAATATGCTCTAAGAAAGCGCCTTTTCCTCTTTATAATTCATCAAATGAATACATTCATCAATCATTATATTATTTAGAATGGTACACCAAAAGCATAATACATTAGATCGCTTTTAAATTTTTGACATTATGTAGTACATATTTAAATGTATATGCCCATTATAGGCGTAAACAGCGTTGCCCAAAAATGTGTAAACAATAACTACCACTATATTAATTACACGCTAAATTATGCGCTAATGTTAAACAATTGAAAATAAATTATACAAAACTACTAATGAAACTATAACTCTTTTACTCGTATACTATCAATTAAGATAATTAAGAACATAAAGCACATTGGCAATCAACACAATATTATCAAATTAAAACAAAACAAATTAAAATAACAAAGCGGCCTACCTTAATTAACTCGAATATGTTTGAAAATGTTTCAGCATTCTATTTTCGAGTGTATTTTCACAGTCAAAGAAAATATTTAATGCGGGCATTTTTTTGATCATTAAAGCATCATTTATACGGAGGGAGTGTCTCGCGGCGAGAATCGTATGCAATTATCGTATGACATAACCGCCATAGATTATCGTGTTCTGACAAATGTTTACACGATGCAACTTTTTTATATCCTTACGATAATCGTATCTTCGAGGCGAGAAACTCTCCCCGTGTAAACGGGGCTTTTGTTATAAGTCACAGCTTTGTCAAATATAATTTTCGGAATACCAATTCCGGTTGTTTGCATTCGATAAAATTGAAGGCTCATTGCAAATTAACCCATCACATTATAAAGTATTGGAATAATTAGGTCGCACGTGGAGCGTTTAATTGCTGACCTCTTAAAACGTAATGTAACATACAAATACGTCAGATAAATTTCAATGCGGGGCAATGGCCTCCTCTACAATTGAGAAGGAGTTGGAGATTAGTCTAGATCGGTTTAGTGCGTGTTACAAATCAATGCTTAAAATTTCTAATCCCAATGTCAATTTGGCCATTGGCTGCCTTTCGGAAACGGAGACGGGCAGAGATGTGTGGAAATCGACCAATCATATCGATCGTCTATGATATCACAAGTGTAATAGATCTATTTGATTGGATGATTTCTACACAATATCTCCGCTTTAGTGGAACAGTGCCTTACTTAGCAAATGCATGTTCTAGTGAATTTGTATTATTTTATCATTGAGTTGTTATACGACGCGAACAAACAAATGAACAAACAATTTTCGATGACGGACTCAGTATTTAGTTGTTGACAAATCTTTGGGGTATTTATTTGTAATATGTTAGATGTGATTATTTTGTAAAAATTGTAAGTTTTATAAGTGGTAGAGCCAAGCTGTTGTGAGCCATGACTCAGCATGATTGGGCAGGCTCGTCCGGAGTGGTACCACTGTCTCACAGGAGATCGATGTGAAGTGATAGCTTTGCTGTCACGTTTCGTTTGGTGAGTGAGACTGCCGGATGCCGATACCCCTTTCCTGTTCCCATCCTTTTTCCTTTCCGCCCCCCTCCCAATTGGGCCGGCAATACATCCATGATCCAAGCGTTGTGGATGTTCATGGGCGGCAGTGATCACTTACAATCAGGTGACCTGCTTGCTCGTTTGATCAGTACAGCACAGTATTTGTTTCTATCACTGTCTTTCCTGCGTAGCCATATTTTCTTTCCTCCTGCTCCATTGCTCCTGCCTGTGTCTGGTCCGCGCGCACTGATTTTGTTTGTGTTGTCCGCTCTATAATAATGCCTTCATATTATATCAAACGGCTTATTTTGGGATAAAAATACATATTTAGTAGTTAGTTATATATCTTTACCTTCAAACATTTCGAATAAAATATAATAGCGGGTAGTTTTATATATTACGCATAACAACGTGTATATACCGTTAAGTAAACACAATTTTACGGCACAAAAAGCACAATTTCACTAATGTATGTTGTAAGCGGATATTTTTCAAAGAGGAATATTGTAATATTTGAAAATAATCTTTGTTTAGTTGTCATATGGTTCAGATTGCGTTACTTGGTTCACCAGGCGTTATTACCACCACAGCGTGGACTAATAGTGGTTAATGATAGTGATATGTTGTTTTCACTTTGCATCGCACCCAAACGCTAATAGTTTTAGCGTATTCAAGGGTTCATATTTCTCTAGAATTTAAATGATGGGGGAAAATTTGTTCGTGGTGCGTGGTGCGTGGTGCGTGGTTGACTATTGGTAACAGACTGGACGCGACTGCCAACATGTTCACGGTGGTCGCGGGTTTAAATATCAGACCACACCTCTAACTTTCCGGAGTTATGTGTGTATTGATAGTCAATCATCACGCACTATAGCGGTGAAGGAAAACATCGTGAGAAAACCTGCATACCATAGCGATTTGTATAAATTTCTACAGTATGTAAAAGTCCGCCTACCCGCACTAGGCCAGCGTGGTTGACTATATGGCCTTACCACTCTCAATCGTACTCTCGATTGTAGAGAAGGCTCGTGCCCTGCAGTGGGACGTACATATACAGACTGATACAGTATAGTACAGTACAGTATCTATATGAACAGACGCGAAGCGCAGCATGAGATGTCCTCTCATAAAAAAAACAAATGTCTAAATAAAGCTTGCCAGAAGTCACTAGATGGAGGCGGCTTCCAACAAATCGCTATGAAAATCCCTTGGAAGACTTATGATTGGCAAAGAACTTCCTGTGTCTGAAGAAGGAGAAAATATCACTATTATTTATAAGCTGCACTACGGTTTTAATAAAAAATCGCAATAACTGAATGTAGAAGCATTTTGAAAACTGCAGAGATAGGAAGATAAGCCTAAGATCCAATAAATATTCAAATTGTCAAGTGAAAAACAGTTTATTACCCGATCTAAAATAAGATTTTCATATTCGGCGATCTATATCCGATTTGGTGAGACAATATAAATTTTATCAGATTGACGTTAAAATGTATAATGTCTATGAAATATACCAGATTTTGAGTCAGATCAATGACCTTCCCTGGCCCTGTGGACGTTGCAAATTGTCATGCATTCATTTTCACACTTAAATCCCGTAGGGATAGGCAAACTGTCATATCTCTCAACTATCCTAGATCTAGACATAATGCTAGTTTCACGCAACAACTTTTTGTCCCATGTCTCTTTTATTTTACAATATTTTAGATAAATAAAAGAGTTTTTAGCACTTGTTTTGCTACAACATTCTTATATTAAGATCACACTCCTTAGCTATTGATAGTCTCCGGTAATATCAATGAAATCAAAATTGCCCTGGCATGTCTACTTCCTTTTTTCCATCTTTCTTTTTTCATTAGTGGAAAAGAATTTTAATTTTAATTCAATTGCCTTTATCACCAACTGCCCTCACTTCCATCCATTCCATAGCCATCTCTCTCTCTCTCCCTCTCTTCAGTCACAAAAAGTCCACTTCTGAACATAGGCCTCCCCCATGAATCGCCACATAGACCTGTTGGAAGCAGCCTGTATCCAGTGACTTCCTGCGAGTACCATACTTCTTAAGCCATACCTCTAGTAAATTATAATTTAACCGGACTAACAGTTTTACCTTCCCTTGAATCGTACCTGGGACTTCTCAACTACTCGTATAAATAATACTAATTGTGTTCAAAGGTACTTCGTTAACCCAAACATTTTCCTTCAAAACAAAGCGCATGAAAAGCCGAGTTCCGTACAGCAAAGTACAATTCAAACTTTTACAAAGGTTCTCTCCTGTCCATTCGAACGGTGCATAAGTGGTTCGCTTAGCAACAATACGTTTTCCAACTACGCCGTGTGCATTGGCTGTCTGTTGAATAGCTTCGATAAATATAGGCTCGCGTGCTTCCGTGTCGACTGTTCTGACACTGTGTATTGACATGGAAATTGTGTCCCTATTGTCATGTAAATGTGTTATGGAGACCAGGCCAATAACACAGTCGATTAAACCGATATCCTCCAAGGAGTTGGTCCTGGCAATTGTATTGCTTACAGAAATTTTGTCGGGGGATTTGAGATGGGAGTAACTGTCGAATTCCTAATGGAATATCATTTATTAGCCCGTAAACATCCTACTGTTGGGCTGGAAAATTCGCAATGATCGAGTTTTTAAGCCTTAGTTTAGCTTGGTCAGATATTAGAAACTTTCGGTGACTGTATATTTTCAGCAGTTGATTTATGTCACTCTCTATATTATTTACAAAAAGCATTCAAAATCTAATGTGTGAAAATATAGTGCGTGGTGGCCTATTGGTAACGGACGCGGCTGCGAACATGTTTACGGTGGTCGCGGGTTCAAATCCCAGGGCGCACCTCTGACTTTTTGGAGTCATGTGTATTGATAGTCAATCACCACGCACTATAACGATGAAGAAAAACCTCGTGAGGAAATCTGCATACCCTAGCGGTTTGTATTTTTTTATGGTATGTAAATTCCGCCAACCTGCACTAAGCCAGCGTGGTGGACTATATGGCTTAAGCTTTCTTAATCGTACTCTGCATTGCAGAGGAGGCCCGTGCCTAATTTGAGAGTTTAAAGGCCAAGAATAAAATTCTCATCCGATCTCATCCTTTTTTTTATTATTTTTAATTGCATTGTGTTTAAAGTCACTAAAACTACCACCTATCTTCGTTTTCGGTAGCAGTCTTGATATACCCTGTATAAAAACAGTATTATCTGTCTACAATAAGAACCTACTTATATAGACAGCATCCGCGGCACAGTTGGTTTGACACCGGCTGTGAAACGAGATGTGAGGCCGCGGGTTCGATCCCCGCATCGAGACAAATATTTGTGTGGTCCATAAGTATGTGTTTCGGGCCTGGGTGTTTGAGACCGAAAAGTCTCTCGTAGTTCCTAATACCCACGACACAAGACTCAATCTTAATGTGTCAAGTCATGGTCTGTAAGTGGTATTGGTAGGAAAAATAAATAATTAATTATTGCATGTAGTGATACTATTTTAACAAATAATTTGTATCTTTGGTTACACCAATAAAGGACAGAAACGATGGTTCGGACGCTGTTTATCTTCATTAATTAATAATTGAGATCACAAAATAGAGCTATAATTTTAATAAACCCTTTAAACATATTTTATTGGGAAATTGGCATGCAAAAATATTAAATTAATAATTTCAACTGGTTTAACACGAGGTAGCGTGGCCGAGCGGTCTAAGGCGCTGGTTTAAGGCACCAGTCTCTTCGGAGGCGTGGGTTCGAGTCCCACCGCTGCCATTTGTGTTTTGTATTTAGTACTCATTTTTTACCATTTTAGAGATAATTCTATACACCAAATACTTTACCGGATAGATCGAAAATAGATAAATCGATACAAAAATGTATTGAAAGGCCGCGGGTTCGATCCCCGCACAGAAACAGATATTTGTGTGATCTACAGGTATTTGTTTCGAGTCTGGGTGTTTGTGAGACCGAAAAGTCTCTCTTAGGTTCTAATACCTACGACACAAGACTCGATCTTAGTGTGGGGACAGGCCTATGTATGTGACTGTTGGGTGTATTTATATGCGTATGTTTTACGAGCCCGGTTAATAGAACCATACTGCAGCCATGATGCAAGCGTGAGCTGAGGGGTTACTCTATGATCAGAAACGAAACTCGAATGGTCGGACGATCGACGTCTACAGTACGTTTTTAATTTTCGACTTCAAAAAATCGACTCTATTTCTATGATACTTATCATTCACTCCAAACTAAGTTTATATTTAGGACATAAGATAGAGGATTCGAACATTTTGTGCAGTACCTAGGCACATTTATACAGTTTTACGTGCGACGTCCAAAGTTTAGAGTTTCGTTTCAGATCATAGAGTAACCCCCCTGTTACTTATGGACTCCTTTATGGATTATTATTATTGTGTTGTACTTGTATCGTACTGCATCAGCCACTGATGCCCACTGCTAATTGCGGACTTGTCTACAACAGAGCTCTACTATCATCATTTATCACAATGGTTTCTTAGATTTACGCGAAGTCATACATTGAAGTAAAACGAATTCTTACGGATTTTTTCGCTATCGGTCAGGACTATGTATGTGACTGTTGAGTGTATCTATTTATTTATCTGTGTGATTCACTAATATTGGTTCGTATCTGATCGTTGTTATATCATAAAGTGGAGATTTTGCAGACCAGCCCGTATGAACGACTTATCGGAAAATTTTGGCTGTCTGTGACGTCATCTGCATTTAAAATAATGGCGTGCAGTCTGTATGACAGTTGAAAAAAAACTAATTTGATTATTAAACGTAACGCTCAAATTAGAGCTGCAATAACATTTATTAAAGGAAGAAAATTCTATTACATGTTACCAATATCATAAACCAAATCAGTATTCAAATGAATTTGCACCAACGCGACGGTCTGTAAATGAACGACATATTTTAACGTTGCGGTTTGTAATTCAGTTTAATCGTGCGGTTTTAATGGTTTCGTACCCATCACAATTTGTAGTATAAGTAACATTTAACTGTATTTTTATTTTTGGCATAACGAGGCAAGCAGTCTCTTACTGGTAGTAAGGTCTCTCAAATTACGTCACCGTTCATGAGGCCGCCTGGGTAGGTACCACCGCAATCTCTATTTTTCCCGCCAAACAGCAGTGCTAATGCACTGTTATGTTCCAGTTTGAAGAATATTGTAGCCTGAGTAAGTGGACATATTGAGATTTAACATCTTATATCTCAGGTTGGCGAGCGCAGTGGAATGCCAACCATGGCTTTGTAATTCATGGCGTTGTTTGGTTTTGCCACTGTCCATGAGCGGTCATATCGCTTACAATCAGGCGAATGGCATGCTCGTCTCGCCATTCATAACAATAAAAAAAGTATTGCTTGATGGTAAGCGTCATACTGTACCATCAAATAGAAGTCGGATTATTGATTCACCATATTAATTGACAGGGCTTAGTCCTCAACACCCCATCGTTTATCCACCACAGTCCACTGGTAAATACAAATTTATCTCCAAAGATATTAGGACTAGTTGAATGTAGCCTGAATGCAACGACCTCTTGATCCCTTTACCATTCTGTCCATATTAGATTTCACATTTTTCAAAGGAGTTGAGGGAGACCTTTGCCCAGCAGTCGGACAGTGTAGGTTAAAAGAAATAGATTTCACGTCCAATATTATGCTTGCCATTACATGGTCTCCATTCAAGTATGTTACGACCTCATCAGCCTAGTTCTAGGCGCTATTTCCACCACGCTGATAAATACAGACCAATACATATATCTTGGTTATATTAGATTGCAAAATTTCATATTTCCATCTCCGAAACGTATTCAAGTTCGACACGAGTGCCTTTTAAAAATGAAAACGTCGGGCAGAATTGAGAGCGATATTTTAAAAATGCTTCCTTATAACCGGGAAGTGATGTTGAGTAAAATTTCCTGCAATATGAGAAGCGGCTATTGAAACGCGACTCACGTACCCGCTCGTGGCCGGCGTCAGCCGACTGATAGAAAATTGATTGGACGTCCCCACTTCGAAGGTTGCTAACTTTCGTGACTCGATCTTTCAATCAGAATCTATACGACTTTTCGCAGCATCTTTCAGTGTTTTGATGTCTTTGTCCTTCTTTTCTCTCTATCTTTAGACGCAGAGAGATTGAATACATTCCTTCCCAAGGATCTCCGCAGGGACCTTTTATCCTGTTATGTAACGATCGTTCCCTGTAAATAAATCGGTAGAAACTTCTGCAAATGCATATACAGAATCGGTTGTACTCGTATATACTAGTAACTCTTTATAAAACTTTGTTTCGCTTTACTAAGAAACAGTATGAATCTTGAAAACAATAAAGACTCGTCAGTTCTGAGAATACTATAAGAAATTGTTTATCAAGCAATTCCAGTTGTTACGGGAGGTAATCAAATTCCGCGTATGCCATATTTTTCAACGTAATACTTGCACATTACAATACATGGCATTCAAGGTTCCTTCATTATCCTGAAGTGTCTATGAGTTTCCTCCAGAGAAGCCATTGTATTTAGATGTAAGATTTTGCTTAGTACTGTCCAATTTCTTGATAGAATTGACGTCAGACGCCTGCAAGGTAATTCACGTAATTAAATAAGTTCAGTTGGCAGTGCAGTTGCAGTTAAGTTTCGATCAAAACAGACCACTTCGTATTCTCGTAATTTTGACAACCGCTGTCAGATACGCTCGCGTCAAGCCCGCGTCACGCGAGCGGTTTAGCGTATTCTACTGCTGCGTGTTTTATGTGCGTGATTCAGATCGCCACTTGATCGGTATTCACGTATAAGCTTCTTGCATACGACTGACGTATAGTTGACGCGCAGCACCCGCGCAGTTTAGCTTAAGTGCAGTTAAACAATTACAAGAATACAATTTTGCAAATTTTACAATTTTGCACTAAGACGTAAACTTAATTGCAACTGCACCGCAACTTGATCGGCGCGTCAAAAAATTACGTGAATTACCCTACTGGTCGCAGTATCATAAACCAGAATATATCAAATATTACTGTAGAATTTGTTGATATACTATTTTACCAAATATCCATTCTGTACCCATATACGCCTCACTGCAGGGCATGGGTCTCTTCTACAATCGAGAGTATGATTGAGAGGCGTTAGGCCATATAGTCCACTAAGCTGGTCTAGTGCGGGTTGTCCGACTTTACGTAATAAATACCCATTATATACCTAATATGTAACAGCTTCGTAAACGGAAACAGAACGCTTAGCCTACCACTACCTACAACAAACCTACCGCTCTATTTATACATACATATGTACATAAACTATCATATAACTATATATATTGCCTTTTTCGCAAAAGGAGTAGAAAGAGGTGCCATCATGACACCCATATTTCGCCTTGCGTGTTCCGCCCCACGACGTGATAGGGGCGAGCCTATCACCATATCGAGCCCAAATTCCTAACACCAATCTTAAAATGAGTATAAAAATCCAATATCACTTTGCCCGACCCTGGTTTCGAACAACACCTCAGCGTTATCATCGTACCGCAGTACAATTGCGTTACAGAGTCATTTTATTTATACTCTGAATTTAATCCACCAATGACTTCAAAGTTCACTCTTCCAATAACGAAGCCACCCACACGTAGCTTCCTGACAGTAGTATCAAACATGTGCCTGTCTGTATTGACAGGGAAGATCAAAGACACGTCCCTCGGGACCCGCCGGCGCGACGGGAACACGTGCCGGCATTGACGCTGATTTCCTTAGCCCTGACAATGACATTGTCGTCAGCACTCCATGCCCCTGATGTAGGGTTATAGATGTGGTAAGAGAATTTGCTGGAGATGGAGCAGCATTCTGACATATTTTTTTTCTGTTCTTGTATAATTGTACCATTTAAATTTAGTATTTTTTGTATTGTATTGTATCAGCCCATATACGACCCACTGCAGGGCACGGGCCTCCTCTACAATCGAGAGTACGATTGAGAGTGGTTAGGCCATATAGTCCACCACGCTGGCCTAGTGCGGGTTGGCGGACTTACACACTTACAATTTAGTATTAATTATAATTAAATCAATAATGATTTTACTGCCTCGGTGGCGTAGTGGTACTACGGTATGATTGCAAAGCTGAGGTCTCGGGTTCGAATCCCGGGTCGGGCAAAGTGATATTGGATTTTTCTATTCATTATCAGCCCGGAGTCAGGAATTTGTGCCCGATATGGCGATAGGCTCGCCCCCTATCACATCGAGGGACGGAATATACAAGGCGAAATGTGGGTGTTCTGGTAGCACCTCTGCCTACCCCTTCTGGGAAAAATGCGTGTGTTTATGTATGTAATAATGATTTTACTTAATTGTAAATGAATAATGTAATATTGCATAGCATCTTTTGGTTAAATATGGTTGTTCTGTAATGTTATGTGTATCCATCTGTTGTTTCCCCATATTTGCAAAATATATATATGTTTATATATTTAAAAAGTACAGAGTTGAACATATTTTTCTAATACTGGCTGCACTGCACCTAACTTTATTATTTTAGGTAGTACGAAGTAGTTGATACTAAGAAGAGATTTTACAAAATTCTGCTAAGCGAAGATCCCCTAATATTTCAAAGTAATATCTATTATTACTATAAATATTTGCACTTAGAGTACCAACGTTTTTTTTAACTTTTCTATATAATCGTGCATGAGATATGATATGTTGGCTTAGAATCTATAATTCCGAACCAAGAACTCCCTAACATTCTTATTCTTCCTTACTAATGCCTACGACACACAAGACAATACGATTTTTTTACCTGGTAGAGTCTTCTAGTAAATTTATATTCGCGTGCACCACGTGCTCCATCACGTTTCTGATCAATTTATTATCGACAGCAATCAAATTAAGTCTTTATTACTTGACTAATAGATTCCAAAACTTTTTATGAACCAATTTTAATGGTTCTCTTCCACCCTGCGGCTGAAGTTCTATAAATGAGTTTCTGTCCAATTTGTGTTTGATGAATTCCTTGCTTCAATTAAATTGTTAATTGCTGTATTTTATTTATGTCAATAAAGGTGCCTTCTATTTTTATGTATAAATCTCGATACCCTAGAATGGGTCTATCCAATCCAATCCAATCCATCAGCCAAAGAAAGTCCGCTGCTGAAAATAGGCCACTCCCAATGATTTCCACAGTGACCTGTTGAAGGCAGCCTGTATCCAGCGACGTCCCACGACCTTTACCAGGTCGTCTGACTGGGTCTTAAGGTCTAACAACTTTATTAATGGAAAATGTAGCTTATAAGTCTCAAGATCGTCTCTGACACTAGAGGTCCTGATATAATTGACACGACAAAATAAACGTTTCTATGATCAAATATTATTTCTTTCAGGTCTGCTTTGATGTCAAGTGAATAGTTATTAATATAATAACAAGCCAAAATGATTCAGCAACTTGCGAAAAAATTATGCGGCTCTGACCTTACGTAGAAGTAAGAGAAAGGACGAAAAAGATAAATCTATGATATTAAGAAATAAAGAGCTATTTTTAATTTTATTTTTAAAGGCTACACTAAGGCTACTATTATTTCGTTAATTTCAGGATCACAAATCCCTAACCCGAACAAATATTTACTAGCCATTATTAGTGTATTTATTTCTAAAGAGAAATTTAACCAATGCAGATATTATCCATTTAAACGTTAATATAAGTTTATTCACCCAATTTGATCAAGCTAAAGTAAACATGACAAAAATCTATACACGTCGTAAGATCACATCACAGTTCAAATATTGGCACGTCGTAACAATTATCTGGAGTCGCGGCAAGGGCGAGGGGTTCCTGAGGGTTGGACCGACCTTGCCCACCGCTATAATTGATATACAATATTGATCTTTATTGTGTTCGTGTGTTCTTGTTATTAATGTTTATTTTTGTAACACTATAAATATACCTGAGGCAGCAACCTCGTTGTTTAAGACATACAATGTACGTATATCAATGCACCAACTAGATCGTGATCTCAAAAGTTTTTATAACACTTCTCATCACACTACTAGGCAAAGCTATTTTTCGTTTCCTTCTACAATTTGCTTACCAAAGCACGACTTGTGTATGTGGCTGTTGGGTGTATTAATTATTTATTAAAGCTTGTTACGGCTACTTGGGCACAATTGGAAGTAAAGAATATTGCTAAGGTAAAAGAATTACTTTTGCGAATTTTTTAATCTTTACCTTTCCTAGTATAGAGGCACAATTTTACATACCGACAATGTAAACATGACAATATCAGTTAAAATTACAATAAATAACCATTATGAATAATAGTTTACTGAAACATTTTACGTCGAATCCCCGACGCTACTAGGTGTCCAATGTGTCCAGAGAATTAAGGTCGTATTTTCACGGTCAACTTACCAACGACAATCTAATTACTCCGAAAACCGGTTACAGATTGGGTGGGGATTCTCGTTACGTCGATATAAAGCCGAATTTCGGGATACTGGATAGTCATTGTTGTTTCACTATAATTGGTAAAACATGCAATAGTGGAAGAAGATCAAAATGTTATATGACCTAGGATGTCAAGAGGGTTTTTTGATGCCAACATTCTCACATATAGTCCTTGCTTTATGATTTCTAAATCTTTACTTTATCACGTGGGTCTTAATGCTCAGTAGTAACTGACTACAATGTGCTCTTGAGCCAGAACACAATACATCTAATACATTGTTCCTCAGCGACATAAATAGACAATGTCTGGATTTGTGGACCATCCTTTCATGGATAATTCTAGCAGTGATAAAGTGATGAGCCACACTGTAACGCCCTTAGACTTGCCGAAATGAGCTACGACTGCGATAGTACTAGTATCCCTTAGAATTCCTGTAGATGAATAGTTTTGCTGCAATATTACGCTCGGTGGGTGATATTGCTGGAAATTCGTATTTCTCTTGCACGTCTTGTCATTTTTTCCTTCCCCATCCCTTGCCATCTATTGGTATTGAGAATGCATCTACGGTTCAAGCATTGTAATTGTTCATGAGAGACGATCACGTACCAAAAGATGACCCCTAGGCTCGGTAACCGTGCTTGTGTAATAAAAGAAAATCTCCCGATACTTTTAGTTTACATTTGTGAATCAAAAATAGGTACCCGCTACTCGGCATGTAATTACGTGACGAAGCAAACGCGCGATTGAATTTAATTCTCATGGGAAAAATGTATTGGACCATCGGATGATTAATTACTCTTTATTCAGAATTGTCGTGCGATTGGTTTGTTCCTATATATTATTGGATGGAGTGTGCCTGGAAAATAATGGCTCTTGAAGGACTGTGAATTAATTGACGATAGATAGATTTTCTCAATGGAGCTGGAATATTTTCATTTGGCTTGATTCTGTTTGATTCGGTAAGCTTTTGAGAAGGTTATATTTGTTATAAATCCCTTAAAATACATGTATAAAAAATATAAGTATAACGTTGGAACTTTAACGGTGAAGGAAAACATCGTGAGGAAACCTGCATACCGTAGCGATTTAAAAAAAAAATCTACGGTGTGTAAGTTCGCCAACCCGCACTAGGCCAGCGTGGTGGACTATATGGCCTAACCACTCTCAATCGTACTCTCGATTCTAGAGGAGGCCCGTGCCCTGCAGATACAATACAATACAATAACGTTGGATGTTCACTAACTACTTGTTACGTCCGAACTAATTAAGGTTTCAGGATGTCGCTGGATGCAGCTCCTTCCAACAGGATTTTTATAGAATTATTTCTGAAAGGGCTACGTTTACCAGCAGATTTCCTGTGGCCAACTATATTCATAAAACTATTTTTTTTTAAAGTGTGAAAAAGATGGTTCGTTGAAAATCAGTAATGAACATATTATTGAAGAACTTTTTTTCAAAACCTTTGATTAAATATTCCTACTTGAATATTTTTAACGCTGGAACTTACACATCACACTCCATTTACTTTGCCTATACACACAAAATAAACATCCCAAATTGTCAATAGGAGCTGTCACTAATATTAATCGAAGACTGATATCATCAGGACTTTGAACTCAAAGCATAATCCCTGAATATATTCCGAATAAATTACTCTCGTCGTGTTCGTATTAAAGTGATTATATTGGCGAAAAAGTGGAAAAACGTCAGTCATCTCGGGGTTCAGCCATTAATATTCATGGGTCAGCTTACCTCTTGATAATCGCTTCCACTTCTCAACGGATGACATTTGGGTGATGTTCACAATAGAGTTTTATCGGCGTGAAAAAAGTTTCTAATGAAATTGCTAATCGTTTGTGCGTCAGCACTTTTAGATCCTTTATCGAAATGTATTGCGTTAGAAAAACTATTTGATTAAACTTTTATCAGATTTTTACATCTTATAAAAGTTAGAATAGTTAGATAGATAGTAAGATATAATATCTGACTTTAAACTTACATTGAAGTGTATGTGTAAGTAAGTAGTGTGTGAATTGAAGTGCAAGGCGCCTCTAAATGTTATTTTGATTTTCGATTAGATTGAGATGAAAAAAATGACAGTACGAGTACATTACTGTACTCGCAAATTGTGTTTCTTCTGACATAGGTATCTACTATCTGGAATCGTATTGCCTTCCATTGCCGTAGATAGAACTTTGTCATATCAATTAAAACATATGTATATTTATGTACTTAAAAGTCTTGCATATCGGTGAAACATCTATTAGCCGGGTTACTAAAACAATAAGAAATTAAATAAACGTATTGTACGTGTACAATTTTTATCAAACGATATAGAATTTACATGCTACTAGAGAACATTGACCAAAATCATAGTCATGATCATCTTCAACCCTTCTATGTCCACTGGTGGACATAGGCATCTTCATGGCACGCCAATGGGCTCGGTCTCCACCCCATGGTCTCCAACCACTACCAGCCTCCTTACGAATATCGTCGCTCCACCTGGTTGAAAGGCGTCCCACACTAAGCTTGCCGAGGTGTGATCTCCACTGGACAACATGTGAAAATAACCAAAATATTATACTTAAACTTTTCTTATTCATCGTATGTAACGCAGCGTTTTTTTACCTTCAACCCGAACGCGGCCTTATCTAAAGGAGTGATTAGTGACAATCGATTAGGGCCCAAAGGTCAGGGTCCGGGATATCTTTTATCGAATGGTAATTGTGATGCCGTTGTACTTCGTAATCCCGGGAATGGCTTTGAAAATATACGGGATGTTAGGATAATGGCGGGAACATCTGCGTCGTTTCTAAAGATGAGTATTGAAAGGTAAAGATTTGTAAAGCTCGGGAGATTTCATCAAGTACGACCTTATTCTTTGAAGCTAAGACCTTTTGAGAAGAAGAGTATCAAAAGAGTTGTCAATAGGGCGTCTGGTGTATTTTTAATTTTTTTCTTGATCGAGATCTTACACGTGTTTAAGATCAAAAAGACGTGAAGGGGTAACAGCTTTACTGTGGCGATCTGGTCACTAGCACTTCACGTACTCACGTATTCTTTGCAAAATCTGGGTTTCAATTTTAGACTGGCTGCTTCGTAACAATCCTTTTAGAATACCATTAAGTAAAGTGGTCAAGATCCAAAAAATATATAGCCAATATAATGTTATCATCTATATAAATATTTACAAGAAAAGTATGGAAACAAGGGTCATCGAATTTCAATGTTTGCATGCATAATATTCATTTCCTAGGGCTCAAGAGGGATAAAAGGCGTTAGGGCACTCAGGGATGTCCCCACTTCACAGCTTGATGGTATTTTCCTTCGTAGTTATGCAACATTATAAGAAGGGTATCAAAATTTAAAGCGATCTGTGTTTCTAGAAATGCCAGCAATTATTGTCTTAGCCAACTTATTTAAAGTCGATGTGAAAGGGAAATCTTGCATAGGGGACCTTCACTATACGATTTAACTCATTTGATTCTAGGAACACGCAGAGGTTTATAGTGGAATTTAATATCAATGTCCAAAACCGGAAGGACGATGGTTCAATTCTAGGCTTAGTGTCTAATTAAATCATAACTTATAATTTGTTTTGCGATTTTTAAATGAAATTGTATTAATTAAATTTACATAAATTACTTATGTATTGTAATGTATTGCAATAATGTCCATTAATAAATTTAGAAAAAAAAATACAAATCATTAAAAATATTTTAGTTGAGGGTAGTTTTCTCTCAATTTCTTTCTTGATCCGGTGATAGTCAGTCAGTCTCGTGTTCGCTTTCAAACACTTACGTTAGTTTGGTGCGTAATTTTAATAGTTTGGTGATAATCTAGTGTATAATGAGTGCAAGTGATGTAAAGTGCTTCGATGTGCCAACATTACTGTTGGTTCAGGTTATCTACATAGCTTCAAAAACCACTTGGGTAAGTTTTCTACGTCATTGAAGAGTTAATTTATTTATTGATTTTATTTGCTTTATATACATAATGTATACAGGCGGACTTATAAACAACGACCATCTGTGCGTAATTTATTTGTACTACCTAATGTTATTCTATTCTGCAGTTATTTTACTTTTAAGTTTATGATTGTTATGTTGGATTATTTTATTGTATAATTAATTTCTATTATGAATGTTGTTTCACGCCTTTAATTGGCAAGTAGACCAGGTCTAAAATTGTATAAGTTTAATTTTGCATGTTTCGCCTATTTCCTGTTGGTGTGTCATATAACAATAAATAAATAAATGCCAGAGGGATTCAATTAGTCTACCTTTGGGTGAAGCAGGAATGGAGCAAAGCAGGTTTATTTCACTATTTAAGAAAACATTTAATCACAATAGCTATAAATTAGTTGTTGTTGATAAGTTGTTTGTATGTGCTTTTATTCTGGCCCGACCAAGAAACTAATACATCTGCCGGGTAATTCAGTGCAATTCAAAATAGCCAATTAATCATCTCTCGCCCTTTAAGAAAGTCTTGATATACAATTTATTGAATGTGTAATTTAATTCGCAGATTCTCATTCTTCTACGAACATCCAGCTTCGAGAACGAGATCCGGTAAGTCTGTTAATTGTTAAACACTATGCTGTTTTATTGTTTTTTGCTTTTGTTGATGTGTTCGCTAGTTTAGCTTATAGACCATCATTCGTTACATAGGTCTAAAATATACCCATATTCATAACGAGACACGCTTATTGGACGCTTATCTTAATTTATTAACACTTATTTAGGCCGAAAATAGTTCAAGGTTATGTTAGGTACCTAATTCCCAGCTCCTGAGAGGAAGCACCGAGCGATTTAATGCGTTTAAACAATTATAAATATTATCGTTTTTTATCGAGCCACTGAATAACCTCTTATAACTGTTTATGAATTAAACCGAACATTTGCTGAGTATTTACAGGTACCCCACACAAATACCAATATATTTTTATAGAAAATGTATGTTCGAAACCAAGCTTTGCAAACATGAAAGCCAATTTCTTTTTTAAGCGAAACTATATGTACAATGCAAGGCACTGTTATATCAAATAATGACTGTTATAATAAGAATCCTATCTTGTGAAAGACTGGGCAATGGGTGTGCCTTAAGTTTTAAATAACGTTGTTTTTATAAAATATATTTTAAGATTCTATGTGGCCATGGAGTAAATAATAATATGTACAATTTTGTTTGTAACATAAATGCCCTATTAGTGACTCTTTAGTGTATTTGTATCTCTACTGTGAGTAAATACACAACTACAACATATTTATTTAACATAAACATATTTTAATAGTTAAATACACGAGTATATACAAAGAAGTCATATTAAAATGCAAACCATAATCCATGCAGTAGTTAATAACTCTGCATTGACATTTTAATGTACATAATGTGTATTTTCTAAAGTCTGCGAGCGGGAAGCGATGTACAAGCTCGGCTCAAGTCCATAGACAAGTTGCAATTGTTTCTGTAATGGTTAGTGCACATAGGATACGAAAATGATAGTTTCAAAAAATAATTTATCATCATATATAGTACAATATAAAGTATTGATTAACTTATGTAAGCCATTCCTATTTTGAAATTTGGAATTATTTATAAATAATTTATCAAGGTACATAAGATTGATTAGCCTGATAATTTATACAATGTTTAAAGACTTTTATCACACCAATATTTTACTTGTAATGTAATTATTTATATTCAAACTCAATGCTATGATCTGTACTGCTTTTCCCATCTCTTTCCGCCCTGTCCCGTTGTATCCCGCCCCGTCCCGTCTCATTCTCACTCATGTAATCCTGTCTCATCCATCCCTTGCGAGTTTAAAAATAAATAAATATATTTGAACTCCTTGCTCATCCCACGAGAAGTCTTAATAAAAAGTACCCTACATGTTAATCCAAGGTGTCAGCCACCTCCATACCAAATATCAAAATCCGTTTCTGAGATCATGGCGCACAACCGCACAGACAAAAATTCCAAAAATCATTGTTTTGGATCCTATTACTTTAATACAGAATTTCAGTATTTCTCATTTATCTTCCATGTACAGACATCGATCGATTACAAATTTGTTATATGTATATACATATATATATAAATATTAGTCACAAAAATTCTAAAAATGTTTTTAGATCCTATTATTTTAATACAGAATTTCAGTATTTCTCATTTATCTTCCATGTACAGACATCGATCGATTACAAATTTGTTATATATATAACAAATTTGTAATCGATAATAGTCTTGCGTGTATTTGCTGCAGACCACTATATCAGTTTTATTCTTTCAATTATTGGGATATTAAAATACGATAAAAAATTCAAAGGTATTGAATGTACGTCTCTTTTTATTTTCGGCACACTAACATTTAGTCTTAAAAAATACACGAATAGTAAAAAAAACAAACTGTATCAGTACTACACTGTACTGTACTGTATCAGCCCATATACGTCCCATTACAGGGCACGGGCCTCTTCTACAATCGAGAGTTGAGAGTGGTTAGGCCATATAGTCCACCACGCTGGCCTAGTGCAGGTTGGCCAGTACTTCACACTGCATATAAATATAGGATTTATACACCATTCCGTTCCACTACGTTTAGCAGATAGTTTAATACCGATCACCGACACGTGTGGAATTTACAAACAGCGTTTTATTTGAGTGCTCGCTTTTATTTGTATTATTTCGAATCGCGATTCTATGCTCGTTTGTTAGATTTTTTATGTGAAGGTATTTGGTTTAGTCAATTTATTAATGCGTTTTATGCTGGCAAAATATACGCAAATGGTTGAGGCTAGTATTGTCGATATAAATATATTATGAAACACACACATATTGCTGGTATTATATCCGTATCTCTCTCTAACACACACTCTTCTTTCTCTCTTTCTCTTCAGCCACAAGAAGTCCACTGCTGATCATAGGCCTCCCCCTTGGATCGCCATATAAACCTGATGGAAGCGACCTGCATCTGCTTGAGCAATAACCACCACATACAGCATTGCCTTCGGGTTTACTATATACCCTGGATATTCGCATACAACAATGCTCGCATAGTTTTATCTATCGGCCTGAGATAGCAAGCTCACATTTATGAATTATCTATCTAGGCTACAATGCTCGTATCATTAGGGGAATTGTAGTCACTTAAGTTCCAGTAGACTATATGGCTTAACCCCTCTTAATCGCACTCTCGATTGTAGAGGACCTTTGTGCCCTGCAGTGGGGCGTGTATGGACTAATACAGTACATAAACATTTCAAAAAGATATTACTGCTGGTTTTTTTTGGCTTAATGGTTAATTGATGGGTTAATACAGAACAGTTACAGTTCCAGTATTAAAAAGCGTCTCTGAAACTTACTTAGAACCAACACAGATATTAAAACTCGATGAGTCTCTTAAACACTAATTTGTTTTCATTGAATGGTAGGCAATTGAGCAGACGGGCCAAAAATTTAAAAGTGGGCACACAAATTAGGCAAATCAAACAATTTGAACCTTGTAACAAACCAGCAGTATTTTTGCTACGCTTTGCTAACACTAAAAGCAATAGTTCCCACACAGCCTTGATGTTACTCCTGTAATTAATTGTTAAATTGATACGGATATTTTTGATATTGGTATTTAAACGATTTCAAATATTGGGCTATTTCAAAGTGTATGCCAAATACCCCTTTCCTCTTTCCATGCTTTTTACTTCCCGTTCCCCTCCCGGTCTGATGGGCCGGCAACACATCCATGATCCAATCGTTGTGGATGTTCATGGGCAGCAGTGATCACTTGATATCAGGTCATCTGCTTGCTCGTTTGTCGGACCTATGCTATGAAAAAAACGCCTTTCTAGATGTTAGATACGGGTTCAATCTCTGAATGCCTGGTAAGCACTGGCTATAACATCCTTCAAATCAGAACACAACAGTATTTATAAAATCCGGAGACCACCAGGCCGGCAAAATCGTGTCGATCCGACAGATAACCATCTGAGGCCAGATACCCTATCCCGACTGAATTATACCCACTTTAGCTGTCAACCCAATTTCTTGATGTTTGAACAGCACATGTCTCTAATGTACCCCACTCCTTATTCAAGCCGCAGGGCGCAGTTTTTCCAGCAAAAGTTCTACACAACTGCTCTCCCAAGCTCAACCGTTTCATTTAACTTTGCGTTTCAATCCAACGCATGCGTGTGTTGTTGAGTAAACTGTTGTAAATAGCTTTTGTTCCAGGGCTCGCTTCTGGATTACTAGGGAGGGGAAGGGAGGGGGATTGGTTATAGGACTGATTTTTTTTTACTGCCAGATGCCAAATACTCCTTTCCTCTCCCCATCTTTTTTCCTTCCCGCTCCCCTCCCGATCTGATGGGTCGAAAACACATCCATGTTCCAAGCGTTGTGGATGTTCATGGGCGGCAGTGATCACTTACCATCAGGTGACTTGCTCGTTTGCTGGACCTATGCTATAAAAAAACTGGCCCTTTCTAGGTTTTTTAATAGCCTCTGTTGCGTTGAATCTTTACAATTGTGAGTTCAAACGAATTTAAGATTTATATTAAAAACGAGTACTTAGACCTTATTTCGAACTTGAAGGAAGTTAATACTTGTACTTATGTGAAGCCTAGTACATGCACTAACAATGCCAATAACATCAGGTTTATATTACATACATATGTACATATATAAACATCACGCCTTTATCCCCGAAGGGGTAGGCAGAGGTGCAACCAGAACACCCACGTTTCGCCTTGTGTGTTCCGTCCCACGATGTGATAGTGGGCAAGCCTAACACCATATCGGGCACAAGTTTCTGACACCGGGCTGATAATGAATAGTTAAATCCAATTTAATTTTGCCCGACCCGGGATTCGAACCCGAAATCTCAGCTTTGCAATCGTAGCGTAGTAGGCACAGCTACGCCACCGAGGCACCGGGTTTATATTGTTATTCTAATAATTACGATTTACAAATTTATACTGACTCACTTGCTTATGGGTAAATATGTCTACACACTATAATGTAGCATATCATGATCCTCTTATAAACGAATCAAGAAAAAAAAACTATGTATGAATCACTAGTTATAAAACGTTACGGTTCGAACACAAAATAATCTACCGAGCAGGGTCCCACAAAAAATATTTTTCTGTCTGATGCCTTCATAGTACGATACGTTGTAGAGGGCAGAGTCAATGTTACCGAAACTCATTTTCATAAGCCATGTCAGTTTTCAGTCTAATTTTGACTTATAGCAACTTTATCCCTACATTCCTGTCAGTGTAAATTCATTTGTAATACCTTAAACCGCATCGTCTTAATTGTTGCACATGTGTCTTGAGTAATTACTCCAAGATCACATGTGTCTAAAATTGTGTTTGCATCACGCCTCGCGGTTTATTAATCTGGTGGCAGCCTGCGTGGGCTACGAACCATGTGGACGTAGGTTCGATTACCTTGAAGAGATCAATGTGAGTGACTTTTTCAGGGCATTTGAGGATTTTTTGAGGAAGGTTGATGGTTGACAAAAGAATTAAAGTACAGAAGAATTGTAGTCATTATGAACTAATCATTACCTTATCGGTCTAGACACAGTCTATTTGGAGCGTAGACACTGAAGTCCTGGGTTCTCTGTATGGGACAGGTAATATGTTTTGTGAATTTTACTGCTTGAAAAATGTCATGTTATAATTTGTTCATTACTGGAATTTGTGCCGGCCACAACGAGCGTCTTGGATAGTCTAGTTGGCAATACCACCTCTTAATATAGAGACGGAATTTTAAATGAGCCAAGGCATTTCAAACGAATGTTAAAAAAAATAATCACAACAGCGAAAGGAGGCGTATTCCTTAGGAACTTCGTCAGTCGCTTCCCGATCCCTCCGGAACCCACCCACTAGCCAAAACTTCCCGAAACAGTGCCCTTTAAAATCTTATTATTCTAAGTGACCTTTGCTTAGCTTGACCTTTGTCAATAATTCGTATTTTTGCGTTGAAGGTTGACCCCGAGGTAAATACTAAATTTCTCTTGCACCGTCCTTCTCTTTGTTTTCAGCTTTCACGTGGGTAAGCCTCCAAGCCTTAATGTTAGCTTGGCCGTACCTATTTGTTCATTTTAAATCATAGTTTGGGTTTCTGCTAATTTAATTTTCGTAGAAACTGCCAGGGTTAGTATGTCTTTATTATTTGCCGCCCGAGGGTTTAGAAAATGTATACTAAATTTTTTTGAGATAGAATCGATGGAAAACCTCATTGTGGAGATAATACGGTCTTATTTGGAAATGTGTTTACCAACCCTCCTGCTTAGCGTAACAAAAAAAAAATCTAATTTTTATTCGCTATTTTGTATTTATATTTAGTGCATAAAATAACTGCAACTTTTTTATATCTTTACGATAATCGTATATTTGAGGCGAAAAACTCTCCCCGTGTAAATGGGGCATAATGCACTTTATTTATTTTTAAGATTATATACGGCCTGGTGATAAAAAAATAACCTTAACCAATAAATTATATTATGTCTAGTCAATAAGACATAGTAAATTGAAAAATAACTTTGTAATACAATTATACACAACTACAATAAGATTTCTCACTTCAGTAATTCAAAAAGTTGGAGAATAAAATTTAAAATTTATTCAAAGTAAAATTTCAAGTTCAAGGTTCAAATGTTTTCGAGAAACGTTGTAATATAAAACGTGACGGTTACGTTACGTGTCGGTAAAGGACAAAAGGAAGAAACGCAAGAGACACTTTATATTTTAACAATTCACTGAAGTTTTCATCTAAATTACATGTGTGCTTATTGCGTATGTTACTTATTACACATCTTAGGTAATTATTTTCAAAATACAGCATTATATTTTTTTTTTGTATTGTATCAGCCCATATACGACCGACTGCAGGGCACGGGCCTCCTCTACAATCGATAGTACGATTGAGAGTGGTTAGGCCATATAGTCCACCACGCTTGCCTAATGCGGGTTGGCGAACTTTTTACATACCATAGAAATTTATACAAATCGCTATGGTATGCAGGTTTCCTCACGATATTTTCCTTCACCGTTATAGTGCGTGGTGATTGACTATCAATACACACATGACTCCGAAAAGTCAGAGGTGTGCCCTGGGATTTGAACCCGCTACTACCGTGAACATGTAGGCAGCCGCGTCTGGTCCGTTACCAACAGGCCACCACGCACAGCATTATATACACATCTTATTTTCATTAGAGAATCAATAATGTTAAACGTTTAAATCAAGATATTTTTTTATAGTCGATAATCTGTTTGATAGCTCTTAATATTTTTAAATTTAATGTGAAAATAAATAAATTAAATAAATGTTAGTATATATGCCAATGTGTGATACGTATTCTATTTAAAATTATACTGTACTGTATCAGCCCCTATACGTCCCACTGCAGGGTTTCCCTCCTTTACAATCGAGAGTACGATTGAGTGGGGTTAGGCCAAATAGTCCACCACGCTTGGCGGCCTTTACATACCATAAAAATTATTGCAAATCGCTATGATATGCAGGTTTCCTTGCGATGTTATCCTTCACCGTTATAATGTAATTTGATTAACTGACTTATATTGCAATTCACTGAAATCATCAAATGCATTATAATTATTTTGTTGCGACATTATAAACATGAAATCGTGAACATTAGACCTCAAATATGATCAACCCTTCAAACAATATAGAAAAATAATATTACAAGTCAAACATTTATAAAGGTTTTTCTTTTATTACCTTTTATTGAATGTCAATAAATGAAATATACAATCGGCGGGAACAACAGCGTCGCCGCATGCTCACGTAATTATTGTAACGTAGACCACTTGGGTAAAGTGCTATGTACAGTCACACAAAGTAACTGCGAAATGGATGTTCTGATTCTATGGCAGCTAAATAAATACATAAATATATACACCCAACAGTCTGGGTATCAGGAACTACGAGAGCACTTCGGTCGCACAAACACCCAGGCCCGAAACAAATACCTGTTGTTCACACAAATATTTGTGCGGGGGTCCAACCCGCAGCCCCACGTTTCACAGCCGGCGTCTAACCAACTACGCCACGGACGCTGTCAAACTGTTAGAAATGTCAAACTGTCAGGAGGCTGTTAAGGAATTTAACATTTTTCTATGTTTTAATAATGTTATAAAGGTTGGAGATTAGGTAGTGAATTTTATTCAAAGAACGGTGAAAGCCCAGTTTAATGTGAATGTAAATATAATATTGACATAATTGTGTAAATGTACGTGTATCTGTATTAGCCCATATACATACGTCCTACTGCAGGGCATGGGCCTCCTCTACAATTGAGTACGTTTGAGAGTGGATTGGGCCGTATAGTCCACCGCGCTGGCCTAATGAGGGTTGGAAGACTTTTACATACCATAGAAATTCTTGCAAATTGCTATGCTATGCAGGTTTCCTCACGATGTTTTCCTTCACCGTTATAGTGCGTGGTGATTGATTATCAATACACACATGACTCCGAAAAGTCAGAGGACCTGGGATTTGAATTTGCAACCACCGTGATCATGCAGGCAGCCACGTCTGATCCGTTACCAACAGGTACAAACCACTAGTATCACAAACTTGGAAAAACGTATTTTCTTCACAACCAGTATATCCCCTTGTGTTTTAATATTGTCTGGGTTATATTATTCAACACTAAGAAAGTAGTTTGTTAAATTCGTAAAACAGGTAGCCCAAAGTATTTCAATAACTTTAATTATTTTGTCTCCGTGACAGAACGGAATTTTATACCCTAGAACTTTCAGATAATTACTAGTTCTTCGTCATAGTACTGACGACACGTACCTTTCATTTTAATCTTATTTCACCAGTTTAAATTCATGAGCAGAAAAAAATAAAAATTAAGATACATTAGCCCCAATGGATTAGGAGCTAAGTAAGTTTCATTGTACACTCGATTTTTTCATTTAACGTATGAAAGAGGTACGGAGGACCTACGCCGCTACGACGGCTGTGTTTACAGACCTAAGAAAGTTCAGACAAGACTATCGGACTATTTACAAATTTCGTAATAAATATATTTGATTGTTGATAAAATACTGCTATTGTTGTGGGTATTTCATATTTTAATATACGATTTGTCAAGAATTTCCTATATTAATAATTGAAATACCTACATAAGAATGTCGTCTCCTTTCGAGAACCCTCAACCTCCATTTGCCATCAACAGGTACTCCATGCATCGTGTCCTAAACATTGCCGCTTCTTTATGAAGATGGAACTTTTAAAGTTATTCATTATACTCCCATGACTCCCCCCTCCCTCCGAGATTGCCCCATACTAGTCAAATCATTCATATTGTAGACTGAACTCAAACAAAGGTTTTACTGGTGACAAGTCTCTCATATGTGACAGGCCGCCTGGGTAGTTACCACTGCAATGTCTATTTCTCCAGCTAAACAGCAGTGTAATTGCGCTGTTGAGTTCCGGTTCAAAAGACATTGCAGCCAGAGTAACTACTGGACATAATTAACATCTTATGTCTCAGGATAGCGAGCGCAGTGGAATGCCAAGCATTGATTTTTTAGTACATGATGTTGTTTAGTTTTGCTACTGTTCAGGAGCGGTCGCATCGCTTACTATCAGGCGAATGGCATGCTCGTCTCGCCATTCATTACAGTAAAAAACGTCTTTAATTTCACACACATTCATTTCACCTTAAACAAGGCTTTATATCGTTACTAATTAAATATTAAACTAAAATAAACCCCTTGAAAATATAATCTTTATTTCAAGCCATTCCCCGAACAAGGTTTGAAAACATAATTCTCTTCTTGAGTATGAATACGAAATTGGGTAATTAATTATTTAGATATGAAAATCTAATGGGTAGGCTCTGCGAATCGGTAAAGCCGTATTCAAATGTCTTTCCTTGGGGTGTCTAGGCAAATGGAGGTGCTTTAGGTGAAATATTGCGTCACTCTGTAAACAATTATAACGCTGTTACTGCTATTTATTTATGCTGTAACAAAATTATTATGTTAAGAAGATCGGAATATGTATTCTTAAAATCTTTGACATGCACTGAAAGGTGTTTTGGCCTACAATTCTTTAATATAATAGTTGTGACAAAAATGTATATTTTTTATTCCAACAATAATTCTATTAAGTTTTAAAAGTAAGACTTACATATGTATTTAAAGACTTTTCGTTTATATTTGTACGTCAGCTACCTTACTTGAACGTGTTAAAAAAAATTCACCTTTGGCGACGGTAAGCCCACTGACATACAAATGATTCTGCTAAAAAACCCTCTGTTGGAAGCAATCTACATCCAGTTACCTCCTACAATGAAATGAAATTCGTTTATGATCCTATATCCCCAAAGGGATAAGCATAACCCTGATATACCACCCAAAGTTGGACGAGCTCGTTTTGCCCAAATATGATATGGGGCAAGCTTATCACCTTTTCGGCATGAATTTCAGTCCCGAGCAATTCCAAGAGGATTTTTAGGGCCGAAAAACTGACACAAATTTCTTGCCTAACTTAATATTAAAATTCAGAACATCAATTTGTATTGTATTGTATTGTATCAGCCCATATACGACCCACTGCAGGGCACGGGCCTCCTCTACAATCGAGAATACGATTGAGAGTGGTTAGGCCATATAGTCCACCACGCTGGCCTAGTGCGGGTTGGCGGACTTACATACCGTAGAAATTCTTTAAAATCGCTACGGTATGCAGGTTTCCTCACGATGTTTTCCTTCACTGTTAAAGTGACTATCAATACACATATAACTCCGAAAAGTCAGAGGTCTGCCCTGGGATTTGAACCCGCAACCACCGTGAACATGTAGGCAGCCGAGTCTGGTCCGTTACCAACAGGCCACCACGCACTTCAATCTCACTTCAGAACCTAAATTACCCATATGGAATTTTTCAAACCGCAACACACACACAAAGTGGATTACCGATCTGAAATGGATATTTCGAACCTCAATCTGTATTATTTTATACATTTGATTCAACATGCCACATCTAAACCTTACTTAGTGTTACAACACAATTATTTTAGCTTGTCGTTGATTTCCTCTGTGGATCGAGTGTGCCTATACTGTTGAATTTATTTACTGTGTACCGCGGCGCGCCCCGCCGAGCCAGCCCGTTGTTTTCTTGTACCGATAGTTTACTCGAGAACACTGGATTTATACTTGAGTTACTATTTTATAAAATACGGAATAACAACTACTTGATGAGAATAAAAAAGTGAAATTGACTTTAAGGATTGCTTTATAAAGTCCCATTTACACGGGTAGAGGTTCTCGCCACGAAGATACGATTATCGTAAGGATATAAAAAAGTTGCATCGTGTGAACATTTGTCACAAAAGATATTTATTTTTAATTTTAATTATTTTGAATAAAACGAAGTTAGCATTTTATTTTATCTCAAAATGAACGTATTCATGCCAAATGGTACCGAATACGAACCCACACAGATTCGCAGCAGGAAATACGGATTCCCGTATAATCATAAACCGGATATGACGTGTCATACCTCGCGTATTATACGTCCTTGATATAGGCCTTCCGGTGTATTTAGCCAATGGTCTTACTTGGGTCAACTATTGCTATGATAGTTAAAACTATTTATGGGTCGACTAATTAATGGGCTTAGGAATAAAGGAAGCTAAAGCCGTTATATACAGGGTATACTCGTATCAAGACTGCAACCGAAAACGAAGCCAGGCGGCAGTTTTAGTGATTACAGACACAATGTGACTAAAAACTTCTCAAAATAAAGCGAGAGGTTTTTTTTTAAATATCTTCGTGTTTGGTTGGTAAATCCCTAGTTTTTGCTAAAATTATAATTTAAATTCTTGCGTAGCATTGTGTCTTTATAAATAAAAAGGTGTACATTATTATTTTGGAAAAACGGAGTATTTAATACCCAAATACGACGATAAGCAAAAACTAATGGTTTCTTGGATTTACGGGAAGTCTTGGAGTTACACATTGAAATAAAACGAATTCTTACGGATTTTATCGCGAACTTAATTTATTTTTTACACTTTTTTAATTTCCCGACGTTTCGATTACCTTACATTTTTAGAGGTCACGGGGCGGACTGAGATATTAGTCATCCGCTTAGTGACGGTTATTATTTAACTACCCCTAATATAAAATTAAAAAGTTGATTTAAAAAAATTCATATCAATGTGTAACATTCGCGGGAATATAAAAAACCTTTATAAGTTCAAGTAATTTGATTCGAGTCTAGAGAAAAATCCTGAAGGACATTCCAACTTTTAAGTAACGAACCTTTCTTTCCTTAAATATCCCTTAGCACACAACCCATAGCCAAATCTGTGAAGTTTCCTCATTTCAGTCGATACCCTTCTTTCCAAGTTCAATACTGGCTGACCTATTTACCTACAAACAAACGAAGGGCACGTCTCATCAACCTATTTATAGAACAATGTACACTGACTTTCTGCGTGGGACGGTTAGTGCTTGAACTAACGTTCACTCAGCCGCATTTAACTACGTAATCATATTTATATTTACAAAAATAATAAATAAATTATTGCTTATTATGACCAACTGTTAATGAACTGCTCTTATTTAACACTTGTAACATTTGTAGATAATAATCACTGTATTGTAAACTGGTTTTGAAAAGAGCAACACTAGAGTTTCTTGCCCTTTCTTCTCTAGTGAAAACCGCTTTCCGAACCGGTGGTAGAATAAAAAATGACGGAATCTAAATTATGTTGAAAATTTTTACAAATTCAATAGATTATTTTCATTTATTTTTCATTTTATAACTATCGAGGTTATTTATTATGCTGGTTACTAAAGTAATGTTAATTAAAATTACATACAACGCGACAGTCGTTTTTATACCAAATAGCATCAATTGTATTGTATTTAAACTGTATGTAACTATTTAAACTCTATGAATACAGATTTTTTACCACATTCATTATTTTGAAACATTACTTTTGATACGATAGCTAATTCTAATTAATTTGTGTACTAATACTACTCTCGTTTAATGTCGTCATGTTTTAGTAGCCTTATATGTAAGGTACTATTGAGTGAGAGCTTTGTTGGGAGATTGAAATATCGAAATAAATGCAGCGTTTTTTCTCAAGAGTACTGTAAATTTTTTTACATACATAATCTCGCTCCTTTTACCCAAACGGGATAGACAGAAGTACTACCAGAACACCCGCGTTTCACCTTGTGTATTCAATCAAACGATGTGATAGGGGGCGAGCCTATCACAGCACGAATTTTTGACTCCGGGCTGATAATGAATAGAAAAATCCAATATCACTTTGCCCGACCCGGGATTCGAACCCCAGGCCTCAGCTTTGTAATCCCACCGTAGTACAACCACGCCACCGAGTCAGTTTTTTTTTTACATCAAAAATAAGAGTTAAACTCATCGAAAGATAATTTTCAATTAGGAGAATCGTTTGATTATTTACAATTTCTTAAAAAAAATAAAAGGAATCACCCCACTGTGGCACAAGAACAATACCTTTCAATTTACATCCATTAATTTATTACATAAAATAAAATTTCATTGAACAGCGTCGAAACTATTTTCTAGTTGAAAGCGAGAGTTCTAAACATTATTTAAACGAAACTTAATTTGCCTGATAGATCATAATTAAAATTAAATTGACTACCCATCAAAGCAAAAATAAGGTTTATTAATTGTTTTAGTTTGTCGTTTATTAAATTTAACTAATATCACAGTAGGAATACATAAATATTAATAAAACTAAGACAGTTTTTTGAGGTTAAAAATCTTTAAAGAGCGTTCGAGCGTGAAATACACGACCTTCAAATAACACGATAAATTTAGTCAAATTTCCCTTAAAAAAGTGTGGATCATCTTTATAAAATACGCTGATACTAATGAAATTAAGCAAGCATCGTTTTAAGCAAGCGTGACGTATCTATTTTGTTATTGAATAAATCGAAAAATTAGAAGTATTAAAAAAGCGTCATTACACTAGAGACGTACACAGACGGAGCAAAATAACTATCGATATATATTGTATAACTACATTACTAATGCAGAAATTATAAATATTGTTTGAATTGTTAGAGGAAATCTTTATTTCCTGACCGCGTCAACACTAATCTCTAGAAAAAGTCACAAAGGAAAATGTTACGCAGCGTTTTTTTAGAAATTTCTTTGTGTGTAAAATGTGAATATTAAATAAGACTTAACTGAATTTCTTCAATATTTTAATAAGTAAAGTCCGCCAACCCGCAATAGGCCAGCGTGGTGGACTATATGACTTAACTACTCTCAATCGTACTCTCGATTGTAGAGGAGGCTCGTGCCCTGCAGTGAGACGTATATGGGCTGATACAATGCAGTATTGCAATGTCCCTTGACAGCATCCGTGGCGCAGTTCGTTACACGGCGGCTGTGCAACGGGAAGCCGCGGGTTCGATACCCGCACTCTGGGTGTTTGTAAAAAGAAAAGTCTCTCGTAGTTCCTGATACTAACGACACACGACACGATCTTAGTGCGGGTTCATGGCCATGTATGTGACTGTTGGGTGTATTTATTATTATTATTAATGGTGAATGCAGTGCAGTCTAAATATCGATCAGTGATCAGCCAGTGTAATGTTTATGTGTGGTGTTGGACAGGCTAGCTTAATGATGTAGACGAAATTAAACTATTTAAATTGACCTACACTTCCAATCTGGTGCCTTCGTGTCACTTTATCGTGTTAGTAAAAATAGTTGTTTATAGTAAAAATGGTAGTTTGTGTGAAAAGGGACAGGTGAAAAAGGGATATTTTATTTATTGTCTATATATTCCCGGAAAAACAATTTTCCTTCCGAATTTCCTCGTGATTGATGACTATGTGTTCAAATAGTTTATGACGTTTCGTCATTTTTTGAGGTGCTTCTCCGTCAAATGCCATCACGTGTTTTATTTGTTATTTCACCTTCAGAAGCTTCCTGTAATATAAACAATTGTGTTTTTATTAGACTATGGTATCACCCGGCTTGACTCATGTTTGTCGCAGTAAAACCTAATGGTTTCTTAGATTTACGCGAATGTGACACATTGAAATAAAACAAGATTTTGTCGCGGATTGTATTAATTTTTACTTTTATTAACTTCCCGACGTTTAGATCATTTTACACTCTGTCGGGGCGAACCGGAAGGCAGTCGCCCCGTGACCACAAAAGCTGTCAAGTGATCAAAACATCGGGAAGTTAATAAATGTAAAAATTAAACCCAATTCGCGAAAAAAACCGTAAAAACTAGTTTTATTTCAATGTAGTAAATATGATAAGATCTTTACTTTGACTATGAATATTGGCCTCCTCTAAAACAAATAACATCGAGCTATTAGAAGCGGCCTGCCTCCAGCTTCTTCTTGCTTCTTCCTAATCTTCATTAGGTTGCCCAACTTAACCTTTGATTCGAAGTTTTCAACTCAATGGGTTATTTGCGCTTATGACATACTGACACTTCCACTTGCTAATTCACTATTCTACGTCATATTTCCTTCATTATGTACTTCATACTTACTTTAAGCCTAGCTTATATAAACCCTTTCTTCATAATAAATCTTCACAATACACCCTCCGACATCCATTTGCCTTATTACAGTTTACTAACATTAAAATAAGCCTAAGACAAGAAGGGACCACCGAAAAGAGATTTTCTAGCCTAAGCCAACATTAGCATAAATAATGGTAATGAGGGGATACCCTTTTCAATTTGTAGCAGATTTGTTTAAAAATAGACAAAATCTATTATAAAATGTCAGAGGAGCTTCCGAAGGGATAAATACTAAAACATTACTTTGTAAAAGTTACTTTTTAAGGTGAACGGACGACCTGGTTAAGGTCGCAGAAAGGCGCTGGATACAGGCCGCTTTCAACAGACCTATGTGGTGATTTATGCGGGAGGCCTATGTTCAGTAGTGGACTCCATGTGGCTGAAGAGGGAGAGAGAGAGAGAGAGAGAGAGAGAGAGAGAGAGAAAGTAAAGTTGGTGAATGAGTAAGCGATTTAGTTGTGGTAATTTAACATTAGAAAAAATTTATGAATTGTGTTTCACAATTTTATGAATTGTGTTTTAGGGCGTAAGAAAGAGGTGGGTGGTATAGCTTTCATCGATGTTTGGGTAAATATTAGCCTAAATAACAGTCCAAAGATGGTCTTCAGCGTACAAGGCGTAGGAATCGTTTGGTGTTCCATTTGATTCCCAAATTAAATAATCATATCTATGTATTTACGTTGACATTTTTACGTTTCTTTTTATGTGACGGATCCTTGTTGAAAGTGGTTAAAACTACGTATCGTCTACGATGTTCCGCCCCCGAATGCGTTATTGTCAAAATAATAATAGGTTATCCCTCTTCACATTTTATTATAAGTAAATAAATAATAAATAAATACACTCAACAGTCACATAAATAGTCCTGACCACACTAAGATCGAGTCTTGTATCGCGGGTATCAGTAACTACGAGAGACTTTTCGGTCTCACAAACACCCAGGCCCGACACAAATATTTGTGGGCCACACAAACATTTGTATTGGTGCGGAGATCGAACCCGTGGCCTCTCGTTTCACAGTCGGCGTCTAACCAACTACGCCACAGAGGCTGTATTACATTGCATATGGTAATATTAAAGTTAGTGGCAAGATAATTGTATCTTGTCGGATTTCGACTGTCGTACACTTTGATAGAAATCTTTTTTATTGCAATGCATGGGTCCGGCAAAGGAGCAAACACCTGATGGTAAGTGATCACTGCCGCCCATGGACATCCACAGCACTGAATAATGGATATGTTGCCAGCGTAATTGGGAAGGGAGAGGGGAGGAAAAAGGATGGGAAGAGGAAAGGGGTATTGGCAAACCTTTCATAGATTACATTCAGGTCGCCATAACAATCTCATCAGGTTATACCTGACTATCTCCGCAAATTGATGCTCTATTTGGGCTACAATTCACTAACCTGCAGATGTCAGTCACTTCTCACTGTTATCATCCATCCATCCATCAGCCAAAGGAAGTCCACTGCTGAACATAGGCCTCTCCCAATGATTTCCACAGTGACCTGTTGGAGGCAGCCTGCATCCAGCGACGTCCCGCGACCTTTACCAGGTCGTCTGACCACCTAGTGGGTGGACGTCCCACGCTGCGCTTTCCGCTTCATGGCCTCCATTCGAGAACTTTTTGGCCCCATCGGCCATCAGTTCTCCGTGCTATGTGCCCCACCCATTGCCACTTCAACTTGCTAATCCGCTGGGCTATGTCGGAAAACTGTTATACTAGTGGAAAAAACGCAATCAAAACACCCAAGTTCCTTGAAACGCGATGAAAAATTGTAAAAGCTTACCTAGCCTTATTTTTCACTGGCAAGGAAAAACGACGCAGATACATAAGGATTTGGCGAATTTACAGAGTCTAGCCTAAGTCTGGCGCGGTAGATAACAACGTAATAAGTTTTTAAGAGTTATTCGCTGGATGCGCAACGTGGAAAATATAAGCGCTTGGCTCTAACTTGGTCTTGTAACTTTAATTGTTGCGTTAAGTTTTTAGATGTTAGTTTTACAGGGGATGTGTATAACTAAATTAAGATGGATCATATATAATGAATAGAAGTATATAATTTAACAAATAATAGTTCAAAAGAAAAGAAAACAATAAAAGCAAAAACACAAAAGAAAGAAATAGATATATACCCTAAGCGTTTCTATTCATAGATAAAGACAAATAAATAACATTTCCACTTTAAACAAAAAGTGAAACAAGAAATCTTGAGCATAATAATACAACAAAAAGAAATAAACAAAGACTCTGATAATGCCAAGGGAGAAGACACCACAATAAATAGATTAAATTTTACTAAGACTAAATTTAAACTTAACAAAATAAGGAACAAATATATTGATTTTCCCATTAAAGTTAAATTATAATACTACTCCTGCTTTATTTAATAGCTGTAATTTATTACGAAATTGTGTACCAAAATACATTTTACTTTCGGTTCATAATCATGAAATTTATAAGCCAATGCAAAGAAACCCACTCTTTCAAACAAAAAAGAAAAATTGATTTTATCCTCGAAGATTCCAGAAATAATACGCACTCTTTATATACCTTTCAAAGAACGATAAAGAAAAACTCCAAAGAAGTTAAAAACACAATTATAGTAAAGTTTTATAAAACAAAGGTATTACAAAGGAATCGATGAGGGGAAGCGCTTTGATTCATTGTTCATTGGCTTAACAATAAATGGTTACTTGTTTATAATTTTGTCACTTTTTTAATAAATGAAAATGAAAATAATGCATTGAATCCATTAAAATGTTTAACATTATTTTGGTTCAGTCATTTTTTGATCTACCACCCGGTTCGGAAAGTGGTTTTCACTAGAGAAGAACGGGCAAGAAACTCTAGTGTTGCTCTTAAATAATTTAATATAAGAAGACTGTTACTAACCCAATCCAATTTATTTCTTTCTTCAACTACAGGAAGATTTGTGATGGGGACTGATTTTTTTAAGGATCTCCAAAGCAGACCCAAAAAAGTATTATTGAGACGGCCTACGTCTAGAGGTTTCCTTCAGTATCTCTTAGGTCGTCTTTGGCTTGTCAGTATAAAATAGGTTAACATAATATGTATCTGTATTAGCCCATATACGTCCCATTGCAGGACACAGGGCTGTACAATCGAGAGTACGCTTAATAGAGTTTAGGGTTAGGCCCTATAGTCCACCACGCTAGCCTAGTGCGGGTTGGCGGACTTTATTTACCGTACAAATTCTTTAAAATCGCTTCGGCTTGCAGGTTAAAATAATGTTTTCTTATATTTACAGGAATGTTGCACATTATAATAAAACTATTATAGACAGAATATTCTTTTTTAAATTCCCGACGTTTTCATTGCTTTACAGCTTTCAAGGTCGCTGAACGGAGTGACCAAAAAAAAAATTTTTTGTTAATAAAATAGGTTTTCATTAGCTTTATTATTATGTACATAACATTGAGTGTATTTAATTTTATTATACTCACTTTGAAGGGTAGAAACATTGTATTTTTTAAGCTTCCGTTTTCGAAAAAATATAGTGTTTTTTGTTCTACAAATAACCTGTATACTTTTGGGAATTCCATGTCCAAAATTTTCAGTTTCAAACTTACTCCAACACTTCCGGGGTGAAATTTTCCACACTACTCGCGGAGGCGAATTAACTACCCTTTTCAACGTAAGATTAAACACGTCACATCCTCTTACATGTGCTCGTTAGCCCCAGCATCCGGTGTCAAAGTGTAACATTATCAGTGTGTGGTGCGATAGTTTCTAGAAAAAACTTAAACATAATTTAGTTTTGACTTTATCAGCTTTGTGAACAATTAAAAAGATCTAACGAAGTGGATATATTGCTTTGAAAACGAAACTTTAATGTAAAACCTATTTTAGTTATCGAATGTTTTGTCCCTTTTTATCGACTTTTGAATTCAGTTTTGGCAAGGAAGACAAAACATACATAACCATACATAACCACACGACTTTTTCCCAGAAGGGGTAGGCAGAGGTGCTACTAGAACACCCACGTTTCGCCTTGTATATTCCGTCCCACGATGTGATAGGGGGCGAGCCTATCGCCATATCGGGCATAAATCCCTGACTCCGGGCTAATATTGAATAGAAAAATCCAATATCACTTTGCCCGACCCGGGATTCGAACCCGAGACCTCAGCTTTGCAATCATACCGTAGTACCACTACGCCACCGAGGCAATCACAAAACATTCGATAACTAAAATAGGTTTTAAAACTGTGTATAAAATACAATTTAAGTCTTATTATTTAATAATAAAGAAAGACTTTTCTTCAACATAAAAACCATAATTTCGTATTTCCAACAGATTACATGACTATTACATGGCTGCCTCCAACAGGTCACTGTGGAAATCATTAGGAGAGACTTATGTTCATCAGTGGACTTCCTTTGGTTGATGGATTGGATTGATTGGACATGAATATTACTATTACTGACTGCCTCGGTGGCGTAGTTCTACTAAGGTATGATAACAAAACTGAGTTCTCTGCTTCGAATCCCGGGTCGAGCAAATTGATATTAAATTTTCTATTCATTATCAGCCCGGAGTCAGGAATTGGTGCCCGATATAGCGATAAGCGCGCCCTTTATTACATCCTGGGACGAAACATGCAAGACGAAACGTGGATAGTTACTATCAGGAGAACCTCTGGGAAAAAGGCGTGAGTTTATGTATGTATATGACCATTATTTGTACTTACTTAGCGTACTCATCCTCCCTACAAACAAGAGGAGCAATGTACATCGCCATTTGAATAGATTCCAAGGTTTCTTGTTAGTGGAATGGTGAAAGCGGAGACAGTTTTATCAGGTGTCTCGGTAATTTGGTAACGAGAGCTTAAGCGTTCCTCGGAGCACCCAAATAAGGGGTAGAAAAATATTTGAACTAGTAACCGAAATACGACCAATAATGGCCTTAGTAGAAACACTGTATTTAACTGAAATTATAGTATATTGTTAAGATTTTTTTTGTTAAAAATAAGACCAGAAAAATAGGCTTTACAAGTTTATTTTTACGTTTTACATATGTATTTTTAATTAAAAAAGATCGAGTCTTGTATCGTGGGTATCGGAAACTAAGAGAAACATTTCGGTCTCACAACCACCCAGACCCGAAACAAATAACTGTGGTTCGCAAATATATTTATTTCGGTGCGAGGATCGAACCCGCGACCTCACTTTTCACAACCGGCGTCTAACCAACAGCGCCACACAGGCTGTTGACTCTCTAATGACACCATTTATGACAACCTAGGCTATCGCTACTAAAAGCTACAGTATACTAAAACGAATATATTAACATAATTATTTATTACAAAACAACGTTGACTAGGAATTCGTAATACTTTAGGACTAACTTAGTAACAATTACAATAAATTTCAAAATACCTTACTTGCCTATAAACATTTCACATTGCCTGGAAACAGACAGCTTAAATTAAATTCTAAGAAAATTATATTACTTTTATTCACTTCGGTTGTTTTACATTCTAGTATTTTTTATCTAGGGTTTCGACTCTCGAGAACTACGGCTGAATTTTCAGAACAAAACTCAAACATTTATTTATCACCATCACATTTAATAACGACCCAAAGTATTACTTTTGACATCCACTACTAACTATAGTCGAAGGCGATCTAAAGTTGCTTGTTAACAATTTCATTAATAAAACATACATTCCAGCCTATCCAATACATAGACATATGTACATATCCATGATACACGTCAAAACAAAAATCCGAAATTATAACATTCCGGTCTATATCTTACGCAAAATAAAACCGCAAATCAAACCATTTTTTTTTTATCAGCCCATATACGTCCCACTGCTGGGCACGGGCCTACTTTACAATCGAGAGAATCGATTGAGAGTGGTAAGGCCATATAGTCCACCACGCTGGCCTAGTGCGGGTTGGCGGACTTACATACCGTAGAAATTCTTTCAAAATCGCTACGGTATGCAGGTTTCCTCACGATGTTTTCCTTCACCGTTAAAGTGAGTGGTGATTGACTATCAATACACACATAACTCCGAAAAGTCAGAGGTGTGCCCTGGGATTTGAACCCGCGACCACCGAGATCATGTAGGCAGCCGAGTCTGGTCCGTTACCAACAGGCATTATAATCAGTCCGTTGCAGTCCACTGCTGGACATAGGCCTGTCCCAAGGTACGCCACAGAGCCCGGTCTGCTGCTGACGAAATACCCAAAGCGCCGTTAAACAAAGAAATACAAAATGCCAACAATTGTACAAAATATTGAAAACGTAATCTGGTAAACCTCCGAATACAAAACTGCCGAAACTCTGCTTATAAAGATAAAATGACACGGCTCATTGGGTTTGATTGCAAGGCCGAGAGCTCACGCTTTTTGAGTTACATTTTTGCTGCGTCGTCAAAACTGTGGTTTAACATTAACACTATACTATCGAAACAAATGTTTGTGTGAACTACAAGTATTTATTTCGAGTCTGGGTGTTTGTTAGATACCCACGACACAAGCCTATGTATGTGACTGTTGAGTGTTTTTATTTTGATTTTTTTTTTTTTATTCTGGCACGGCATGATGACTGCACTGCACCTGATGTTAAGCGCAAATGCCGTCCAGACAGAGTATCGAATGGCATCAGACGGCGGTCCCATGCCATTCGACACAATTATGCCGGCCTGCTGAGATGCTTCTTCACACTACGGCGGAAGGACCCAGGATTATAGGAAGGAGGGAACACGTGTGACGGCAAACAATTATTATAATTAATATAATAACAATTATTATTATATTATTAATTTATTCTGTGATAGAGGAACGACAATCATGTACTCGTAGTATATGTATCAGTTTCGATTAGAATAATTTTCTCCTTTTATAAGGTATGTTTTTTCAATTACCAACCATATGACCGATGCTGCGTGATGTTGGCCGCCACTCAGCCAGCTATTAAGCGTAGCGTAGAACAAATTCTTCTTTTAAACCTTCAAAAAATAAATTTAATCTAGTGTAGCGGTAAGATTTGAATTGGCGCAAAATAAAATTGTTTACGCAACATTTAATGATGGGCGGAAATAGAAAACATTTCCGAAAGTCATGTATCAAACAATTTTCCTTTTTTTGAATTTAGGTCCTATGTTAATAATGTTAACAGTTTATTACATTTTGTAAATTATGGATTTAATAAATTAGAGTTTTATAACAAAGTAGGAGAACAAAAGGTAACTAATTAATTGAATTAATTAGTAATTAGCGGGTTAATTTACTTGCTGCGGCTTTTATTGATAATATTATAAATATTCTACAATATTGATGAAAATTACATTATATGGTCTTAAATGAAGGTAAATAAAAGGATGAAGTATTACACCGTGGGACGGAACATACATACATACATACATAACCACACGCCTTTTTCCCAGAAGGGGTAGGCAGAGGTGCTACTAGAACATACAAGGCCAAATGTGGGAGTTATAGTGGCGCCTCTGCCTACCCCTTGAAAAAGGCGTTATTTTATGTAGGTATGTATAGATATCGATTTTATCACATTTAATATTCTAAGGATACGATTCCTTATTGAATTGTTTATACACCCAGCCTAAACTCCGCATTGAGACGAGGGTCTAAACTCGTATAAAGTCCCATTTACACGGAGAGATTTTCTCGCCTCGAAGTTACGATTATCGTAAAGATATAAAAATTTGCATCGTGTAAACATTTGTCAGAACACGATAATCTATGGTTGTTATGTCATGCGATAATGGCATACGATTTTCACCGCGAGAAACTCTCTCCGTGTAAATGGGGCTTAAGTCTGCCATAAGTTCAGGAAAACTACCTTAATTAGTTCCAGACTAAAGGGTATTCTGAGACCCGTACCACGATTCATTTTTAGAATATGTTTGTCATAAATATAATGCTGATGATAATCAGGAAGTTTATAATAATATGTATTTTGTTGATTTTATTACGTTGTGTTTTAATGGAGGCAACACAATGATAAGTTTTTATTTATTGCTAAAATTATTTTCTATCGCCTCTATAACAATATTTAGTTCACAACATTTTTCCTCTCCTACTGGTATTCTCTAAGTGCGTGGTGGCCTGCTGGTAACGGACCAGACGTGGCTGCCTACATGTTCACGGTGGTCGCGGGTTCAAATCCCAGGGCACACCTCTGACTTTTCGGAGTCATGTGTGTATTGATAGTCAATCACCACGCACTATAACGATGAAGGAAAACATCGTGAGGAAACCTGCATACCATAGCGATTTGTATAAATTTCTATGGTATGTAAAAGTCTGCCAACCCGCACTGGGCCAGCGTGGTGGACTATATGGCCTAACCACTCTCAATCGTACTCTCGATTGTAGAGGAGGCTCGTGCCCTGCAGTGGGTCGTGTATGGGTTGATACAGTACAGTACAGTACTGGTATTCCACTATTAAATCATAAGTTACATACAATAATGACCACAGGAATTTCATTCTCATGATATCAAATAAGACACAAAATAATAAAATAATAAAAACACCCAATAGTCACATAAACAGTCCTGACCCCACATTAAGATCGAGTCTTGTGTCGTGGGTATCAGGAACTACGAGAGACTTTTCGGTCCCACGAACACCCAGACCCGAGACAAATACCTGTGGATCACACAAATATTTGTCTCGGTGGGGGGATCGTACTCGCGGCCTCTCGTTTCACAGCCGGCGTCTAACCAACTGCGCCACGGAGGCTGTCATGCAAAATAAATGTATTACCAATTTGGTAGTAGTGTTTTCTCAACCAATTACTTTTTTCTTGAAGACCTTTGACCTTGACCTTTTCGATTCCTTCCGTTCTGCATCTATAAAAGCTGGACTGGCACCCGTAATTGCTCAGATTACAGATGTTTATCAGCAAAACTGAACATTATCTTACAGGTAATTCGGTTACTATTCCTACACACCTCAAAAAAAGGACAATAACTAAATAATAGTAAAAAAAAATATTCGCCAAAAACAAGTATTTATTTAAGTTATAGTTACATAACACATGTACTTTTCGTAATTAGCCCAGCCTTTCGTCCACCAAAACTCGAGAAACTTTTCATCCAACCCAGCATTGTTTCACAGCAACAGCATCAATTCCGACGGCAGTAGGATTACAACAGAAACATATTGAGTCGGTGGGATCACGAGAATCCAATTTAAATTCAATACGTACGCCTTCTGAATACTGTGAGGTGAACGGGTACCTGCGTCGCTGAGTCATGTACGGATTCCTTCAGGATTTTACAGATTGAAAGCTGAGTGAACTGTACTGAATTAGTTTCTGGTTATTTTTTAATTTTAATTTTGTGATGCATAGGACTATGGCGATAGGCTCGCCACCTATTACATTGTGGGACGGAACTTACAAGGTGAAATGTGGGTGTCCTGATTGCACCTCTGCCTACCCCTTCTGGGATAAAGGCGTGTTTATGTATGTGATGCATTGAACACTTATCGCCAAACAACAACAATATAGCATAGTGTAGAGCAAGATCTTTTGAGCCCCAGAATTACCCAAATTTAAAAAAGGGCTCTATCACGATCAGCGACTATAAAGTTTCGATCGTGGTGGCTTTGTCTGAAATCATCTTCATTTTGTCTGTGAAGTGGAAAAAACCGTCAAAAGTCTGACTACCTAGGTAACACCTTTTGGCTATTGATAGTTTGCCGAGAAAAATAATATTCCGCTTTTATAACGCAAGTACAAAACATATTAAGGTATCTAAACTATTTAAAAATGCCAAAAGTACTAACGTTCAATATAAATAAGTTAATATTTAAAACCAACTATTTATATTTATAGTATTTACAGAAACTTCAACTTATGCTAGCTATTAAGAATCATAACAGAAAATAAACTTGTTAGAAATAATATAATAATTAACAGATTAAACAATAACAAAGCTAAGTTTGATTGGCCATCAATAATAGTTCATGAACTAAGTCTTGCTGTTTGATGGGTGTCTATTTAATAAATCAATGCACTAAATTCACAGCACTTGGAACGTCGATTTAGAATTCTGAGTGCATTACAACAAAGTCTGGAAAGTTTTTCACTTTACAAAAATCTATTCGTCGTAAACTGAGGTGTCTTAGTTGATATCACTGTGTACTTAGCGAAAGTTGTTAAAAATTTATAAATTGAATAAAAGACTGTCGGTGTGCAGTCAAATTTAAGATTTTAGTTTTATATCATTTTTTTAATCAACCTTTTAAACTAATCAGTAGGATAGCAAACTAACTTAGAGTTAAAAAAGATGAAAAAAATACAGTAAAAATACATGAATATCTGACTTTGTATGTATTCACTACCAATAATAGAGAAATAGTTTTGTTCATTATTTTCGGCGTAGAATCACGTTAAAATTTCTAGGCAATTAAATTCCGTGCAAATTGTATTCCCCGCATTAAATCAAAAGCTATCATTCATTAGTTTTCCCGTTCCGCGTATTACGTATTTTTTATTCATGTGTAGGTTGAACCACTATTCATCAGGCAATGCTGCCTTGGTTAAACCGGATAATTGTCATTCTCGTCCGTAGCACGAGTACTAATTAAGCAATATTATTCCCACTAAATATTCTCCATCAGTGAGACTCCAACAATGCCAAGAAATATAGGAAAAAAATCACACCAAACTGCATAAAAATATGTAGGATTTATAATTTTTTAATATAACAATATGCGTAAAGTGGAACGTAAGAGGAATGAATGCAAGACAGACGAGTGAATGTATGAATGGAATGAAGGAAAAGAGAGGAGCGAGTAATTTTGGAAGAAAGGTGTGTAAAAAAAGAATGAAGAATATATATTATAAAACAACAAAAAGAATAATTTATTTTGGACCAAAACCTAACCCAGTCCCCACATATGTACTAAATATTACTATTTTTACTGAAAGCCTCGAAATTCTCACCAAAACCCAAAGGAAACGTCTCAACACAAACTTATAACCAAGGTACCATATTGAATGGATCTCATCGCATGCATTTGAAATTGGTTTCACTGGAATATCTCCGTCCAGAAAATTAATAAACGCATACCCTCGACGGCGGTCTTTGGGCGTGCATTTTCATTTAGCAATATCTGACAGCGATGCGAAATATTATGCGACTAAAGTAAAATGTCACTGAAGTATTTTTAATTTAGGTATCGCAGATTTAATTTGATGAGGTAATACATGAAATTGCTGCAGGTAATGTAGATAAATAATATTAAAAAAAAAAAAACGCTTTAGGTAAAAGATCCAACTAAAAAACTAAAGGGTTTTTTTAGTTATTTTAACTTATATTTTTTTTTTTAGTTAAAACGGCCAGCGTTTATAATATCCAAGGAAGGAAACAGGCGCGCAAATTACCCAGTAAAAAAATCGTAAAAAAAAAACGCAAATCTCGAAGGTCTTATAATAATTTTCTTTTCTTAAATACTTTGTTTCAAGTTATTGATATTCTCTAAGTCACGACTCGTGCCTAAGTTCTGTAATTTTTAATAGATAATTATGACGTTAATGAATGTCTTTTCTTCAATACTTTGTTTGTAAATATTAATATTCAAATTTCTATGTGATGTAATAAACATGTACAAGTGCAATTAAATAGATATTATTAGTTACTTTGTATGATTTTTTTATATTTTACTTTATAGTGCTTTTTTAGTCGGTTTTATTTTTTTATTATTGTCACTGATCGTATACAGTATGTGTATCAAGACCGCTACCGAAAACGAAGCTAAGCGGTAGTTTTAGTGACTTTAGACAAAATGCAACTAACATTTTTACAAAAAAAAAGGGACAATTTCTTTTGTTTTTTTTTCCTATCTTTTGGGTATTTGGGTGGTAAATACATACATTTTCCTAAAAAAATAATAATGGATTTTTTATTTTTAAAGACGCTATAGTGCACAAGGCTTTAATTTATAATTTTAGTTAAAACTATGGATTTACCACCCAAAAACAATGATATTTAAAATATTGCAAAAAAAATCGTAGCGTTTTTTTGCAAAAATTTTAGTTGCATCGTGTCTGTAGTCACTAAAACTACCACCAGGCTTCGCTTTCGGTAGCAGTCTTGATATACCCTGTATATTGCTTCGTATACCATATTAGATCGCATACCGTCTCAATATACTATGTTAGCCACGCTTAATGCTCTCCTAGACATTAATCCTCAGTGTAATTTCGTCGCGGATGAATGGGCCAGTATATTGATCCTCTGTTTCAGAATCTGCGAGCAAGATGCTTGACTTAATGCTTAAGTCAAGTAATTAATCTATGCTAATATAGTTAACCTCATTAATTAAAGTGTGCGAATTGATTATAGGTACGGATGTTTGTGGTTTTTTAGTATCAGCTCGGTAAAGGGAACTAAACTGCGTATAATGAAAAAATCTCGAAGTATTTAGTGTCAGTTTTTTTACTCACTTGAACAGTGTTTTTCAACCTTTCACGTTAAAAACTTCTGGCGAAAACGTGTGCCATAGACAGACAAAAAGTTAATAATTTTTCTAAATTGCACAGTCTTCTGACTATGTTTTTGATTTTCTCCATTTTCGCACCTATATTTATAATAAATCGGTAAGAACGGTGACCCCTTAAGTAAGACTTCGCGAACCCCCAGGGGGTTGCGACCCACAGGTTGAAAAACACTGTGCTATGAGAAATTACTGAACTGCTACTTTAAATTAAATAGTTTGATATCAACAAGGAAGATATTCCGGAGAATGGTCTCACTTAATATTTAATTAATTAATCACAAATCCACATAAAAAGCAAGTCACGCGCCGCCGGGTGGGTTCGAACCACCAACCTTTCGGTTAACAGCCGAACGCGCTAGCCATTGCGCCACGGCGGCTTTTATTAATACACCGAAAATGCAAGGCCTGATTTATTTTACCTTCGTTTTATTTTACCTCAGGAACAAGACTTTATTTTTATACTTCATTGCACACCACTCATTTATAGTATTCCTGGTTAACCCTTCGATCTCCTTCACACGCATAGTGCGCGGCACTGGACATCCCAGGGCGAAAAGCGCCCCGATTTACGTCCGCGTAACTGCCCCGCGCAATCATTGCTGGTTCTTCCATTATAGTGGGCCCGTATGACCCTATTTACGACTATTTTCTATTTTTCCTCCTTATCCCACAATTAAGGGGTATAAGATGTTTTGTATCAATGTCCAGTTCCTATTTCTCTATGTCCAGTTTCGAACAACCGACTTAATCGTGTCGAGCAATGATGGATTACAAGACTTAAGCCAGATTTACACGGGGAGAGTTTCTCTGCAAAAGATGCGATTATCGTAAGGATAAAAAAAAGTTGCATCGTGTAAACATTTGTCACAACACGATAATCTATGGCGGTTATGTCATGCGATAATTGCATACGATTCTCGCCGCTCGCTTCGTGTAAATAGAGCTGTAGAAACCTTATCTATATTTACTGGTGCAATTTGTATTTTTTTTATCGGTGTCTTATTAATCGTGATATTGTATATTCATTTTTTTGTTTTCTTGATTTTTGTACCTGCTATATACAAATGTGACGATTATGTATGTAAATGTATTTGGTTAGTTTTGATACCCTTAATACTACTGAATAAAACAAAATTTATTTTTAAAAATGTCAACATTTTATTCATAAATCAGTATAAGTACTTACATTCACTTAAATCTAAACAGTTTACAGTACACAGACTTAAGTATCGTTTACGCAAAAATATTTCTAATCTCATACAAAAATAGCCTCTCGTCCAACCATCCCTTGTACTTTCATTTCCTTTATATTGCAGAATACAGTAATATTTTTGTCGTACAAAAAATATATTTTGTGAAAAAATAATTTTGTCCCTTCTTGGATTTTTCAGTAGTTCAATATTTATTAGAATCAAAACAGTAGAAAATATAAAACATCTTAAACATAACATGAAAATTCAATATAAAATCGTCATAGCCCTTGTTTCCAAAAAGCTAGGCTGAAATAATGCTAGCTATTTCCATTTCGCCAACAATATTAATTTTTGAACAGATTTTATACCCATTATTGGAAAAAGTATTACATTCGAGCAAATATACCTGCTTAAAAAAACATACACAATGTTTTCTCTAATAAAAAATCTAACATAGAATACAACGATTCACTATTATTTTTAGCAAAAATCCTAGCTTTAAAATTAGCATGAAAGTAATATTTTACTGGTGGCAGGTCTCTCACATATGAGAGGTCGCCTGGGTAGGTACCACCGGAATGTCTATATCTCCCGCCAAATAGCAGTGTAAATGCACTGTTGCGTTCCGGTTTGCAGGGGGCATTGTAGCCAGAGTAACTTATGTACATAATGAGATTTATCATCTTATGTCTCAGGATGGCGAGCGCAGTGGAATGTCAAGCATTGCCTTGTAATTCATGGTGTTGTTTGGTTTTGCTACTGTTAATGAGCGGTCGTATCGCTTACCATCAGGCGAATGGCGTGCTCATCTCCCCATTCATCGCAATAAAAAAATCGAACCTGTAAACTCTGATTGTATAGTCCGTTTTTGGCTCACCATGCCACATAGGCTGCCCAATTAACAACAAATTGGAATGGAAGCGAAAATAATTAATTACAATTTACAACAAAATATAATAACTATGATTTAATTGCGTAACTGACCTTTCCAAGCAATTATGTTTAAACACGTTTGAACCAAGGGACCAGTTACTGTTTTTGGAAGTAATTTTAATTACAATATGTTGAGATATCGCTATCCACCGTATGTAAATCCTTTTCATATTTTCTTTCACCCCAAATCGTAATTTACTTTTAACTTTACCAAACATCCACTCCCTTCCACATTCACGAAGACAGCACATATGATATTCCAGTAGAAAAGTAAGGAAACGTTACAAGTTCCTAGTTCTTAACAATAGCTTACACGTTAGATAAATTATGAATAACAATACAAAATACATCAGTCAAAACAAAAGTTACATCGCTGAAGGAAACACTGAAGCGTGGAGCGAAATTATTAACATCATAATAGCAACACTTATATGAAATATCCATTAATTAGTAACTAATTAAATTCAATATATTTTCCATAAATGCGTCGATATGAGAATATATGATTTTTATAAATCTACAATTACTTTGTCTTAATTTAAATTACATTGATTTTGAGAACAAATTTAAATGTTACTCGATACAAGTTGCAGTAAGAAACGAAACTACGTATTCAATTTCTTTTATACTTTAAGAAAACATTTTCAGTATCCACTACAATAAATATTTCGATTTGCTTTTCAAAAACGAATATCCTAACGCAATAGACTCTAAACGACTTAACTTCTACCTAATACGTTTTAAATAAACCTTAAGTCCTCTAGTTAAAGTTGAAATAAATGCAAAATCATGTTCTGCTCGCATCGATCTCGAACAGAAGTTTGTGATATTAGCAGAAGCTCGGACACGGGACAGGCAAACTAATTTATTCCCTCGTAAGTCTCTCAAAGTCCTTTGAGTACGGCTTTGCATTTTGCAAAATGTCATACGAACTAAGCAAAGAGCGTCGATCGAAGTTTGCGCCAGTATCTAATACTCGTATCTTTGGTATTTAGAAAATGCTTGATAGAATATTTTTACCATTAAACTACTGTTAAACATTAAATTATTTTATAAGGTCTAATACATATGTATACGTGTAGTTATAATAGTATATTATCTATAAAGTAAGTAAATGTCAGATTACTTTTTAAATTCCAATTTCCTTTAAAAAAAAATGTTTTTGTTGAAATTGCCAAGTTGACGTTTGATAAAAAATTAAACAAAAGGAGGAGAATCCTTTCCTTGAACAAATCATCGGGAAATTTTGTTCCGAGTTTTAATTTTAACAAGTTAGACAAACAAAATCGTAAAATATCCGACCTATATCAACAGTTACTATAATATCAACATTCAATTAAAAATCTACAGAATCAAAAATAAATATTTTACTTGTTTTTTCATTATGCTTCCAAAAATCCATTTTAGTACACAAATCGATATATTTTCCAAAACAAATTACAAAGTGTCTACTTTCATATATTATATTCTTCAATTGATATGATTACAAGTACACATGTATATATAATTAATATAAATAATCTCCATGAGTATACTCTTTGAAATACATTATTTAATGTATTACAATTTTTATATACGATTTAAAGCTTCATTTTCACCTTACACATGTTTAACAACGAATACGATACTTGAATGCTGAGAAAAATATATTTAATCAATTTATTTAATATATCCATCATTATTGTCCAATACAGAGTGCTCGAAACAGATTTCAAACGCAGTGAGATTTATAATATTTATATCAGAATAAATCTTAAAGCCGACAATACAACATTCAATATAAATACGAGTATGTACAAGATGATCAAGTCTTGGATCTGAAATGTGCGTGTTAAATTCAGGACAGTGGTAAGAACTGACATTAAACGAATAACTATTTGGTTAAACATTTTTCAACTACATCTACAACTAATCAATTATTTAAATAATCTTTTAATATGGTTTAAATTCATTTCTCTACGTCAACGGGTACTCCTATTCTATGCCTACTCGATATCACTGAACATATATATTTTTTAGTATATTTTTTTTGTTCTACAGTAAATGGACATACAACCGTTTTGATCTAATCACATTTACTTACAAAATTTTTGGCATCGCGAGAATTCGCAATGAGCGTTCTGTAGCCGCTATATTGTGGTTCAGCCGAAGGTCAACGCCGTGTCAGTTGTTAACTCAGTTCTTGGTGTTTTGTCTCTTCATCTGTGGAATAATATTAAATTTATTTTCTTGTGTTCAGAAAATCTTATCATGACTTATCTTAGGATCACAAGTGATTGGCGTAATGTAGCACCCGACTTAAAATACAATAGATAAACTAACACAGCTTAAAAACTATTTCGGAGCTTCTACTCGTAGTATACATAAGTTAACGTTTACGCAAAGCAATATTCTTAATATAACGTGTAAGTCGAATATTACTCATAGTTCCTCACGATGTTGTCCTTCACTATTATAGTGCGTGGTGACTAACTGTCAATACACACATGACTCCGAAAAGTCAGAAGTGTGCCCTGGGATTTGAAACCGCAACCACCGTAAACATATTGGAAGTCATAACCGTTACCAACAGGCCACCACGCACTTAGTCTTGCTTTGTATTACTAATTCGATCCCCAACTAAATCTCTTACATTATTTATCCAATACCTCATTCATTATTTAATCCATCACAATATTACCCCTTAAACATTTTACAGCCTTAGCTTACTTGCAGTTTCTATATCAATGGCTTTTCGCCGTCGAAGATACGAAGGTTCTCTTTTGTGAAAGTCTAGACAATGGCTCTCGTCTTCTTTCAGGCCTTAAGCGACTTATGCTTGAATACGGCGGGAAAATAATAGCTCTATAAAAAACTGACACGTTTCAGCCCTAGTTTGAAAGAAATCAGGTTTATCGGATGAAATGCTCCCAAGGATTTCAGTATTTGCTTCCAGCGTTTCTTTTGTATTAGCTAGCATCTGCAAGTCAGTTTGATTGGCATTGAAACTCTTTGTTTAGTGGATATTCATGTAAATGATCTCTCGACTATAACGAAGCTAAAAGGAGGGTTTTGATTCTCGATGCATTCGTGTAGCTATCGACCTAGTCAGTTGCAAATGAATTGATTTTAACCTATTGATAACCTATTGATTTTAACCTTAGTTTATTATTGGGTGCTATTTCAATACGTAAATCCTTAACGAAATCCGAACTAAATTAGCTATTATAAAAATATAAAGATAATAAAAAAGAAGAAACGATACTCACATACCTCCCGTTTAAACAACTCAATCCCGCGTTCTGCTGGTCATTGGATGGCAGCGGGATGTTAGTTGGTAGGCTCTTGTTCAGAGGATACCACTGTGCCACCGGCTTGCGGGGGTTATCCAGCATCTCCAGCCAGTGGTCGCGGCCTATCCCGATCAGGGATGAGCCGATCGCAGTGCAGCCGATCAGCTCGTTGGGGCTGAGTCTGGGTTAAATGGAATTATGGTCAATGAACTGAGAATCAAAGATGTGTCTTCAGGTATATGGAATTTGAAAGGTAAATGCTGTTCTGGAACGTTTCATATAAAATTAGATATTAGGAATTTAGATGTTTAGAAAGTAAAGAAAAGAAATGAAATAGCAATCTAAAAAAGTGAATTTAAAACAAAAGAAATGATGTACTCAGAAATAAGATACAGATTCTCCCAAATATAAAATATTGTTTATAATTAAGCAGCATTTAATAATACTTGATTTTTTTGTACAAATAAATATGAAATGCTACGAAGTTCCACAATATATTCCCCACGAATTATTTTGTAGATGTAACAAAGCAAAGATATGAGACAAGACTTTAGTAGAATAAAATTGAGATTTTTAAAAGCAAATTCGCCTTCACTATTGTTAAAGCGACTTTAAGATAATATTTGATGGAAATTTAAATAATGGACACTGAAACGTTATTATGTTTCATTATTGTGAATTTATTGAATATTCAATTATATTTTTATCTATTTACATCGATAAACAAAAGTTTGATATTGTTTCTAATTGAATGAAGGATTGTTTTCTTAAGGTTCAATGTACTGTGAATAATGTCGAAGATATTATGAAAATTTCAATCATTATTTTTTTTAAATATAATTGAAATATAATCATTTTCAATCGAAGATTTTGCGATTGACAGTAAGCATCGGGACAAAATATCATTTTTGATTTTATAAATGAAACAAAGGAAGGATTGACATTTTCCACTTCTAAAATCTTGTTCATCATAGAACGTCCCTATGAATTTCTATAGCTATCATTTTATCATTTTTATTATAGGATATTGTAGCCAGAGTAACTACTGGATATAATGAGTCTTAACACCTTATGTCTCAGGTTGGCGAGCGCGGTGGAATACCAAGCATTGCTTTGTAATTCATGGTGTTGTTTGGTTTTACTACTATCCATAAGTGGCCTTATCGCTTACCATCAGACGAATAGCACGCTCGTCACGCCATTCAATGCAATAAAAAAATGGACCGCATTATTGTTACTTCGGAATAAGTTATGGGTAGTGCAGCGATATACCTTTTTTATCGCATGAAAAAACAAGATTGCGCTGTAAATAGACCGTACACAATACATTTCTCAAAACCAGCGAGTAAAAACTATAAACTAAAAATTGTAATCCAAACTTAAAGTGCTGAATTATAAATATAATACATTACTAATCTACTAATACTACAATTCTTGAATAACAAATAGACAGAATCCGCTTCAAAAATTACACTAAAATATCAAAAGTTAATTAAACTTTCGTCTCTCAATACAAACAACTGTATCATAAAGCGTTTCTCAATTAATCCCTACAACTTTAACCTTTAAAAAGTTTTAATACCTTAGCTGTCAGGAAAACAATTATTCAATTTCTTGGAATTATTCATTGTCTTATAAAATCGTGAATAAACAATGTTTTGGTTTTCGGCTAGCCTCTTTTATAAAGGTTGTTGGTAGGCAGCTGTTCTTAAAATTGTGAGCTGTAATTTTGCAAAATGACTGAGAAGTCTTGTTGCATTAATTCCAAGAAATTGTGGGATGAGGATAGCCAAATAAAGAAGATTAGCCACTCATACAGTAGCCTAAAATAAACGTAATAGAAAAAGCAAATTCATTATTTGATTAAGGAGGATTATAACTAACCTTTAGGCCAATTAGCCCATAAAAAGTTACTAAGTCTTTAAGCAATCCACGAATCAAAGGAATTAGCCAGTAATAGAGATTCAGAGGTATGATTCATTTAATTGTTGAAAGCTGTTGAAAACAAATTAAAGTAAAAGAATATCGCTTTACGAATTAGGAGTTTATTTCTAAATTAATTGATGCAATTAAGAATATAAAACAAAAATAAGATCTCACACAAAAATACTATAGTGTAGGAATTATTGTTCAATCTATTAGCCCATTAGGGTCTGGTCAAAAGTACCCTGAATCCACGAGCATGCATGAAGAGATTGATGAAAGTGGATGGAGCGAAAGTAGTATGTCAGGATCGAGCAAAGTCGCTACTTTGGATCGCCATCCATAGTCTCTGCCTGCCCCTATGGGATACAGGCGTGAAAATTATGTATGTATGAGCCCTTTGCCCGCTACAATGTAGCGGTCGTGCCACGAACATATCAGACAATAAGCGTTTTTTGTATCAGTTAGAGCGGCACCGAACTGTTACTGTAGGATCTAGTGAGCAACATACTATAATATATCACAATGTATATTTTTGACTGATACGTTCCCTGCTTAGTAATGTTATTAAAGTTATATTTTTCAGAGGCCCTTAATGCGTCATCAGTGCAAAAAGAATCGCCAAAATACATTAAATTATAGTTAAAATAAAGTATTGTCAAACGACGAGAGATAATAGTCTGTCACCATTTACTGCTCTATCTAGACGGCACTTGGCATCAGGTGCATCGGAGTCATTATGGCGAGCCAGTACAAAAACATCTATTTATTTTGTTGTTACAATAATTGGATCTGTCAAATTATTTTGTTTCTTTATAAACCTATATTGTACCACTGCTCGACATAGGTCTCCGTCAGCTCTTGAATTGATTTCGAATTTAATTGACAACTTAACAAAATTAAATCTCAACTTTTGATATTGAATCTGTTTTATTTTATTTTTCACATTATTCAATTTGATATTTGATATGTTTTGATCTTATAAATAAAATTAATACATCTAGCAGTGATATTACATACAAAAATGAGATTATTTTTAACACTCATGAAAATATGCTGTACATTTGTACATCACATTTTAACCTTACGAGATTTGGAATAGACTCAAATCATCATAGGTATCTAAATTACACGTCTTTTGACACCAAATAGCACGTTAATACGCGAACAATCCTTTTAGTTCTCCAAACAATGCATTTAAAGATTCGAAAGAGTTTGATTTACATAGATCCTACTGCAAACAGCAACTAGAAAACCATTTCAAAACTTGTTTACACTTCAAACAAGTTCGGAGTTTGCAGAATACGAATGCTACCAAACTATTATAGTGTTTGCAAATTGTTTGTATTTTTAGATGTGAGATGAATAACTCGGGCTGCCTCGGTGGCGTAGTAGTACTACGGTATGATTGCAAAGCTGAGGTCTCGGGTTCGAATCCCGGGTCGGGCAATGTGAAATTGGATTTTTCTATTCATTATCAGCCCGGAGTCAGGAATTTGTGCCTGATATGGCGATAGGCTCGGCCCCTCGGCTCGTGGGGCGGAATATACAAGGCGAAACCAGGGTGTTCTGGTAGCACCTGTGTTTACACCTTCTGGGAAAAAGGCGTATGTTTATGTATGTAGATGAACCCTTCGTTTGAAAACTGGTACGTCAAAGTGATTACAATAGAGCTGATGATAAATTCAGTGCAGTTCTAGGTAGAATGACCGCCAGAGATCTTTCTCATACATACATAAACTCACGTCTTTTTCCCAGAAGGGATAGACAGAATTGTTACCAAGCTCAGTCTCCGGTGACACAATTACATCAGATGAATTGTATACCTACAGACAGTTTAAGCCGAAAACGCGACACATCTGCACTGATCACGCTGAAGGTTTTCTACCAAGCTATCACATTATTTCACCATACCACTAAGTGCTTAATAATGTCTATTTCAAGAGTACAAAGATCATTATTTACAACTATACGTCTGTGGGGTTCGACAAAGACTAATTATTCTACTTTGTACGATCCAGACATAAAATTACCGTTTCAAGATTCTGGATTCTTTGTTTGTGAAACATTTGCATTCAAAGCATGTAGGATGTTCAAATGAAAGTCAAAAAGCGATTAATCGTGTCCAGTTTAAATAGCCCTTAAATATTTATAAAAAAAGAATAAACACTTAATTACATGTTGATCAATGCCTTCCCAACTTTTTTTGCGTGGGTCCCGCAAACGAGCAACCAGGTCACCTGATGGTAAATGATCACTGCCACCCATGAACATCCACAACGCTTGGATCATGGATGTGTTGCCGGTCCATCAAATCGGGAGGGGAACGGGAAGGAAAAAGGATGCGAAGCGGAAACGCGTATTGTGCTACTTTTGTAGGCTCAGAGTACTCTTGACTCTTTTCTGGTATATTTCCACATTTTCTACTTTAAATTCAACTAACCTGTCATAATCAATGACTTTGATGAGCAGCGTGACGTCAAACACGTTCTCAGACGGCAGGTCGAAGACCAGCGCCTCGTTGTAGACGGGGCACAGCGTGTTCTTCTTAACCGTCGTCTTCTTCTTCTTGATCCGCTTGCCTTGGCAGATCAGGCAGATCTTTACGTACGGGTCTGTTGGAAGAAAAATTATCATTAATGTTGGGTGAATGGGGAAACTTATTTGGCATAGAACGTTTGTGATGTGCGTTGTCTGTCCGCGTTAGGCTAGCGAGGTGCAAAAAGACCTTTGTAGAGGAGGACAAAAGCTAGTAGACGCTCGTATATTGGTGTATTGAAAGATAAAGATTATAATATCAGCAACGTTTTTTTAGGTTTTGTCAGCCAATTTGGTGACTTGTATATGTGCGCTGATGTACAAAATGTATTAATGTGTCGGGGAGACATACATTGAGTTAGTACTGTCTCCCAACTTCTTCTGTTCAGCCACAGGAAGTTCACTGCTGAACATAGGCCGCCCCCATGGATAGCTATATAGACCTGTTGGAAATCTGAATCTAGCTACTTCCTGCGACCTTAGTCACCTGTCTTCTGACTATACGAACGATACCTGAATATATATTTTATTATCAACACTTTAATGTATCTCAAGAATATAGATTCAGTACTAAATACAGGAAAAATAACAAACAGCGATGTTAGGGCAATACGATATGATTCGATTACAATACGTTTTAGGATGTTCCCTTCAGGGCAAACTCTGTAAGACAACAATGGGTCGAATACAGAAAAACAAAATACATTGTAGCCAAAATAACTACTGGACATAATGAGACTTAACATCTTATGTCACAGGATGGCGGGCGTAGTGGAATACCAAGTTTTGCTACTGTCCAAGAGCGAAGATTTCGCTTAGCATCAGGCGAATGGCATTCATCGTAATAAAAAAATACAATAAGCTTAAGATTTATATCTAAAAGATACAAATATTAGTTTAATAAATTAATTTAATTAAAGGTAATTTGCAGGTTACATTTAATTAGTCTGCGAAAACTATGCATTCTAATTAAATTTAAACATAACAAGCTTAAATTGTTTAGTTAATTTTGTTCGCAATCTACACTAATGCTTTGAAGATTAACCATGTAACAAATATCAATTTAAATAAATATGACGATACATTAATTTTAATATTAAATAATTCGCTGTTTATTCTCCCAATTGGTTTACTTAAAATGTATAAACAGTATATTGCTGCAATGGTTTATTAAGGAACGAACTGTGAGATTTCCTAGTTATATGCGTCGATCAACGAATATTTTTTATATAATAGGGGGCAAACGAGCATACGGCTCACCTGATGGTAAGTGACCACCGCCGCCCGTGAACATCTGCAACACCATAGGGCATGGAGATGCATTTCAGTTGCATGTCTAGTTGAATGTTTCTTCAAAACCAACATAGGTACTAAAGGACTTAGACGACACACTTGCCTAGTCGCTATGCCGGGTTTCCACAATGTAGTATGAGTATCAATATATAAAGGTTTAAGGTAGGTAGGGAATGGAACAAATATCTGTTCAAAATTAAAATGACTGCTGAATATTTTATTGACACACACAGACTGCCTCGGTGGCGTAATTGTACTACGGTACGATTGTAAAGCTGAGGTTTCGGGTTTGAATCCCGGGTCAGGCAAAGTGATAATGGATTTTTCAATTCATTTTCAGACCGGAGTCAGGAATTTGTGCCCGATACGGCGACAGGCTCGCCACCTATCATATCGTGGGACGGAACATACAATGCGAAATGTGGGTATCATGGTGGCACCTCTGCCTACCCCTTCTGGGAAAAAGGCGTGAGTTTATGTATGCAAATATTTATGAGTAAACATAGTAACGTGACGTAACAATAAAATGTATCGTACCCTTTCCATCGATAGATCTGAATTTTAACATCGCTATGAATACAAAATTATTATAACATTCGTTTGCACTTTTGAATTGGTTTCTAAATATGTATTCTGGTGTCTAAATAACAGGATACGAGTAGACAGTTAATTTCCAAAATAAAAAAGTAAAAATGATCAAAAAAGTAATAAAGTAAAGATCAAAAGAAAGAAAAGAAAACGGTATTGAAACTCTAAATTCAAAGGCAATTATATGCAACAACAACAAAATGAAAGAAAAGTTAGGCTTCACGTAATAATTTATGAGTAAACTTTTGACTTCTGGAAACGAAATTCATGACAATGTTAATTTAACACAATCGACTGTAATAACTTTCTGTGTTCGATATAATTTTTGCCCAAGTATTGAGCAAATTTATTAACCTGGAGAAATAAGGAATAATTTTGTTATTTTTTATTTTATATATTTAGGATCGCCAACATAACATACAATTACGAATTGTACATTGAAATATACAAAAACAAGTAAAATTGCTGTTACAATAATAGGCAATCACGACACGACATCACAGAACAACTTAACATATAATTTAAAAGAATTAAACAACAAAGTAAATTAATTCTAGACAATAAATTAAATAAAAATATTTCGACATAGAAAAGTGAAGTCCACTGCTTAACATAGATAGACCTCTCCCAATGATTACTCTCTCTACTAGCTTATTTTAAATTATTTTATAGTATTGTTGTTGAATAACTATTTGTTTTGATTTTTTTAATGTAAGACCTTAAAATGAGCCTACCTCTACAAAATTTACCTTTACATATTGTAATATTTAGGATAATCCCTAAAATAAAACATAAATTTAAATTATTCTTTTACTTACGCTTAAATTATTTTTCACTGAATCGCCTAACAATCGATGGTCATACAACAAGAATCGCTTATCCGATTAATCGATTTGAGATTTTCATACAAGATTGAGTGATTCGTGCGGTTGATATATTCTCTATTTGTCTGCCAGCTGTCCTTAGATACGCCCTTTATTTGGTTGTTGAAAATGTAACTTAAGAAGTAATATTAATGTTGAATTTATTACTTGAATAATAAAGTTTTCAGACAAATTATAATTATAGGTTTGACTTTTTCTGCAATATCAAAAATAAGGTCACCGAAATTATTAACATACAAGGCGAAATGTGGGTGTCATAGTGGCACCTCTGCCTACCCTTTCTGGGAAAAAGACGTGAGTTTATGTATGTATGCATGCATGTGTGTATGATGGACCATAATATCTTTCATAAATACTATTGGAAATTCTTACCAGAAGATCCATTGATGTCCATGGCTTTTAGGTTGCGTCCCTTTATAACGGTGACGGTGAGACGGCCCGCTGTCGGCAGGTAGCACAGAGACAGCATCAATTCTCCAAGGTCTTTCTTCTCCTAATAACAAAAGAAAAATTGTAATGTCTAAAAATAAGTATAGTGGTTTCGTTGCGGGTAAAAGCCAAGTTAGACATATCCGTAGAATCACTGAGCTTCAACCCTCTGTGTCCTTACAATGCGTGCCACTGTTGATCCTGGCTTACAGGTGTTGCAGTGATGGGTGTGAACACGGGACAAAAAAAAAGTTTATCCAATTTTAATTAATCGTAAATATAACCCAGTCTGTCAAATTGCTTCGTGTGTGGACTGTATTGTGAGACCCGGAGTAAAATTTCCTTACACTGTCCTCTTGAAATGTATCTATTCAAAAATACCGAATTAGTCAGGATTGGAAAAGTTGAAAAGTTTTTAGACCTATTCTTGTCCTGCTGGCGGTTGGTGGGAAAATTTAAAACCAGATCGATGGCATAAAAATATGATCAGATCCCGCGAACACATGCTTGTAAGGTAGGTAAGGCCGGATAGAAGAAAAAAAAACTTAATTCGGTTCTGAATCCAAAGAAACATAAAATATAATTATATACCTTAACGTACATAATAATACTATGTACTCTTATAATAGATAGATCTATATTATTATGATGAATTAATGTACTAAAATGTCAAGTGTTGACGTTTAGCTTTCGTAGATTTAGGATATTTGATTTGATATTAATTAATTAAGATCCGGCGAAATCCATCTTATATTGGATATTAAATCGTAAGATTTCAGATAAATGTCAAGATAACGTTTAAGTTATTAATTCGATAGTTTTATGAGTATTAAGTAAGTACATAACATTGACAAGCTGATTATGTTTGGTAAAGTGGAAGGGAAAAGACCTTGCGGACGGGCTAGCCGCTGGTTAGATCAAGTGACATCACTCACTGGGATCTCTGCTACAACTGCCTTAAGGGAAGTTCAGAACCGAGCAAATCGGATGAAATTGACACACAGAGCCACGAAGGCCTTTCAGGGACACGACCTTCAGTAATGAAGAACACGACTGGGAAGAAGAATGTGTATTATCATGGATGTGCTACCATGAGTATCATTATTATTAGGCACAGGAATTCTGCTGCGTATGATATATCTGCCCAGTGCCCCCATGGTTTCCCACAGCGAGCTGTATATGGCCTTCATTCAAACACGACGACAAATATTTGGTATTTTATCCACCTTGTCCTCAATACGTGGACTTCCTACACAGTTTCCAGTAGATCTTGGGACGGAAATAAGTTCGGGGAACGGAGAAACTGATACAAAATTAACTCACGTGAGTAATTTAAATCATAACCTCAAAATTATCCCACCCACGCCATTAAACCTCTAAAACAAAACGAATATATTTCAAAAGATTAATAACCTGACCAACGAGAAATTCAACACCAACGCAGATTTTAGCAGAATTCACAGACGATCCCTCAGGACTCTAATTTACAACGTGTGTATTTAAAACGCGGCACACCTCAAGGTCCCGTTGTCACGAACATGACGGAGGTCCCTAACGACCTTGAAATCCGGCAAATGGACCGACAAGATGTTGTAAAGAGCAAAGTAATGTTCCCTTGATTAATGACTCTTCTCACTTTGATAGTGATGCATACTTTTAGAATTTGCGAAATGGGTTTGATGAGGTGAATTTACTTTGGCTATTTTTGTTGAAAAGATTGGTGATGTAATTGTTAGTGTTAGAAAAAAAATACACATTTATTTAAATTTTATTGTTGCACACAAAATAGCTTAGTAAACTTATAACAAACATTATAAACTATCAGTTTACACGTGTATACAATTTTTTCTCCATAGCGATTGACTGAATGCCATGCTGGCCCACGAGGGGTTTGCCAACAGAAGGCTTTTATCAACTTCGTTATCACTCTAATACCGGAATCTTTAACGTTAAATTGAACGTAACCCTAATTGCCGCCACACGCATGCTACCGATATAACTGTGCAAGTCTGAGTTTACACCAGTATACTGGAACGTGTGTGGGCAAATAACTGCGCAAACTTCATACAAATTTTCGATTCAAGACTGATGCAAACTCAGACTTGCACAGATATTGCACAGTTATATCGTTACGTGTGTGGCGGTCGTAAGATTTTACTGCTGCTAACATGAAAATGTAATATTACATTTATTTTCCGCATAGGCCGTGCATGTGACATCATGTGACCACGACTAATAATATAATAAGACTCCCAGAGAAGCAAGTCTCTTACCTGCGGCGCAGCCAAGATGTTCATGGTGTACTCGATCTCCTGGTGAAGATCAGCAGATTCCAGCAGACCCTTGAGGACCACGTGGCCGATCAGGTCGTGGCGACTGAAGCGATCAAAGTCATACACCGAGAACTGTAGGTAGCGTTGACGCAGCTCTTCGTAGGGGACACTGGTGGCAAAAATATATAGATTAGTTTTAAACCAAGGAATCATGTACAAGGTCTTATTCTCCCGCTTAAATACAAGTCTGATTTCATCTACATCTTATTTCTTCTTTACTGGAAGTCCCTTGCTGCATGGATCTTCTCTAAGGAAATTCAATAAGATTTTCAGCCAGTCTATTCCTGCAACCTATTAATATAGGTCAGATGCTGGACAGATGATGTAATCGTCATCTGTCCAGCATGTGGATCTTTTCATAGATATTAAAAAATCCAGGTTATAGGCGTAACACTTCTTGGTAACTTGTTTTGACAAGAGCAACGCTAGAATTTCTTGCTCGTTCTTCTCTGGTGAAAACAGCCTTGTGAACCAGGTGGTACAGGAAAAAAGTGATTGAATCTAAATAATGTATAACATTATAAAGATTAATTAAAGGATTTTTATCTTCGTTTACAGATTATTTAATAAAAAATATTTCTACACAAAGAAACATTACAAAAAGAGCTTTCTTAACAAGAAATTATTTTTATTACAAAATATTTTTGTTAAAATAAGGCGATTATGAATATTTACTTCAGCGATTATTATTCTGCTTGGACATTCTCTCTGAAAATCTGTTTCGACATAAGTTAACTAGTTTCGATTCTAGGTACAGACAGTCGATCTAGTTTCAAAATTAAATCACACGACCTACGGATCGTATAACTTCGACTTCGGTAATTCAGTTACAAGTTTCTAAGTGGGTAAATTGATGTTTTCCTATTCGATGGGTAACAATAAGTTAGGTACTACGAGTATAGTACCACAAATGACTTTGGACTTCAAAGTAAGTGCTGTGCCACTAATTATTTATAAAAAGCTTGGAAGATGAGGATTTATAGCCAATTGACAATATTTTGCTGGGCTTCAATTTTAATAGTTGCATTACTTACATACATGCATAATCTTTTTCCTAGAAGGGGTAGGCAGAGGTCATCCTGATTACTACCAGAATAACCCACGTTTCGCCTTGCCTGATCCGTCCCAGAACGTAACAGGGGCGAGCCTATCGCCATATCGGGCACAAATTCCTGACTCCGGGCTGATAATGAATAAAAAAATCTTATATCACTTTGCCCGACCCGGGATTCGAACCCGAGACAGCGTTGTAACCGTACCGTAGTACAACTATGCCACCGAGGCAGTTGCATTACTTATTTAAATTATTTTCCAAAATTTTAAGTTTCGCATGAAGACGCAATATTCTTTTTATAATATTTTATATCAACCATATTCTGTACAACGCGAAAACTCAAACAAACAGAAAATTCAATTCATTCACATTCATACATAAAAGAACTCGCAAGAAAAACTGTTCGCTCGTTAATGTGACGAAAACTTACTAAATTGACTGAAAATTCAAATGTAAGCCAAACTTCATTAGCATACAATAATACATTTTAACTAGACGCAGATCAACAATAACTTATTGGTCAGAATTATTCAAATGACTGACTGATTGTTTACTAAAACCGCAGTTGGAGATTCCGAAGTACTTTTTTCGAGGTGATTGACCTTTTTAAGCTCACATTGTATTCGTATAAGAAAGAGCTTTTATATTTCCCGGAAAGCTCTCGAGCGCAGACGACTTTTGGTAATTGTGTTAAGGTTTAACGAACTGCTTAAGTTTTGTTTTGATGTTTCTTAAGATTATTATATTGATGCTATCTATATGTAACATATAATAAATTTGTAACCGATCGATGTCTGTACATGGAAGAAAAATAAAAAAAACTGATATGGTGGGACTATATTAACGTAATAGAACCCAAAACAATGATGTTTAGAATTTTTGTCTGTTTATCTGTGCGGTTGTGCGTAATGAACTCAAAAACGGCTTAACGCATTTCGATGAAATTTAATATGAAGGTAGCTGACACCCTGGATTAACACTTAATTTGTGTATTTTGCACTCAAATGCATAGTATGGGACTGGATTACATATCTTGAGTGAGACTGAGACGGGATAAAGAGGGATGTAACGGGACGGGACGGGATGGGACTTTATTACAAAAATAATCTCGCAAACGTAGTTGCGGGCAGAAGGTAGTTTTTAATATAATACTGTGAGCTTTATACAATCATGAAGAACCATTTTAGCATTCTGACATAAATGTTTTTTTGGGTGTATATGTATACAAATCGTTCATGATATGAATATTGTTCATAATAATATTTTAACTAATAATCCAGATCTAAAATTCCACAAGTCACTCAAATGTTTCCTTCAAAAATACAGTTTGAAATCTCGATACGATAACAATAAATGTTACAAGATAATTTGCATACTTTACTGAGAGGCGTGGGAGGTAAAAGCGATTCAGTATATGCGATTCAATATTAACCTACAAATTGCTAAGTTAGGAACAAACGTTATTAAATACTTGAATCTAGATCGCAGACATAGGAAATTAATCAATATATTTACCAGATCAAAGGAGACTAGACTGTATGAATACATCTATTTAATAGATTTTGTACATAATGTATCTCCCAATATTGTTCTCATACCTTTTTCCAAATAATAGTTTGGGCTTTGGACCACCACCTGCTCTTTTATTTACTCAACAAATGGGTTTTCACTACATTCACCATAATTGTTATCTTCTATTTATATGGTATAGAAAGCCTGCCAAGCCGCTCGAGCCCAGCGTGGTACACTATTTTTTTTTTAAAAAAGTTTTTCCGGCATACTTGCAAACAGGTCACCTGATGTTATGTGGTCCTTGCTTACCATGAACATCCACAACACTTGGATCATAGATGTGTTGCCGGACCATCAAATCGGGAAGGAAAAATGATGGAAAAAGGAAAGTGGTACATGGCCTAACCCCTCTCAATCGTACTCTCGGTTAAAGAGTAAACTAGTGCCATGCAGGGGGACGTATATAGACCGATACAATACAGTACATTGTTATCTTCAATATGGCCTGTGGGATCCCACTGCTGGGCATAGGCCTGTCTCATATTGTCTCCCTCTCATTTATTAAGACTTCTGTCGGTCATTTGTTGTCTTATAAAGTCTTTCTCCGTTGTAAGACCATAGACTCTCATATCATCTATAACAACATCAAACTAGTAGTTTTTAGGAGACTTTGAGGTCTTTGTAAGACAAGTATCAAAATTTTAATTTACATCCATTATCTCAGCCGATTGATCGATCGCTGTCATTTCTAAATACCAACAATCTAGATCAAAATTTCATTGTACTCTCAAAGATATAAATGTGATTGAAATTTCTCTAAAATATTCAGGATTGCGTGTAAATCCATGCCTCAAAGTACAATTTAATCTTTAAATCCATGATTTACAAAAGAAGTTTTAAACCAAGTGCGAAAGAAATTCACTCATGCAGACGTTCTTAGCGTTGATGGTATAAGTTTGCGAATTTAAAATATATTGTAGTGCAGGATGATGTACTCAGGACGGAGTGTCTTTTACAATAAGTAATAAAATGAACTATTACAAAAGACTTCATAAAAAATATTATGTATTTTTAAAGGTTGTAAATTCTGTGGCTTCATTCCACAGCGAACAATTCATTTTCTCCAAAAGAAATTTCGAGAGATTATTAATATGAAGCACATTTTGATAATAATTTGATATTAGCTTCTAACCGTCAGCAAAATGTTATTATTCAATATTAAAAGCGATTTACCGATTTGATAGATCGTTCAACTTTCACGATTGTCAGACTCAGTGAAATAATAAAGTTTTATAAGCTTAACAGTTAGTAGAAATTCAATGTTGCGAATAATGTTATCGGAATTTCTTATTTAAAAAAATTGCCGACAATCTTTTAAATAATTAGACCATGCTCGAAAATATTGTCATTAATCAATCAACGTCACGTATTTTTTAATAATACGGTTAAACTAATAAAAGATTAGAGAGTTCACATCTAACTATCAATATTATTTAAAAAAATAATTTGCAAGAAAAATTCTTAAAAACTGAATATCTTTTTTATATTGACATCGATTACATACAATTTACAAGAGGGCCTGCAGCGACTGGATGCATAAAGCAGGAGACAGAGCTCTGTGGGGTACTTTGAGAGGCCTATGTCCAACAGTGGAAAGCAACGGCCTGATAATGATGACATAATTTCAGCTAACTAGTAATTTTCTACCCATGACATTGATAAAAGTTTATTTCGCAAGTCTATGGTGAAAACATAACATCTGTTGACATCGATAAATACAAAAAAAAATTACAAACTAGCAATTTAATCAGTGAAGTACACAAAACTAGGCTCAATAAAGCAATAGTCAATCCAGAAATCAATTTATTTTACTAACCTGAACAAGAAGGTTTCATTGAAGACAGGGTTCAAGTTCTTGCGGTGGACCTTAGTCTGGAACTTCTTCTTGCGGTCTGGCAGCAGGAACACCTTGATGTACGGGTCGCTGCTTCCAGTAACATCCTTGATAGGCAGGTCGCGAGCTTCGAAGATCTATGGACAATTATTAAAATATATTTATTATTCTCTTTTCCTCTATTTATAAACAATAGTAATCAAATGATTACCACAGATATTTCAATTTTACATACAGTTTAACGCAATTCAAAGAGGAATTATTATAATTTCATCAAATACCATAAGTTAGGTGCTTAGTCAATTTCTACGTTTATTTTAATAGTATCTTAATAGACTTTAAAGTCCAATGAAGCAAATAATACCTTATCAATTATATTCCCCATGATATAGCTAAGCAATTATCTTCAGTAGATTCTGTTAATCTAATAACCTAGTAATCTAACACAGAACAACATAAAAGTTAATGCAACGTTTATTATGAAAGTAATTAAAATTCTCCTGACTGCAGAAAAAGATAAAACACCATTCTCGTTTATAACACGAGAGCAGGGGAGCATGAAGGAAACTGTATTACGTTGATCGATACAACTCGCCCCAATAGGGGTCTGAGCTAACACTAATATTTGAGATGGCTCAGTGTGACATCGCTTCTAATGTAATTGAAGTCTTTACGACTTAACTATCGCACTGATTTTAAGATACAAGTGAAATTTAATATTTGAAAGATGTGGATTTTAAACCAGATCAACTTCAAATACTTAGACGACTTTCAGATAAATAAAGTTTTAAAAAATCTTATGAAATGTTTTTCAATAAATATTTAAAAAAATCCTAAATAAAATTGTAAAATATAAGTGAGCTTGTTGGTTGTATACACTTTCAACGTTTTATTATTCAACAGATTATCACGAAAGTTTGAACACATGTTGTCAGAGGTGCAGAAACGGATATAGGATATTTTTCATCCAGAAAATAAGTACTGTTTCCGAGGGATAAAAAAATAACTATTAAACTATCTTCCGAATAAAAACGTTACTCCGGCTTAAAAACACAGTCTACCGATATAAATAAATTGAAGCTTGACAGATGACAGGAATAGGATTTTGTAGTAGGTATCTTGAACAAAAATCTGAAATCTAACAAAATCTCTGTGCCGAGTTACCTTAAGCATAGAGGCGAAACCACGAGCAAAATCAACCTTACAAACTCAACACAACATCGTTAACAGAAGTAGGTCTCCATGATGAATGGGCACAGACGAAACGTCACCCGATGATTATGACCGATCACCTGTTCAGCCGGGATCCATCCAGATGGGTTTGTTTATTCAGAGGACAGCGGAAATAGACGTGAATTTAAAAAGGCAATTTGTGCATTCGTGGGGAAAGGGCGGGTGAGCAGGAATATTTGGATTATTTGCTTCATGGACTTGACGTTGAATACAAATGGAGCTGAAATATGCATTGTTTTTTATGAAACATTAGGTTATGAAACAGTAAATATCTTTAATGCCTCCATACTTTGCCCTTTTTATTTACGTTCCAACATCTAGCCTATCGCCGTATTGTGCTGAAACTCTAGCCCCGACAACTAACGCTGCGCTTGCTTGATCAAAAATTGCATAAAGAATGATATTTTTTTTAATAATAAATACGTTTGATTTATTTATAATTGCCTTGTGCTGTACAATGAAATATTTAGAATCCCCATTCACTCCGTGATTCTATTTCTAGTAACGACTTGTCCTAAAATTCAAATATATTGGAAATCAGGATTTGAGTGCGTATCCGATCAAACATAATTAAAACCAATTTTCATTAGACAGAAAAGGTCGTGACCTCCATACAGGAAAAATCAATTAATCCCAAACACCCACGCGTTTACGAATAAATAATGGAAAGGCATTATTCTTTAATCTTCAGCGCACAGATTTTTGGGGAGGGGATATTGGGGCAATGTGGATTTAACGCCGTCCGTATTAGAGACAGCGATTGACTGACGCCTTGAAATTTAATAAATCTTGCCCCAGGTGCCTCAAATTTGTACAGGGTGAATGCTTACCTCGTTTGAATTAATTGTATTTATTAGATTGTGAATCTGAGTACATACGTTAATGAACACTGAATATTGCGTTCGGATACGGGTCGATAAATATTTGTTATTGAATGTATCTTAATTAAATTTATATTTAGTAAGGTTTAAAATGTTGACATTAATTAATAACATTTTACGATGACTCACCAAAAATTCAAAATTCTAGCTTGTCTAGTCTGACATTACACTCAATAGGGGTACATATTCTGTTTTCAGAGTTCCATCATCCTCTTTTACAGCATTTGGGAAACAAAAACAAAATCATATTACATGGAAATTGCATTCCCTGGTCCAGTAATTAATTGCTACCAAGTATACAACAAAGTACTTCGTCATAACTTGAATATCGTTGTTGCAAAATTGTTTATCGTTCGAACAGAAGCCGCAAAATAGTTAAAGCGTGTAAAGCCGAACTTAGCCGAAGACACGAATGAGTACATAATATAGAACTTCGATCTCGTGTCGAAGGTCAATGAACGCCCTTTTTAGGTTGTAGTTAATGCAATTACGCCCCCGCGTATGTTTTGATATCGTTTCAAATTATTATTGCTATTAATGTGTTTGCAAGTGCTTCAATAGTAAAATTTTATGGACATCGAGGTCATCGCCTTTATGAAATGTCAAATAAATTTGGCTGATTTTTTTTATTATTGCATAGGTCAACGAGCAAACGGGTCACCTGATGGTAAGTGATCACTGCCGCTCATGACCATCCACAACGTGGATGGATGGATCATGAATGTGTTGCCGGTCTAATTGAGAGGAGAGCGGGAAGGAAAAACGATGGAAAGAGGAAAGGGGTATTGCGCAATTGAAATTTAAGAATGTATGGCGATAGGCATTAATTGTCATAGTTGCGGCAGATATAGGCGAAACGATTTACGGGAAACACTATCTCCATCTCTATGGTATCCTCTCAGAGATGAAGGCATCAATGATATCAATTTTAATTTTTCCTGGTAATAAAATATTAAGCATCTTTGACCTAAAAAATAATTGCATGATTTTATTTTAAATCAGTCTGGATCCAATTAGACCATATTGTACTGCTTAGGCATACATAAGGTCCAATATTTAATAAATTAAGATATACCATGTGTTCGGAATGCTCAAACTTCGATTCTGCTGTTGCAGACAAGAAAACCGTAGCATTTTTCGCAATGCTCCTTAAATGATCGATTTCTTCATTAAAACTTTCCAACACGGTATTTCACTTTCGAAAGGCAATAAGAGGTAAGTACAACAAAACCTATAAAGATAAAATTGTCTGGGCAACCTGTCTGTCGCACGGTCTGGTGCCTCGGTCAGGTTTATTCGTTTGGAATTTACTTAGATGGGTAAATGTGTCGCACAAGTTCATTTAATGATGGACTGAGTGCAAGTCGTGAAACTGGCTGTAAAATGACTGGCCGTGGCTGCTATGACTGAACGGCACTACCTTAGCGTTGTGAAAGCTAATAGTCATTTGTAGTTTTTGTAGTGTAGTTAAACTTGATATCGTACAGAGAGATCAAGATAAATATGGGAGAGATTCTATTTTGATGTCACTGCATTTACCATAAGGCAATTTATTAGGTATTGTAATCAGTACACGCCTGCCTACAAGGAGGACGGACGACCCGGTTAAGGTTGCAAGAAGTCGTTGGATGCAGGCCGCTTCCAACAGGTCGATGGAGAGATCCTTGGGCGAGACCTATATTTAGCATGGACTTCCTGTGACTGAAGGGAGAGAAAAAGTAGTCACTACTAAATAAATTACTAGTATATAAAATCTTAGAATTAGCAAATCGTGAGACCAGAAAGAAGTAAATAATCAAACACAAACACAACTATTTCAAATAATTGAAACACAGGCACAATAATGTACAGTCACTAGTTCGAAGCCAATAAACGGTACTTATACAAGTATCAAAGTTAATAATCAACATTTCCAGGCAGGTATCGCTAGCCGCGTTATGAAGGAACTTCCAACACCAAGTCTTTGATAAACTAGAAAATCCTCGCTAGTAGGCAAACTTTGTTAAATTAGTTGACTTATACACTCCAGTCAGCGACATGGCTATTAGTGCTCCTGGCTTTAGAGTTCCGATTGCGCATAAACATTTTGAAAGAGAAAACTTTGCTGCAAAAGGAATGCGGTCTTTTTAGAGATAAATTTAGTTACAAGTCCTGTGTTTGAAGTCCGCCAACAAGGGAATAGGGTACCGTAGTGAACAATGGCTTAAGACCTTTTTATTGAATTGTTAATGATAGAAGTGACTATGGATCGATATAGTACAGAAAAGGTCTTTTTCCAATATTCGTAAGGGCTGATTTACATTCGAGAGGTCCTGCAGGGCCGTGCAATAGACTATGGTTTACGCATGCCGTCTTCACAAGTCGATGTGAGACGCAACTGAGGTAATTCAAGAGATAAATATTTATCATAAATCTTACATCTAGTTGAAGATTCTGTTAAGCTATTAAAAATTAAATTAAAGCAATAATTAATATAACGAATTCTGCTCACAAAAATCATCAGTTAAGAAATCAGTAGTATTAAGTTTATATTTCTAAACTTATATGTTTATTACATAGTTGATTCTGGGTTTCGTAACATCATTTATATCTCAACTGCGGTCACGTGACTTCAATCCGGAAAGCCTAATCAAGTTAGGGTTTACGACGAGACCGAATTAATTGCGTTTTATAGGCAACTATTGTAACAACCCCGTGTTATACTCTGGATGATATTATATTATTTCATAGATACGCTGGAATTTTGATGAAATTATGAAAGAGTGTAGTTGAATGTGAAACTTGGTTTTGAGGAAAAATTGTGAGTTTTGTGACACCCTGGCTCTTATTTCTCATTAGTTTTAGGGAGGTAATGATGCTAACCAGTACCCCGATCTAACCATGCTTTATAGTAGATTTTTTTTTTTCTTCAAATTCATTTTCATCACTTAAATACAAATTCTTACCTTAACAACCAACGCTTCGACTTCCTGATCATACTTCAGAGCGAAGTGCAGCTTCCCGCAGAACTCCAGTTCAGCACTGTCGGTAGAAGACTGGCGGACAAGCTCGTTCTTGTACAATTCCGGCTGTAACAAATTATTGATTTAATATTTGGTCACTTGACCACGATCAGGGGATTTAAGAAACTACATTCAACAACCTTCCGTGACTTTAGCAAACATTCATATGCACTGTATCAGCCCATAGACGTCCCACTGCAAGGCACGGGCCTCCTCTACAGTCGAGAGTACGATTGAGAGGAGTTAGGCTATATGGTCCACCTCGCTGTCCTAGTGCAGATTGGCGCGCTTTACACACATAAAAATTCTTACAAATTGCTACGGTATACAGGTCTTCGCACGAAGTTTTCATTCACCATTACAGTGCGTGGCGATTGATTTTCAATACACACATGACACAGAAAATTCAGAGGTGTGCCCTGGGATTTGAACCCGCAAATATCATGAACATGTAGGCAGCCGCGTCTGCTCCGTTACCAACAGGCCCTCAACAACAAACATTCCGCGGCTAAATGACAAGCATCCTAATCAGCGCGAAAACTTCACTCTCAACTTCGCCAAACGTAGTCAGCATTGGCACCCTGCCCCTGAATCAGAGCAGGTTTGTGTGCAGGACATGCACACAATCAATCAATTATTAAATTAAGAATACCCCTATCAAAACTATCTGTCTACCAAGCTATGAATGCCAGATGTAGATGGAGTCAGCTGTCTTCGTTTTTCTTCTCCACTTCGTTCTGTCCCTAATGTCGTCTTCGGAAGCCTGACATTTTAATTAATTACAGAATTCCCCTATCAAACTATTGTCTTCTAAATAACCGATAAAATAATAGCAAAATATAGTTTCCTTTTCTGTTCCTAAGCTGTCTAGTAAAGCTCAGTTCTCAATTAATGAATTTCGTGTATAGACTGACATAAATTCCTACCCCGAACGATATTACAAAGCGATATTACGATTGTATTTAAGAGCCCTCGTTGGAACATTGATTTTTCTATATTATCTAGAGCAGACTAGGTTTACTTGTCAATTATAATAGTACAAGCTGAGTTCTAGTATTTATATTGGGAATTTATTTTACTGTTAAGTAAATAAAAATCTGTCAGTATTTTTATGGGCCACAATAAAGTTAAAATTTTAATCAATTTTAAAGCAAACCCGATGTTTCACCCATTTTTATCAACTATGAAATAAAATTTTATTCAGAAAATATTTCGGTCCAATATTCTAAGTAAGACACGTCATTACTCAGAACTACACTAAGCCTAACTACGCCTAACATAAAAAGGCTTGGCGCAAACCTGTCAACTTTCATTTCCATCTCATTTACCAAACAATTTTACTGCACGAAGGCGAAAACAGTAAAAAAGTAATTTAAATTTAAACCAACGCCCTGACCTTCAAATTTAACGATTGATAATAAAAGACAACACGGCTCACCTGTTCTGATTTAGGGGGGTTACTCTATGATCCGAAACGAAACTCGAATGTTCGGACATTCGACGTCTGCAGTTATAAGTTTTCCACTTCTAAAACTCAACACTATTATCTCTTATGCTTATCATTCACTCCGAATGAACTTATAGTTGGGACTTACGATAGAGAACTCGAACATTTTGTGGAGTACCTAGGCACATTTGTTCAGTTTTGCGTGCGACGTCCGAATATTCGAGTTTCGTTTCGGATCATAGAGTAACCCCCCTGTTTACATTAAGTTTTATTCGCGTTGTGATGGAGTGTGACCTTTACCTGCGTTTTGGTATAATTAACTTCTATTAGAATTTCAGATTTTTATATCGCTTTTATTATTATTTGTGTCTAAATGACAGCCTTCGGGGCGCAGTTGGCTTGACACTGACTGACTGAAACGAGAGGCCGCGAGTTCGATCCCTGCACTGAGACAAGTATTTGTTTCGGGTCTGGGTGTTTGCGAGACCGAAGTCTCTCGTAGTTTCTGATACCCACGAGACAGGAATCGATCGATGTAAGTTCAGACCTATACTATGTACTTATATAACTGTTGGGTATATTGTTATGATAATTTTTCGGTGACTATCAGGTTAGCAATGCCATCGTTAATATCGTCAGCTTACAGCAGTCCAGAGCGAATATAGTCTGCAAATATGGATATATGCTCTTATGTACACAAAAGGTTCGAGACTTGGTTAACTTAATGTCCGTTAGGTATAAGTACTGTTATTCTGAATTACAATTCACCGAGTATATTGCCAAACCAAGATATGATAGGGACCTATGTACCCGAAACAAACTCAAGCCCAAGGCAAACTTTTTATTTGTAGCATCGTGAGTCCCACTGCTGGGCAAACACCTCCCTATTTTCCTCCACTTGACCCTGTCCTCTGCGAACTCTTGCCATTTGGGTTGGAATCCATCCAACTCGTCTTCCATTCGCGAGAATCCAGCTTGTAGCCAGCCTGCTCCAACGGTTTACAGGCAAACTTATACGAGATTCATTTGTTCACTTGTAAATCATCTTCAATACTCAATCATAATTCTTTTGAAGTCTTTTTTCTTATTCTTTTACTCGTATTACCTAGAAGTCTTTTGAAATATTTTTAAATTCATTTCAATTGTCAAAACCGAACAAAGAGAATATCTCTTTACTTTTCCATTAAATAGAATCTGCGTAGGAAGCTGGTTTAAGGTCAAAAATTATATAGGTAATTTGACAAAAGTATTACGTCACTAAGCTCTGGTATATCTTTGAAATTTTATCGTGTCGTAGGTGTTCTGTATAAGCACAAAGAATTTAACATCAAAGGCATACCTTTCGCAATTGTTTTTATTTTTGGTAGATTTCGCTTTCATAGGTTTAATTTCAGTAACTCCAATAGTAGGTTTCAACTCATCTTTGGTAAATCATCTTGTCATTGAATAATCAGTAGTATAAACTATAGTGAGTATTTATTTATTTATTCATAACTGCACACAAATAGGAAAAACACTTAAAGATATTAATAAGTTAACAAAAAGTACAGATGGTCTTATCGCTCTAGACGATTTCTTAAAGCCAGCCTTTAGATACATACATACATACATAAACTCACGCCTTTTTCCCAAAAGGGGTAGGCAGAGGTGCCACGCCACCATGACACCCACATTTCGCCTTGTATGCTCCGTCCCAAATGTGATAGGGAGCGAGCCTATCGCCATATCGGGCACAAATTCCTAGCCTTTAGATAGATATAAGAAAAGGAAAACTAGAATATTCCTATATTATAGACTGCCACCTCTTCTTTTCCTTTACACAAGCTATTAAAGTATGGTGATTAGTGAGTATAGTAATTTCTAGTTAAAAGTTCATATTTCCCTATATATCTCTTGGCGTGTTTGAGTTCTGCAACCATCCAACGGGCACTAAAATTTCAGTGCTAAAAATAAATCTGGTATAACCCTTCATTAAATCCACGTGGCTCGCCCAACGTGCCGAACGCAAATAGAAGGGATCTATCCGACACGAGACCGGGGCGTTTTAGTGTAATTGATCGTATTGACAAGCTAAAACTGCACGCGACTTGATATCTATCTTACGCAACCAGGTGTTTAATGAATAAAAGAAATATTTCGGACAAAAAAACTCCTTTTGGTTCCATTTCACGCTACTGACACGTATTTTGGATGTCGCTGGAAATTACACTGTCCTCGCTAGGATTGGCAGTCTCGCCATAGCATAGAACAACTATATAGCCAAATTTCTCAATCGGACTCTTGAGTGTAGAAAAGGCCCGTGCCCTTAGTAGGGCCTATATGAACTGATACAGATACTGTACTGTAATATAATGCTTATTTAGCAATAAGATAAAATCACGTAAGAGTGCATTTAGGAATTAACAGTAAGATGAAATCACGCAGTCATACGTGTAGGAAGTAACAATAAGATAATCTCAAGTCTGAACGCGTGTAGGAATTTAGATTAATTGTATATATAATTGTATAAAGAGGTTTGAATGGCTTTAAAATATTGGTCCTTAAACCAACAACATGTCTCATTACTACAGTACTCTTTCCAAAAAAGTCGATTCCACAAACAAACCCCAAACAGACGTGTTACCTCATTCACATTTGTAGCTCGCAGTTACGCAACCAGGTTCCATTTTAGCACGCTTCTGACACGCGTTTCGGAAATCGCTGGAAATGACACTGTCACACACAGGCACAGACAATAGCCTGACGATAGACAATGGAATTAAAGCGAGCTCTAGATCTTTCATTTAATGAGGTGGATGAAATATCGTGGTGTGTTTTGCTCTTATTCAAGTTTGGAATATTATTTAATTTATTTATTTTGTATTGTATCAGCCCATATACGACCCACTGCAGGGCACCGGCCTCCTCTATAATCGAGAGTACGATTGAGAGTGGTTAGGCCATATAGTCCACCACGCTGGCCTAGTGCGGGTTGGCGGACTTACACACCGTAGATTTTTTTTAAAATCGCTACGGTATGCAGGTTTCCTCAAGATATTTCCTTCACCGTTAAAGTGCGTGGTGATTGACTATCAATACACACATAACTCCGAAAAGTCAGAGGTGTGCCCTGGGATTTGAACCCGCGACCACCGTGAACATGTAGGCAGCCGAGTCTGGTCCGATACCACGAGGCCACCACGCACTTCGCAATTTATTTATTAGCTGAAAATTATCAAAGATTTTACAATCTTAAATATAGTTTGAAAAACTTAAAACACATATTATTGGCCATAGTGATTATTAGAAGTACAGAAGACATACAAATACAGTTTGACAGTTTGGATTGCAGTTGTATGACAGGTCTTCGTAACGTTAACTTTTTCGAAAAACTAACTTAGGCCCCATTTACGGGGGCGGAGTTTCTCGCCCCAAAGATAAGACTATCGTAAGGATATAAAATAGTTGCATCGTGTAAACATTGTCCGAACACGATAATGTATTGCGGTTATGTCAGGAGAAACGCTCCCGTGTAAATGGGCCTTTATTAAAAAATACACTAAAGGGAAATAATATATGTAGTGTGCGAAGACATATTCACAGGACCTAGGCATTTTATGCTGGGTATTATAAGACGAATTGTAGATGTCATAGTAATAACAGCCCTTATAGTTGGAATAAAGATATCTGACATTACTGCAAAAAGAACGAAATGAATTTGTGTCGGTGACAGTCGTCCATTATAACTGAAAAAGTAACGAAACATGTTCTAGAATTCGTTGGAGACGCTGGCACAGCGAAAAGCTTTTATATTCAAAGATAAAAAATATACGTGACAAAAGCAAAAATATTTTATGGAGGTCAGTAAAATCTTGATCGTGAAAATATGAATTCAATTTTTTGCTCAGGTTGGCTCGTTAAGGAGCCACAGACAAATTCTGAAAATATCACTATATTCGTTGCACTAACCTATAATTTACTCAAAATACACGTATCTATTTTTGGATTTATATCCTATTTTCATCAAGCAAATTACAAGTATTTCTATCATTTACCCACCCAAATAAAATTACATCGTATTACATAAATCTAAAAATGTTACTCGTAAATAAACTCCATCATATATCCAAAAATAGCTCAGACGAAAAACAGAAAAATATTACCTCACTCATACTCTTTGATGTTAACACTTTCCGCGAAAAGACTGTATAATCGAAAACATTATTACTCCATCTTCAAAAAAGCATCTATTTTCGTTACTAATTAAGAAGTTTCGAGTTCACTCCAAACTGTGTTAATAACCGTTGGGTAATTACAAATCCGAACTCTAAGCGTAAAGATGGAGCCAAGTTAAAGAGAACTAAATAAAACCGTGTACATTGTAATTAAGAGAAAAAATGAAACCGAAAATGTTCTGAAAACGCACACAGAACAAAGGGGTCGGTAATTAAAAAACCAGCTCACGCCAAAACACAGTCTGCTTTTGCAGTAAATCTCGATTTTCACCTATTTCGTTCAAATTCGTATTTTTGCTGATGGATGAAAAAAAGTATAACGCGGACTAATGTGTGTATTTCTTAAGCATGGGTAGGCTTTCGGATAGCAATGATACTGGGAATGTTCTGGACAGATACCTACATTTTAACAGGTTTTTTAATTACCTGATTGAACTTGGTTTGGCTGTTGCAAGCTAAGATCAATAAGAGTCTGGTTAAAGTGTATATACATATCTAATAAGCCCGATATCATTTAAGTCAGTAGTATTATTATTAGTTATTCATTGAATATCAATATTGTGTCGTGGTTTACACCACATCATAACATAAGCTGAGTGGACACCAACCGATCACAGCCGCAACCAACCAAATTTTTACTTTTATATTTTGTATTATTCATATTAACCACATTTATGTGAGTTACAAATGAATGGTTTTCCTTTCTTTCTTAGTATGTGGTATCATCTGTGCGTCATGTATTTTATATATATGTACATTTTATTATTCAACATTTCCTTGTTGATTTTTATAAGAATTAATTGCTAACGAAGCTTGATACACATTAAACACTATGAAATAATTACTTTGATTTGAAACCACTAACAAATGATCAGGTATCAAACGGTATAAATGCATCGATTAAATAATTCCTGGATTTACCAGTTCGAGGAATCATGTTGCAATCAGCATTCCAATTAATGTTTCCACAAACACGTTTATCTAACTCTAATAGGTTTAAATCAATTCCTAGAATTCTACAATCTAACTATAATTACTGATCTGTGGCAAGGGGTAGAATTACACCACGATATCCCTTAAAGCTGACTAATTGGACCCTTCGAGGTCGCTGAATGCTCTTTGAGAACTGTGTCCTCACTAAAGCTGACCTTGACAGGGGTTATAGCAGAAGTGATTTTTGTCCGGTGTTGGCGCCCATTAATAATTAGCCACCCTAATAAACCTTTTAGTGCATCTGTACTCCGCAAATTCTAGACATCAGAGTCTATATTATTATGTCTTGGAACCCCACAGATTGGACTCGAAGTAGTATTGGGGGCGTCTATCTAATATCAACCGCGGTGATCCTAGTATGCGCGAAGATGGTCATCGACGGGTCATGATCAGTACGCTTAATATCGTGATCAAAGATTAGAAGACCTCTACTTACCCTTAAATATTAGCAGTAAAGAAGCAGCCTACATCATGAGTCTTGAAAGATATTATGTCTAAATCACATTACGATTCATGTTTCATTTCAACACATTATAAAACGTTTTTGGGATACGAAATTATTTTATCAGACTGTAGTCAATTTAACCTCAGACACTGAGTTAACCGCTAGATGTAATGTATAATATTTGAAAGATTCAATAAAGTATTTTCAATTTATTTCGATGTCTTAATAGATTTGTTATAATAGAATTGTTATCTTCTAGTTTGAAGCACATTGTAGTAAGCGAGGGACATAGCACCTTAAATTTCGAGGTGAAGAACGTAATGAAATGATGGCATTGCGCTACACGGGCACCAGGCACAATATGTTTAATTGTTAATATTAAATTCCAAGTTTTTCTGCCCATTTCGGTCAGCCATTACCCTTACCACCAAGCGACCTGTTTTTTTTAACCTTTATCAAAAAGACCACGAGCTTACCTTAATCAGTCCAATAGACGAATCAGCTCGTTCCAAGCTGCAGATGCTGAACTGGATGGAAGGCAGCTCCAGGCGATGAGACAGCTGTCGTTGGAAGGTCTGGTGGCGCGTCGGCACGATGGGCAGCGTGGTCTGGCGAAGCACCTGCGGGGCCAGTAAGGTCATGAAAAAAACGATATTGTGGATGTAAGGTTGTGTCAATTTATAATATAGAGAAGATAATTTATGTTCATCCATCCATCCATCAGCTAAAGGAAGTCTACTGCTGAACATAGGCCTCTCCCAATGATTTCCACAGCGACCTGAGGAAGTTGGTCAGACGACCTGGTAAAGGTCGCTGGACGTCGCTGGATGCAGGCTGCCTCCATCAGTCACTGTGGAAATTTATGTTCAGATGTAGCATAATTGGGAACATAATGTTTTACAGGGAGCGAATTCGCAAACTTGGTCACACTGCGTACATCTTTAATTTTTGTAAATTACGCGTCTACTTATTTATCTCTAATTTCAGAATTTTTCTTTATTCTGTCCATTTTTTATTTTAAAACAGTGTCAGGAAACCAAACTGGATTACCTATCAACACCCAATTAGGAAAATTTTTGAATCGTCGCCGGACTCACTGTCAGGTTCTGTTCAATCAGTGAGATAGTCAGTCGGAAGTCCCACTATTCGCTAGCAACTCTATAAATACACCCAACAGTCACATACATAGTCCTGGCCCCTCATTCAGATCAATTAAGTCTTGTGTCGTGGGTATCAGAAGCTACGAGAGACTTTTCGGTCTCACAAACACCCAGGCCCGAGACAAATACTTATGGGCCTCACAAACATTTGTCTCGGTGCGAGGATCGAACCCGCGGCCTCTCATTTCACAGGCGGCGTGTAACCAACTGCGCCACGGAGGCAGTCAAACAATATTTTAAATGTAGGCAACGATTCTCAAACAAATGATTAAGAATATTCAAACGGTAATTGTTACAAAGTAAACCACAAATTTAACAAAACGCTGTAAAAATAAACGCTAACTCCTAACTACAGCTTAAAACCTAAACACAAAGTCAATGAATAATGCGTGGGCCACCAACTTTGTACGCCAATAAACTCTGGTTAAAAGTGGGTTTAGCGATAAAACCCGCCGCGTTCGAGCCGCAACAAATTGTATAGAAATTGAGTGCAAACTGAAGATTTATCGTTCATCATGAAAATTCTCTGTAGGCGAGAAATTGGATAATGCTGAAGTGAAATTCAAAGCGTCGAGTTAAATTCGATTATTTAGATTTGCTTATAAAATATAGAAATAGAGGGTTACTTGAGTAAAAGTGTGCTGGTTAATATTTTTCTTTTATTTTCTTATTGTATGTGGAGTTTAGAAGGTAAAGATGTTTTTTTATAATTCTAATCTAATATATATTGTGAAAAGTGAGCATGTATGTAAGTACTATTTAACGCAGATTTTTTTTTTTATTTCTTTACACATAATACTCCGGAGTAACACACTGGATCTATAACTTGACCAAAGATTAAACCTTATTACGTAATCGATGTTGAAGGCAAAAAGTAGTGAATAATTAAGGAAACAAAGTATATTAAAATATAGCTTTTAAAATTACCCTGCTTTTGAAAGTCTTTACATCCTTTAGCATATAGTAGGTGATATGATAATAAATAAAATATATAATAACTAATTAATTTGTAAAAATTGGATCATCAGTAGCTACGCCGAAAGAGTATTTGCATTGTTTTTCAGAGCTATATCGATAATCCGATGTTCAGTTGAATTTCGCTAATACAGCAAAACTATTAGGCCTAAGTTCGTATTTTTTCTCGGAACAATTCACTAATTGGCATTTTAATTAAGTTACCGTTTTAAGTTGTTTTTAATACATTGCTTGTATTCTGTAGGTCCATGTAAAGGCTTAAAATATGTTTTGAAAATATATAAGTCGCACAATATAGTGTGCTAAGTTAAATTAAAATATAAAATGTATTATGACTCTAATATTGCCTTTATTTCGTTTATAAAGATATTCTAAAAGGTCAAGGGTCAATGTGAATGACCGCTAGCAACCATTTACCCTATTATGTGACGTCAAAGGAAGTTATATAACGGATAATAGAAATCATACAACTTTTTATACATTTTAATAATTCGGTTTATTTATTCCAGTGGCTGAGTAGATAAACGGCATAAAGTTTACTTAGTACCTACGCAAGTTACTCCCGTTTCTATACAACTCCTTGTAATTTCTTTTTTTTTTAACTTAGCGCGAAGAAGAATCTTATTTTTATTTTTTTATTAGGTCTATAATAAACGACATTTAATTATTTTAAAATTATACAGAAGGCAATAAAATAAGTTGAGTAGGCCGACCTACTTACTACCTACTACTTTTATACCTACTGATATTTCGCCCACGAAATAGTATCGAATGGCGTGAAATAATCTTTAGCCGCCAATGGTTTCCCTATGTAATCAACACTGAACTCAGCATCATGTGCAGTTTAGTCACTGCGTAGTTTTTATCGTGTGCGTGGTGGCCTGTTGGTAACGCACCAGACGCGGCTGCCATTATGTTCACGGTGGTCGCGGGTTCCAATCCCAGGGCACCACTCTGACTTTTCGGAGTCATGTGTTTATTGATAGTCGATCACCACGTACCACACCGGTGAAGGAAAACATCGTGAGGAAACCTGCATACCATAGCGATTTGTATAAATTTCTATGGTATGTAAAAGTCCGCCAACCCGCACTAGGCCAGCATGGTGGCCTATATGGCCTAACCACTCAATCGTACTCTCGATTGTAGAGGAGGCCCGTACCCTGCAGTGGGTCGTATATGGGCTGATACAGTAGTTTTTATCACAATTTTAAATATTAGAATGCAGTGTTGTAGAACAACTGTCTCTTTAATCAATATCATCTATAGCAGTCCATATACATAGACCTAAGTAATTCCACGCCACTAAGCAAATTCCTCGGCTTCTCTCATCCACTGAGAGCAATCCACTCTAATATCGCCAGTAATAGTGTTTGTTAAGGCAATTTCGTCGTACAAGGAGGCTTGAGTGAAGCATCTTAAAGCCCCATTTACACGGAGAGAGTTTCTTGCCTCAAAGATACGATTATCGTAAAGATATAAAAAGTCGTATCGTGTAAACATTGTCAGAACGCGATAATCTTATGGCGTTTGTCATGCGATAGTCCGATTTTCTCCGCTAGAAACTCTCCTAGTGTAAATGGTGCTTAATGTATATAGTATATAGGTTTAATTAATAGTATATAGGTTATAATAATGTAGTTTCGATGATGCTAAAACAATTAAATCTTTATGAGATATGACTCTTACAATATATATATATTTTTTTTTATATATAAATTTACTCATCGTACAAGCATTGCTTTGTAATTCATGGTGTTGTTTGGTTTTGCTACTGTCCATGAAAGGTCGTATCGCTTATCATCAGGCGAATGGTATACTCGTCTCGCCAATCTTTGCAATAGCAAAGCACACATATCTAACCCCACAGTAAGATCCTAAATTTTGTACTGTGGGTATAAGAAGCTATGAGAAATTTTCTAGTCTCACACCTCCAAAACATAGTAAAATTTTAATTGTAGGCCTCGCAAAGGTTGTTCTTGGTGTGGGTATCGAAGCCGCGGTCTTAATTTTCACAGCTTTAAACCTATTGCGCCACGGATATGATTACCAACGCCTCCTATTAATGTTACTTTATGATTGGTTTCGTTGCGGGTTAAAGACAAGTTAGACATGCGGAGACTCACTGAGCTTCAATGCTCAGCGTCTTAACAATGCGTGCCACTGTTGATCATGGCTTACAGGAGTTGCAGTGGTGGGTGTGAGAGCGGGACAGTCTCCAGAAACGTATCATCAGAATCTATACACATGGAGTGCACCAAGTAGCAAGTTATTCTATGCTAAAATAGGCTAAAAGACATTCCTAAATAATAATAACATTTTGTATTTTTTTTTTTGTATTGTATTAGCCCATATACGACCCACTGCAGGGCACGGGCCTCCTCTACAATCGAGAGTACGATTGAGAGTGGTTAGGCCATATAGTCCACCACGCTGGCCTAGTGCGGGTTGGCGGACTTACACACCGTAGAAATTCTTTAAAATCGCTACGGTATGCAGGTTTCCTCACGATGTTTTCCTTCACCGTTAAAGTGCGTGGTGATTGACTATCAATACACACATAACTCCGAAAAGTCAGAGGTGTGCCCTGGGATTTGAACTCGCGACCACCGTGAACATGTAGGCAGCTGAGTCTGGTCCAATACCACGAGGCCACCACGCACTTAACATAATAACATTATCGCCTTCAAATAGCATTTATCTGGTAGCAAAATATAATCGATCTTAACTCAACAAGAAACACTAAAATACACACTTCAAGAATTCAAAGTAACAGAAAGAATATTATACAAGTAACCAAACAGATCCGAGAAATTAATTCATTTATTTCAATTATTTAAACCCGCTCCGCTTCATTCAGAGTTAACAAACGATTCAGTTAAACGTCCAAAGATTAATCCACTCAGTAGATTAAACGTAGGATTTGCATTTTTAATTTCCCTCTCATCGTAAAATTAATGAAGAGAAATTTAGCAACACTCAATTTCACTGCTGATTGGCTGGGTTAGCTTTAGGTGGTAGAAGTTTATTTATTTTATTTGTACATTATTTTCACTCTATACAAATTGAGTAGAGGATTAAAATACTAATATGGGCTCCATAATATTATAGACGGAAGCAACTTTTTATTAAACGAAACTACGATCAAAGAGAGATGTATTCATTTCAATGACAACTGGCAGAAGAAAGCTTTGGATAGGGGGGTGGAAAAAGGAAAGGGAGGCCTTTGCCCTGCAGTGGGACAGTAGAGGCTAGGAAAAATATACGATTGATAAGAGTCAATGAAATACTATAAAAATGTTTTATGTATCAGATCAGAATTATTAAATGTCGTCTTTCATTTTGATGTGGTGTCACAACAACTAGGCTCGCAACCAAAACAAATGTTGTTTGCCAAAATATTCTACTGTTGCGGGGAGCAACCCAGTGGTTTTGTTCAGGGACCAATTTTTAAGTGCCATATCTTCCAACATAGTCTACTTTTTCAGTAAAATCTAGACTTAATTATTGATTTAAAATATATAATTTTATGGTGTTTATTATTATTTAGCATTTAACAAAATAAAGGTCACTACAACATATTATTTGTTCACAAAAGACCCAAAATTGTATTGATAGGTAATCTAGTTACAATATCCAGGCGACGTTATTCAGTATTATTGAGTCAGGGTGAAAAAGATGACTTATTTTGATGCTATTGTAAGATGCCGTTGCCTCTAGGGAGGGAAGGAAACCTGTAAAAACGCTTTCAGCCGAGATAAACGTAATATAAATATACGAAATGGCCTTTTATGAAAGAACAGTGGAGAATACTGATATCGGGGGACCTGGCGCCGTATTTAATGATAAAGCGAGACTTATTCTATTTTAGAACATGGTAACTGGTAACGATGAAATCTGATTTTATGGGACTTTTTTCAAGTATATAGCAGGCAAAGATTTATTTATTTTTATACATACATAGTTAAATTCACGCCTTGTGCCCAGAAGCGGTACGCAGATGTGCTGCCAGGACATCCACGTTTGAACTTGAGTGTTACGTTACACGATGTGAAAGGGGGCGAACCTATTGCCATATCGGGCACAAATTCCTGACTCCGAGCTGATAATGAATAGAAAAATCAAATAATACTTTACCCGACCCGGGATTCGAACCCGAGACAAGTTCAACTGCGACATCGAGGCAGTCACTTATTTATTTCCACTTTTGACAGTTATTCAATAACGGTATTCAGTGCTCGTTATCCATGTTGATTCGAATGCCCTGCCAAGCGCAAAAGCCTTTTATAAAAACATATACTCGTATATACTGATTCAAAAACATATACGTATTGAAATAATTAACCTGAGAATCGAACCTATAATTTCACTATTGAATACTTAACTCTACCAAACGCAAAACGCGGAGAGTTAATTACCAAAGTTTCTCATTACCCAATAAATCTCAATATAATTTTATACTCACTGAAGTTAATGATTAATTTTATATTAAGCCGCATACATTATCTCTTAATTGCCTCGCTAATTAACAAGTTTATAGCGAAACTAACGTAATGGCAGGACAGCCTTTTCACAACATATAAAGGATACATTTTAGTATGTTATGAATGTGCCTTTATAATAACGACGACAGAGAAATAGGAAATAGAAATAAAAACGCTTACAACATAAAAGCAGTATCTATCTCATCCTAATTTAGTACTTTAGCCGCAAGTGTATATTCGGTCGTAAAATCTTTTATTTATGCCAATTGGTATATCTCTTACTACTAGCTTCCATATGTAAGAATATTTTTCAGTAAAATAATAAATAGATATAGGTTTTATTTCACAAGTTAATGCTGGCTTTACAATTTGATTTTTTATTGACGGTACGGAATATTCCAGGGCGAGAAGCGTCCCGATTAGCTTCCGCCTGAACGCTTCATGTCCTATGAATGCAAAAATAATGTATAATAATAAAAAATAATATTAAAATGTTGTATTATTTCGCGTCATTTGTGTAGTTAGTGTTAAAATTTGTCGTAATAAATAAGGATTTATTTTAAAGGTAGAATATCCCCTGCGCCGACGTAAGAAATTTGAGAATGATATCCCTGTGTATTAATGTACTATACAAAATCTAGTCAAACAGTAAAATATAAAAGCGGTAATAATGCGGTACACAGTAAAAATAAACATCCAGAATGGATCTGATTTTAATGAGAGCAACTATCCAACTTTACCGAACTGTTTGCGAGGTATGATATTAAAAAGTTATTGGCAATATACAATACCTTCCGCTTTTAATTATGCCCGCTCCAGACGTTTCATTTGCACAATCTGTCTCAAAGAGGGCCTGATTAAAATATTCCCAAGGAGGAACAATAAGCGCACATCACGAGACGAATAAAAAATAAATTAGCTCAGACTGTGGCGCCATCTCTGAATCGCAACAAGATTTCGAAACGTTTCATGCACAGCCATAAATTAATTTAACCTGAACCACTCTATTCAAACGTTTAGTATTTTAATTAAGTTTCATTTGTGAATGTTTTGCTACTTTTTTTTTCTTTTCTTTCACCGTGTTGTCTTTTACAGCGGTCTGGTTAATTTGAACGTTTTATTTTCAATATAAGCAGCGTTCGTTGACCGCTTACAACATAAAAGGAGTATCTATCTCGTCCTAATTTAGTACTTTAGCCGCAAGCGTATTTCGATCGTAAAATGTTTTATTTATGCCAATTGGTATATCTCTTACTACTAGCTTCCATATGTAAGAATATTATTCAGTAAAAATTACGAAATTTGCAAGTTATTAACGAGAGCAACAGAACTTTTATCTTATTGGGCCTTATTAATAAATTCGGATGAGCGAAGGATTAATTTTAGTCCAAGGCTTTGGAATTATCTCGATTATTTTTAATAGCGAGGTATTCATGACTTTATTAATGAACGGAATTGCATAGAGGGCTAGACAACCATCGTATTGTAGTTACATTATTCAATATTATAATCAAAATAATAGACTTAATTCTAAAGCCTTGGAATTAAGTTAATTCTTCGCTCATCCGAGTTTAGTAATAAAGCCAATTATGTATGTAATTATTATATTATATTACATATATGCGCTGCACTGCGCCATCCACCTCGAGACATTAGCTGTTATATTCCTAATGTGCAGTACTTTCAGTGGCTATAACGTCCTTAAACCGAGTAAACACAGTGCACTCTCTGCTTAATGCTCGAAATAAACGAAGCGATGTGACCAGACGAGCTCTCGTATACAAATAGTCTATGTCAATATTTTTCAATTTTAAATAGTGATTCATACATACATTCATACATAAACTCATGCCTTATTCCCAGAAGGGGTAGGCACAGGTATAACCGGGACACCTACATTTCGCCTTGTATATTCCGTCCCACGATGTGATGGGGGGCGACCCTGTCGCCATATCGGGCGCAAATTCCGGACTCCGGGCTTATAAATAATAGAAAAATCCAATATTACTTTACCCGACCCGGGATTCGAACCCGAGACCCTCAGCTTTGCAATCATAGCATAGTACAACTGCGCCACCGAGGCAGTCGATATAGTGACTCATCCCAACTAAATAGCGTTCATTAAATTACCGATAAGGCGTTATAAGCCGGAAATTATTTCAACGAACGACTTTTATAGCTAATATCGAAAAGTTAAAATCTTTAAGATCGTTTGCTTACGGCGGCCATTTTTACACTCTTTGTACGAGAATATTAAAAGCGTTCTAATGTTATCCCCGCAACCTCTTTAAAGCATTTTCCATGAATTTTCGTGTATTTTCCCTTTCTTCGAGTAGTTCGTGAAATTGCTTTTATATTGTGTTGATGTTAAATCAAATTCGATCATAGAAGGTTTCAGGTACGATTTTTCTATTGGAAATATTACTTGTATGGCGTTTCGGTTTTGGGTTTATTTCGTCGTATATGAGTGTGGATGGATTCTTTAAAACGCACCGAAGTTACAAGACAATTGCTAGTACTGAATAAACATTTGCGGCCTTATACATAGACAGACTTAAAACGTATTTTATGTATCGAATCTTTTGTCTTCTTCGTACAAACTGACTTCTAAAGTCGTTCGAAAGGGACAAAACATTCGATAACTAGCTTAGGTTTTAAATTTGTCTATGAATAAGACCATTGAAATATAATTAACATTTTTGTATTGCATAGGTCCGGCCAACGAGCAAACAGGTCACCTGATGGTAAGTGATCACTGCCGCCCATGAACATCCACAACGCTTGGATCATGGATGTGTTGCTGGCCCATCAAATTAAGAGGGGAGAGGGAAAGAAAAAGAAAGGAGAGAGAGAAGTGGTATTGAGCATCCGACAAATTTGACATTTTAATTTACACAAGAATTTCAAAGGTACCAATTTCAAAATATCTTAAACCCAATTTTGAACAGCTACAAGACTATCTCCTACTATTAGGCTAGTAACAACCCGTAAAATAAGGCAAATCATTTTTATTTTTAAAAACATTTTGCCGCGCCTATTCCACGTAACAGTGGATTAGGAGCAATTACAGTTAATTGGCTTACTGTTAACTGGAAATATTTTCAAGTTATTCTTCCATAAATCCATAAAATAAGTACATACATACATAAACTCACGCCTTTTTCCCAGACAGGGTAGGCAGAGGTTCTACCAGGACAGACACGTTTCACCTTTCGTGTTCCGTCCTACTATGTGACCGGAGACAAGCATATCACCATATCGCGCACAATTTCCTGACTACAGGCTAATAATAAACAGGAAAAATCCAATATTTGCCCTACCCGGGATTCGAACCCGACACCTCAGCGTTGTAATCATGCCGTAGTACAACTGCTTCACCAAGACAGTCAAATATATAAAAAAATACATAATTAAGTGATAGTTACCTTTTTAGCTGGATCCTTGTGTTCTTGAACGTATTCTTGCTTCAATGGTTCAGTTTGCAGGTCTGGCAGGGAGTGGCTGATGCGAATAGCCGCCTGGCGAGATAGGGAATCGCAGTTGCTCTCTTCAGAATCACGCCTGGTCCTGTTAAGAATAATTATTTTATGTTTAGCCTGTTGCATTATTATGTATTTTTGGGGACTACATGATTGTGTTTACTGGCGAGACAACTTTCATATACAATCAGAAGTATTATGATCAGTTTGCTGTACCCTTAAATCTATTTATTTATTTATATAAGACATAAAACAAAATACTTTCAAACAAAGTAATAGTTAAACACTAGATTGCGATCCCAAAATGATGTCCTAATCTTATAATTATAACTTATGCTCAAATAGTTCAGATTAACTAATTGAAATGAAACGAATTTGCGATAAAATCCGTAAGAAATTCGTTTCATTGCAATGTGTAACATTCGCGTAAACCCAAGACATCATTATAGATTAACTCATTTCACATATTTTTATACATAGAAAACTAATAAGGCTCATCTCACAAATCGTTCTCACATTAATGAATATCGTGGATTTGACAGAAGCGCTTCAGCAGCCTTCTTTTGTTGCAGTCTTCTGCTTTAACGGGCCTGGAACCATCTGCTCAAACCATCTTCGTGGTCTTAATCCTTTTGGTCGCTTACCTTCAACATTGCCAGTCAGTATGAACACCTCTAAGTTAGACTTTCTCGTGCACATACCCGTGACTGCAATTCCACAACACGATGATCACCACACGAAAAGTTAACACCGAGGATCGAAGCTTGGTTCTCTTAGGGAGATTACCTGGCCTGACCGTCTGGGTACCTTTACTCCAAGTTATAATATGCCAAAAGTACTGCAGTAGTTGTACCTAAACACACACATCACGCCTTTTTTACCAGAAGGGGTAGGCCTCTGTCTGCCTGATGCGCTACCAGGTCACCCAGATTTCACCTTGTGTGTTCCGTCCTACGATGTGATATAGGGCGAGCCTATCGCCATTGGATACAAATTCCTTACTCCAGGCTGATAATGAACAAAAAAATTCAAATCACTTTACCCGATCTGGGATTTCAACCCAAGATCATTATTTATTTATTATCAGCCGTTAATGTACCCCACTGCTGGTCAAAGGCCTTCTCCCTTACCCGAAACTATATAGCAGTATATACCGTAGTACATAAGGGCCGCCCAAAGAGTAAAACAGTCGACCCAATAATATAAATAAAATAGCCTTATATAGTCTACCTTCCCATCAGCCAGCGCCAGGTCGCAGCACATTGGTACCCCACAGCAGCCAGGAGTACAGCAGCCATTGCAGCTAACAGTAAGGCCGCGGCGTAGTCCACTGAACTGCCGCCCACACTGGACTGGCTCTCCAGACTACTCTCCAGGCTTTCTGGGGGCCAGGCACCTGGGGAAGAAACACCATTAAGACTGTACTGTTAATAACGCGCAATACTTGAATGTTTCAACGAAATGAATTGTGGATTTTTTTAATTTCAAAACTTTTCCATGTGTAATTGTATTGTATAGTATCAGCCCATATACGACCCACTGCAGGGCACGGGCCTCCTCTACAATCGAGAGTACGATTGAGAGTGGTTAGGCCATATAGTCCACCACGCTGGCCTAGTGCGGGTTGGCGGACTTACATACCGTAAAATGTAAAGTACTTGTTAATCAATTCTAAATGGTACACGCCCGAATTGTTCGTTGACTATGGCTAATTTTATTACAGTAATAGTGTCCCACGTCAAAATATGTCGTATAAATTATATTAAGAACGTGCGGGCTCGTACAAAAAATACCCTGTATTCGTGGCTTTAAAAAATGAAATCAAGCGTAATCCACAACGCAGATTTCAGCATAAAAAAGACAAATTTAATACCGTTACACAATACGATTAAAAACTGCAATCGCGAGCCGAATAAAAAATAACGAGTTATCCGAAAATAATTGGCTTAGTCTGTTATGGTCGTGTGTACCGACCGTTAATGAAAATTCGGTCTTTAAACAATGGTCGACTGGATCCACGGTTTATTTCTGTAACGTTTTAAATTTTCGTCAACTCGCTGGTGTTTATCCCAATGATGTAATATCTGGCAGCCTCCGTGGCGCAGTTGGTTAGACGCCGGCTATGAAACGTGATGTCGCGGGTTCGATCCACCACGGAGACAAATGTTTGTGTTGACACATTTGCAATACTAGTTATAAAACGTCATATCTCCACCACTAATCTGTATAATACAAATCACCCAATTCACAAAGCAGCGTCAATTAGAAGCTATTATGTTACAATCGATCCATAATGTCCTCTCGCCTGCCCGCTGACCGTAAAATGCTCTGTTAATCACTGAGCAACAGTGTCACTGCCGCGGCTTTATTGGGGCAGAAAAAAATGCAATTTACATACATTGTCTACGTAAATAGGAGCATCGGGGTTTATTGTTACATTAATGGACGTGCTTTTGCATTTGTGATGGTTATGGGGAGTTAAATAAATAGCTTTCAAGTTAAATCTCGGGTAAGTGTATACGTATGAATTATAGATGAATATCTCATACACACACACATACACACACACACACACGCACACACACGCACGCATGCACGCACGCAAACACACACAAAGACATACTTGTCTCTCAAAGAAGGTAGGCAGAGGTATTATTAGTAGCAACATGATATTTCCAAAGTTAGTTTTCGCTCTAAGATGAGATGAGCACCATGTCGGGCACAAATACTATTCTCGAAATTATAATCTAGGCTTTTATTCAACAAGACATTGAAACGAGAAAAAAATATGTTTTGTCATATTTGTATAGTATCTTAAATGTAATGAAAAAGTATATTTACTTTAGTCCTATGTCAACTAATTGCCTATTAAGAATCGAGAACAAACGTAATGCCAAATCAACTTAAACAAAATCGAAGGAATTTTTAGTCGAATAACCCGAAATCCTGAACAAAAGCCTACTCTCTACGTACTCTTACTAAACGAATTAAACGAGCCGAAAAAATATATGAATACTATTACGAGTACGATAAAAAAATAATGGTAAAAGAATATAAGATTGAACTCAGGATCCATGTCTCGGCAAACATCGTTTAATACTTATCTACGTTATGGATCGGAAAAAGATTTATCTTAATTTCGTGGAATGTACAAACGAGAGCACAAGTTCTCGGAACCCCATCGATATAAATTTACGAATTTAATCGCAAATTTCGGTTTTAATTCTTGACGTTTCGAATACTGCCTGGGTACGAGTAGGTACCACCGCAATGTCTATTTCTTCCGCCAAACAGCAGTGTAAATGCACTGTTGTATTATGGTTTGAAAGGCATTGTAGCCAGAGTAACTGCTGGACATAATGAGAGTTAACATCTTATGATGAAGAGAGCAATGGAATACCTAGCATTGCTTTGTAATTCATGGTGTTGTTTCGTTTTGCTACTGTCCATGAGCAGTCGTATTGCTTACCATCACACGAATGGCATGCTCGTCCCGGCATTCCAAGCAAAAAAAGACTACGGATTTTGTGACGTAATATTCAAATACATATTATTTTCTAGAAATAGTTATGTTAAATGTGTTTAAATTTAATATTGTATTACCTTACGTTCCTTCGCAGGACCATCCGTAGGGAATTTTTAAATAAAATGGAAATTATACGCAAATTATGTAGACTTAAAATCGTAGCCGACCCATATCAGTTGCGTAAGATATGGGCCAAGGAGAAGGCGCCTAATTAAAATTTACATTCGAACCCCGCTCAACTTTCATGTATCTTGAAATAAATTATTAATTTACACTATAAAATATCATTCATTTATTACATGATAATTATTAACGTTTTAATTTTAATTTTAAAGGTATTATATTTGGCTGAGCCCCGTCATAGCTCAGGTATCCATGTTTTCAGAGTCGGGGTGCGAGAAATAAATACACTCTACAGTCACATACATAGTCCTGACCACACACTAAGAACGAGTCTTGTGTCGTGGGTAGCAGAAACTACAAGACACTTTTCGGTCTGACAAATACCCAGACTCGAAAAAATACCTGTGGTTCACACAAATATTTGTTTCGATGTGGGGATCGAACCCGCGGCTTCTCGTTTCACAGCCGGCGTCTAACCAACTACGCCAAAGAGCCTGATATGGTTAGATGCTTTTATTTGTTGAGTTTTTTTATACTTAAATGGTTATATGGGACGCCTAGGATTGGATATTTTGTACCGTCTCTTAAATTGGCAATTATAGTTACTGTAAGGGGCACTAAAGCCCTACTCCCCCCCTTCTGACTACCGTTTCAGAGATACAAGCGTGATGATACGTATGTTCTATTTTCTAGAACTAAAATTCGAAGAGTTCTAAGTAATTACTAGCGTTCAGTACGAGTACCGACAGTGTACAGAATTCTCAGAAACGCAGATCGCTAGTGAAAGGACTTGGGAGCGCTTTATATTCGATGTTCTCGTTTATAACAACATTCGCATAACAGAACGTACCGAAGTTACGTTAAATATTCAACTTTTCGAAGTTGCGTGTGGATTGTTAGGTAATTGTTGCTTGTTGAACGGTTAAAAGAAAACCTTTGTTAGAAACAAAATAAATATTTGTTTATCACAAAAATGTTGGCACGAATGTCGAACCCTGGACCACTTGTTTCAAAAGCTAGCTTTCACCCACAGCGTCGCAAATACAGTACACATAATATAACATACTCATTCAACGATTTAACCCGCGAGTCTTGAATTTGATTACTTTAAAAGTAACAAAGGCATCCTTTTCATTTGATGCGCATGATCGCATGTGAAATGCACTTTAAAAGCAACCTTAGTAATTTGAATTTGGAATGTATTAATTTGGAACCAAGTATCTAAGATTGGCACAAATTTCACCTTTATCATGATTTGTTGAAAATATGTCCGCTGGACATTGCGCTATCCCAAAGACCCCATATTATCTTTAATTTACAACAAAATTAAATTGGATGAAAAATAAATTACTTTTCCACTAAATTGTTATATGATCTCAATAATCACTACTCACTATAGATATGTATCGAAAAGCGGCTTAAAGATAGTTAACATTGCCAATTAGCAAAAACTGGCATTACCGACTTACTATTCATCTAGATACTATTGGCGTGTGGTGAAATTTGGAACCAAAATAAAACGATATAAAATTAAAATCTTAATGGCGCGTTGTTTGAAATATGTTTTCATAATATAAACAATAAGCATTTATACTCGTAATTTAATAGTATTAACATGTCCAATATAATAAAATGAGAACAGAAAAAAACTGTTCGTAATATTTTGACAATATGATGACAACAACGCTTCGGACGCCATAAGATCGTAGACAATCTATACCTTAATTTCCGAGACAGCGCTCACAGATTATAATTCACATTAATTCAACATCACTAACTACGGCCTCACTACTAACTTTCCCGTAAAAGTAAAATCCATAGTATTTGAATACCTTGTGAACATAAACCCCTTGTTAGCAAGTTTTGACAAGTTTTAATTTGACGTTTAATTAGAGAACACAATTAGGTTACGTAACAGAAAATACTGGGATCCTGCGACGTTTGTGTCTTCGTGACAGAGACTTAGCAACAGCGGTATTGGACACAGTAAATATGCAGTAACTCAAGTGCATTGTTTTAAAGATGTATTGGAGAAAAGTTGTCACGTGAGAAGTACACGTCCGATAATCAATGAAGATTTGGGTGACTTAAACAGTGGAAAGAGGACCCAGAAGCATTCAAACCCAGGTGCCCAGTTTGTTTCTTTTACTACTGACCACGATTTGCAGAGAAAGTGTCTCTATATACCCTAAATTAATAAATAATACACACAACAGTCACATACACAGTCCTACACCACACTAAGAACGAGTCTTGTGGCGTGGATATCAAAAATATATTTTATAAAACAATCCTTATTTTGACGGTTACTCCCAAGTTCATTGTCAAAACACATACATGTCTGTATTATCATCTGTTACGATAACAGAGGCACGTTAAATAATTACATAATTATATGGCTGCATTCAGAATACTAAAAACAGCTGGGAATAAAAAGATATACTCACATCTATGATCACGGATGTTACATTGATGTGCTTTGTACAAACCTTCATCTACACTATTCCATGTACTTGAACTTCTGTCGTACCTTGCACTGTGACGTTAAGCTACGTGAAATGAATTCATCCAGACGTCTCATACCAAGAGCGCTAATTGGATATTTCGTATTAGTTATTACTTATTAGTACTCGTATTTCTGGAGTAAGGGGATGTCTGGTTTCGTAAATTTACTTATATTCTGGAATATATTTTAATAGCGAGAGATAGTCTCTTTGAAGGCTGTGGTAATGGGTCACCACAACAATTACCAAAACAATTCAAATACAGAATCAATTAAGGGGAGACGATAATTTCTCGGCACAGTTACGTAAGCCTGATAGACACTGAGTATGCCGAATAAAACAATATGTGTGCAACAAAAATGTCTGTATACATACCACTATTTCTATTCATGTCCCTGTCACTCTTAAATGTTTGACACTATTTTCCCTCTCGCTCTACTATGTTCCCATGACCTTGGTAGGTACGTACGCTTTCACAGATTTCCTTCGCGACGTATTCTCCAGTATTATACCTCAAGCACAGAACATTTGATCTTCTCCGAATCTATTAATTCCTAAGTACCAGACCGACACTTCGTAGTACCGCCGAGATAATTACCTGCAACTTCATTCTAGGCACACTTCGCTCCCTTTCACACTAATTCCAGTGCAAATTAACCCGATGCTTCAATTCTCTGTAAAACACTAGCGTTGAACCTGGCTCTACCTGGATTTAATTAGTGTTCCACTCTATTTCAATTAACACTTTTGAATAACTATGAATAGTAATTTGCAATTTTCAATATAAATGTTTGTAATGCCTCGTTCTTCGTATGTGTTAAAAGTAAATCACAATAATATTTTAGTTTTATTTGCAATTAATATGGGAGTTTTAATGTTTGACATTAAAATTTGTTCGTTTTATCATATTCTCGTACATGCCATGCACAAAACGCACCAATAGTTTCTTTAACCTTTATTCAAATATTTTAGAAAGTAGATACTATGGTACTTAAAAATTTAGTCATAGCTTAACTATCAAATTTAATTTGACCATAAACATTTCCTACACAAACATAGCTTTTCACTCATCACGATATAATTCAGTAAAAAGTTTCACAAATCCCTTTCAAGATCCCAAGTTACCTTACCAAATTTAATTACGATCGCTTCAGTGGTTTGTCGTAAAAAGGTACCAAACAGAGTGATTTCGTATTTGTATTAATAATATATAATTTGCTATAGAAATTACGTGAATACCAGTTTCGTGCATCATAGAGCACTTTACGAAGTTCCATTGTCGAAATTAATTCACAAACGATTAAATTCGTGGTTATTCTATTGAAATTTCACTGCCTAATAATTACAATGTAAATTGATTTAAAATGCTTGATGGTATTGCACCGAATGTGAACTGCTGAAACGGTGGTCGCGGGTTCGAGTATCTTGGCACTCACCACTGACTTTTCTAAGCTATACTTAGTCAAATAGCACCGCTATGGTGAAGACAGACGTGAAAATAACAACATAACATAGACACCATTACAAGATTTCTCCTGATATGTAAAGTCCAGCAACCCGCAATACGCGAGCAGGATACACTATGACCCCAAGCCCTCTAACACGAAGAGACCTGTTTTCCGCAATGTGACGTAAGTGAATTGATTGTTTATTCCTATATTAAAATCTTGTCACCTTTATTTTAATATCTTTTCGGTTTTTTTTTGTGTTCTTCTATTGTTGTATGTGGTGTGCAATAAAGCATTTATAAATAAATAAATAAAATAAAACAAAACAAAAAAATATTTGGTACCACAACCCAAAACAAAAGCGTGACTAACCTCAACACAAACTAGTCGCAAACACTGAAATATTGAACATTGACACTGGTACAGATATCGCAAAACTGAAAACAAACAGCGCCAATGGAATATAAACGGAGCTGATATCTGACGCGCACCATTGACATTGAACACATCCGCCGGAAGCGATAAGCCCTCGGGAGCTAAGCGGCACTGTACTTCCTATCTTCATATTATTATTCTCAATAATATGAAGATATGAAGATTTATATTGTAACTGTAAATGTCATTGAATTTAATTGGCCTTTAGTTTATGAAAGCTTTAAGAAAAAGAAAGAACAAAAAATAAAAAATAAAACTAGAAAATAATTAATATTCCGTGTTTCAGACGGAGTTTGTTGCACCGTTTCTTGTTCTCAGATGAAACAACTTCCAAAGGGCCGAGAAATCTTAAAAAACTACTTTAATAAAAAAGTGTTTTTACAAAACTTCTTCTTTCGTACTAAAAAAAACTATTTAAAGTTGTCTGAACGTCTTGGAGTTCTTTAAAACCTGCTCAAAACTTATTTCCCGTTAAAATTAACCTAAAACCGCATATTTTACCCGTACTAGATCACTCTTTTACCCCGTGACGTCAGGTATACCGTTAGTAAAATAAGAGGAATAGATGAAAAGCTTCCGGGCATGCATGCCGGACGGAAGCGAGCTTTCGGATTCGCCGGAAACACTTTTTAATCCAACCTGAGCATTTCGTATCGTTCGTTGCTTTCTACACTGCAATATACTATGTAGCAGCCAATATTCCTTGGTTTTGGTTTGTTTGCACTTTGCAGGGGTTTGCCTATAAAGTTCGACCAATATAATTTGATACTACGAGTATATTGGAGGCTTACAGCTCAACATATTCCGTAAAGAGGCTTTGATTCTACTTTATCAAGTCGATGGGCAAACCTCTGTGTTTTAGTATCTTATGTGTATTGATAGGAAATAACCACACCCAAACGCAAAGACAAATTTTATTTTGTTCATAGTTGTCTTCGGGGTTAGTGTTCTTTTTACCTTCCTTGTCACTTTTTTTTATTTCTTTATTATACAAACATAAACCAACAGAAATAGAGAAAAACGATTATAACTATATAAGATAAATACAATAGGCGGTCTTATTGCACTAGGCAATCTCTTCCAGGCAACCTTTGGATGCAAGAGAAAGAAGAGAGAAAGTACAGAAGAGAGAACTTTTTAGTTCGCTCAATATTTTTCCTGAATTACAAAATTATGGCCTAGGTTAAATGGTGACTGGATATTATTTTATAACCGTACTGTATTGTATAAACCCATATACGTCCCACTGCAGGGCACGGGCCTCCTCTACAATCGAGAGTACGATTGAGAGTGGTTAGGCCATATAGTCCACCACGCTGGCTTAGTGCGGGTTGGCGGACTCTTACATACCATAGAAATTTATACAAATCACTATGGTATGCCGGTTTACTCACGATGTTTTCCTTCACCGTTATAGTGCGTGGTGACTGACTATCAATACAAACATAATTCATTTTCAACATTTTCAGCAACAATTTTATACAGTGATAAACTTAATTACATTACGTAAAATAAATAAAAAACGCAAATAAAATCTATCAGCGGTCGACGGATATTTCGATTTGAAATTCATACTGTCTGTCAATTTTCATAAAAACCTTTTAATGTTGCGTTCGCATGAAAAAGTGGAACAGTTGTAAACAGACAAAACTGCACATCCAGTTATGTATATTTGTATCAAACATTGAATTTTTCATTGATATAATTTAGATGTTTTATATTTTCCAAATATTAAAAAAACTTGCTTTGAGATATAATTATACTGGCCTGGTTGATTCAGCATAACACAACATAATCTTTATGTACAACAGGGTATATCAAGACTGCTACCGAAACCAAAGCCAGGTGGTAGTTTTATTGACTACAGAGACGATGCAACAAAAAATTTGGCAAAAAAACGCATGTATCATTGTGTTTGGGTGGTAAATCCATAGTTTTTGCTAAAATTATACACACCCAAAAGGCTTAAGCCTAGGTACTGTATCCACAACTTGGGCCTCTGCAATCACAGAGGACCTGTGTTTGTGAAGGCCAAGTGGCTGAACCTTCACTTTGTTTAATAATTTCTAATGTGATTATTCTCCTTAAACAACCCGTTTATTACGAAAGTAATATACATATAGGTACATCATAAAAAAATAAAGATACGATTGAAATTATATAAGTGAAAATCAAAATCTTATAACAAAAAGGAGTTACAAAGAAGGGTATACTCGTAAAATAAAATTAAAAAAGTACAATATATACCTCATCCTATGGAGATAAAGCACATAGATTCGCGTTGTACTAGACCGCACATTCCAGTGTCCAGCGACCGCAAACCGCGCCACTGCTCGCCGCAATGTGGCAACACGTCATATTTGAAACTATATTAACTCGTACATTTTAAACATATTTCTACGCTTGGAATATAATTTTAAGGGTAATATCGTGGTTATGGTTAAATTACGCTAAACTGTAACACCAGCTTGGGTCGAAACAAAAGATTTACCAAGTCATACATACATAAACATCACGCCTTTATCCTAGAAGGGGTAGGCAGAGGTGCAACCAAGACACCCACGTCGCGCCTTGCGTGTTCCGTCCCACAATGTGATAAGGGGCGAGCCTATCGCCATATCGACCACTTTGCCCGACCCGGGATTCAAACCTGAGACCTCAACTTTGTAATTGTACCGTAGTACAACTACGCCACCGAGACAGTCCTCCAATTCATTAATTAAAATATATACTTAATTGTCGGCTGATGTATTCCTTCCTTTCTATAGCACTTTGTGCTTATGTCTAGTTATATGAAAATAAATCAGTATTCTGATATTTCAGAGTATTATGGTTCGGAATATCACGTATAGAATATATATACAATCTAAACTTCACAATGAAAAGTTAAATTATTCATAAACATTATCATTCTAATACTTTTCTCATTGCGCAACCACAAACAAATCCAATCGAACAGCACATAAAGAGTTGATTGAACAATGCTTGATTTACAAGCCTTTCGACGTCGATAAATGTTTGAAAGTTTTGGAGGACGCCATCTTACTTCCAGTAGCGAAGGACTTTACTTTTCCTGTGTAAACGGGAATACGTTATAAGTTGTTCAGTTGAGGCGTATACCGACAAGCGTCAACGTCTACCTACAAGGTTGACTGCCTCGGTGGCGTAATTGTACTACGGTACGGTTACAACACTGAGGTTTCAGGTTCGATTCCCTGGTCGGGCAAAGTGATATTAGATTTTTCTATTCATTATCAACCTGAAGTCAGGAATGTGTATCCGATATGGCAATAGGCTCGCCCCTGTCACATACTGGGACGGAACAGACAAGGCAAAACGTGGGTAAACCAGTAGAACCTCTGCCTACCCCTTCTGGAAAAAAAGCGTGCAAGTTGTATGTGCAAGGTTGATACGACCTAATAATGTATGCAAGAATTCACTGGGTTCAGTTCATTTCCAATAGTCTGTTGAAGAGGTCGTTGGAAGTTGCAAGAACTGTGTTTAGCAGTGGATTTTCTAGGGCTCAAGATGCCCAAATACCAGACATCATAGAGCCCAAATCAACTATAAAACTCAGCAAAAACGAAATAGTGCTCATATACAGCTGATTGCAAATATATGCAAAAAGGTAGTACTCTTATCGAGTCAGTCTCTATCAAACGAAAGACTAGTTATCTGGCAATATGAATCATTAAGTTCTGCATTTGATTGTAATCTATACATATAATACATTTGTGACCGATAGATGTCTGTACATGGAAGATAAATGAGAAGAACTGATATGGAGGAACTATATTAACGCTATTGCCTTAATATAGTACCCAAAACAATGGTTTTTAGATTTTTGTCTGTTTGTCTGTGCGGTTGTGCGGTTGTGCGCGATGAACTCAGAAACGGCTTAACGGATTTCGATGAAATTTGGTATGGAGGTAGCTGACACTCTGGATTAACACTTAAGCTTATATCCCGAAAAATTTAGTTTTCCCGTAAGAATAGGGAGGAATTCCAATTTATTTGTTACTATTTTGTACTAAAATTAATGGGATGAGACTGGATTACATATCTTGAGTGACAATGAGACGGGACAAAGCGGGATATAACGGAACGGGACGGTATGGTATTTTTTTAAAGATAACCACGCAAACGGAGTTGCGGGCAGAAACTAGTTTCTAATATATCACATAAGATGTAAACGTAATACAAATGTACAATCAGGATTAAGAGGGACAACACGTCAACCATATTTTTTACGTCAGAAAAAGGTAAAAGGGGCATAGACAAGTCGAGCAAAACATGTGTGCGGTTTGGTAGAAATACTCTCTGAATTGAAAGGCCGGTGACCCCGACACACCCTTACAGTCTCTCTGGTTACGAGAACAAAGCCATAATCAGCTTTCGTCTCAGGTAAAAACAGCATGGTGTTTTATGTGCTTAAACTTGACTACAGTATAAAATACTCTTGATTTTGATATCTGTCCAGAATCTTGAACACAAAATCGGAACCTTTAAGAAAGGATTCGGCCAATGAACACCAAATTATTATTTTTTCTATATTATCTGGTCAATAAGAAATCGTCTTGTCAGCGGTTCAAGAACTCACAGTAATGCATATGACGGAAATTATTAGTGAAAAGATTCTTGAACCTCATAGTTAGCCTATTTAAACTGCTATAACTTTAACACTTCAATTAGGCAATAACGTCATACCAATCATCGCCATCCTAAGACGTCAAGTGTTAAGTCTCAATATGTCCAGTAGTTGTGCTGGCTACAATGTCCTTCAAACGGGAACACAACAATGCGTTCACACTGCTCTTCTGCGGAAGGAATAGATACTGCGATGGTACCTACCCAGGTGGCCACTCACATATGAGATCTACCACCAGTACATGTTGCGATCCAGAGGGGAGGCAGTTTAGCAGTGAACTTCCAGCGGCTGAAGAGATGAAGAATCCTTCTCAACTCTAATCCAAAAAAAATTAACTACACAGAACCCAAATTACGCTGACCTTCCAATAACATCTGTATTACGAAACTGCTGTTGAGGTTAACACGTCGAAAGTTCGCAACTAATACTAACTTTACAGCAAATGTAAATTATGTTTACAGCTGTGATTGTGATAAACATCAACTTGGACTGGTTGTGAAAGCAAAGGACTATTTAGATGAATTATTCGATAACGATAATAATTGTGCCTCGGTGGCGTAGTGGTACTACGGTATGATTGCAAAGCTGAGGTCTCGGGTTCGAATCCCGGGTTGGGCAAAGTGATATTGGATTTTTCTATTCATTATCAGCCCGGAGTCAGGAATTGGTGCCCGATATGGCGATAGGCTCGCCCCCTATCACATCGTGGGACGGAATATACAAGGCGAAACGTGGGTGTTCTGGTAGCACCTGTGCCTACCCCTTCTGGAAAAAAGGCGTGTGTTGATGTATGTATGTATGATAATAATTGTTTAGATAAGTTTAATTTTATGCCACGATCAAATCTTTGTCCAAACTAGATCAAATGTTTGCTATAGATCTGATCGCCGATGGGTAAACGAAATAATCTAACAAAGTAATAAACAGAAATAAAGGTACTTAATTAAATTTAAATGATACGAAATTTGAGTATAATTTAATAATGCGTATATTTTATAATTTCATAAATCTTGATTATAATTTAATAATTAATTTTCGATGCACTAACCGCTGACTCCAGATCTGTATTAGGTTTCAATTAAGTCAATCATGTCTACCAAGCAGCATTTATTACAAAACGAATCCCTAAGATCATTGCCCCTACATTCATCCTATTCAATTTGTCAAATCTCAAAAAATAACAATCCACATCGTTAGGTTGAAATACCCTGTAATAAATTGCAAATAAATGCGACAATCTGTCTAGACTGATGTATAATTTATGCTCGCACATGTAACAGAAAGTTTTCAGAATAAATTCAGAGCATCTATCCCCCCAGGGAGAACCTTAGATGTAATAAGCTTTATAATCTTGTTTAATGTCACGTAAATTGTGACTCGTTAATTCGTCTAGGCTTTCTTTAATTTCGGGACTGATTTGGGAATGAAAAGATTTTTTAAAGGAACGATAAAGTAATTTTAATATAATGACTGACATTTGCAGAGCAATACACTATACTTAACAATGACGGTGAAGGAAAACATCGTAAGGAAACCTACTTACCAAAGTGATTTGTATAAATTTCTATGGTATGTAAAAGTCCGCCAACCCGCACTAGGGCAGCGTGGTGGACTATATGGCCTAACCACTCTCAATTATTGTGCTCTCGATTGTAGAAGAGGCTCGTGCCCCGCAGTGGGACATATATGGGCTGATACAGAAGGATATAAAAAAGTTTCATGGTTTTAACATTTGCTAGACTAATAATCGCATGCAATAATGGCATATGATTGACTTGAAATCAGGGGAGAAATCCACTATTCTATACTACATTCACTATCCAGATGAGAACGAATATCTTACAACCAGCTATAAGGAAGGTAATCCCAATGAAACTAAATGCACACCACCGGTCGAAGAGAAGCATTCGTCCAATCGATTTAAAATACAGCGAGATACTTCCACTTCTAAAAATATCGAATGTTGATTAATCACAGCCCACAAACACACTTCGCACCACCAGAGCTATAGTAAGTTATTTACTAAGCTAAAAAAACAACCTTAATTGACATTTGAACAATTATTGTATTGTTTTTTTTTATTGTATCAGCCCATATACGACCCACTGCAGGGCACGGGCCTCCTCTACAATCGAGAGTACGATTGAGAGTGGTTAGGCCATATAGTCCACCACGCTGGCCTAGTGCGGGTTGGCGGACTTATACATACCATAGAAATTTATACAAATCGCTATGGTATGCAGGTTTCCTCACGATGTTTTCCTTCACCGTTATAGTGCGTGGTGATTGACTATCAATACACAAATGACTCCGAAAAGTCAGAGGTGTGCCCTGGGATTTGAACCCGCGACCACCGTAATCATGTAGGCAGCCGCGTCTGGTCCGTTACCAACAGGCCACCACGCACTTTTGAACAATCAGTCAGACAAAAAAAGCAACAACAAATCTGCTACTTTCCATCAGTTTTTGCAAAACTTGGTCCCAATTGTATACAATTGTAAATAATATTAAGCTAAAGCAAATGTTTTCAAGTATTTAATAAATAAAACGAAACTTTAATTTCAAAAACTCAAGAAACTAAATTAAACGCATGTAAAATATTAATTTAGCCAGTCTTAAATATTATTAAACTATAATATTTGCATAATATAACTGGAGATTAAAGAAACATAGTAATTAATACGAGCAGAATATTTTAGTTAAGTTGAAACGTTTTCTTACAAATTTTACACAGGTTAGTTGCTTTAAAGGTAAATTATATTTTAATAAAGTAATATCAACAGTAACACGATCACCGTAAGCTTGTTTCTTAAACAAGATAATATGCGTTCGATCGCTGAATTAAGGTATATTTTTGTGTTCATATTTGTTTAATACATTTGAAGGCCATTTGCCATTGACCTTGGGACTGGGAACCTCCTAGCAGGCCTTGAGACACAATTGGTTAAAACCACAGTACAGTTGAATATAATGTTAAAACAAACCCAGAGTCAGGAATTTGTGCCCGACATGGCAATAGGCTCTCCACTTATCACATCATGGGACGGAACACATACGGCGAAACGTGGGTGTCCTGGTAACACCTCTGCCTCCCCCTTTTGGGAATAAGGCGTGTGTTTATGTATGTATCTATATTAAAACACTGGCAGTGAAATTGAAAGCTGCGGATTCGATGCGTGTTATGAGACCAATAGTTTCTAATACCTACCCACGACGGAAGAGTAGAAATTTTATTGCAAGGCCAGTACTATGAGCGATTTTAAAGAATTTCTACGGTATGTAAGTCCTCCAACCCGCACAAGACCAGCGTGGTAGCTATATGGCCTAACCACTCTCAACCGTACTGTCGATTGTAGAGGAGGCCCGTGCCCTGCAGTGGGACGTATACGGGCTGTTTCAGTACAGTACAGTACTATGATTGTGACTATCGAGTCTATTTATCTACACAAAACATGTATGTATATCCATATTTTTGTAACATGCGATTAAAATGTTGTTCCGCTCATATCTCATAACTGTCCTTGAAGATTTCTAACATTTCTGCGAAGTCTCATACGTAACAGCGAACTTGGTCGAATAAATCATCCAGGTGGTACGACAGCATCCAATGAGTTTCTCAACGTTTGTTTGAAATTATTTTTAGTCTACTCGGAAATTCTGATATATGAAACAGTTACGAAAGATCTGTGATTTAACGTTGCTCTTGTAATTGGACAAAGTTATATCCTTTACTAACCAATAATGAATTATTTAGAACAAATTGACGATAATGTAAATCATCCATCCATCCGTCAGCCAAAGGAAGTCCACTGCTGAACATAGGCCTCTCCCAATGATTTCCACAGTGACCTGTTGGAGGCAGCCTGCATCCAGCGACGTCCCGCGACCTTTACCAGTTCGTCTGACCACCTAGTAATGTAAATAGCTCGGCAAAAACAACAAGATTTTTGTTTCTTTTGACAAAATAGAACGTTACACAGCCCCCGTGACGCTGTTGGTTAGACGCCGGCTGTGAAACGAGAGGTCGCGGGTTCGAACCCCGCACCGAGACAAATATTTGTGACGCCCACAAATATTTGTCTCGGGTCTGGGTGTGAGACCGAAGTCTCGTAGTTTCTGATACCCACGACACATGTCTTAATTGAACTTAATTTGGGTTAAAACTATGTACATATATGACTCTTGGTTGTATTAATAATAATGTTAAGATATAAGTCAACATAATGTGGAAGAAAACATATATAAAATATAAAACAAATATGATATTACAGGGCCTCCGTGAAATTTATAGTCTCCGCTTACCCGCATGGGATACAGGCATTACGTTATGTATGTATGTACATATGTAAAAAATCCCCTATGGCTCATCCAAACCTGATAATCGTATTAACCAGAGAATTTAACAGTGTATATTATCGCAATATCGATAGAACAAGGCTATCAAAACTTGGCCGTCGTCGTTTTAAATAACTAAATACGCGGGCTTTTTCTAATTACTCCCTTCTGAAACTCGGAAACTTGACCCATAAATATTTTTAATATTTACGCCAGATAAAGCCAGTGACCTTTTTAACAAGGTTAAGTTTACGAGGTAGTATATTACGAAACTTAGAAAAAGAAAAAGTTGTGTATTTCCCTTTTCATCAGCGAAAATTAACGCGCACCTGAGGCGCGGTCGTTGACCCGGCGTGGATTCGGCAAATCGGTAAAGTTTCGTCACGAACGGGGAAGTAACATGAGGTAATCCTTTAGAAGCTTGAATGATACTTAAAAGTGAACGATGCTTAGCGTTTTAAGTTGTCTGTATAGAGAGAACGGTATAGCAATATTGGTATTAAAATATAGTAATTTGAAAGTTGGAAATTTTTTAAGAATTTACCTTATGCGGCACAAACTGACTCTTTTGTCATTATAATACCTTTACCTTGCTTGAGCAATGAGTATACTTAATGAACACATAAATATAATAACTGGAATGTCTTTAACTGCAATTTGGATTCGGCAAAAGCCCAAAAAGAGGCCTATCTCCAGCAGTGGACGATAAAAGACTGATGATATGGCTACAAACTCGCTATCACCTGAGGATAAAAATTTAATCTGTTATGTATGAATGATTCTAGTACCACCTTTCCTAAATTTTCACGCACATAAACGTCTAAATTTGAGCCAAACGTCTGCATAATTTGTAACATAAAACAGACAGTCTAGGGCTAAAATCTGTGAAATAAAGGTGCCGTACTGCATCCCTAGTGTATACGTAATATTAGCAATAGCTTTCTTTAACTTTTCACGGCTACAGACGTTTGTGTAAGCCCAAGATGATACAGATCATATATGTAACCTTAAATTATATGACTTCACATTCGAATGCTAAAATCAGTGGAATAAACTCGCCATACTATCCCTCTCACAGCACATATCATAAAGAGTGCTTTCACCCCGGGTAAAGTTTAGCCGCAGCCGCGCGCGTCGCGTCGGTACGGTGCAATTTCGGCGTTAAATTTTCATTTACGCTCGCAACTTACTCCAAACCATTATTTGTTTGGTCAACCGAAGTGAATTTACCACTTAAACCTCTTTGCTTACGATTATGACGCATTTGTTATCATTATGATGGATTAAACCACGAGGCGCAGTTGAGAAGCTGGCTGAGAAGCTATAGGCTTCTGGTTCAAATGTTTGTGCTATCGACATAATATATGTAGATATGTATTTTTCGTTTGTGTGCTGCACTAGAAGCCGCAAGTTCTGGTGTTTGTTTGATTCTCATATGTGTTTTAAGTCTGGGTTTCGTGTGACTAATGTCTAGCGTAGTTTGTTATTCACAACGCAAATCTTAAAATAATATTTTAAAGTTTTTTTTAAATCTTTATTTAAAAGGGGTTTAGTTACAGAGTGATTATGTCACCCCCATTAGTGCAGAACAATATACATATAATCTATCTAATTTTAAAAGTTCCATTTGACATATCTCAAAATTGTGAAATAGGGATGATGTCAAATAAATCGGTTAGTACAATATCCGATTATTAACGAGATATCGATACTATTTGTTTGTATTTCTTAATCGATTACAGTTTATATTTTTAGTTTACATTATTTCGTTTTTTTTATGTACATCTTTATCCTAATGAGACATCCACAATTGCATAAGTCACTTTAGTATTAAGGAACAAAAGCAATGATTTATTTATTACTAGCGGCCCGGCCCACTGAGTCGAAATGGCAATTTTTTGTGACACGATTTTTTTCGGAATTTCCAATTTATTTTGACGCCAACGGTTCGATATTATCATTCCTTACAATATTTACTCTTTGTACATTTTTGTTTAACCCTATAATTTTGGCTAAAAAAAATAATTTAGATTTTTGATGTATGGAACGCACTATAAAACCCTAAATTTCTACGAAATCCTGCTAGATCCTGCGTTGAAATCTTATTTTTCTGAATCTTGGTCTTCTCCTATATTTGTATACTTCGGACGTCTGTATCGACCTGCAATTTTTTCAGTTATGCAGTTCGAAAGAAAAGATAAAAATCAATATTTCCCAAAACTCTTTTTACGATTATCTTTAGTAAATTTGACACAAAAAATAAATTAATCGAATTAATTAACAAATACCAAGGAAAACTTGTATATGTGCGTGCCAAATTTATAATACGCAGGATACAATTGAAAGCCTTTTTCGATTGCTGATTCTCTTAGGTTTATATATTGTATTTACATTACTTACTTTTTAAAATTAGAAAACAACTGGATTAAAATTGCTCGATTATTTCTATATTTTTACCGATTATGCGTATACAAAACCGTTTGCATAGTCTCAACTCTACACATGGAAGACCTAACGACGTGACTTTGTAATGACGTCTAGTAAAAAAGTATGTTGTTTTGCTTTATTTAAAGGATTTATATTTAAATTTAGTTATTATGGATTGTAAATCCTGTAATAAAATAAGAATAGCTTCATAATTCTATGGTTTTACGGAAAGTTTTATTGAAATTGTGTGAGTTACGTCTTCACAAAGTTATTTATGATAAAAGTATGAAATGTCAAATGAGACTTCTTGAATTAGTAATACTATAATAGTAAACACAAAACTTAAGTTACAAGTCAAAATAAGTATAATTTTATCAACACCTTGGCTTCCTCAGATAAAGGGGTTGCCAAGATGCTGTTACACATTCCTATATTACAACTATCTAAGATTCTTGAGTAGCGTCTTAAAGCCTCACTCCATACACATTCAGATAACACGTGGTAGACATCTTCTACGGTATCACACTCCGGACAATTTGGTATGTTGAAAATTCCTATCAAAAACTTAAATTGGTTTGTCGGTATATCTTAAAGATAATTTAAATAAGATTTCATGTTTATAACACAAATTTGGCTGTTAAATAAATGGTTCATCACATGGGAGATTTTCACTACTTGGATACCTGTTTACCGGTACCGAAATAACAGCTTAATTTCGGCTTATCAGCTTTCCTCTCGTTAAAAAAGGTCTACGGCAATACCGCTCGCGAAACGTGACGTCATAACTGTTACGTCACGCTACAGTGGTACTACCCTGGTTGAATTACAAACATATTTATTCCCTACGAAATATGTTATTATATTTCTTAGGAAATAAATACTTTTGTTGCTGACAATGTTCATAATATGTTCGACGTCGTGAATGCAGATAGAAATAAAATTCCATATAATGTTCATATACTCGTACATGTTGAGCCAATTCCATGGGAATTTTAATATGGGTAAACAGAAAAATAATCTGGAATGCTTCGACACAATCGCTCAAACTGAATTCAGAAGTCGTTCAAAGGGACGATAAATTCAATAACTAAAATAGGTTTTAAAACTATGAATAAGGCCGGTACCATCTAATATAATTCTATCTAGATTCTAGACTTTGTAAAAACAGTACCAAGAAAAATATTTAATAACCTCCCAAAAATTCATTAAGAACGTTCCAGATTCCAAAATACCGGTTTTAATCAAAGCATACCCGCCGGCCGTATGGAGGGTGACTTAAAAATAGGACAAAGTTTGTCAAAATAAACGGGAGTATAAAAGGCCTGTAGAGATAAGCTAATATTGCACCTAGAGGGAGAATCGGTACAGAATAGAATGGGAATAAGTAATATACTATAAATGGCTTTAAAAAAAAAGACAAAGAAAGAACTAACTATAGGTATGGTCGCGGATTCAAACCATAGGGCACACCTCAGACTTTTCAGAGTCCTGTGTGTATTGATAGTCAATCACCACGCACTATAACGGTGAAGGGAAACATCGTGAGGAAACCTGCATACCATAGCGATTACAAAAAATCTATAGTGTGTATTGTCCGCTAACCCGCACTAGGCCAGCGTGGTGGACTATATGGCCTAACCCCTCTCAATCGTACTCTCGGGTATAGAGGAGGCTGCCTTGCACTTGGGAGTAGTACTACTGACAAAAAAAACAATGTATTATTTATACCATCTATACATCCATCCATCAGCCAAAGGAAGTCCACTGCTGAACATAGGCCTCTTCTAATTATTTCCACAGTGACCTGTTGGAGGCAGCCTGCATCCAGCGACGTCCCGCGACCTTTACCAGGTCGTCTGACCACCTGGTGGGCGGACGTCCCACGCCGCGCTTTCCACTTCGTGGCCTCCATTCGAGAACTTTTTGGCCCCATCGACCATCAGTTCTCCGTCCCGCCCATTATTGATACCACGTTTATAATATACCCACACTATTAAAGATATGTCAATGACCGACTAACAGCAATGTCCAAATCATGACACAGGTTCACATGTCGATTGTACAACAATTATGTCCACATCACCAATATATTAATCCGGATAATCCGGTTACGTCTCGACTTCGTTATTGAAGCGCGATATTACAAGTTTCACGGAACTACTCCCGGAAATTTTGACATATTGTGGCTTTGGCGAATATTAATATTATCCTACAAAATTTAGCGAATTATATAAAAGCCATGGGATACAAAACTAATAAAATAAATAAATAAATACTCATACCCAACAGTCACATAGGTGCGTAGTCCTGACCCCACACTAAAATCGAGTCTTGTATCGTGGGTATCAGAAATCATATGAAACTTTTCGGTCTCACGAACACCCAGACCCCAAACAAATACTTGTGGTGCACACAAATATTTGTTTCGGGGCCAGGGTCAAGCCCGCGGCCTCACGTTTCACAGCTGGCGTTCAACCAACTGCGCTACGGAGACCGTCCAAACTACTCGTATACGAATAGAGCCCAGAACGATATTTACAACATCTTTTTAGTAAAATGCAACATTCCATCTTTATTTCTGAATGGCTAACTATTGTTGCGACAAATTTATTTAAAACTCACCCTTATTTACCTCTCTTTCAAACATCTCAAATCTGAATTTCTAAAGTCAGCAAAGGCGACTACACCGTTGTAAAGACAAAGTTTTGAAGACTCCATTCCGTTGCCGATACCTCGGGGAGGAATGCAACAGTTTCCGAACCGAATTCAATTACTTATAACAAGTTAGGACCGCAGTAATAAACTTTGCATGATCTACAAACACGATACTGCGAGTTTTTAGGTTAAGATCAATTAATAAGTAAATAACTATGATGTACACAGTATATTTTATCATGTGAAGCAATTATGAACCTGATTAGTATTTTTTTGATGTAGTAGACAAAAACGAATATATCAAATTTATTAAAAGCGTTAAAAGCATAATTTGTCACACCTACCGTTCGAAGACCCTGGCCCATATACTAGAATGAGGGCCTATAACCAACCGTAGGGCATATACCTAAAACTGCCTATTAAACATAAATCACATATTTACCAGACAAAATATATTAATTCCAACTCAGTAATAGTACCCATAATTCCCTTAGAAGAGCCTTTTCCAAAACCTTCCACTCAAACTCATAGTAAAGTATTATTACAATTGAAAAATATATGCCCATAAAGCCAGTCATTTCTCATTTACGTTACCAGGGCCGCACTCGGCGCATGTCTGTCGAAATATCGCCCCCCATCGAGGCCGTGTGGGAGGCGCGTTGACACTGATGCCGCAATGTTTGTGTTACTCAATTTCTGTTGATACAGTTTAATTAGCCGTCACGCGACTAATTTAGAACAAAGTTACACAGAAGGATTATGGCGTCGTTCATAACGTTTTGTTTACCGTTTCACGTTGTTAAGCTTGCAAATGGTATGCTTATGCGTAATTGACAATTTAAAACAGGATGTGTATGCGACGTGTTTTAGAATAATTTGCATATTGAAGAAGTAACGATATACATGATACAAACTTTCGTGTTATAATGCAATTATCTTTAACACTTGATATGTAGCTAACAAGTAATATGTGAAGTAAAAAAATATGATTGAGACGAAGGTCCGTATTCAACTGATATAACGTGAGCACATTGTCTGTGTTTGTATCTGTATCAACCCATATACGTCCCTCTGCAGGGCACGGTCTTCCTCTGCAATTGAGAGTACGAGTGCGAGAATTTACACAGTGCACATAGTGTATATCTATTATGTCATGACATGAAGTTGAAGACATTTAAACATTGCAGTTTATAACGAATCAATGATCCTCCGTTACATCTTTCTATTCTGCTGAACGTACTTTCAAACTGAATGTCATCTGTCCGGCAACGCAATAAAACATTTATAAACTATTTTCTCTTGCTCGACAATAAGCTGTTTCCAATGAAATTTACGCGCCACGGGCTCAGAAATAGTTATTACTTCGCGACGATGTATTGTGCCACGAGCGACGGCCTTCATCCGGCCCTGTTCGCCGTAATCGTAAACCGTTCCCATTTTTAACCACGCCTTTATGAAAAAAGCTGTTAAATTAAGAGACAGTAGTACAAGCCCACTGTTCTCGTAATGTATCGTTTTAATTTATATGAACTTCAATGTTTGTGCGGTTTTTTGGTTAATGAAAAATCTTGCGTATAACTTTGATTTTACAAATAAATTGCAAACGTTTATGATACAAGTATTTGTAATCATTTTTGCAAAGTGATATAAAGAGTCTATGCGCTGGTATTTATGGACAGCAGAGCCTAACTTGAGGAGAAAATGTGAAGAATAAATATTGTGACGTAGTTGTACGATACAAAGCTGAGGTTTCGGATTCGAATCCCGGGTCGGGCAAAGTGATATTGGATTTTTCTATTCATTATCAGCCCGGAGTCAGGAATTTGTGCCCGATATGACGATAAGCTCGCCCCCTATCACATTAGGGGACGGAACACAAAACGCGAAACGGGGGTGTCCTGGTTGCACCTCTGCTTATCCCTTTCGAGATAAAGGCGTGATGTTTATGCATGTATAAATGTTATAAACTCAATTTTCACTCAATTAATAATGTACAAATGTCATGTACTAGACACTACAAGCCCGGACGATCTCTAACAAGGGTCTTGTCAGTGCTTGTAGTAAAGACCCTTCATGTCATTAGTCATTCTTTTTTACTATCAGTTTCTGATGGTTGACCCGACGTCCGACTGACTACCGAATTGTAAGGATCATTAATTGGGGCCGCTGAATGAAAAAATACGAATGTTTTACGCTTACATACTTACTAAATCCGTGTTTAATGTCTTGTACTGTCCATGAGCGGTCGTATCGCTTACTATCATCGAAAGGCATACTCGTCTCACCAGTCATCGCAATAAAAAAAATATCTATTTTCGATTCCAATTAACATTCCTATATTATCCGTAAAAACAAGCATACAATTTCAACAATATAAGAGCAATCTCAAGTGTACGTACACTATTGTTTGGAAAATGTAACAATTGAGCCGATTAAGAGCGCTTTGTTCCCGCCGCAAGTACGTGTTCGACATTTCTATACACCCCGCTACCGATACCTATTGTGTAATACATTGAAGATGTATTATTTCGTGGGATGAGTAGAAAAACAAAAGAATGGGTTGTATTGTTTGTAATTTATATCTGTCGAGAGTCACTTCATTGTGTGATTAAAGATAATGTTTATTTTTATGTTTCCAATATATATCAAAGTTCAAAATGGTAGAGCATGGTAGTCATGACTCAGCGTGAATGGGCAGCCTCAATCGGGGCGGTACCACTATGTCACAGGAAATCGACGTGAAGCAACAGCTTCGCTGTCGCGTTTCGTTCGGTGAGTGAGGTTGCCGGATGCCCAATACCCCGTTACTTTTCCCATCCTTTTTCCTTCCTGCTCCCCTCCCTATTGGGCCGGCAACACATGTATGATCCAACATTATGGATATTCATGGGCGGCAGTGATCACTTACCATCAGCCTAACAGTTTCTGTAAAGCACTGACCCAAGGCTTAGAAAACCGATATCCATGATCCCTCATTCGAACCCAGATCACACCAACGCAATGATATAAGTAAAATCATTCACATTTTTTGTATTTAAGGCGCAGCGGGGGTCCATTTTGCACAACGCATTAATAAATCATTTTTAAAAAATATTTTTTTCGTAAAAAAAGGAACTTCGCTCCATTGCCCACAAAAGGCCGCCATTGTAAGGACATGGCATCTTTGTGGATGTCCACAACCCGTACTTTTGCATTCAAAGCAGGAAAGTATTTAGGATAATGGGGCTGAGTGTCATTATATTTCAGTCAAGTTTTTTGGTGCGTTAAAAGACAATATTCAAATTATTTTCTGCGTTTTTACGTTTTTTTGTATACTAAAAGGATGTGTAATTCAGAAGTTAAATAATACTCAAAATCACTTTGCAATATGACTGAAAAGTTATGTAGCGTTTCTAGCAAAATATTAATCGTTGATACAATTTAAACTAACCAATAGATTCCCATACTTTGATATTACCAATATAATTTCCAAATTCTCAATTTCATTACTAAAAAATTCACATAAATTGAATTTACAAGGGAAAGCACAACAAAATAAAAAACCCGACTGCAGCCTCATATAATCCATTTTGCACTAACTCTGTCACGCCGAGTTACGCCTGCAAGTATTACAAAGAGAACCGGAAAAAATTGTCATGTCCCGGTAAAAAAGCCGCTGTGCCGTGAACAATGGACTACCGTATCAGACGTGACGTTACCCGGGATATTCAATACGTTACGAATATTCGAAAAAAGAACAAAAAAATTCCGACCGGAATTTTTGTAATGGAATTTACCGGTGCATTTTATATGAAGGTATTTTAGTTAATAGTGGAAGTTTCTTTTGCACGTGTATGTTCCTGATCACTGATAAATTATGTTAAATAAACTAGTAAAATTGGATCCTGTTAAGCATAAAAGTCCAACTGATTTTTTCATACTTTTGAGTGAATGCTATTTAAAGATTGTCAGTGTATTCGAAAATAGTACTTATGCGGTAGGAAATAAAGATTTTGTTAGCTAATAATACATGACATATTATACATAACTTTAAACAAACAAATTGTGATATTTTATTCACATGCATGAAAAATGTTTAGAAAATTATTATTATGTATTTAATTCAATTCAAATCGAAAGTCTTCGATAGTTGTGTGTTACCAGTGATGACATACGGCACCGAGACGTGGCCTCTTACTATGGGCCTTATTAGGAGGCTCAAAGTCACTCAACGAGCTATGGAGAGGGCTATGCTCGGGGTTTCCCTACGAGATCGAATCAGAAATGAGGAGATCCGTAGGAGAACTAAAGTAACCGACATAGCCCAGCGGATTAGCAAGTTGAAGTGGCAATGGGCGGGGCACATAGCACGGAGAACTGATGGCCGATGGGGCCAAAAAGTTCTCGAATGGAGGCCACGAAGCGGAAAGCGCAGCGTGGGACGTCCACCCACTAGGTGGTCAGACGACCTGGTAAAGGTCGCGGGACGTCGCTGGATGCAGGCTGCCTTCAACAGGTCACTGTGGAAATCATTAGGAGAGGCCTATGTTCAGCAGTGGACTTCCTTTGGCTGATGGATGGATGGATGGATTTAATTCAATTAAAAAAAAAAATTGGTTTGATCTTTTCTGCTTAACAGGGTCTAATTGAGGAATAATTATTTTTATTTAATAATTATCTATGAACATGTATACAAGCAATCGATTTTTTCAAACACCAAATGCTATACTTTTTTTTTCAGTTCGTAATAAATATCTGGAGGGTCCTGTGTAACTGAAAATATCCCATAAGACTTTTGAAGGTATAAGAGGACAAACCTTTGATAACGTCGGGTAGTAGCGTACAATATTCTCAAATCATGTAAAATATTAATATTTTTTTGCGAAACCATCAGCCCCGCGTAAAAATAGGATGAGTTTAATAAACTTACCCCGCAAATACATCAAAGTGATTGAATGAAAAGATAATCTAGACTGTGGCATCTTTAGACACAACGAAGTCGACCTAGAATAAGAACAAAACATTAATCCCCAATTTCCTTATAACAAAGTTCATCGCGCAGTTGGAATTTCATTTGAGCTCAGAATGGATCAGGCATTACGTCTGGAAATTGGAAATCATTAGGAGAGACCTATGTTCAGCAGTGGACTTCCTTTGGCTGATGGATGGATGGATTACGTCTGCCTTTTATACTTTGTATAAAAAGCGTAAATAAATAAATAATCGGTACAGAGTATCCACTTATATCTCAATAATGCTAGCTTTCTCGTTACTCATTGTAGAGGTTGTAAGCTCAATTTATTAACCGAATTTACACAGGCAAAAGCTGAAATTACCATCTTTTGCAGTATCAAACATTAAAAAAGAGGTGTTTTCTTTCCATTTCAATAAATATAAACCATAACCCAAACAAAAATGAACAAAAATCACGTCAATATCGAATCAAAACACAATATTTTCATCAAAAACATCTAAAGAATTGGGTCGGGGACCTTGCATTATCCTTTTGTGACCCCCAATCTATCAGGCTGACGCAGACGTATCGCAAATATATTGAGCTATTACGTCATAACCCCTTACAAATGTCTTTTCGGTTTCCTTAACAAGCCGGGTCGAAGGACGACGTTGATGTCACTTACGTTAATGGTATGATGGTACTGTTCTACTGTTACTGGAATTGTGAGGTCAATGGTTTGATCTCTGCGTAGGGATATCTACTTTGTATGTGGCGGTTTTAAAAATTTCTAAAAAATAACCAGGATAGGAATTTGTGGGAGGTATTAAGCACGCCCTCTGTTATATCTTGGACAGCTTCCGTGGCGCAGTTGGTCAGACGCCGGCTAGAAACGGGAGACCGCGGGTTCGTCCCCCGCACCGAGACAAATGTTTGTGTGAACCACAGGTATTTGTGAGAACGAAAAGTCTCTCGTACCAACCATTTCTTCCTTGCTCTTTTTCAATCCAGTACATCTAAACGTTGTCTGGAAGAAATCGCCGACAGCGATAAGGCCGCCGTTGCTCTAATTTTAACCGTTTTTTTTTAAATTTTAATGATGTTATTTTGTGGTAAAAAATAAAGGATTTATAATTAAATAAATATAAATAAATACAATTGGCATATATTTGTACAGCCAACAGATAAATGATTAAATCCATCAACCTGAACTAGAATAAAATAAACTCTTCATACATTTTATTAAAACGTTAACTTAGGGGCGTCCAGCACCCTCTCTCCCCAAGGGAGGCTCGTAGTTTTGATAGCATAACTCTGAGCTTAAATATATTAAACACTACACCTATGCTATTTTCCTAGAACCTTTGCTCCGATCCTTTGATGTTTTATTAACCCGAGAACAAATATTACGCTGCGTTCATTAAATGACTCTTTTCAACCAAAGGAATTTATATTAATATTTGGTCTTTGATATATATTACTTTTTAAATAGCAGAATGTTTTACAATTTTTATTTTATTTTATTTTTTATTTTTTTATTTTTACATATTTGGAAAACTTACAGCTAACATATTACAACTAGAATTAATAGTGTATACTTAAAAAGGCCAATTAAAAGTTCTGACTGATAAAATGTTTTTAAGAGCGCAGTGGAATGCCAAGCATTGGTTTGTGATTCATGATGTTTGGTTTTGCTACTGTTCATGAGCGGTCGTATCGCTTATAGGTGAATGGCATGCTCATCTCGCCATTCGTTGCAATAAAAAAACGACAAAACACGATAACACAGCACAGCTTGGGATATAATGTCGTAGTAATTAAAATAATTAAAATTAAATCGTCTGGATGCAGGCCGCTTCCAACGGTCTATATGGCGATCTATGGAGGAGGTCTATGCTCAGCAGTGGACTTCCTATGACTAAAGGATAATAATAATAAATAAATACACCCAACAATCACATACATAGTCCTGACCCCACATTAACATCAATTAAGTCTTGTGTCGTGGATATAAGACACAACGAGAGACTTTTCGGTCTCACAAACACCCAGACCCGAGACAAATACTTGTGGACCCGAGACAAAGACAAATGTTTGTACAAATACAAACATTTGTCTCGGTGCGGGTATCGAACTCGCGGCCTCTTGTTTCATAGCCGGCGTCTAACCGACTGCGCCACGGAGGCTGTCAGAGAGAGAGAGATAGAGAGTAATTAAAAAGCCACATTATTAGGATTGCTTCACATCTGAACAATAATAGGTACTGCTGAATGGTACTTAACTGTTTTGGACGTCATAAATCTATTTAGGCTGACATCTTACCGATATAGGCACAAAGGTGGCTGCCGAACAAAATTCCAAAAGCGAATTTGCCTTCCGCATCGACAACAATATTTGTGCGGTCAACCATCGTGTTCGCAAACTTCTCTTATATAATTTTCGATTTTATTTTTATCGGAATCGAACCTAAAACTTGTGTTTTAGATGCTATTAAAAGCTACTATAGCTCAAAATTTATTTATATCATGACCGAAATGAAATCAACTGTCAAAAGTAATCTGGCTGGGTCCTGTGGGATGGAAATGCCCCTTTTAATTCATTACAAATCGGGACTACGTGGCTCTTAAGTACTGACCTAAAATATAATCAAAGTATTTCTCATTCATAAACCTCTAGTTGAAACATAAAAAATACACTCCAATAATAAACCAATCACAATATAGATTTTGGTTGAATTTACATGCCATAGAAACTTTCAATATGCGTATAAGGCAGTTTTACTCGATTTGACTTTCATCACACACATAATTTCGAAAACTCGGAGAGGATTCAAAGCTGCGACTATCTGCATCTGCATTCAATCCAGCCATTTCAAGAATGACAATACTATATAACATTACACCGCCAGAGGTTTTTGATTAGTTAATGGCCCATGGAGGTTCCTGCCTTTGTACAAGGGCACCCGACAACCAATCTTTTATTCAATAGACAATTAATTACGTTTCTCTAACTAGAACAAAACGAATAGACTGAACAGAAACGTCGTAGATAACGTTATACCCGATTTATTAGATTCTTGTGATATTCGTCTATCATCATCATCAGCCCGTTGCAGTCCACTGCTGGACATAGGCCTCTCCCAAGGTACGCCACAGAGCCCGGTCTACTGATATTTGTCTTTATCAGCAGTATCGGCAGCAGTTGGTTAGACGCCGCCTATGAAACGAGAGGCCGCGGGTTCGATCCCCGCATGAGACACATGTTTGTGAGCCCCACAAGTATTTGTCTCGGGTCTGGGTGTTTGTGAGACCGAAAAGTCTCGTAGTTTCTGATTCCCACGAGAACAAGACTCGATTTTAGTGTGGGGTCCAAACTATGTATGTGACTGTTGGGTATATTTATTATTTATTTCTCGCTCTATAATTTAGTTAACTTTATTCTAGGTTTCTCAATAGATATGAAATGTGCAGTGCTTTTTTAGACAAGTATACCTAAATGAGTACAAATTTTAATATCAAGCAATTAATACACAGCGTTTAAAAATTGTTTTTTTTTTGGCTATGAATGGCGAGACGAGTATTCCATTCGCCTGATGTTAAACGATACGACCGCTCATGGACAGTAGAAAAACCAAACACCATGAATTACAAAGCAATGCACTATTCTGGCGCTCGCCATCCTGAGACATAAGTTGTTAAGTCTCATTATGTCCAGTAGTTTTACTGTATTTTACAATGCCCTTTAAACGGAAGACAACAGTGCATATACACTACAATTTGGCGGGAGAAATAGACATTGCGATGGTACCAACCCAGGCGGCCTCTTACTTGAGAGACCTACCACCAGTAACCACTCATCTTCTAAATTGTGATTTAAAAAACATCCAAGACATTTATAAAATCCAAATCATGGAAAGAAATATATAAATCTACTTAATACCAAAACCATTAATATTATTATTATAAGCCCTTTAAGTCCCACTGCTGGGCAAAGGCCTCCCTCCCTTCCTTCCATTTGTTACGGTCGGATGTTACTTGCCGCCAGTTCGGAAGATAAGAATCGAGTTCGTCCCTTATTAATATTGCTAACCCTTTATCATCTAGGTATAACAAAAGGCTCAAAAATTCGATTTCAATCAAAAACACACACGTTATGAGAAGTAAATACAATACTGACTCGCCGATCGCCAACACAAAATATATTTCTATAATCTCTGATGAAACGTAATATTTGCCATTTCCAAGTATAAATCACGTTCCCTTGAAAAACACTGATACGAATATTTCACCGAATAAATCTTTTGATACAAAAATGATTTTCATTTTGATTGTTTAAAATATTCGTGATGCTGGATCATGATGTTCTTCACAATGTTTTACAATTACAAGACTTTTATTGAATGCGATCACGGTAGAAGCAGAGGATTTTTTTTCATCTGTAGTTTAGGTAATGATAAGGCTTTTAGATATAAATTATGCAACAATAAAATCTAATGGACTCTGAATCTGACTGCCTTGGTGGCGTATTTGTACTACGGTACAATTGCGAAGCTGAGGTCTCGGGTTCGAATCTCGGGTCGGGCAAAGTAATATTGGATTTTTTATTCATTACGAATCCGGAGTCAGGAATTTGTGCCCGATATGGTGAAAGGCTCGCTCCCTATCATATGGTGGGATGGAACAAACAAGGCGAAATGTGGATGTCATGACGACGCCTCTGCCTACCCTTTCTGGGAAAAAGGCGTGAGTTTATGTACGTATGTATGTAATATCTAATGGCTGTATCGCAGATTGTCGAAACCGAAAACTGCGAGGTTTTCTATTTGAATAATCGTATCGTATAGCTTATATATACAATATACATACATGTAATAATTATTTTAATGTAATTCAATTGCCGCAGCACTTACATTGATTTAGTAGACTGGCCCCTTTAATCAATACAAGAATTAAATTCGCAAGGGTTGTTCTTACTATTTGATAGCCAGCCCTTCAGAAATAAAACTAAAATTTACAAACAGCAAATTTCCGTAAAAGCTAAATCGTACTACACAACAAAGCCGCTGGCTCGCCGGCATGTGTCGGCAACCTTTGTAGGCAGGCTAGCCCGCGGCTTTAGCCATTGCAAGCCGGAAAACTTTGACGGCGCCATAGCAGCGGCTTGACATAAAGCTCGTAATAGACGATCGAACATGGTGCGGTCTTACCACCGTACAGCGCGGTTCGCTCTGCGCAACAGACGAGAGGAGAATTAGAAATTATTTATCGCATGGCATCGATCCAGTCGCACAGATAATAGTATAATAACGTGCAACAAACTGCCCTCCAGACGATCAAATGACCATATTTGATCGGAGCGCGCCACGGTATTTACAATTACAGGTGTAAAAAAACATTAGTTAGGGGGGATGTTGCCCTAGTCAAATACGTATTTAAAGTGTGGCGCGGGTGGGTGCACCACTCGGAGGTGTTATCCGCGTTACTGCTGTGCGTGCCCGTCAGCCGCGTCGGTACTCGCCGCCAACCGCCGATGTCTCACGTAAATTTGTCTAGGACTAATGTACTAAGATTTGCACCCTTGTCGCACGCGGTGCGTCTTCTCAACACCATCGCAAAGGAAATTGATCTCAATTATTGCAACCTGCCAAAATTCATGGAAATGGCTCAAAAATGCTTAGAGAGATGTTAAGAATATTATAATAAGTATTACGTTTCTTTCTTTTTTATTTATGTTTTTTTGTAAATTCTATTTTGTATGTTTATTGTTTGATTTTTAATGTTGTATTTTATATAGTTTTAGGTTTCCTTTGTTTATTTCAATATAGTGTCACATTAGCCTCGGCTGTTAATATATAATAAATAAATTCATATTAAAACTTAATCAATTAATTATATATATAAAGAATCTAACATAAAAACATAAGCTTTAAAAATAAAATAACTTTAGAATAACTTGTAAATCCAAATAATTATATAATCATTAAAATTAAAGTAAGTAACTTATCAGAGCCATTGGCTATTTCGTTACTTTACGGTACGAGAATTAAAAAATGACTTTTATGGGTTAAATCAAACCGGAATTTTCCTCATTTTAGGCAACTGTCAACGTATTAAATTACTGAACCCGCACGCACGCAGCCGCGCGTAACCTCGTTACAGACATGGCTCATTTTTCATACAAATCACGGAAAAGGTCAAGTATTTAATGAACATAAAAGGACGTGTATAACCAGTTATAATTAAAATAAGTCTAATTATGTTTAGAAATGAAGCGTTTTATTAATAGGGAGATAAAGTTATGTTTTACGGAGAAAAAAGTTCAAAGACTTCGGTATTTTTAAAAAATTACAGGAGGTATAAATCTTCAAGTGAAATTGCGCAGTGCGGGATGGAACCCGCGACAGCTCGTTACACAGTCAACTTCTGAACTAACTACGCCACGGATAAGATCGAAAATACTATCAGTTTTCATAAAATTAAATATTTATGATGAATTTATTTCTCATGAAACCTACATTGACGAAACGTAATTCGTCGAAAAAATGTATTTTTCTTTGAACTTCTATATATTGATACCTACTTGTTAAACTCAAACTTACTTATGGTATACATTATTGGGCCTTTCTATAACCCTAAACTTAAACCTTGATCCAAAAACAGAGCAATCCCAACAGATCTCAAAACATAAATTCAAGGGTCAAGAAGTAGGTTAGTATTCCCGGAGACGTTACAAACCAAGTCACGAGATCCAAGGCCCGCGCAGATACGTGTCGCGCCTCCTGATCGAGCTCGTTTTGTCGGCCACTGCCAGGCATTCAGACCATAAGTTATAACAAGTAGAATTATGCTTGGTTTAACATTGTAAACAGTCGTGTTTTTGTGCTCATAGTAGTTGTATAAGGAAATAATGTTAGGCCGAAGAATTTGAGTTGGTTCTGCGAAACAAGATTTTGATTTTTGTACCTGGCTTGTGTCTTCGATATTAATAAAGAAATATAAAAATTGACTGCCTCGATGGCGTACTCGTAGTTGTACTACGGTACGGTTACAATGCTGAGGTCTCGGGTTCAAATGCCATGTCGGGCAAGTTGATATTGGATTTTTCTGTTCATTATCAGCCCGGAGTTAGGAATTTGTGCCCGATATGGCGATAGGCCCGATCCTTATCACATATAGAATAGACAAAGCGAAACGCGGGTGTCCTGGTTACAACCAGGAAAACCTCTGCCTACCCCTTCTGGGAAAAAGACGTGAGTTTATGCATGTATAAACTGTGATCTTTTATAAAACAACGTCCTATTTATTACGTATTTTGACATGCTAGGACCAAATTCGAGGACATAATTATATACATTTCATCACGTGTGTTTTTAAATGACTAAATATTCAGTAGGTTTATTTTATTCACAGAAAATGTTCCATACATTATGTAAATAAGATTAACAGGCTAATATTATTCATTCATCACACGATATTAAGCAACATACTTAGCTTTAGAGATTAGTCAAATCGTGATAAACATTTTGAGCACTATTGTCATTTAGGTATTGACAACAACGACCTCAGAGAAAAATATGCTACTTTTCGATAGCTAAAACTTGGAAAAACTCTCAGATACAGTTAAACCCGAGACAAATGTTTATCGACCACAAAAAAATCAAAAGAAAAAAGAAAGTACAGTCCCAAGAAACATAACAGGAGATAAATTCTCGTTCATTGTATTTCATAGTAAGTTTGAGACATGAAATAGGGGCGGAATCTACTGAAGGGTAATAGTGCGTGGGGGAATAAATTGACGACCGGATGCGACCTGACAATGTATCATTATGTGTCACTTTGTACTCACTATGGTGTCGATAAAAGGCTACAAATTATAACACAATCCGGAGTAAGAGCCTAGTTAAGGAAATATCGGATGTACGAGTTTACGGCTAATACCCCTAACTTTTTAAATTACATGTTAATTCATAGTTCAATATTATCGTTCATTTTAACAGCAAAGGAAAAGATCGCGAGAAATTTGCGTACTTGAAATTTCGTCACGAATTAGGTCAGCGTGATAAATTAACCAAGTCCCTTTTCTTTTTGCTGCTGATGCCTCCGCCAACCCCTGACTGCGGGATGCGTAAAAGTGTGTCCATACTGTAGACTTTGTACGTAGTAGTATTCTCTGTCTATGGCCCATAGACAAACGTCGTTGACAAGCCTAATGACGTATAAGACAAAACATTAACCGCCTTATTCATACAGTTTTAAACCCTATTTTACTTATTGAATGTTTTGTCTTCTCCGCCCAAACGGAATTTGAAAGATACAAAACGTTCAATAAATAAAATAGGGTTTAAATATGTGTATGAATAACGCCGTACAGGTCACACAGATATAAAGAATGTTTTTTTGCGTGAATATATTTAAGGCTTTGCTTTGGTTTTTCAAGTTCTCGAATGAATGCCACGAAGCGGAAAGCGCAGCGTGGGAAGTCCACCCAATAAGTGGTCAGACGACCTGATAAAGGTCGCGGGACGTCACTGGATGCAGGCTGCCTCCAACAGGTCACTGTAGAAATTATTGGGAGAGGCCTATGTTCAGCAGTGGACTTCCTTTGGCTGATGGATTGGATTGGATTTGCTTATTATTCAACAGTGTCTTTTGCAATATAAACGATATTTATTACTTGGAAGCATGAACCATCGGTTGTTTAATCATGTCACGAGTTTACCCTAACACCTTGTACAAACATACAAAAATTGCCAATTTCGTATTAATAAAAGTAAACTACTGAATCATCGTAAGGTATCGCGTGGCCTGTGCGCATTTATCAACGTCTTGAGAAAATTATTGAGTGGAAACTGAGCGCGTGAACCAGCGGAAAATGGAGCCTGCAATTTTAATGTTGCAAATATATTATCTTATATATTGAGAATGAGAACCTTTCTGGTGTAATAGAAAGCTAGGTGGGGAGCTAAAGGCCGCGGGTTCGATCACACATCGAAACTTTATATATATATGTGATCCATAATTTTTTCTTTTGCGTTCGTATGTTGTGAAATAAGTCTCTGATTTTATACTCCAGAAAAAACATTTCTTACCTGATGAAGAAATTCCTAGAAAAAATCCAATAAGGCTTAAAATCCAGGAAATTCGGTTTTCCAACCGAAATCCCGCACAAAATTATTCGCTCAGATTGGGACTCGAACCGACGTCTCCTGAATCAAAGCCCATGTTGCGCTTGTCTCACATACCAACCCATAAGATAATATTTTTTGATAAAATTGCTTATCATACCCTAATCATACCTATATATTTTTCTTCCATTTCATCTGGTTGAAATTACTTTAAACATTTCAAGAATAAATTGAATTCATTCATTCATACATTGTATGTAGGTTAACATCTGTTCGTTATACAAAAAGTATCTAACCAACGTCATCTCGTTTGGGATGGATTTGTTAATGCCTTTTAACGTAAAATATTCCTTTTGAACGTGACAAAGGCGCTAAACAGTCTAAAACAGTCAAACTTTTTATTAAAATTTAAACATTGACATACCCAACATGGTGTGGCGTTAAAAGACTTAATGGCATAACAAAATGATAATAGGTACTGTACTGTAGCAGCCCATACACGTTCCACTGCAGGACACAAGCCTCCTCTACAATCGAGAGTATGATTGAGAGGGGTTAGGCCATATAGTCCACCACGCTGGCCTAGTGCGGACTGGCGGACTTTACATACCATAGAAATTCTTACAAATCGGTAAGGTTTCCTCACGATGTTTTCGTTCACCGTTAAAGTGCGTGGTGATTGACTATCAATACTCGCATGACTCCGAAAAGTCAGAGGTGTGTCTCTACCTGCCGATATCACAATTAAAGCGCCATTTACACGAGGAAAGCTTCTCGTGGCGAGAATCGTATACGATTATCGCATGACATAACCACCATGGATTATCGTGTTCTGACAAATGTTTACACGATGCAACTTTTTTATATCCTCACGATAATCGTATCTTCGAAGCGAGATACTCTCCCCTTGTAAATGGGGCTTTAAAGTGGCCGGTGCAATGTGATTTTTACCCACATTAATAAATAAAATACACCCATTAATTATAACAATAAAATATAACACAAATAGGACACTAAGCACACTCGTTTGTTATTCAAGGTGAAGGTTCGCCAACACTTACTTAACAAATTGGCAGAGTCGCTTTAAAATTATTTGTCCCATTTAGATTTCATATGTGTTATATATATTTATTTTATTATATATCTATATACTTATGTATAATGTATATATGTATTTGTATCTATACGTGAATGTATGTTTGTATATATAATATATTTAAGTATTGTTTACATATAAACCCTCAATACTCAAGTCTCTATAATTTATGCGCCTACTAATTTCCACTCTGCACTATCCAAGGGTCGACTGGCAGAGAATGCCTCAGGCATTAAGTCCGCCTTTATACTCTGTATAAAAATTATAAATAAATAAATAAGCAAAAGCAATTCATTCTATTATAGACATGGTTTACCGAAACTTTTTCTAAGTGTTAAATGTTATTGTTTGTCAAAAGTTAGTCGTGGTGAGAATAAACGATCACTGAGACACATCTCACATATTAATGAGCGTGGAGGGACGCCAAGTATTTCGTGAATCGCGAGCGTGAAAAATATGCCTACTGGTGGTAGGTCTCTCATATGTGAGAGACCGCCTGGGTATGTACTACCGCAATGTCTATTTCTCGTGCCAAACCAGTGTAAACGCACTGTTGTGATCTAGTTTGAAGGTCATTGCAACCAGAATAATTACTGGATATAATGAGACTTAACAACTTATGTCTTAGGACAAACCGTAGTGAAATGCCAGACATTGCTTTGTAATTTATGGTGTTGTTTGGTTTTGCTACTGTAAATGAGCGGTCGTTTCGCCTATGATCAGGCGAATGGCATGCTCATTTCGCCATTCATCGCAATAAAAAAAATACAAAAAACCATCATAACGTAATCCGAATAGCAAAAGGCGTACACACATGTGCGAGTATTATAAAAGTAGGGAAACTGTCGAACCTGACTCTCCAACCCAACTTACATCTGCTATTTCAAATTCCTACAGTTAATCCTTTAGAATCGTACGGTCCAGACGATCTCAATACAAGTGCCAATACATACACAAATACGACACACTCAGACGCTGGTCGTGACCTGAAACCGGGTCAGCCGCGCCCGGATGTGATATTGACCTGGAGTTACACGATAATCCGGGCACTAGTAATTCAATGCGGAATTACAAAGAAGAAATATTTTTTGTCATTTTTCTACACTAAGATTGGTATTGTATGTGGTTACAAAAAAAATATGCAGCGAAAATATATTTTTATTATTAGTTATAAATTGATATTTAGGAAGCAGGTGGACAAACGATCTATCATGAGCAAAACAGCCAAGAACTGGATTTGAAGAAATTATTCCGAACTCCCTGACTTGGATTAAAAATGCTATCCAAAAGATCGCACGTGACGTTTATACAGCAACTGCATTGTATGTTTTATCTATTATCAAAACGTTTTATTGTGTCCGCGATTAAGTTTATTGTTTCATTTTCTCCTATTGAGTTTTAACATGTAACCTTCGTTACACTAGTTCAAAAATTTATAAATGAAACTTGATAATGATGATGATTTGAGATGTGTTACGAAACATCAGTCCTGTTTGCTTGTTTAGAATTTTTTTTACACTGGCACGGCATCATGACTGCACTGCACCTGATGGTGCCGACCAGACGGAGTATCAAATGGCATCAGACGGCGGTCCCATGCCATTATTTAAAAATATGTGACTGCAAATGGATTTCCATTTCTCGAATTCGTTCCATTTCTTGAATCACACCCATTCGCCAATCGAAGATCGATTAACAACGGAATTGGTCAGTTACAAAAATTGGCCAATCATAAAAGCTACAATAGTAAACGCACGAATACTGACAGGTCAAGATCACGGGGCGCGTCTGACCCAGTTTCAGGTCATGATCAGTGGTACGAAGGTTGGGCGATGAATACCGGCAACGGTCATTTTATGTATTCCCGTCATTGATAACTGCCGGCTTAATTGGATATGACGACTGTGGAATTGGGTGTGGTGGTTCTTAAACTATTTTTTGTTTAGAAATATTTCGGCTATGGATGGTGTTAGATCGAAAAGTCCCTCGTAATTTGATAACTACAAAATAAGATTTACATGCATACACGCCTTTTTCCCAGAAGGGGCAGACAGAAGTGCTACAGGACATCAACGTTACGACTTCTATATTCCGTCCCACGATGTGATAGGGGCCAGCCTATCGGCATAACGGGCACAAATTCCTGACTCCGGGCTGATAATGAATTGAAAAATCCAATATCAAATTGTCCAACTCGGGATATATCAATTTGCCCGACCCGGAACCGAAGCAAGACTTTGTTGAAATATAACTATTTTTTACAAATATCATCGCGGATTTAGTTCAATTTTACATTTTTTAAGACTCGTAATTTGTTTATGATTATTTTCTAGCGTATTTTTTAATATCTCTTAGTATTTCATCGGCATTTGCTAAGAAAGTGGACAAATTTATTCACGTGTTGATTAAAAAATAAACGCACAACACATGACTTATATCTTAATGTCGGATAAAGACTGCTTTTGAGACAATTCTATAGATATATTTATTACTAGATTCTGCCCACAAACTTCGTCTGCGTGATTAAGAATCTGAAATTTCCCATCACGTCCCATTATATACCGCTCTATTCCGTATCATTCTCACTCAAGGCATGTAATCCTATCCCTTTAAGTGTAAAAAAGTAACAAATATACCGGAATTCCTTCCTCATCCCACGGAAACTATACATTTTTCGGGATAAAAAGTACCCTAAGTATTAATCCAGGGTGTCAGCTACCTCCATACCAAATTTCATCTAAATCTGTTAAGTTGTTTCTGAGTTCATCGCGTACAACCGCACAAAGAGACAAAAAATCTCAAAATCATTGTTTTGAATTCTATTACGTTAATACAGTCCCCCACATATAATTTTCTTATTTATCTTTCATATACAGACATCGATCGGTTACAAATATATTATATGTATAGATTTGCGTCCACCTTGCTCCAGTGTAGTTGAAGCAATACAAATTCATGCAACCAAGACTTTTTCCTTAACATATTTCTCTTCGAAATGTTGTTACAAAGACATAACAAATACATTATACAATGCACATCCTTTGTTAAATTATTCTTCATACATCATCCAGGAAATTCAATTACATTAAAATACCGCAGACTATCGGAGGTATTCAATATTGTGACTTGAATTTTATATGGAAAATGCAATTTCTTTTATTAAATTCTTTTCACGGTATTTTTATAAGGAATATGAAGATTCCTGACGTGGATAGAAGGACGCTTTGGCGAAGGGCAGATGGTGGAATAAACGTCATAGAGCTGACGTAGCCAATTGATAGGGGATGATAATGGGTCGCAAGGTCATCAGCGCGAGAAGCCACGCCTTAAACACATCTTCTGTGACGAGTATGAAGACAAAACGATTTTAGAAATCCCTAGTAGAGTTCTATATTCGGTTATGAACTTCTTGTAGCTAAAGATTATGACAAATATGCGTTTCATATATATATTTCATATATATATCGTTTCGGGACGTCGCTGGATGCAGGCTGCCTCCAACAGGTCACTGTGGAAATCATTGGGAGAGGCCTATGTTCAGCAGTGGACTTCCTTTGGCTGATGGATGGATGGATGGATGATGGATGCGTTTCATAGGATGTTTCAGACATATCACAGTGAAAATCTTTCAGGCAATACAGTATGCAGGACTTTTTAAAGCCAGATATAAAAAAGAACAATATAGATGATATTCGAATATAATGCCACTTATTTCCCGTCACACAAATGTGCTCGTAGTAATTTATTACTTGTTTGAATGGTATATGTATGATTTCCTCGGTGGCGTAGTTGTACTACGGTATGATTACAAAGCTCGGGTTCGAATCCCGGGTCGGACAAAGTGACATTGGATTTTTCTATTCATTATCAGCCCGGAGTCAGGAATTTGTACCCGATATGGCGATAGGCTCGCCACCTGTCACACCGTGGGACGGCACATACAAGGCGAAATGTCCTGGTTGCACCTCTGCCTACCCCTTCTGAGATAAAAGCGTGATGTTTATGTATGTATATATGTATTGAATAGTATAGGAAAACATAAGCAGAATTTTATATCAGTTTTTAACGAGAAAAAGTGAAAGGCACGTACTCACACTAAGCCAGCGTTGCGTGGCATTAAACAAATATTTTACTTTAAAATAGTCGCCTGAAATTTGGTAAAAAATCCTAATAATATAAATTATAATGAGCTACTCGTATTCACGTACGATACATAGAAAATTAGTTTATTCATAAGACACCTAAAATAAATCCTAATAAAATACATTATTTAAAATTAGATCAAATCAAATTGTACCGCTCACGTTGCGTTCAATTTCAATATGAAATTTTAAACGGTCTTAAAATAATACAATGTGCAACAAATTACCATATGATATCCAATTTAGATAACAATACAGCTGATTTTTATTCGAAGCATACTCACAAACAATTTATCTCCCCTCTCTTTTTCTCCCTCTACCCCCATCTGTTTTTAAGCTTAACAATGCGTCTGTAATCTGTAAACTCTAGGCTTCTATTATTAAATCTAACCATACTGGCATACTGGACTATATGGCCTAACCCCGCTCAATCGTACTCTCGATTGTAGAGGAGACCCCTGCCCTGCAGGGGCCGTATATGGGCTGATACAGATACTGGCATACATACAGGGTGGTGACACAATGACGTTCATTGAAATCATACTCTATGCATACACAGCCTCGCAACATGTACACAAAAAAAAAAAAAAAATTATATTCAATAGCTTAGCCTAATTAGCCAATGAATTTTATATACGATATACCTATAATTTTCTCATTTAGATTGTATGAAATGAAAATATTATTTTTTAAATTCAATTTTACTTTTTTGACCCGTAACGGTATTGTATATTAATAACATCAAGTCTCCAACAGTTTGTAAAGCTAAAAACATATTGTAAATTTCAATAGATAACCATTATCGTTTAGAACTATGCAAAGCTTAACTGCAGCTCGTTTGAAATACATTGAACTGGACATTAAACGTCCCGCGAGCCTACACGAATAAAATTACAATTTATGCGGCAATGTAACGTGCTTTGTATGCATACGGGCGTCGGTAATCGATTGCACCTGTTACCCAGATCATTGGATTTTTGAAATACGTTTTTGCTGTACCAATATATGAGAGGATTTAGACATTTTCCTTTGCAAATATTTTAATCTAGTAAATAATATGATGATACACAGAGTATTTTAAAGAATAGCGCCTGTTTTAGCTCGTACGTGCGAAACCATCAACATTTTCTTCATTGAAAGCTATTATCGAAAGTATTTCCTTCAAAGAATTCCACAATAAATGTAGTTATTAAGAGATTAATACTTTATATTTACGCGAATGCTACACATTTAAATATAACTAAAACACATTTCTTTCGAATTGTATATCTGTTTTATTTTAATGAGAATTGAATACGTCGGATGCTACATAATACATTGAAATATATAACCTTCGATGTTCTAGATTATTATTATAGACAGTTGTTATCTCATAGCCTTAGAAACACTCAAATACTATTCAAGTTCGCTTTAACTACTACTAAGTCCAAATGAGAATATTATTTTAATAATTCCAACCAACAACTAAATCATATCTCTCGCTGTTAATAAATTATTCAGTTCAATATAATTATGCAAAATCACATCCATACCACTAATTCCACACTAAAATATTTTCAAAGAAATTTTTATTTTATTATTAAAACTTTGCCTTCATTGAAAGCCAAACGAATTATATTTTTATCTGAAATGGTATTGGCAATGACAATTTGCATGTGAATAGACCTCATGTTGAATTCGAACGGCAAACATTCAATGAAATACCTATCCCACCAATATTATTTAAAGATTAAGTTTTGCTTTCACTACATTACTTCGCAGGTCTTTCATTAAATTGTACAGCTAGGGCAAAGTAGTTTAAGCTAGTTCCAATAGATGTCGTTAAATTTAATTTTGTAGCTGTGTTGGGTTTTTTCCTTTTTTGACCATTCTAATATCAAATAGTCTTTTCCATACGGGAATTTACCAAATAGTACTGGCTGTGGTCTACTTAGAAACATAATTATTATGTTAATTAGAACTAAACATACACGGAGAAGAACCGCCACTTTTATGTCTCTTGTATAACAATACAATATCTATACTCAACAACACATATGATTCTCACAACACATTTAGATAGTAGATACCCATTCTTGTATCATGAGTGCCTGAAACTAATAGCAACTTTATCTCACAACACCCAGACAACCATTGTGCTGTATCAGCCTCTATTAATTCCACTGCAGGGTAGGTGTTTCCTCTACAATCGAGAGTACGATTGAGAGAAGATTGGCCATATAATCTACCACGCTAGCCTAGTGCGGGTTGGCGGACTTTCCATACCTAAGAAATTCTTACAAATAGCTATGCTATGCAGGTTTCCTCGCGATGTTTGTTTCACCGTTATAGACACCCACAATTGTCTACAATATTAAACAAATTATTTAAATTTATTCAAACATAAGCGTTAAATTATTATATTAGATTACTCTCGTAAGCTTCCCTGTAATATCAATTAAGTGTAACTTTCATAGTATTCTGCGCGCACAAATTTTCCATTAACCCCGACAAAGTTACAAAATGGCTTCAGTTGTATAACTCGATTTAATAACATCCCTCTTCCAATTCACGGTCAGGAACCATATAAGTAGTTAAAAGAGTTTCAATTTTTTTAATTTTTCCTTACTTTTAAATCACTTCATCAATATTGATTTGGTGAAAAAATGCTTCATGATTCAAATGTATCGCGTTTCGCCATCAACTGGTGAATATTCGGCTACGGTTAGACCAGATTGGCATATTTGTTTTTTTTTATATTGCATAGGTCCGGCAAACAAGCAAACAGGTCACCTGATGGTAAGTGATCACTGCCGCCCATGGGTATCCACAATGCTGGATCATGGATGCGTTGCCGGCCTAATTGGGAGGGGAACGGAAAGAAACAAGGATGGGAAGAGGAAAGGGGTATTGATCATCCGGCAATCTCACTCACCGAACGAAACGCGACAGCTGAGCTGTCGATTTCCTGTGAGACAATGGTACCGCCCCGGATGAGCCTGCCCATTCATGCTGAGTGTTGTGTTGTTCGCAATTGTGTTGCAAAATGGTGTGCTTATCCTCTATTTTCATAGTATTTGACTAAGCATATACACGTTGAGGTTAAATTGACTTTGTCGTGCAAATAAAACAACTTTTGCTGCTTATACCGTTACGTTTAAAACCGTGTTAAGACTTGTCATTTCTGCCTCATCAAAAAAACTTCACAAATCCAGCGCTCAACGCGTTCGCTAACGATATTTTGTTAATATCCAATCCATCAATGTCAAAGTAGAATAAAACAAAAGCGCCACTTGGTTCTCTTAAGGTAAGCACCCACTAGGTAGGATTGAGTGATTGAAGATTGATTGCCAGAGACCCAAGGGGACTGAACCCCTAAATTCCTGGTAAATCGCGAAGGTTTTCCTTACGCTTCCTACTTTCTGCTCCTGTAATATGTCATTACGTATAATGACAGCTTTTGTAGCGCAGCCAGACGCCGGCTAAGAAACGAGAGGCTGCGAGTTTGATACCCGCATCGACACAAATGTTTGAGAGATCTACGATTGGCGTCTGGTACAGTTACGCGCCCAAGGCAGTTGTTTGCTCGATTACTTGTTTGGAAATAAAACAGCTGCCGAAGGTGTGGCGTTGGAACATAAGATTCTTAATATTATTTGTCAAGTTACATGTAGTTTTAGTTTCATTATGGCTCGCTGTAAGTTCAAGGACAAGATTTTGAGGAAACCTGTATATCTAAATTACACATAACCATATTTTTAGGCCTGATATAATTTATTATTTTCACAAGACTTATATCTTACATGGGATAAAGATTACTAATGTAACTAGGGTGATATTATAAATTTAAATTCTTGAATGAATTTCGAAATCGAAGTGCCTAGTGGACGTGTACCCTAAGATAAAAGATTGTAATTAGCACAAAATTAATTTTGTTTCATTGTCAGTTCTTTGTCTTATATTGTAAACATCACGGTGATATTTAATTGGTATTGGAGAACCATTCACCTGTTCTCTGGGAGAACTCAAGAACCGTTTTATCACTAGGTGGGATAAATAACAGATTTCCGAGAAAACGCAATATGGCGCAAATATTTACAATGTTATTGAGGATCGCTTGTATAGTAAGAGATAAAATGTTTTTGCTTTTCACGACCCAAGCCTGAAAGTATGGTATACGCTACTCAATATCATGCTACTGTTCTAAAAAGCCCGCAAAATTGAATAAATAAATAAAGGAGGTATGTTTCTTGTTATATATGTAAAACCTATTATGAATATAAGTATAAGTGAAATGGAGTAATTAAACACCAGGAAAGTCGCGCCGAACCACTTTATTATGTTGCAAAATAGTGCTTAGGTACATAACAATTCAATCGACCCTTAATGGAGTCTTAGTACACAATGACTCACAGCGTAAACAGAGAACCATGTCTCACAGTAGGAGAGCCTTATTACGCACAAAGAGTTCAACAAAACTATTAACTTAAAAGCTACCGTAAATATTCCTCATAAAACGCTTCTTATTGAAAAAAAATGCAAATATTTTATACATATTAATGTTTATTCGGGAGACTAACTTTTATTTATATCAAAAATGTCTTAAATCCTAAAAGCCATTGTCGCTAAGACGGCGAAAACATTCTTTTAAAAGTTTCATATTTCCATATTTTGTTTGAATAATTTATATTAATGTTCAACGTTGACCTTTGTACTAAAAGGTGAACAAGGACACATTAAGTATTTAAGAAATGAGAAACATTACGGTTCAGTGACCGATTAAAATGCTTGGGAAAGCTTTATTGACGATTCGAATCTTTAGGCCTCTTGTACACACACGGGTTTTCAAAGTGAAAATGTAAGGTTTATCCGCCCTCTGTAGGCACGGTTGTCAGTGTTGTATGAATTATTATGAGAGCTTGTCCACACACACGGCTCCGCCATTTTAGCCGTATATGTCAAATTCTCATAGTGATCCATACAAGACTGACAACCATGCGTACACACGGCGAAATAACCGAAGATTTTCACGTCGAAAAACCGTGTGTGTACAAGAGGCCTTAATGTTTCAAGATTATTTCTATACGAGCATGAAAAACTTACTAAAGTGTACCTGGTAGATAAGTATCTGTACCAGCTTTCTATTATTGTTTAAATCGAAAGGTTACATTATGCATAATCATAATCGGAAAGAAATTTTAAAATCCATTTAGTACGAAGTTACAAATATATAAAAGATTGTGGTAAGAGTAATAGAAAAAGATGCAACATGTACGACGTGACGTCATCCTCCATAAGGTGCATGCGTTCGAAAGAGAAAGCGAGTGTCCCCGCCGCACTATTAAAATTATTAATATCTCAGTCATTTTACAACCAATTTTGATGCTGGTTTCAAATTCATGTTTTCCATAAGCGATATTCTTTAGGAACCATTAAATACTGCTCAAAATCAAACCTTGGACACATCCTTAATATACCGAAAAATTCATCGGCTTCACCCCTAAACGACGCAAAATTACAGAAAGAAGGGTACTAAATAGATCCCTAATTAATCTACCCTTTTTACAAATTATATAATGGACGCAGTTTAAAGGCTGCCCGCAGCCTTGTTTGCTCCTTACATCCAGGTCGATTTGGGTCAAGGTCCTTCCCCCGCTCAAGTCGGTATTTATTTAAAGACAGGCTTTAAAAATAGCAACTGATTATCCCTTGTGAATTAAATGAGGAATAGGAGGGACATTCGAGATGTAGGTCGCGTCTTGATTCTACGCAACTGGGGTGCCCGTAGTAGTTATCGATTAAGTTGCTTGAGGAAAATATGTTGAAGAAACTAGCGTGACTGATTTTTTTTTATCAACCCATATACGTCCCACTGCTGGGCACGGGCCTACTCTACAATCGAGAGAATCGATTGAGAGTGGTTAGGCCATATAGTCCACCACGCGGGCCTAGTGCGGGTTGGCGGACTTACATACCGTAGAAATTCTTTAAAATCGCTACGGTATGCAGGTTTCCTCACGATGGTTTCCTTCACCGTTAAAGTGCGTGGTGATTGACTATCACTACATAACTCCGAAAAGTCAGAGGTGTGCCCTGTGACTGAAATTGATGTACAGGAATTTCAAAGATAGATAGGATTGATCTACCTACTATTACTAGTGTTAGCCTTTTGTCGCCTACTGCTGGACGTAGGTCTTCCCAACTGTCTACCTAATCGGTGTCAAAGGGGTTATGTTTAACTGGTGATTGGTAATGCTTGGTAATCAACTCGTTATACAAAATAGAATGATTTAGACCAAATAGCACATGGTCTTTAATAAATTCTGTGTGTATAATACATTAATGCTGCCACTACAATTTGAATGTTAGACTCATCGCAATATCAACGTGCAATATCCAAATCCAATCAGTCTAAAATAAGCCCATTACAATGACGAAATCAGTTTAAATTCAGAACAAATTTTCAAACATGGAATGGAATTCGAAATCCGATGAGCAATATGCAGGCCTATTTCTGCACCGTCTAAAAATAGTCAATGAAGTTGGAAATCTATTTGTGCTGAACGTATGGGGCGCGTGCGCGGAACTCGCCGTTTCCGCCTGATCTTGAACCCGGAAGTAGGTCATGATCGTGTCCCGCGCAGCCTGTGACCTTGCCTCCCGGCCTCAACCCGCTCTTTATCGCTCGTATCTGTTATTCAAGAGCAACTTTTATTGAACCGGAATGTACGTACATTTGTTTATTAAATATGTATGTTAGTGCGGTAATATTGTTTGATGTACACAAGGTGATTTTTTATCGGTTTTCCCGACATAACAAAGCATTCAATGGTATATTCAATATTGAAAGATATCTTTTGCCGACACATTCATGTCAGCCTGGTAGAAACGAAACAATATCACTTGTATTATGATAAGCAATCCAATACACATATAGTACAGACTGGCAAGAGGTTAATAAGCTAGGATGCACCGTTCCTTCGCGATTGGTTGACATTACCTAATGTCATGGAAATAAGGAACTCGTGACTCAATAAACTGTTGCACAGCGTTAAGTTTTACAAGCAAAAAGGTACTCTAAAAATAAACGAATAAATGCCCAAATCATTTTTTGTAGAAAAATTTATATGTTTCTCATTCACACAAAAATATATCCAAATCATAATATAACATAATAAAATGTTATACACGTCAAATACACATTGTTATGCCTTCGTAAATTGATGTGTCACAACTCACAATTTCACCGAAGGCTTTTAGAAAAGCGTGACGTATCCATTACAATTGTTTTCATTGACCTTTTAAAAGCAATTTACATCTATTGTTTTTCACAAATATTCATTGAACACTTAAAACAACTAATTGTTATTTAAAACTATTATGAAACAATTTGCAAAACAAACAATTCAAAAGTTTTGTGAAAAGCCTCAGTGTTGTAATAGGCTGAATAGAATGTTGTCTAGTTTTGTTTGGTATTGTAAAGTGTTTACGCAATATCATGAATTGTGGACAATGGTTTGCTGAATACACTATTGATTTTTGTTAAGTATGAACATTGTATTGGTTGATTATTTAATTAATCAATTAGTATAATGGTTTCTTAGATTTACGCGAATTTTACACATTTAAATAAAACAAATTCTTACGAATTTTATCGTTAAATTGATTTATTTTAAATTAAAAATGTATAAATTAAATCAAATTCGCGATAAAATCCGCAAGAATTCGTTTTATTTTAATCAATTCGTATTTTAATACAGATTAATTTTTCAGGGTCCGAACAAAGTATTTTAGTGAACTGAACAGATTAACACATCGTGGACAGTATTCAATTTTGCACGTAATAAGTCATTTATTTCCATTTCATAAAATCCTATGTTTAAATTGTACTCAACATTTTCTACAAGCTCGGGCGCCGGTCATATTTATACAATGACGTCATTGGGATACGAGACATCAATGTTGCATAAAAATAACTACATCTCTTAAATGTCTTAGACAACACGCTGTCGTCTTGGTTGCTGTTAAATGTCAACGGCTTCAAAAATACACTAAACTAGCCCTTGGTTTAACAAGACCCATTCATCCATCAGCTCATATAGAGTCCTCCTGGTGCACTAGACTTTTTAAACTTTTATTTATATCTTAACTTTTCTGCTTAATAGGAGAGTATGTACACAACATTTTAACATAAATAGCCCAATTTATTTTTTAATGCATCAATATTACCTTGCACATAAATATTTTGCACTCAACCCACAAGATGGCGCTACTGTGCTCTTCTGAATCAATATAAATGAGGCTTGTCCGGGCTTCGGTTACTTTTACGATGTTCTGACCTTGAGTCATGCCGAGACAGGAAAGGTAAGAACCTTGAAGTGTTATTACGCTAGGCGGGGACCGAAACATGGACTTGAGGGGTAGGTACGAGTACTTTGTTTATTACTTGTTGCTTCAATGGGGTGTTTATGGAATCATACTGTTTTGTAAAAGTAGACTTAAAACAAGTAAGTAAGTAGACTTTGTCGCTGGATGCAGGTCAGTATCAACAGGTCAATGTGGAGATGTTTGTGGGATGCCTATGTCAGTAGTGGACTTCCTGTGGCTGAAGGGAGAGAGAGAGTTAAAAGATACTTTTTCATTACCGTACCGTGCTGATAGGCCGTAAAGACTACAGATCAAAGAGGTAATCTCTTATTTTTATTGTTGACATCGCCTCCGTAGCACCGACTTTGAAACTAGAAATGGCGACTTCGATATACTTACCGAGATAAATGGCAAATGTTTATGTGATCCGCAACCGTTTGTTACGGATATGAGTGTTGTAACATCCACACTAGAGTAGCATCCTAATGTGTTGTCAGGTCTATCTGTAACTTGATGTAGCATTTGTCAGGGACTTGGCTTGGCCGCATTATCCTCAGCGTGCTAGGCTGAAAGGCCACTGACACTAACATAACCCTTTCGGCCTCCGGGGTACCGAAAGGGGAACTTGACAGCTTTCTTCTTGACACAAAAAATAAACAGAACGAATTCATACGGATTTTATCGCGAATTTAATTTTTACATTTTTTTTTCTTCCCGACGTTTCGATCATACAACTTTCGTGGTTACGGGGCGGACTCCGGTATTAGTAATAGAAACGTGGGGAAGTTAAAAAAATTAAATCGAATTCGCGATAAAATCCATAAGAATTACTATTATTTCAATGTGTAACTTTCACGTAAATCAAAGTAACCATTCCAAAAGACAAGGACTATCTGTGACTATTGAGTTTGTTTATTGTTACTTATTTTTACAGTTAATTGACAACAGCTTAAAATACAAAAGAAAAAATTATCTCGCACCATATTAATATGAATTAACTTTGCTCTGGCGTTTCGTGTACCGAAATTGCCGGCAAAAGTCGTTATATTGTGAAATTACTTTTACGCACATATTTTTTACATATTCGGGACGAGCAGGCCTACTTCCTTCAAGGCTGTAAAAGCCATAAAATACATCATATTATCATATTAACATAACAACCGTGAATGTACTTCACAAAATATTGTATAATTCAAACAGAATTCACGGTTTTGTATTTTTAGGCAGTAAAATAACCAATGATTAATTTTTGCTCGAAGAAGATTTTCTTAAACATTATTGATATGCAAATCAAAAATCCTTAATGGTAAATTAATTTATGCTTACGACGATCGCGGGTTCAAATCCTAGGGTATGCTTGTTTTAGGAGTCATGTGTGTATTGAATTGCTAATTTCCATGCCCTTTTATACTTTTATTTGGTATGCATACCATTAAAATCTCTGCGAAAAATAATATGACATGTAAAATACGCCAAGTTGCCCCACCACAACAAGCCAGTGTTATGAGGCATGGCCCGTAATGTACTCTACTGTATTGGCCCATATGCGTCCCACAGCAGGGCACGAGCCTTCTCTTCAATCGCTAATATTCTTTTTCTGACTGCCTCAGTGGCGTAGTGGTACTACGATATGATTGCAAAGCTTGAGGTCTCGGGTTCGAATCCCAGGTCGGGCAAAGTGATATTGGATTTTTTCTATTCATTATCAGCCCGGAGTCAGGAATTTGTGCCCGATATGGCGATGGGCTCGTCCCCTATCACATCGTGGGACGGAATATACAAGGCGAAACGTGGGTGTTCTGGTAGCACCTCTGCCTACCCCTTCTGGGAAAAAGGCGTGTGTTTATGCTAATATTCTTGAGGCGGGTTAGGCCATGTAGTCCAAGCCTATTGTCTAAGCCCTCTCGATTGTAGAGACGACTTGAAGTCAGCAGAGGGCGTACATAGAATAACATTTTATTACTATTCAAAGGTACGAAAAAAACAGTGCTTACTCAAGGATAATATTCCCACAAGAATCAGTAAACTTCATTACTGTAAGCCATTCTATTGATATTTTTATTCCCAAGCTAGCAGCGTACGATCTAACCGAATATTTCCATGCCTCTGTGGAATTTTTATCATATTACGGGCCGGATTTTAGGGAATTTCGTTTGCCTCCTGCGAGTTCATTACAGGAAAGATTTGATGTTATTTAGAAGTGATCAGTTAAATTCAGTAATCGTAAAATGTGCTATCGTTAATATAACAACCGTTTAATAACCGTGTTATGAAAATATGATGTCAACTTAATATCAGCTTAAATAGGGTATATTTCAACTATCAATGTCAATGTAATGAAAACCTTAATGTAAGTATAAATAGGGTATATATTAAAAAAGCGGACGTCAGTGGTTAGGCCATATAGTCCAACTTCAAATAGTCCAACTATAATCTAGTTTCAAATAAAACAATATTTAAATAAGAGTTGTGCACGTTAGTACACTGATTGTGAAATATTCACGTTCCGCTTGCACGTAGAGCGTAAGCGATATGCTATCGGAATTAAACATTAGTATGCTAATATTAGCGTGCAGCTGAAGTCTATGCACGCGGTTTAATGTGAACTAAATAAAACGTTTTTATAGTACTGTTTTATAAATTAACATACATACATAAACTCACGCCTGTTCCCAAGAGGGGTAGGCAGATTTGTAACCAGGACACCCACGTTTTGCCATGTATTTCCCGTCCCATGGTGTGATAGGGAGCGAGCCTATCGCCATATCGGGCACAATTTCCTGATTCCGGGCTGATAATTAATAGAAAAATCCATTATAAATTTACCCGATCCGGGATTCGAACCCGATACCTCAGCTTTGCAATCATACCGTAGTACAACTGCACCACCGAGGCAGTCACTGTTACATATTTAGGTATAAATTCATTTATATGATTATAATTGATTATAGATTATCGATTAAATAATGGGTTCTTGACTTTGTCATTACTATTATACTCGTAATATTTTTCCTAAAGGCTGGTTAAGAATCTACAATAATCCAATTTTTGTAAATTATACTTAAATACACACATGACTCCGAAAAGTCAGAGATATGTCCTGGGATTTTATGTATTGAACCAGCGACCACCGTGAACTTATTGGCAGCCGCGTCTGGTCCGTTTACCAACAAGTGACCACTTGTTTATTGATTGCTGTCAATTACCACGCAATATAACGGTGAAGGAAAACATCTTGAGGAAATTACATAATTAAAAAAACGTATTTCTGTGCATAAAAATACATCCAATCACCCTTTCATTAAATTGACTTTACTAAAGTTTTCGCAGAGGATTCAATAGGTAACAAAAATTTAAATCTAAAATATTATAACGTTATTATAAATAGTGACGTCATTTATCGCGAATCTTTAGGCCCGCTGAATAAGTCGCGGGCAAGCGTTTATACGCTCCAATATTCATGCGCTGTCTGCCTTAATGTGTCTCCCTCATGCCTCAACAATTCCACTTCGTAATCTAATTTACAAGTAATGTATTTTTTCAGAAACGTACAAGATATTACGTAATTAACTAAACTTATTATAATGTTGACTTACTTTGTAATCTCTTTAATTTAGGAGTCTGAATAATAATTTTTCAGCGTAAACGCAAATTTTCATAATTCTTACTTCACAAGCAGCGCCGTCCTTGGGTAGTTAATAATATAGGCAAAATTCCAGACAATCTTTTATAACCTACGCAAACCTGGCTGGTGGAATTTTTAATATCCTACCATAGCGCTCACTTACGGTACTTAAATAGGGCACTCCAACTGACCTTTGCTTTTTTTTCTGACCCGACATTCTACACTTCTAGACCTGTCTGTTTATGATGGCCTCCATGGCGCAGTTGGTTAGACACCGGCTGTGAAACGGGAAGCCGCGGCTTCGACCCCCGCATCGAAACAAATGTTTGTGTAAACCACAAGTATTTGTTTCGAGCCTGGGTGTTTGTGAGACCGAAAAGTCTCTCGTAGCTTCTGATACCCACGACACAAAACTCGTTCTTAGTGTGGGGTCAGGACTATGTATGTGACTGTTGGATGTATTTATTTATTTATTATTTATATGTACCAGTCGTGTGGAATTTTATTAAATAAAATCGTTACGTCTTAGTCATACCAATAAGGATGCCAAAAACGAGTCATGCTAACAAAGAAAGCGGAGCCTGGCGCTGGCAAGGATAACGCTAATAAAAAGGATACAGTTACGTTGTCGTATAAACTTTAACGGTGAAGGAAAACATCAGAAAACATTTAGATCTTAACAAAATCTTCTGTGAAATCTGCCAACCCGTACTAAGCTTACGTGGTGGACTATTGTCTCAAAAAACTCAGACCCGAACCAAATACCTGTGAGTCATACAAATATTCGTCTCAGTGTGGAGTTCGAACCCGCGGTCTTGATTCACAGCCAGCATCCAACTGCGCCAAGCGCTGTCAGTACTCAAAATTATACTCAAATGTGTATTTTTTTTTAAAAAGTATGAAAAGGCTTTTAACCGGTTATTTGTACACACAACTTTGCGTAGGTTGTGGCCTACATAGAGCCGGGCTACCCCGAACCACGGCAGCCACGCCTCCGCGTTCCTTGAAAATGAGACAGACAAATTAATTTTACGCGAATGTTACCGGAGCGACGGTCTAGTCTGTATTTGTTACGCGTTTCAAGGTGATTGTTGTGTATGATTATACGCTAGGTTTGTTTGGTTAATTAATTTAATTATTTATTTAGAATTTCAAGGGTATTTTTTTATGGTATAGGTCCGGCAAACGAGCAAACAGTTGACCTGATGGTAAGTGATCACTGCCGCCCATGAACATCCACAACGCTGGATCATAGATGTGTTGCCGGGAGGAGAGTGAGACGGAATGTCACTCTCCATATGATGAATCTCACTCCCCGAACGAAACGTGACATGTGAGGTGTCGCTTCACGTCGATTTCCTGTAAGACAGTGGTGTCTGTTTGAAGTGACGGAAGTATATTGTGTTTCGAGTTCAGCCTATGTATCAGGTGTCGAAAGGTGAGATACAACAATATCTTAGCAATAGGTACTCTTGACGTCTACTTCACCGGTTAATTAGGCACTCTCATGCCGGTATGAAGCCCCATTTACACGGAGAGAGTTTCTCGTCTCGAAGATACGATTATCGTGAGGATATAAAAAAGTTGCATCGTGTAAACATTTGTCAGAACACGATAATCTAATGCGGATATGTCATGAGATAATCGCATACGATTCTCGCCGCAAGAAACTCTCTCCGTGTAAATGGCGTTTAAAAGTATATTATAGACATAGACGAAGATATATATACCTACTTTAAAAATACACATTCATACATACATAAACACACGCCTTTTTCCCAGAAGGGGTAGGCAGAGGTGTTAACAGAACACCCACGTTTCGCCTTATATATTCCGTCCCACGATGTGATAGGGGGCGAGCCTATCGCCATATCGGGCACAAATTCTTGACTCCGGGCTGATAATGAATAGAAAAATCCAATATCACTTTGCCCGACACGGGATTCGAACCCGAGACCTCAGCTTTGCAATCATACCGTAGTACCACTACGCCACCGAGGCAGTAAAAAAATAAGGCAGTTTAAAAATACAGCTATATCAATCACCCAGCCTTTGTGATTTTCGCATTACAAGCCAACAAAGGATGCAGTTTCAATTTCGATATAATCCGGCGTCGCGTATCGACCGCGTGTAAACGAGGATTATCATGTGCACGTCCAATTATATAGTCAGAGACGCGAAACCGATTCTGTTTGTAAAAACTTAATTGGTTATGGTATTTGGGGATTGTGGGTGTGGTAATTAAATGTGATTCTTTTGGATTTATCTCGGTTGAGGTGGAATATTAATTTATTGGTTTTCGTTCTTTATTCTCTCTCGTGGCTATGAAAATATGGACTGATTGAAAAAAGGTCTGAAATAAAGTTTTATTTATTTTATTATTGTGGATTTGAGTGAGTTTTAAATGTAATGCGAAGCTATTTTTGTCGCCTAGCTGGACTGTGGCTTTTGAATCCACACGAATATATATTTTAAGAAAGTATTCCGGTACTTAAATTCAAGTTTTTAAGCCCCCCCCCCCTGCTCTAGTAGTAACCCTCGTTTAGAGCAATGATGTAAGAAAATCATGAAAGACAGGTTGAAGTGATTTGAAGTGATTTATGTTGCTCTCACAAATCTGCGCATGCTAAAGAAAGCACGTCGTCTAACATATTCTGCTCTCAACTAAACAAGAATAAAAATGCGGAGCAAGTAATTACAAACATACATAAACATCACGCCTTTAGCCTGGAAGGGGTAAGCAGAGGTGCAACTTGAACACCCACGTTTCGCCTCCTGTGTTCCGTCTCACGATGAGGTAGGGGACAAGCCTATCGCCACATCCCTGTCTCCGGGCTGATAATAAATAGAAAAATCCGGTATCACTTTGCCCGACCCAGGATTCGAAGCCGAGACTTCACTTTTGTAATCGTACCGTAGTACAACCACCGTAGTAGCGCCACCAAGGCAGTAAATTATAAAAATATTTTACAAAACGTGTAGGTAGATCTATATTACACGTCCATAACATGAGCTCAAAGATTGCCTAAATCTCAAATCTTAAACAGAGTATCTCTCTTATAAATCATCAAATTCTTAGTAAAAACATAATTTATTATAGCTTTACAAGATCATACTCTGACGCGGCGTAATGAGCGAAAAAACACGTCGAGTTACGACCGTCATAATCCGAGCACATCCATCAAACAGAACATTGTTCACAAGAAAGTCACCTGCACGCCCTTGAAACACGGATAACCGGGCCAAGTTTACCCGGGTACACAAAGATCGACCGGGAACCTCAATGGAGCCTCGACCCGGATACAAGAACAAACAAAAAAATTAAAAACATGACCATCGGACCGCATTAAGCGGATAAAGTTTCCTTGAATATTGTTTTGATCGCTGTCGGTTTTAAGTCTTCCCATTTTCTGATTCAACTGATATTTCCTTGAGAAAATTCCATGGAAATAAATCACCCCAGAAAGTATACAGCTAAAAATTAAAGTTTTTGTCTGACTGCCCAGGTGGCGTAGTTGTACTACGGTATGATTACACATCTGAGGTTTCGAGTTCGAATCCCGGGTCGGGTAAAATGATATTGGATTTTTCTATTCATTATCAGCCCGGAATGTGACGATAGGCTTGCCCTCTATCAGATCGCGGGACGAAACACACAAAGCGAAACGTGGGTGTTCTGGTAGCACCTCTGCCTACCCCTTCTGGGAAAAATGCATGAGTTTTTGTATGTAAAACTTTACCAAAAAATATTATAAAATTATTTAAGGAGTAAAATACCCAAATGTAAAAACCCACCAAAGTTATATTTAACAAATAAATATCCAATTAGAAATTAAAACAATTAGTGTAACAATCTAACTTCCTTTTGATTATGATAAGAAGATGCCACCTTAATGGCTTAAGTTAGAATGGAAACCGTTCCTTAACTTTCTCATTGTTCTCTAAGTTTTGTTTGGACGTGATGATAACTTAGATAAGTATAAGTATCTGAAACAGCTATTAAAATTGCAAATAACTTTTATAAAATAATACAACCAGTATATGGCTTCGACCCTATACCAAAATGTTATGTGGCGAGATCAGAATCTAAGATTGATTTTTACCAGCTCACAGTGCCAAGAAACTAAATTTATATCTATTGATCTAACAAACAAATTATTTCTCGCTTACAATACAATACAATCTTTCTCCAAATAAACACAAGTATGTTTATCTTCTATAGCGAAGAAAGACATCGCGAGGAAACCTGCATACCGCTGATTTGTTAACAAAATTTTATATGGACATTGTAGCCAGCGTAACTACTGGATATAAAGACTTATACTAAGCATTGCTTCGTAATTCATGGTGTTTGGTTTTGCTACTGTCCATGAGAGGTCGTATCGCTTACCACCAGGCGAATAGCATGCTAGTCTCGCCATTCATTGCAATAAATATAAATGGTATGTGAATTCCGCCAAACGGCACCAGGCCAGTGTGATAGACTATGATCTTAGACGGTAGCCACCTCAGTCGTATTCTTGATTGTAGAGGAGTCCCATGCTCACCAGTGTGGAATTATGAGATGTCCTCTGGATGGCGGGACGACTTGCACAAGAGGGCCGGCAGCGACTGGATGCGTAAAGCAGCAGACCGGGCTGTGTGGCGTACCTTGGGAGAGGCCTATGTCCAGCAGTGGACTGCAACGGGCTGATGTTGATGATATATTATTATATAACATTGAAGGCAAAAGATCCCGCGGGCCTACACCATCAAGATGGACTGACCAAATGAAAACCTCTTCGTTCGCAAAGTTCTACACATCTGTCGGAGACGCGCTGGACAGAAACCGGTGAAGGGAGATCATCCGTTCCAGATGCAACCCTGATGCCGTCCACGATCCTCAGACATAATGGACCGATCAGAGAGAGAGCGAGACAGAGAGATAATATATTATAGTCTATATAACACTATATATATATTTTTAAATATACTAAATAAACTAAATATATCTTTATCTAAACAGCAATAAAGATGGAATGAGTAGCTGTGCAATCGTTAAGGGAACGCCGAGAGATTTACCGACGCCATTGTCTGGCAATTAAGCTATCACGCGGCGACAATGGACCAGTCGACATAAAACACTGAACCAGAACGGATAATGGGGCAATAATCACACTATTTGTTTATTTAGAGTTGATTGACATATTAATATGAAAATACGGCTAAAATAAAATGATTTTATCAAAATTTTTATTAAAATACAACCAAAATAGAGAACCATCCGGTTAAACTTACGATTTATTTATGCAATATATTTACTTAATTTATTCAATTAGATTTTATTGATCACACAATCGATTTATAAATAGAGCATAGAAAACCAGTATTGCCTCAATAATTTAGTTCAAACAAATATACGAATTCCACCATAGACATAACTGAACGCGAGGTTATTAACCTTGACACTCCTCCCCCTTAAAAACCGAAAACAAGTTAAGCATTTTATATATTAGAGTCCAATATAAAAGCTACATTGTTATACTTTTAAGCAACACTGTTGTTAGTAGGTAATTTGTGTTCAATTATCAAAATAAATATTATTACAGTCTAATATCGATAAAAATAGTCGATGAATACTTATAATATACTCGTATTATGTTCCACAATACGAAAAAGGCTTCCGAATTATTCTTTCTGCTACTAAAAAAGCAGCGAAAAGCAGGTGATGTCTATGATCCTGGTGATGTCTATGATCCTGGTGATGTCTATGATCATATATATGATGTTTTTTTTTCTTTTCGATGTGATATCTGATTTTGTATTTTATTTTTAAGTATTTTTATTTAGCCCAATGAGGATGGCATAAATATTTATATTTAAAACTCTTTTTTTAAATATAGAGAAAAAAAAAATATTTTTATTGAAATGTGTCAAATAATTTTCTTTCTTTCTTATATCTATTAAACCTACTAAACAATTTGAAAGTAATCCGGTTCACTCGTAACTACTGTAGTTCAATGTCGTCATATCTCTAGCAATCAATAAAAATTTCTTACTCGCGTGCATAATACAACACAGTTTATTATTCAACATTCCTGTATCTTTATACGTTCATAACATACAACAACGAACCTTGGTAATCCATGCAACAAGCTACAAATGTTGGAATAATGCTCTTAATATGTCTTTATTACCTTCCCATATCTTTATCTATCCTTAGCAACAAGTTTTACGAGCAGACATTACAGGATAACCTCAGTATGCGCCCGGGGCATATTATCCCCGGGGGTGGGTAGCTAAGGGTGGGTTGCCCCATCTGGGGTGTTTTTTCCCCAGCGGGATGTTTAGTCTCTCTGTTTTCTTTCTACGTTAATAACATCATTTATGACTTTCAACTTTTAAATCGCTTTTGTATACGATTTGAAACTATCAAAGACTGATGTTTGTTTTGGATTTGTTAATTAAGTTATTTCCTTCATTTAACTGCATTTATCCTATGATCCGTAGTCTAGCTACATTTTCACTTTAATATCTTCAAAATTTATTCACAAAGAAAGTCTAATATTCATAACTCAATGAAACTAGAATAATAAATTTATTACTTTCTGAAATTAAATTAATTAACTGCTGAATTAAAGATACGATTAATATGGGTGCTTATAGTAATCGTAAAGATTCACAGCTGAAGATCAAGGCAACTCTTTCTAAAAACAAACGGTGATCACACAATCTCATTAACTAAAAAGCCTCAGCCTTTGAACCCAAATGAATTGAATCACACCCGCCATAAACCATTAATTCTCTAATAAGATTTCTCGATAAACCCCGATATTTTAGACATTTAAGAAATCCGTGATCAATATTCAAAACTTTTTTAATCCGACGCTGAGATGCTAATCATATTAAGTCAGTTTTAAGAGTTTAAAAAAAAATGTACTAGCGTTTATAAAGGATAATGAAGGTCAACGATATTGCAGGAGAAAGTGATTTTTATTTGACTGCATGGTAATAAAGGAGTATCACCGCCTTGCCGTAAACCATTTAAAGTTATTGTAAAGGTGTTGTTTTAGTTTTTTTAAAAGGCTTTGAGCAAACAAACAGTAAATTTGAAACCCATGGATGTTTTATATGTCCATCCAAAACATCAGGCCAAATGTAAGGGCCTAGTGAGCAGCAATACCACTAAAATATGGCGTTCACAACACCGTCTGCTCTACGCGTCTAACGGCTTTATTCATTCTTCTTCGCTCAAACTGAATCAAAAGTCGTTCGAAAGGGACAAAACATTGAATAACTAAAAAAGGTTTTAAAAGTGTCTATGAATAAAGCTGAAAGAATGGGCAGTTCATCCTTACTAAATATTCAATAGCGTTATTTTGAAAACGCCTATGTACATACTTTAGTGAAACGATACAAACCAATAGATAGATGATTTATGATTAAACCCTGTATAAGTCCCAAAGGTAAACCTTCATAATATTCTAATAGAAAATGATACAATGCAGAAATACTATGACGTAATTCAGGAATTTAACATCCCCATCCGACCTATTTCTACAAGCAATATTAGCTAGATTGGTTGCTAGATTAAAATCGTCCAGCCTGCAATGGGGTAGTGGTGAATACGATTACCCCTTTGAGAGTAAGCGATGTGTTTCTAATATTAACATGCCTTTAAATATTCAAGCTATGCACATTGTAGTTTGTTTCGTAATGGTTATATTGTTTTGTTTAAACCATTTTTAATCACTTTAATGTTTTGTATTATCCAAAGTTGACTAGATGCCCATATATGAAAGATTGAATTATGTTCTGATGGTAGCTTTAGTCGTTTCTGCATTTATAAAGTGAAATATAGTTTTTGAGTTAATAAAAATGTTTGACCATTACGCAAATGCGTAATTAATTTTGTTTTTTCGCGCGAATATGATCCCTGACGAAACGTTAAAATGTAGTGCGCAATATCTGGCCATTACTGCGATAAATATTTACATACAACCTCCCCCTGTGTACAGTTTTAATGGAGGGTGAAAAATCAATGTATTGTCCACCCCTCATTCCATGCGTGATAAAAATGTGTAAATAAGTCTGCTTTATACACAGACTAGGGAAAAATATCGGTATTTAAACGTAATTGATACAAATGTCTATGATTTTTCAGGACCAATAACGAACAAGCAAAAGATACGTATCGGTTTTCAATTGCTGTTAACAACGATGTATTTTATGCCTCGCCTGTAATTTGTGATGCAGTTTTAACGAAATATTAGTTATATTTTATGACTGGCTGGAACAACATCAGCAATTTAAGCATTACAAGGTTACTACCCCCGAGGCATAGTTGTACTACGGTATGATAACAACGCTGAGTTATTATATCCGAATCTCGGGTTGGGAAAAGTGATATTGGATTTTTCTATTGCAATAGGCTTGCCTCCTATCACATTATAGGACGGAAAATACAAGGCGAAACGTGGGTGTCCTGGTAGCACTGCCTACCCCTTCTGGGAAGAAGGCGTGAGTTTATGTATGTAAGGTATAAACTGCATCTAAAGCGCAGTGGGAAACAAATATGTTGTGAATAGAGAAGCCACGTATACTCCCGCTACAAGATAAATGTGTGAGAGAAAAATATATGTTTCCAGCGTTGACTAAAAATCCATTGTATTTTTATATCTGCTATACAACACTATTTCTTCACTTTGAAGTTCGCAAATTTGACTAGTACTACTACTTGTTTAACTAGTATAATTGTGTGTATTTAATAAACTGTGAAAGACAATGAATCCTTTGAACATTTTATAACGTAATAAAACACTTTATCTATTCGTATTTCTATGTACGTACCGTGAAATAAAGCGAGTGTAGAAACTAAACTTTGAGCGTGGTCTGTCAGAGCTCCAGTAACAAATTGGTTTGGCAATACCGTACAGTTTAATTATTTTCCCAACATAAATTACTATTGTGATGGCTTCCCCGGGGACGGACGTACGAAATGTTTTATATTGTTTTATTATTTCACACTACTATAAGCTGGAATATTTTAATACTTTACAAATTAATTTAGGAAATCTAAATAATTTATATGACTTTATTTCAAACCCTAAAGCACTATTTATTACCCCATAAATTAAAACTTAAACCAAAAAGTGATCATAATGTTTCATATAGTGATACTAGGTTATACTTTTCTCATATACTTCTAAAAGCTTATCCGATAGAGGGACATAAACCACATAATACTTTTTACGAGCTATAACGTTTTTACGACGAGCCTGGGCGACGCGTGTGAGTTCATAATAAATATTTTACACCTATACAAATACAAGATATTTTCGGAAAATAATAACACTTCAAACGGCATCGTTTAAGAAAAAAAACCGTAAAATAAATAAAAATAGACATATTTCGTCATTTTATATATTTTTAAAATTAAATCATTTTAATAACGACGTATTTTGATAGTATTCAATTCTACACAATATTATAAAAAAACATGTAAATATTTAATGTGATTTTGATTAGTCCGCATCGATATTGCACTATAAAAAAATCACCATAGTAAATTTTTTACATAAAATAATTTTAACAATATACCCCAAAATATTGATACAATTTTATTAAACAAGTTATTGAAATTTTAAAAACAAACGACAAACTCCTAACCCCAAATATATTTTTTAAACACATTATATTAACTTCTACCACTGACCTTCAAAATACATTTCACTGTTATTATCGATATTTTGATGAAAAAGTTACGGTAACAATTGATTGCCCCAAAAATATTAAACTAATTTATTATTTAAAACACTTTTTTTCTAAATTCAAAATATTAAAATCCTGGCCACAAACGAACAAATAAAAAAATCGTATTTTTAATTTTAACAAAACCCTAGCCAGAAAAATACACAATTTTATTTTTTTTAATTCCCGTCTCTAAATTTCAAAAAAAGAACACTAACCTTCAGAGCGCGTCTCCCTGGTGTTGTCGACGATCAACAGGTGGGGCAGACGCTCGAGCTCTTGCTCGGCGGGCGCGACAGTACCGGTTCGAGGCACGCCCATCGCGGCCGGTGGTCTGGGCGCGAATGACTGCCCCGGGACCGCCAGGTAATGCAAGGAACTCTATCGACGGACGCGCTGCAATTCCGATGTAACGGTATGGGAGGGAGTGATATTTATTTAGTTATATATGTATTTGGCTGCTTAAAATTGTGAAAAATCGTGAAGGATGGGAAATGGAGCGGAAATTTTTTTTGTTTAATTTTTAAAATTTACGTAGTTAAATTTCGATTTGTTTGGGACTATCGGTGTACTTTTTTACTATTGGGTAATTTTCAATAAACAATTAAAACAATGAAAATAGGGATACAGGAATGTTGTGTTTGTAAAATTAGACACATAAACACGATTTTAAAAGTTTAAAACGTAGACACGTAGCAACAATGCGTTGTTGTAACGTAACAGTCTACAGCGCTACGTTGCTACGCCGTAGTTATTTGAGACGGTTCGTGTACTTAGCAAGAGTCGTAGACATTCGGTTAGCGAACAAATTATATTGTAATTTATTCACTAAAATTTACATGAAGTCTTTTAGGAAACAATTTGTTAAAAGAATGAAAATATTCTTACTTAAAAATATACGATGATTTATGACTACAAAATACGAGTAGCTCTTGGTATATTATTACATAACATAAAATTCTTAAAAATGCACCAAAAATGTAACTGATTTCTTGTAACATTTTAATTCGACATGTCGATCGGCGAAAATAATCGCATCCAGACAGTCGGTACTTTATCTGAACCATTCTGCTGTTACCGTACGGGTGCAGTGTTGAGAGTAGTCAATTTTCGGTAAAAACTGAACATACCATGATTTTCACTTTATTGGAGATGCATTCACAGCCTTTAGATGTAGACGTATTATTTATTGGCCTTGCAAACATTTATTCGACCGGGTATTATACCTGCCCACTTTTTTTATTGAATAGGTTCGGCAAACGAGAAAACTACCCATTTGTCGGTGAGTGATTCTGGCAGCTTATGCACTCCGATATACCCGCATCGTGGTTGCATTACCGGTTTTTCAAAATAACACAGGAAAGGAATGGAAAAATAATTGTTGGAGTAAAGGGGTTTTGGGCCTCAGGCAATGTTTCTCAGTAATAATAATAATAATAAAATTGTTTATTACATCTTTCCTTAACATAGGCTACAAATAATTTTCTTACTTAAATTAGAAGTGCTTTATTTATTGAACTTCCACATCATTTGGATATAGATTTATTCTGCACGAGCACTTCTGTCATTAGACGTCAATAAAGTGAACAGCTTTTCAAATACCTTTTTTTTTATTATACATGATTTTGTATTATCATTTATACATATTTTTTTTAATTGTTGTTATTTTGGTGCAACCGTAATTAATAGCTATATGTGAAGGCTTGTAATTATCTATATTGTTACTTTATTTCATTTAATTATTATGTTATTAATCTGTAAGCTTTCCTTGTATAAATAAATAAATAAATTAGGCTAAGATATGGCAGGAGGTAATGTATCTCACTGAATTAAACATGACTACAAAGCCGCTCCTTCAAGTTGGTTTTCTTTGAGATAGCGGTATCATGGTTGAGCTTATTCCTAGAAACTATGAACTAACTAAGCAATACAAGGTAACTACAGCTTTTATCAAATAAATTTTATTTCAGGTAATATTCTGATGGAATTAGCACAGTTTTGTGAAATTTACATATGGAACAGCTTCCGTTTTATCGGCTTTAACCTTTTGATGCGGAAGGACAAGAGTATATATATAAAAAAATATCTCTCTAATAAGATTTCATAGGAACTCTCCGTTATGCTAGTGCTTTTGTTTCCAAATAATTTCAATTTTATCTGTAGATTGTTATTGATTTATACTCGTAATTCCTATTGTGAGAATTTCGCCCTTGAGTGAAGCCGTCGCAAAACTAACACGTACTATGGATTATCGCCCTTCGAGAACTTTCTTTCTCGAGAACAATCGATATTGTTGGCTAGGTAACATACGCCTTGGTATAACGACCACAAATTGCAGATATTTTCTAATTGAACAATGTTTCTTATGTAAGATATTCATGTCGTAGGTAAGAGAAATGCGTTTTTATTGTTCGCGCATTATGGCGCATTTCAGGTTTTGACTGTCTAACGGTACGATTACGACGCTGAAGTCTCGGGCTCGAATCCCGGGTCTGGCAAAGTGATATTGGATTTTTCTATTCATTATCAGCCCGGAGTCAGGAATTTGTGCCCGATATGGCGATAGGCTCGCCCCCTATTACATCGTGGACGGAATATACAAGGCGAAACGTGGGTGTTCTGATAGCACCTCTGCCTACCCCTTCTGGGAAAAAGGCGAGTGTTTATGTATGTAAGTCTCGGGTTCGAATCCCGGGTCCGGCAAAATGATATTGGATCTTTCTGTTCCTTATATCCTCTATCACATCGTGGGATGGACCACACAAGGCGAAACTTGTCCTAATGGCACATCTGCGAAAGCCTTCTGGGCACTAAGGTGAGAGTTTATGTTCGAATGTTATGAACTTATTTCGTTTATGTTTTATGTTCGTTTAAAATTCATAAACAACCTATTCCCAATTTCCTGAAAAACCTATTATATTCATTCATTATTATATTCCTTACTTGGTGGAGTAAGGCAATGAACGAATACCGAAATAAGGAACGAATACCTCGCCCGACCGTTAGCAATCTGAACAAATCAAACCACTAAAACCTCACTACACTCTGAATCGTCCCTTCATTAACTATTTTAATATACAGTTAATACAAAGTATAAAAACTGAATGGAACAATATTATAATTTGAATCTCAACAAAACTGCTTTAGTACAATCATTGGCAATTATAAATTGACCCCCCTTTTTTTCCAATTGTATTGGTTTTTACATCTATACCGCGAAGCAGGTATTGGTTATTGGATTTTTCTATTCATTATTAGCCCGGAGTCAGGAATTTGTGCCCGATATGGCGATAGGCTCGCCCCCTATCACATCGTGGGACGGAATATACAAGGCGAAACGTGGGTGTTCTAGTAGCACCTCTGCCTACCCCTTCTGGGAAAAAGGCGTGTGGTTATGTATGTATGTATGTACCGCGAAGCAGACGCGCGAGCGACGGCTCACAAATACTGGATGCTGGATAGGCTCGGGTTATCGGAAAACGCTGATCATTGATTAACCTGTACCGCTATATAAATAGTGACAGTAGGACATCTTTTAATCGAAGAAGTTGGGTATATTCTTTATGGAAGCTTTGCTAGTGATGTTCATGTCTACTAAGAGTAAGTACTAACATGTACGTGGCTAATGCTCAATGCATTAACTTTGCAATTATACGGAGCGCGTTTACCTCAATAATTAATTAAACAGTTAATCATAGACGTAATGTTATTGACTTTGTCGCAAGCGGCTGTAATTATATGTACTTACTTATTATAATCAATTATTATCTATTGCAGTTGACTAAGAACCAGATTTAATTTCATGCCTCTCGGAATGCAATAAAAAAAAATTAAAAACTGCTTCCACATCATATATGCTGGCACGATAAAACCGAAATATATGCCACCTTACTGTTCTCTCTATCTCGCACTACTATAGTCACGTAAAGGGGAGCCAATCGAATAAAAAATTATATCCCGGAACGTGCCACAGAGGGCGCTGTATCCTGTACGCGCGTGATGCTTTATTCATTAGCGCTAATGGCTTATATTTTTTGGCTCTGATTTCGCGCTCATCCGAATAACTTTTTTTCTTGGAGGCTGACAAATGTTTTCTTCAGAGCTTAGGTGTTTTAAAAGTTTTTTTTAGAAGCAGTAGGAGCACATTTTAGCCATGTTAGACTATACAAACACCTGGATTGATCAAAATGGTATCCCTGTCTCACAAAAACTAAAGGGTTTGTCAGAGTCGCTGAAATTGTGGGATCTAAAATTCAACTAACCTTTTTATCCTTTCCCTTCTCAGTATTTTGTCAAAGGCCTACGACGAACCTACTATGTCTCAGGTGTTGTGAATATTCCTGGACGTCGTAAAACCTAGGCCATGGACCACTATTCTACGAAATAGGTTTTCATGGTTTAAAATTCTAAATTCATGTATTTAGTTTGAAAATACATAAAAATTTTCACGGGGATTTTTAATATAAAAACAATACTCGTACCTTTTTGTTTTTATAATTAATGTGGAAAAGTAGACAATAAGAGTAAAGAGAGATTATATAAAATGTGTACAATATTGTTCTCTCTGATAAATCTTTAACGAGAAAAAATGTTTTATAAAACAACGTCTGTTAGTACAGCGGAAGGAGATAGAACTTTATAAAGTTAAGCGTCCACTACAGATGGTTTGAACCAATTCCTTACTTTATTTCTTGAACATCATGCTGCTGAGATCCCTTGCCTTTCCATTTCAATCGAACATGGAATTTTTCAACAAAATCTTGAACAGGATATGACTTTCTGATTATTTCATTTATTTTAAAGATTTACGTATCAAAATCAGGAAAATGTATTTGTAAAACAAAACTTTACTCTATAGAGTAAAGTGAGTTTGATGGTATTATAATAATATCACCAAAATCGTTGTATATATATATTTTTTTAATGTTCGTTTCATACAATAAGTCGAGCAATCCACACAACAAAAATAAATAATTCGGGAGACATTGTTTTCTTTATACCAAATCATTTCTCAATCAGAAAGGCTTACTACCCATCGTAAAATCACTAGCCAAATTATTCTGCAGCGAATATACTTCAAACTCCATGTTACTGATACAAAAGCTCGATAAAAGTAGAATTGAAGTGAAGCGACAACTATGCTTTAGCGTCTCGTTCGGTGAGTAAGACTGCTGGATGCCCAATACCTCTTTCCTCTTCCTATCTTTTTCCTTCTCGCTTCCCTCCCCACCTGATGGGCTGGCAACTCATCCATGATCCACCGTTGTGATTTTTCATGGGCGGCAGTGATCACTTAACATCAGGTGTCCTGCTTGCTCGTTTGCCGGATCAATGCTATTAAAAAAATTAAATGTCTTATAAGATTTTTCTTTTCCTAAATGGACGCCAAGCATGAAGTCCTTGACGGCCGGACCGTAGAGGTCTTCTGTGAAGCACAAAACAATAAAACGATATAGAAAAGCCAGCTGGCTCAACAGTTATAACAATGCTGATATTTTATAATTTGATTAGTTTTCATAGTTAGTTTAGTGAAGACCGATTGTAGTTCTAATCAATCTTAGTTCCATCCATCCATCCATCAGCCAAAAGAAGTCCACTGCTGAATATAGGCCTCTCCCAATAATTTCCACAGTAACCTGTTGGAGGCAGCCTGCATCCAATCTTAGTTATGAGATATTAAACAATAATAAATAAATGTGATAGTCTCACACACAGACCAAATCCATACTAAAGGTCTTATTCATAGACAGTTTTAAAACCTATTCTAGTTATCGAATGTTTTGTCTTCTTCGCTCAAACTGAATCAAAAGTAGTTCGAAAGGGACAAATCAGTCGATAACTAAAATAGGTTTTAATACTGTTACTAGCCATGAGACAAGACATGTGTTGTTAGAATAGAATTCTTTGAGAGATTTTTTGGGTATCACAAAACCTAGACCCAAAGGAAATATTTGCGGGTCGCACAAACTTTTGTCTCGTTTCGGAAATTGGACTCTTAGTGTCTTGTGTTATAATTGAGACTTTATACAGGGTATATCAAGACTGCGACCGAAAACGAAGCCAGGTGGTAGTTTTAGTGATTACAGACACAACGCAACTTAAAAAAATTTCAAAAAACGACAGCTTTTTTTAATATCATCGTAAAATTTTCTTTAAAAATAAAAAGGGTTACATTATTATTTTAGGAAAACGATGTATTTAGTACCCAAATATGAGTATAAGTAAAAAATTGCAACAAATAAATTGTCGCTTTTGTTTGCGAAATTTTGATTGCATTGTGTCTGAAGTCACTAATACTACCACCTGGCTTCGTTTTCGGTCGCAGTCTGGATATACTATATGTTCAATCTGAAATACTCTGTGCTACTTCTTATACTTACCACCAATTACATTCAAGTTAGTTTTACGTATCATTAAAAAAAGAAACGATCACCACTTGTGGCTTAAGTGGAGAGAAACATTTAATTAGCATCCCAAGCTCCAATTGTAAATGTAAACAGTCTCGAAAGCCAGTTGGGCGGCACTAAGTGTTTTCACAATTAATTGAAACATGATTGGAAGAAAGTCGCCAAATTAGAATCGTCAACTGCGCATTAATTTTTCTCATCAAATTGTAAAGCTGTGATATAATTGTGGTCTAATTTTATTCATCAGTTTATCAAATATTCACATCAGCCTATTCACGCCCACTGCTGGGCCTGAGACTACATTGCAATCAAGAGTTCGATTGTTGTAACCAATCTTTCTGAAGTCATACTAGGATAATCGTATTTTGGCAGCCTCCACGTTGCAGCTCCTTTTTTATATTTTATTGCCGTTATAGGTAGACGAGCCAATGCCCCACCTGATGGAAAGCGGCTGCCGCTGGGCATAGACCTTCGCAGCGCCAGGAGTCCAGCATAACAAAGTCGCTGCCTACCTTAAAGAGAGTACTCTCTTTAAGTCTCGTTTGAAGAAGAACAGGCCATAGCGTTCAGGAAACGCCAATGCAAGGAATTCATTCCAGAGCTTGCACGTGCGTGGTAAGAAAGAACGCTGAAAACGTACCGTTCGGGAGCGGTCGGCTTCCAGGTAGAAGGAATGAACTCTGCTGCGGTGACGGGTGGTGCGATGGTAGAAAGAAAGCTCCTATTAAAACTTTTTTGCCAAAAGGGACCACCGCACCGATTCGATTCCATAAATGGCGTAAGTGATTATGTTACCTACATATTATTGTGACGGCTCTGGTGTGTTGAAATCATAAAGTCTCTCGTAGATTCTGTTACCCTGGTCTAAAAACTACAAGATCATTTGTGAGACCACAGGCCAATGAAATGTTGTATCCTGCGTGACTATTAAGTATTGTTATTCGATTATCTCACACATTGAGAATGAATCAAAAACTGTTAATAGGTGCTCGGTCGCCGCAATCCGATTAAACGGCTTTGCGGGTCGTGTTTATAATTGATAGATTAATGTTTTGGATTTTAAACGATTCTCTATTAAGCCTTAATGTAGATGTTAATAGCTTTGACACAGATGTCGTTTCATAACTAATCTTTTTGTAAAATATTTTAGAAATATACATACATAAACTCACGCCTTTTTTCCCAAAAGGGGTAGGCAGAGGTTCTCCTGGTTATTACTGGGATCACCCACGTTTCACGTTGTCTCTTCTTTCCTAGGATGTGATAGGGTGCGAGCCTATCGCCATATCGGGTAAAAATTTCTGATTCCGGGCTGATAATGAATGAAAACATCCAATATCACTTTGCCCGACCCGAGATTCGAACTTGGAGTTTATTGTCAGTGTTGTTTAATTTAATTTAAAATCTCTATTTTATTTATTTCTAAATCTGTCTATTACTTTGTGTGCTTTATAGTTTACCCATGTTTCTTTCTTACTAATTATATAACAAGCACGAATGACTAGACAATAAGGTCGCTCATAAGATGGTAAGGTATCACGCCTGCTTATATAAAAAGCAAACCTTAATTTATTATTTCTATGCACTGGCAGTGCGTCCCATTCCGAAACATTTAATATTTACGTATACTCAGTCATTTTATATTATTTTTGACTATGTACAAAGCTTGGTACTCATCCTGACAGTGACACCTTTCCCAAATTGATTTAAAGTCGATCACTGCATCTAAAAATACTAAGCGCCCTTGGCCTCTGTCAAAACAGAGGCCAATTTCATTTGCTTTTGTTCGACGCGTGACCAAAACCTTTCGATCCAAGGTCTGTGCCAGCACCCACTCATTCCCACGGCTTCTTAGCAACGTGACCAATCAAATAAATCTCTATTTTGATAGAGGCGATGGCAGTCGATGTTGTATTGCAAAAGCGACAAAGAGTTTCTAGTTCCGAGAAAGAAGCCAAAATAGGCTTAAAAAATTACCGCTAAAAAAAGCCACAGCACGTGTAAGTCGTGTGGTTGAAAGAGGTAGAAGGCATTTGTGTAAAACTTGTTAAATTTACAGAAAATTCAATATACAAAAGCGCAATAAAGAAACTCCAATATCACATCGGTTTTCTGCAAGTCAATGGTATTTGTCTAGTGAACACAGCCACTTCATTTTCTTCTTCTTAAAATGAAAAAAAGTAGCTGCCTGCCGAGGATGTCCCTAGCAACCTGTTGAAGACGGCATTTTCATAACGTACATTTACATATCTGTCCACAATGACCATCGGTACAAAACTTTAATAAACAACAACTTAAAAAGCAAAATGTAGTAATATTTTTGATACTAAAAGCAACCATCAGACCGTGAAAGACCTCAATTGTTTCACATCTCAAGAATTAATTTAATAAGAAATCGCTTAAGAGCCAGCTCGCGGGAATCACGAAAAACTCAATTGACTTTGAATCCGTCGCATTAAGGTCGAGCAAACACGCCATTACTGTCCCTTGTGTACGTAGTCAATAATTTGAAATTGTAGCTGTAATTATATGCAAAATCTCTGACTTATTAATAAAAATGGTAGGCAGTCCATGTGTAATTTATCATCATTGTCGATTTTTGCAAATATAAATTTGTTTTCTATTTCGTTTTTATTAAAAAGATATTATAGCCTTTGAAATGAAGACGTATTTTTACATGCAATTTGACATTAAATTTCGTTCTGTTTACAGCTTACTTGGAAACAATTCTTGGAATTTAACTGGTAAATCTTGAGTTAATGGTGTTTAATACAAAGTCTTTTACTTTATAATTGTAATATTTTATAGTTAAATATATATGTACTATATTTATTTATATTGACCGCCTTCGTGGCATAGTTGTTGAGACGCCGGCTGAGAAAGGAGAGGCCGCGGGTTTGATCCCCGCACCGAGACAAATGTTTGTGTGAACCACAAGTATTTGTGTCGGATCTGGGTAGTTGTGAGACCAAAAAGTCTCTCGTGGTTCCTGATACCCACGACACAAGATTCGATCTTAGTGTGGGGTCAAGACGATGTACATTACTGTTGGATGTATTTATTTATTTATTGAAAAAATCTGCGACAGTAAAACAATACCGAAGACCAAATATACCCTATTTATACAAGACACAACCCTAATATTCTCAAGTTGAAAAAACAAGTCAGAATTGAACAAATAAATGTCAGAATTCAAATTCCCAGGGCTACCCAAAATGTTTGCAGTATATGAAAGCTCATTATACAGCCCAGCGGTTGCCAAACACCGGCTAATTAGCATTTTAAACGCAGAAATGTCATAACGAAACAATAAAATTTTAATTAAGCGGTCGCACCTACATGCCCGAGAATTTCAAACGAGCTGCGACTTCTCGTAGCATTTTCAGGAATTTAAGATTTCAAATTTAGCAATAGTATTTTCTATGTAAAGTAACTACTTCGTTTTATCATGTTGTTTTCTTTTATTGTTTAGATTTACAAACACAGTATTTAAATAAAATAAAACTAAGATAACGACATATCATTCAAAATTTGAAACATGACTATACTTTTAGAAAATTCAAATTGAAAGTAAGATGCAATGTAACTTAAAACTGACTTATATATCATTTTCTTTTTACAAAGCGTTATTCCGACTGTCGCCAAGATTTTCATACATAATATTTGCCTTATTGAACTCTTTCATAAGATAATTGGCTGTCGCATCTTCAATGACGACATAAGCCACCTTTGTTTAACTTTCTGTCATGTTTAGGAACAGAAATAATTTACCAATGTATTCAAGACTGATCAGCTTATATATATTCTGGGTACATATCGCTGAAAATGTTCAGCCTAAGAAAGAAGCGAGTAAGACCTAGGTCATCTTGTGGTATGTTGTCACCGACGCCTGATGTTATATCGTAATATCAACTTTATATAGAGCTGTATAAGTGCAAAAATAGAGCTCTAAAAGTATTACCAGATAAAGTGTCTAAACCTGATTTCATATTTCAAATAGTCTTTTAAAATACCTTAGAGTGATTGATGTGTTAACAATGTGTGGGTTGAAAAAATAATATTGGTTATGAAATTGAGTGTTAAAATTAAATTTATAATATGATAAGGTAAAATTAAAAAGTTAAAGGCAAATATTGGATTTACAATATGTTACCTTTGACACGGGGTTTCTTGTGTGGCTATACAGTTAATAAACTTGTGTAATACGCTTTTGTCAAGACTGTTTTGACATATGAAGAGCAAAAACCACTTGCCTTAACCTACACGGGCCTACCAGGCTAATGGATATTTGCGTGTTGCTTTTGAGATTGAAAGGGTGTGGGGACTCAAGCACGAAACACAGTTAAAACGACACAAACATTACCACTAATGTGCCACGTTAACTGAATACCAAATTAATTTTTCGATAACCAATTCAATTAAATTTTTAAATTTATGGCAAAATAATTTCTAAAAATATTTTTTCATAAAATATTGTCTAAAAATATTCTTTGATAAATATTTTTAGAATTTATTTTGCCATAAATGTTTTCAATACAATTGGTAATAAATTAAATTAATCCATATTGGTTCCATTACACAATATTTCATTGATGCCCTATTGGCAATAGAAAAAGGCACAATTACTAATATTCAGATGACATTCAGACGAATGCCATTAAACTAGTATTTTAATGTAAAAGCACTGAAAATATTCACTGAAAATATCAGCCCAGATACGTACCACTGCAGGGCACGAGCGTCCTTCACAACCGGGAGTACGATTGAGAGGAGGTTAGACCATATAGTCCACCACCCTGGCCTAGTGCGGATCGGCAGACTTGTAGGATAAAAGAAGAAAAAACATGTAAATCCTTTTTATAAATATTTACAAATATAATTTCAAGTACTCTTAGGGCTCATATACACGAGCGGCAAATTGCCAACGGCAGAGTCAACTGTAGCCGTCGACGCTTGTCGGCGGCAGCCGTCAACGCTTCAACGGCAGCCGTCGACATGGCAACGTCGAAGCTTTGCGGCAGCCGTCGTCTACTCTCTTTGTTTAGGAGCCAGTCGTGAAATGGATTCCGAAGAGGAAACACTGTTATTGCTTTTACTACATCGACGGCGACAAAAATCGGATCAAGATTTGATCTTTGTCATGATGTATCTCGTCAAGATACCATCATGCGGAAACAGAAACGCACGCGCACTCCTGAACTATTCGCAGTCTAATGACAAAATGGCGGACGCGTCACGCTACAAAATCAAACAACTGCAAGCGTCGCTATTGGTCGACGGCTGCCGCCGATGCGTCGACGGCTGCCGTTGAAGCGTTGACGGCTGCCGCCGACGGGCGTCGAAGGCTACAGTTGACTCTGCCGTTGGCAATTTGCCGCTCGTGTATATGAGCCCTTAGTGGTTCTCGGAACTTAGTTATTACGGGAAGAAGGTATTTCCTTAATAAGTTTAGTATTTGAAACTTATTGCACGACGGAGTTGTCTTATAAGACTTGGAAGTTATTAGTTACCAAGTTCGAGGCAATTTATTGCATCCTACTGGAATATAAGATGGGATATAAGATCCGATCTTCACTCGCTGTTTCAACGTTAGTTTATAAATGGCAATTAAAGTTTACTATCAATGGCAATTATTATTATTTCTGAAAGCTTCCGGCGGAAGCTGGGGCGCTCTCGCTTCGGGTTCCTGAGGCCGTTCTAATTACGCCGAAGAGAACCACACGGGGTTTTGGTTGGTATACCATAGACCGGTGAACCTAACATAATAGCTCCACTTCCCCCAGAGGTGGGGCGTTAGCGGTAACTAGATTTCCCCCGTCAACAAAAAAAGGAATAGAAATTATAAAATATCTTTTATAGCCGATAATAGCTGCTATGTTTTAAAATGCTTTTGGAATCACGAGTAATACAAATACAAATATTTTATATCAAAAATATTTAAGCTCATACAAAACGTACTTATATCATTCTTAGAAGTTCGAAACGCAACAGGCGAATTGTCTGCCATGTGAACGTTGACCCCACCGCAACGAGACAACTGAACTAAAGATCACCTCAATTTTAATCGAGATATTTTGGGATCAAAAGAATTATAATATTCCATATCGATAATTTAGATCAAAGTTTCTTTTTAATTCAGTTATCTAGTGATAAAAATAACTGATAAAGATTAGAGAAGACGTGGGTTATTGGAAAGACCATTGGTGCATACAGAGGTCGTAAGTTTGATCCAATGGATTCGCAATATTTTGTGCAACCGGCAAATATTTGGTCAGAGTTTGAAAAGTCTCTCATAGTTTCCAATAGTTAATACTCACGAGAAAATACATGTAACTATCTCAGTTTAAAGTCAGGACTATATGTATACTGAGTATGTATAATATTTTTAATACTACTTATCATGTAATCGCCCTAATAAATATTTCAGACTATCGCATGAATGCAGGCCTTATCAGGAGGCTCAAAGTCACTCAACGAGCTATGGAGAGGGCTATGCTCGGGGTTTCCCTACGAGATCGAATCAGAAATGAGGAGATCCGTAGGAGAACTAAAGTAACCGACATAGCCCAGCGGATTAGCAAGTTGAAGTGGCAATGGGCGGGGCATATAGCACGGAGAACTGATGGCCGATGGGGCCAAAAAGTTCTCGAATGGAGGCCACGAAGCGGAAAGCGCAGCGTGGGACGTCCACCCACTAGGTGGTCAGACGACCTGGTAAAGGTCGCGGGACGTCGCTGGATGCAGGCTGCCTCCAACAGGTCACTAGAGAAATCATTGGGAGAGGCCTATGTTCAGCAGTGGACTTCCTTTGGCTGATGGATGGATGGATGATGAATGCAGGTCACTTCTGACAGATCGTTGTGGAGATATTTTGGAAAGCCTATATTCAGCGGTGTATGTTCTGTGACTAAATGTATTCATAATACCATAAGTACCCAGTAACTTTATCATCATCAGCCCGTTGCAGTCCACTGATGGACATACGCCTCTCCCAAAGTACGCCACATGGCCGGTCTGCTGTTTTATGCATCCAGTCGCTGCCGGCCCTCTTAAGCAAGTCGTCCCGCCATCTAACCAGAGGACATCCCACGCTACGTTTGCCAAGACGCGGTCCAGTAACTTGTTAAGCCATCATTAAAAAATAATAAGTAGAACAATTTCAATGCACCATGCGATACTAGTAACCAACAAATGCAAAACTATTTTATACCGCATTTTTTCTAAAGTAACCATCATCCATCGATGCAAAGTGGGGTGTGAAATAAAATTTCACGGTTGTAGCGCGACAAGGGCGAGTGAATGGTGGCTGCGGCTCGCCACCACCCTCGTGAAAGCACTGCTCGCTCCACTGGACTAAAAGACGCGCGCCCATGTTAATGTAATGTGTGGAATACACTTTAATAGCATTTTAATGTTAACAGAATCTAGTGTTTCACAAGCAAGCGAAGTGTTAGACGCCCGCATACAAGATAGACGAGTTAAGGTTGCAGGAAGTCGCTGGATACAGACCGCTTTCAACTGTTCGATGTGGAGATCATTGGGGGAGGCTTATGTCCAGCAGCGGACTTCTTGTGGCTGAAGAGAGAGAGGGAAGGAGGAGAAGCTAGTGGTAGCAAGTGAGATAGGTGCAACGGGCCTTACATAGTGGAATGGCTGTAAGTGAATTAATAAGGGCGCCGCGTTTTAGATTCAAACAGTTGATGTTGCGTATCATGAAAATATTGTTGTACCCATCAGAGAGAGATAACTCATGCTTTATAAAATAAAGGTACATGATGTCCAGCGTATTCCCAAGTCACACAAGTTTATTTCAGAATCCTTCTTCTTTATCCCCAGCTAAAGAAAGTGTCACCCAAAGTTTTCCATTGTATCCATTTCACGACTATGGCTTTACCATGCACCTTGTGGGTGGACATTCAATGCTACTAGAGTAAAATAGCTTAACTAAACATAATAAGCAATTTCATAAAAATCCGTCTCTATACCGACGTATCTTGATTTTATTCTTACAGTCGATTGCGCCGCGGCTCGCCCATCTGACCACGAATAAGTTCATAAAGTTACCTCATACCTGCCGGCCGACAACCCCATGACAACACCCCTTATTCCACCGACGGCACTTGATACACCCTTCGCTTTAAACAAACACTATTATTGTTGTAAATTGTTCTAGAAATAAATAGACTCGACGTCAGTCTTTTTTACATCTTCGTTGAATCTTCATATCGTCTGGTCTTATTTGTACTGTAGCTAGTGAGAAGCTAAGTTTCATAAACGTTAAGTTCGTGTGAGAATTATGTACATATGTAAGTGTTATTTACAGCCTCCGTGGCGCAGTTGGCTAGACACCGACTGTGAAACGAGAGACCGCGGGTTCGATTCTCGCACCGAGTCAAATGTTTGTGTGAACCACAATATTTGTATACGCAAGCGTTATTTTAAGAGGGCAAAGGGTCGTATGCAATCATCCAAGTGAAGAAATTTTTAAACACACGATTAAAATTTTCCATCGACTCGACGCCAAGAATTGCATTTTTGCTTAAATATTTCAGTTTTAGGCATTTCAAAACCATATAAAAAATGAAATATTTGAATCTTTAATTGCGAAAATACGACATTCTTTATAAAATACACGTACATTCATATAGTACAGTATAAGCTGATTAGAAATTTGACTGTTGACCTCCAGACTAGCAGCATGTCTCATGGGCCGAGGAGTGCCTTGAAATGTAGCTCCTCGAATAACTCATTAAATAACACGCAATAAATTGGTGTGAAACTATATACGGTGGTAGGTCTCTCACATGTGAGAGGCCGCCTGGGAAGGTACACGTCAATATCTATTTCTTCAGCCAAACAGCACCGTAAATGCACTGTTGCGTTCTGGTTTGAACGTTAAGTCTCATTATGTCCAGTAGTTACTCTGGCTACAGTATCCTTCGAACCATGTTTATGTCAATATAAGAGTGTGGTCTTAACGTAATCTTCTTTATCGTGGTCAAGGAAGTGATCTCTGCTTATTGTCTGGTTTTACTAATTAGCTATTATTTCCTCTACTCGTTCATGTATCCTGCATCAACCCGTATACGTCCCACTGCAGGGCACGGGCCTCCTCTACAATCGAGAGTATGATTGAGAGTGGTTAGGCTATATAGTCCTCCACGCTGGCCTAGCGCGGGTTGGCGGACTTTTACATACCATAGAAATTTATACAAATCGCAATATACAAATGCAGGTTTCCTTACGATGATTTCACTCGTAAGACACAAAGGAATTTTAAAGAGTATTTTACTTTTTGACAATGAAAATTTAATATTTTGTCTGATTATGTACATTGAAATATCTATATCCGGGCTTTACTGGCGATGAACAATGAGTTTATAAAGATTATATTAATTATTTTGCAATTATGTTAAAAGTTTATTTATTTATTTATTTATTTATACTCTTTAAAGTTGTATTATTGCAGCGTATAAAAAATCGTATCTAACAATTATACTTTGCTTCTTTTACATGCCTTTGTCTTACATGGGTTCTGTACCTGTATCAGCCCATATACGTCCCAGTGTAGGGCACGGGGCATCTCTTCAATCGAGAGTACGTTGAGGGGAGCTAGGCCATATGGCCTACCACGCTGACCTAGTGCGTGTCGGCGGACTTTACTTATCATAGAAATTCTTTAAAATCGCTACGGTATGCAGGGTTCTACACGTTGTTTTCCTTTGTCGTTATAGTCAATTGCCATTGAATATCAATACATACATAAGTCGGAAACGTCAGAGGTGTGCCCTGAGATTTGAACCCGCAACCATCATGAACATGTTGGCAGTCTCGTCTGGTTCGTTACCTCGCACTACATGGGTTCAATGCCACCAAATTAAAAAGCTAATCGAAAAAGTCCAGGTCATTAACGCCAACATCCAAAACCTTCTATCTACCCTTACTAAATGCTTACTAAGTTAAAACAACAAAGTTAAAGCCACTTGAAAGCCAGTAAATGTAATAATCGCCAACGCAGTATCATCCCTTATAATTATATATTAACTGCGCTTTAGAATACAATAAATTTATCTTCAAACAATTTTAGCGTTAGCCATTGAATTGGATAAGCGTCGCGAACAGTTTTAGTTTCTGTCAACGTCTAAGGCCCTAGGGCAAACAAGTTCAAATACAAAACTTAATCTGTGCATAATATAAAGCGTATAATAGTTGAACATACAAGGCGAAGTGTGGGTGTCCTGGTAGCACCTCTGCCTACCCTTCTGGAAAAAAGGCGTTAACAGAACGTGTTGCCCCCATGTTGTATTTGAACCATCAATTTCATTAAATACCTGAACCACTAACATTTGATTACTAATTATTACGTTTACATTCTACTCAACAACACAACAATTTTGACTAAAAGCCATTGTACCACGAAATATAAATCCAAATTTTTATCCTCTATATTTTTCTTGCCAAGGTTTAGGCAATCTATTTTTAGTAATTTATCCTGGTCACGTAAATTTCGATTTAATGCCTTGCTATTTAAAGCTCTGGGTGTTTAGACTAATTTAATCTGTTCTACTAATTGTAATTTATTGCACGAAAATTACTATTTGTGGCTTTAAACGGGCCGGGAGTGAAGATCGCCGTATGTTTTAGAGACTATTATAGTAAATCAATGTAATGTAATAGCCTATGTATTTATATTTGGATGTAAATTGTGGATTTCGATTGATTATATATAATACTAGAAATTCTTGTGATTTTTTTCAAGTAATAGGCGACCATACTAGTCCGCTAATCCGTCTAGACCAGCGTGGTAGACTATATGGCCTAACCCCTCCCAATCATACTCTCGATTGTAAAGGAGGCCCGTGCCCTACAGTAGGACGTAAATGGGCTGATACAGATGAGAAGGCTACCACATTATTGTTCTGAAATGAGTGATGATTAACTTCGAATAACAACCTACAGAACATGGAAAGGTCAGAGGTCTGTGCAATGTATTAAGCCCGAACCTCGAATACAATATGTCATTGTTTACATCAGCTCGACCAAGACGCTGTTACTATCGATCATACATACATATATACATAAACTCACGCCTTTTTCCCAGAAGGGATAGGCAGAGGTGCCACCAGGACACCCACATTTCGCCTTGTATGTTCCGTCCCACGATGTGATAGGGGGCGAGCCTATCGCCATATCGGGCACGAATTCTTGACTCCGGGCTGATAATGAATAGAAAAAATCCAATATCACTTTGCTCGACCCGGGATTTGAAGCCGAGACCTCAGCGTTGCAATCATACCGTAGTACAACTACGCCACCGAGACAGTCAAGTACTATGGATCAAGTACTCGATAAAACCTAGATATAACGCAATAATTCAACTGTCCCTCGTCATTTGGGCAACGATATTTCTGAAGACTACATGATGTCTACTTACAAAGTGAACAGGCGACGTAATGCATTGGGGCAGTCGCTAGATGCAAGCCACTTCCAGCAGGTCGTTTAGAAATCCCTGAGAACACCTATGTACTTTCAGCTGTATACTTCCTAAGTCTGAAGATTATGATGAACATTTTCAGAAGTTGTAATTAAATAATGAAGAGAGGTCTTTTACCGCCTGTAAAACATGCCATTTTTCTCAAAAAATATATTGTAAATACCGGCATTACTGGTCTCTTAACTTATAAGCTTTTCATTGATTACTGACAATTCTAAGTGTTATTTTAATGTACGGATGTTTATCTGAAATAAATATTATTATATTATATATGACTGCCTCGGTGGCGTAGTGGTACTACGGTATGATTGCAAAGCTGAGGTCACGGGTTCGAATCCCGGTTCGGGCAAAGTGATATTGGATTTTTCTATTAATTATTAGCCCGGAGTCAGGAATTTGTGCCCGATATGGCGATAGGCTCGCCCCCTATCACATCGTGGGACGGAATATACAAAGCGAAACGTGGGTGTTCTAGTAGCACCTCTGCCTACCCCTTCTGGGAAAAAGGCGTGTGGTTATGTATGTATGTATATTATTATTATGATATTATAATAAGGCAATAAATAGGTAAATAAAATAAGTAAATATCTCTAGCGGATATTCGCTGAACAATTAATATTCATAACTGTATAGTTTGGCGTTGCGAACTAATTTCTCATCTTGTTTATAATTAACATTCAATGCCGGAATACAGCCACGTGGAATTAACACAACAAACGGAAAGCCATCTCTACAGTTTAGCGCTCAATATTCTACTAAGAGAAGTTACCTTGTAATTTGTACGTAATAGTTATTAGTAAGAGGCAATTTAACTTTTTAGTGTTATTTCAGTCGTCCTTATAAAGTTGTAACGTTTGTGATCCGCTTCTTTCCTACCATTATATAACGTATTTTCACAGTCAATTGTATTCATAATGCTGTATGACTTGCCATCATTAAAACCCTTTTGTTCAGACTACAGTTACCAATGCCACGCTTTAAAAAATTAACGATAATAACTAGCATAACATTTAAAAATGAATTCAATTTTACAATATAATGCGATATACATTTTAAATACACATGCCACGTGTATCGAATTCAGCATTAATTGTAACGCAACATATACGTATTTTATATATCTATAACGGTGAAGGAAAACATCGTGAGGAAACCTGCATACCATAGCGATTTGTATAAATTTCTATGGTATGTAAAAGTCCGCCAACCTGCACCAGGCCAGCGTAGTGGACTACAGTGGCGAAGGCTCCATATAACTCGATTCCCTGCGGCTTACCTTTTGTAATTTATCATTACACTATAAACAAGCAAATTTTTTATTTTTTTTATGTAATATTTAAACTCATTTTATTCAACGACATCTGTCGGCCACATAGGTAAACATTACTGCGGAAGCGCATAGCAAACACGTAATTAGATTGCGCCGCGTTGCGACCTCTGGCGAATTACTGCCAAAATTGTTCGGCTTATTGAATAACAATGGCGCGGCCCGTGCGCCGACCGCCCGCGTCGGCTGCATGTTACGCATTAGTGTGACATGGTTGTGTATTTTGCAACAAATCACGCAATTGTACCTTAAACTTATAATGATTTAAGGTTCAATTTCCGTTAAAAAAGCAGGAGTCATGCTGCGAGTCTTAAGCATTTTGTGTGTTTATGTGTGTATTTGTGTAGATATCACTGCATTTGTAAGTGTTGTATTAACATTTTGACAGTATTCGAGTATTAGCTGGTTCACGCATTTCGTTTTTAATGTTTTAAATTACAAAATGTACATAAATATTAATAGTATTATTATGTTGTAATGGAAATTAATAATCGTGAGGGACGTACATACATGTTTAGATTGTCAATTTCGGAAATAAAGTTACTGTTTAGATTTTAGGAAGTGCTCGACTACTAATAATACAACTAATAAAAGCGCGGCTAACGTACTTTTGTATATTGGAAATATTGAAATATAATTGACGACCGCAGTACGTAGATGCCATCATACGAAACGCAATCGTTTCGTTTGGTGAGTGAGATTGTCGGAAGAATAATTTGCTGGCGGTTGGATATTCGCAAACGTCCGGATATAAATAAGGATACTCGTACATTTTATGTAAATATGTCGCGTTTCGGGCTAATTCTCTGAAGCATCTCACGATAAGTTGATCTACTCAATCCGGACTGCGTTATGTTTACTATCAAGTATCAGTCGCATTGTCTTCCCTATGTGGGGCCAGTACGTATAAACAAAATAAACACACTTATTTTGCGTATTGAGCTCCGGCTTCCCTTTTTAAAAAAATCACCCTTCGCCACTGGTGGACTATATAGTCCACTACGTCAAAGTGTCAAAAGTCAAGTCAAAGTACTCTCGATTGTAGAGGCGCGTGCTCTGCAGTGGGTCGTATATGGCCTGATACAAAAAAAAATGTATTTTGAAAGCCCAAGTACATCTTTATTAGATGAAAATCCAAATCCCTCATTTATCTGTAAGACGTGGGTAGAAGTGCACTGAACCTGTGACCTGTACTAAATCAGTTTACGACTCAATCTGCAGAATGTGTTGACGTTGATAAATGTTACGCTGCTATAACGTTCTTTACGATGCGCTGTCTCTACGCTTCGTTCCGCCACGTGTAGGGAGAAATGCACGTGTAGGGTTTACAACTCTTGTTTATAAAAGGATGGATTATTTCATTATAATCGTGGTAATAAAAAGGCCTGGTGTGATATGTCTTGCTACATCAGTGGGTCAATTTGACTGGATTATAAAATGTCACAAATGGCTTGGTGTGTCGAATATTTTAGTTGATTATATTACAGGATAACCAATAACGAACTGCCTCGGTGGAGGCGTTGTTGTACTACGGTACGGTTACAACGCTGAGGTCTCGGGTTCGAATCACGAGTCGGGCAACGTGATATCGGATTGTTCTATTTAATATCAGCCCGGATGCAGGAATTCGTGCCCGATATGGCGATAGGCTGATTCCGATGTTCAAAAGGTGACAAATGGCGACGGATGTGGTTGCTTTTCTTTAATGAAAATCGGTTGCCACGTTACCCAAAAGATAAATTTTGACTTACATTAAAATAACAGCACTAAGTACTTCATTTTCAAACGAATGAATCTATGTTTTAAAACAAACTAAAACTATAGTTTTTGCTCTTACGTCAAGAATTATTTTATAAAACAAAGATTAATGAAATAATGTCACAGGGGGTCTGAGCCGCCCACGTAGCTAAAATCACCGCATAATAAACGCAATATTGTTATGAAAGCCAACTCCACATCGTTATTGGAATAATAATTGAGTTATCGACGCAATCGGACGCTGTTTATTACCAGTTGGAGGTCGAACAATGTGATTTGGCCGTTTTATTAACACTCTCTTAAGTGTATCGCTCGGATGTTAATAAAATCACGTATTAATGCGTCGGTGACGTCTACGGCGAAATTATTTTCACGAAGAAATGTGCTGAATAAAAGAATCTGGCTTTAGTTTATTCAGAACACATAATAAGGCGACGGGAAAGAACTGGACTATTGTTTTGCAAGTACCGACGTGACCTATGCCCTTTCTTTGTAATGCTGCCTATCCAACTCCCCTTCAAACTCCCTTTTTCTATCCATTGCCAAAAGCCGGCAACGTGACTACGAGGTACGACCCGCACATGTGATTTTTTGTTATGTCTGTTATGAGAGCCCTTTTCTTTTTTTACATTCATAAAGATTAAAACGTAATTAAATGTAAACCTACAACATTTTCCTGCCCCCTTTGAGAAATACAATCCGATCTTAAGTGCACAGCTTTAAATAGGTGAAGTCGTCATGGGTGGCACAGTGGAGATCGTTGTTAGAAATTAGATTAAGCGTTAGACTAAGAACAATATATTTTTAAATCAACTTAACTGAGATTTACTATCTATTTAGACACGGCTTAGTACCAACTGGTTTGAAATTTCTACAAATCCAGATCAAAGTTGACTGCGTTCTAATTAATAGTTGGTAGTTTTCAAATATTATTTAACTTTTACCTAATAAAGTAATCTTTGTAGTTTAACTTGACTTACAAGACATATTTATTCATTTGTTTTTCTTTTATTGTTGATTCAATAATATTGCCTGATTCCCAAAACATAGGCTTGCCTAATTTAGAGCCAGTAGATTTATGAATGATTGTACATAATCTCTATTTAATATGAATAAAAATAATAATAATTACTATTATCTAAAATGATGTATCCATATGCCTTAGCTTTCACGACTTTGAAAATATTATCTTGGAAATGTTATTGAACCCAACCACGCAATATACCAGATTAAGCATTATTGAAATTCACGTCAAATGCGAACACATAATACATTTAAAATAACCTTTAACTTTCGTACGTGTAAACACTGAAATAGAACAGCAATTTTATTACCTATACTAATGAAATGTATGTAAAAGTCCGCCAACCCGCATTAGACCAGCGTGGTGGACTATATGGCCTAACCACTCTCAATCGTACTGTCGATTGAAGAGGAGGCCCGTGCCCTGCAGTGGGTCGTATATGGGCTGATACAGTACAATACAATACAAATACTAATGAACACAACAAATTATGATCGTTTATGTATTTATTAATTACAAATCTTCTATCTATCTATATACATTTAGTAAATTGGTATCCGATCGATGTCTGTACGTGAAAGGTAAATGAGAAAAACTAATATTAACGTAATAGAACCCAAAACAATCATTTTTTAAATTGTTGTCTGTTCCTCTGCGATGAACTTAGGAACGGCTTAACGGATTTGGATGAAATTTTGTATAAAAGTAGCTGGTACCCGGGATTAACACTTTTTATTCCGAAAAATGTAGTGTTCTTGTGGGATGATGAAAGAATTCAGAGATATTGGTTACTTTTTTATATTGAAACGGCTATCCGTTTGAGTATAAAAAAGTAACCATGGGCGTATAATGGGCGTGGATCACATGCCTTAAGTAAGAATGAGCCGGGCCGGCCCCTATATTAATAATAAGATATAGCAAATACGTTTCACTGCAGGGCACGGGCCACCTCTACAAACGAGGTTTTGATTAAGACTAATGTACAAACGTTGGCGTAGTTTTATTATTTCCATATCTTCATTGAAAATATTATCAATCAAGTGACATAAATATCGCAGAAATCAGTTGCGAATAAATAAAAGTTTGCATTGAATGTTTATAATTAAATTGCCACTAGAGTGACTTAGTGACAGCTATTGTGCTGCCATCTGGAAGGAACAACACTCGTTTTAATGTTTTCCAATACCATCGCCAATCTAGACGGGATACGGGCGTGAATGGAGACGAAGAATACTAATATTTTTAGTATATGATAATATTCTTACCTATAAATGAGTTGTAGGTAGACACTAGACAGCTTTATTAAGGACCCAGCATTATCATTATCCATAGATGTTAAAGATAATTGAGGATCACATCATATTCGACTGTTCTGTGAGTATCACATAGACACAGCTCGGCTACCTTCATTAGTAAAAATTCTCGTAACATAAAACGTAACAATATATTTTGTGATATTATTCATAGCTCTATTTGTATAAAAGTATTTTTGTTACAGGTATATAGAGAGCCACCAACTTATCTGTTCAGGTGGCCATAATTGGAACTAAACCAGTGTTATCAGATACTACTGATCAGATGCTACAATTACTGCAGATGCATTTTTTTTTTACCAGAACACTGCCAACGGTAATGTTATATTACCGTGTCGTTTCTACCGTATTTTATAAGATACATAACTGTGTATATAATTCTCTAATTTACTCTAATCTAATTCAAGATTTTTTTTAAAATGGCAATACTCAATTCCTCACTAGCGACGATTCCGAACTACCGACTGAACAGATAACTTGGTGGCTCTATAAGTCTATGTCACACACACCTATGTCAAAGTTTTATCATTACACGCAGGGTAAGTGTAGATTTGTGCATGTATGTTAATTTCGGGAAATCCGGTCTGATTTTTTTTATAACTGTCTAAATAATTGTTCCTTTGGTAAAATAAAATTATTTTAACATAACTGTCTCAAAATATAAAAATACAACAACGACTCTTCCCCAGTCTCTAACCAATTTTCGCCTCACCGACCATCTGTTACGATGTTCTTTTATTCTCATTTCCTCCGCCTGCCCATTCGATGTAAAAACAATAAAAGCCTTCAAACAATTATTATCTTCATAAAAGATATTTCTAAAATAAATATAAAGAAATAGGCTATAGAATAATGGGTTACAACGAAAAAGGTGGGTGTATTACGTCACTAATGAATTCGGAAAATCCTTAAGTGAAACTTGGATCATTAACATGTTATCGATTTAATAATTTAATAAGGTTATTATTCAACCTACGCTTTAACTCAGACAAGGCCATAAATCAATATTTATTATCGTCTTGTTAGTGGAATGTCGAAATCTCAGCAAGAGTTAGCTTAATGTGATTAAATTGTAACCTAATAATGTTTATGCCTGAAGTGTATTGGAATCGCAGAATCGAAATGAAATATATGAATGAATAATATTCATTATTATGATACGGACTTATGGATTCTATATTATGGCGCATAATATTAGGTATCCAGAATACTGCAAGAGCCAACTTAGTTTCTTCACCCAATATTACGCGAGGTTAGATGAGCGTTTTTAGGTTTCTCTTTCACGGCACAGGACGTTTTTGATGAGGGAAAGTGGAACATTTTTGACTCATCATCATCATATATCATCTAACATTAAACCTGTGCTTTTTTGCTCTACCACCATGACTCACATGTCTGGTTAGACATCACTGGTTTAATGTAGTCACATCAAATGGGCTCTTTTTACCCGACCTCGAATCCCTCGTCCCAATATATAAAGACTAAAGAAGATATTATCTATGTGATCGAAGATCAGATGCTCTTCATAAAACACGCAGAGGAAAACCAGTTCAAATCACAATAGTTGTATTCTTAAAATACGGCATCTCATCCGCGCGAGTCGGTTAACGGAATAAACATCATTATTAGTTTACGTATCAGAAATATACATTTGCCTCGATTACGATTGCGTCGGTGGCGTAGTTGTACTATGGTAGGATTACAAGGCTGAGGTCTCGGGTTCGAATCCCGGGTCGGGCAAAGTGATATTGGATTTTTCTGTTCATAATCAGCCCGGAGTCAGGTATTTGTGCCCGATATGGCGATAGGCTCGCCCTTTATCACATTGTGGGACGAAACATACAGGGCGAAATGTGGGTGTCCTCATAGCACCTCTACGTACCCTTCCGGGGAAAAGGCATGACTTAATGTACATATGTATGTATAAATATACATAGTACATCTTAGTTGGAAATCTGTTCAAAGTCAACTTTAATCAATATTATACTACGGTGAAGTAACCATTACTTCAAAGGTAATTTAAAACCGATCCGTAGATAAAACGACACACTCAAAGGCATTCGTCCGGCGAGCCTTTATGGTGACAAAATATGACGAAGGTGTGAATTATGAAACACGATCAATGCGATCCTTGAGAACCCTATACCCATCGATAAACAAAAGACCCTTGTCAACAATACGACAGGTGAACATTCTGCCGGAAGATTTTGAATGAATGATAATGTTTTATTGAATTTATACTCGTAGAATATTTTGTGCATCTATATCTTAAGCTGGTACCTATTGTCTCTCTGATTAAAAGCCGTGTAAACAATCTACGAACCTTAAGATCTTTTTAATTGCTATATTTCTATGTACTAATATTATATTTCAGTTAGGTTTGAAGGCGCTGACACTAGGTAAGGTTAATTTTAATAATCCCACCTACGCCGTTAATTTGGGCAGCGTGATTATTTTTCTGAAAGCCATTTGAAGTAGGACATTATGGAAAAACCTCTCCGCAACATAAGATATATAAAGCTTTTTTTATACAGCTAAAGAAGCAAATAAGCCTCGGCACGGCTGATGGTAAGCAGTTACAGCCTATAGACGTGATGGCAGAAGTATCACCTGCACGTTGCCGACCCTATAAGAACCATTTAAGCTGATAATTTTATAAAAATTATTTATAAAAATTATTAAAATAAAATTTCGGAATTTATAAAAATAAAATTTCAATAGCCGACATCTTTTCGTTGCATGTGATTTTTACAAGCCCCTTACTCACTGGACTGAAATACATTTCAACTCAAAATATTATTCTTCCCCTGTTCCATCATCCATACATAATTAATTGAATTCAATAGCCAGCTCTCAATATTTACCTTTTTATCCTCGATCTATTTATACTTTATAGTAATACATTCTCTTACATTTTTATTTATGAAAACACGACCTCGTTTTTACGACGAAAATAGATGTTGTAATATGGCAGTATTTTAGGACTAAAATAACATGATATAGTTTATTTAGTCTGAAGAGATTAAGTTAAGTGTATTAACGGAGCCCTGTGCTATATTAAACAGGTATGTTAGTAAAAAGGTGTCATTAAAGTTATACCTACCGGCTACTACCTACGCATTCATATGAGTCCACGTTTGTCAGCTGGACAAAAACCTACACCCACATACCTTGAGTTTAATCGGAATATTAGTCTCTTGGGTGAAAACTTTTAAAATACTTCTATGGGTCGGCAATACATTTATGATCCAAGCGTTGTAGATGTTCATGGGCGGCAGTGATCACTTACCATCAAGTGACCTGTTTGCTCGTTTGCCAGTATATAAAAAATATTTTTTTTTAAATACTCAGACTTATTTTGAACACGGTTATTTTAACGGCTTAACACGCGTTATAATGGACGAAAGAATAGAGGCTTAAGCATCAGGTTCACCAACTAAGGTTCGATCGCAAATATGCTCAAGTTTCATGAGAAAACATATTTTTACTAGCTAGAATAACCAAAGAAGGCGGTAATAGACTACGCAGATACGTCACGGCTGCCCATAAACGAGAAATATACCACTCAGAACGTAAGATGGTTTTATAGCAAGAACGTATTAAAGAACATTGCGTGGCACTGCGCGGCGCTTGTTGCCGCGAGATGGTAGGTGTCTATAAATCTCCTAATACTCAGTAATATTTTTGCCTAATATATCCTTACTTAAATGTCCTTATCAATAGAAACCAAATGTTGACAATGTGGGTTCATCGTTTTATAATTCGTTAATATTTTTCATATCACATAAACATCTCGCACATCAGAATTGGACATATAATAGAAACAGCAAAATACTTCACAAACACTCCCTTCGACAACCCGCAGTGAAATTCGATTTCTGACTACAAAAGTCAACTGGAAGCGCTCAGCGTTCGTAACGCCCACGCAGTATTTCAACACATTTACAAAACAAACATCAGAAAGCGTTGTTTCGCTCCAAGAGTAATAGGCTCTACACCCAAACGAGTGCGTGGGAGTATACCTAAATGATGTTTGACTTCAATCACAAACTATAAGTATTTTGCGGTGGCTGGATACGCCCCGATACCGACAATATACAAGATATAATCTCAACCAATACTAAGTCAATCAATTTAATTAAAGTTGGTGTATTACGAGTACTAGTACTACGTCAAATCGTAATCACTTTCCTATACGCGTAAAAATCGCTCTTATGCTAGGCAGCTAGGACAGACAATTCCTATCTGCCTCAGTAGGTAATAACGATATCCTTCCACAAAGGTACTCACTATTTTATAATAATGAGTAGGTACCTTTAACATAGGCATGTGTTTAACCATACTTTAAACATTATGAACACGAAGTGTTATGTATTGAACTAAATATTAAACTATTTAATTTAATACGATCAAGAATAAAATAGCTCAAATATTTACTCCGAATCGAACTCGGGCAGCCTTCGTGGCGCAGTTGATTAGACACCGGCTGTAAAACGAGAGGCTGCGGGTTCGATCCCCGCACTGAGACAAATATTTGGGTAATCCACAGGTACCTGTTTCAGATCTGGGTGTTTGTGAGACCAAAGTCTCTCGCAGTTCTTGATACCCACGACAAAAGATTCGATTTGAGTGTAAGGTCAGGACTATGTATGTGACAGTTGGTTCAATTTATTAATTTATTTATTTAACTCTCGTTTCTTGAAGGTGCCTGTACCCGGCGGGACTTATGGTTGGACATAGGTCGGACTATTATTAACTTAAATATTACATCATCGTTGATTTGTTTATATAATTTGCCATGCAACATCGGATTTAAAAACCTTTAGCTGTGTTGATCATAGTAGAGGGGCAATAACTCTCAGATCATAACGTTCTATACCACATACATATATGGATTAGTGGCGGTACTTCCATACAAGCCCAAAAGCCCGGCTTGCCTTACTTAATACGCAAATACAAGATAATGAACAGAAACCATTACATTCAATACATTACAGTAATTTATTACGACACATATACCATTTTTGAATTTACCGCGTTCGGTCGCGTCGCTGCGCGGCGCAATTCAATGAAACGCAACTACGAGCGACGGAGCGCCGCCCGCGCCTCGCAACGCTTGTATTAAATTCATTCAATAATTTAACCTCTCGCGTAGCTCCACGCATTTTCTAAAAGACGTAACTCGCGTTCTTTAAATGTCTCTTTCTCTCTCGTGTGCTTTTACGAGGCTTTTGGAAACTCATGCTGTCTCTTTCACACTTAAGGTTGAAATGTTACACTCTGCCACTACGAATGTATAGCTACAGATGTGCAACTATAGCAATTTGTACTGAAAAATCAAACCGTTTAAGCCCAGCTTCGCGGAGTGAACATCGTACGTTTGATGGTCGTCACGTGTAACAATATTCGTTTAGTAAATTATATTTGTTATTATTAAATTATGTTTGTTCCTTTTTGAAATTATTTTATAATTTTTTAGGTAAAAATAATGTGGTTTTTATATTTTTTTAATAAATTGTAATTGCATGTTGTAATGTTTATTTTTGCGTTTCGTTTCACAATTTCTGAACGGATTCGTACTAACTTCATAGGTGTTTTGGCATTGTGCAATTGTAAATAGTTCTGTTTTTAGGTTAATGATTAGTTTTTTATGTTCATTAAGCTTTTTGAAACTAAAATGAGTTGTATTGTTTCCTGTGATGGTTTAAGTGTGATGATATAAGTATTCATTGCTGGTATAAAGGTAATTTAATTCGATTATATTGAAAAAAAAAAACTGGCGCGAAAACAACGCCGGGTTTGTGCATTTCTTAAATTCGTGGTAAATTACAAGAGGCATTTATCAGCTCAGTTTAAAAAAACTACCTACGTAATTTGATTTCTACATGCTCCCCTTCAAATGGGTTAATAAATAGTCGTGTTTCACATGTTTTTCAAGCGACACTTGTATATTAGAATGTTTGTATTATGTATAATGATTTTAATAACTTAGGTGGACCTTTCAAAAGGCATGTTATTACTTGTAATTCATAAAAACTTAACGCTAATGCATTAATAATATTTTCTGTCCGCAATTTCGGTTAACTCCGAAGTAATCACGGCAACATAGTAGCTACCGTTGTGCTAGTGTACCTACTAGAAGTGTTCAGTAGTTAGTGTATTACCAAGTTACGGTTGCATATCCACATGTAATCTATAATTTTTTTAATCTTAATATTTTATAGATTGTTTGTTAGGTCTGCTGACGTACATATGTTTTCTTCGTTCTTAATATTTTTTCCTTTTAAATCAACATGTATTATACTTTAAAAAAGTTTTGGGCTTGCCCTACTTAAAAACCCTAGGCACGCCACTGATATGGATCATGTAGTAAATGAAATGTACACGAAACTTGGAAAATGTAGAAGACAGAACGTCAAAACATAATTTACCTACTTGTAATTGGTAAATTACATTTGAACAATTGTCGCATTATTCTCAAGCGTGGGCATGAGGATTTCCGAAAGCACTTCCTTAAATAGAAATAAATAAAAAACAGTTTCATCCATGAATTATTTTATTTTATCAAATTAAATCCTAAGTCAAAGTCATAATCTAGTTTATATGGAACAATCCATACAATAATTTTAAACTTACCACTAGTCCCTAGATACCAACTAATCGATTTCTTACTTCAGTGAATGCCTAATAAGTAAGAAAATTATTGACTTTTATCAAACCTGGTTTAGTAAACCCATTCTCAAGCAAACAGTTTACCATTAACCACAATATCTTTAGTGAAAAATCGTATTTTCTGTCAAAATGTGTTAATATCTGGAATGTTCTCGATGTCGCACACATTGAACTTTAGACACAATTTGTCATGGTTTTTTCAATAAGAAAATACTTTGTATATAATCATCCTCAGACATAACAATTATTGCTTCTCTTTACCTTGGTAATGGCTATAAAAATGTACTCTAATATTTTGTGAAGTACAGATTATAAATTACAAGAAAAGTACAAGTGAAATGTGATGGAGAGCTTTTATGACATTAACAGTAAATAATGATATGACTGAAATCTTACACTTAACACAACAACTAAATACTTGATCCTTTTCCAGTAAAAATGTGGTAATACTGGGATAATTTTCCCTTTTAGTTGAAAATTAATAAATTACAAAGTAAAAACAAAATTGAATATTTATGCATTGGCATACAGCACAAAAGGAAAATATTACAAATCCGTTTACAAAACAAATGCTGCAAATAAACATACATATACAATATACACATTGTTATATCTATAATTAACATTTTGGTCACGTCGACTGCCACTTTGCCCACTAGAGTACCATATTCTGTAGAAAACGATAGCGTATCTAAGTCAGTCACTAACACGACAGTGAGGCGGCTCCGCACGTCACGGCGCGGCGCGGGCGCTACGTTGCAAATGGTGATGCGTACTTGCTTACAGTATATAATGTCTGCAGGGAGCGCTGTCATACCTTCACATCTTCAAAAACGGCGTAATTTTCTGTTCGTAATCTTGTAGCACTTCTATATAGATGGACATTGTGATTGATTAAATTATAAAAAAATAAAATGTTGTAAATTTTGTTTGTACTACAAATTATATTAGTTATTATCCGCCCCAAAGAATTGAATGGAATTCAACAGCACAAAATATTTTTTGATGTATCTTTTTCATAGAATTCGTGCGTATTCCAAGTTGTTAAATAGACGGGAAGAAAAGAGGATCCCCGGCACCATGACATTTGAAGCGCTCTGTAGACATGATGTACTGTAGGCGTGGTTGGTAAGTAGCAGCGGCTAGTGTCGCGCGTCGCGGCGGTGGTCGCGGTCGCGGTCGCGGTCTGCGGGCGGCGGGTCGCGGTCGCGGCGCTCGCGGTAGCGCTCGTCGTAGTAGGGCGCGGCGGCCGTGCGACTCTTCGCGCTGCTGGCGTCGCCCGCGCCGCCCTCCGCTGTCGGCTCTACTGGAGACTTGCGCGGTCTGGTGACATCACTTCAACGTTATTATTTTGACATTTCAACCAAATACATATATTAATTAACACGAAATAACTTCATATTAAAACGTATAAGAGTAAATAGTAAATGTGCTACGAGCATCTAGCGACTTCATGCAATTTTAAGTAAGTCATACATTGCCAGCATTCAAAAATCTTTGGCCCTAAGCACCCACCAGTTCTCTTCGCTACGTGCACTGCTTATTGTCGCAAAACTTGCTAATCCGCTGACTCGATGCCTTCAAGATTAATCAGACGCTGTAGACATTTTTTTGATAAATTGCTGTAGACTGTAACGAGACGTTACTCACCTCTCCTCGCGACTATGTCCCCTGTTGTAATGATCAGCACGTTCGCGTTCCCTGGAGCGAGACCTGTCGCGTTCACGCTCACGGTAGTCCCTGTAATACCTACAACAAACGACAACACTCATTCAGAACTACCATTATAATTGTATCAGCCCATATACGTCCCACTGCAGTGCACAGGCCTTCTCTACAATCGAGAGTACGATTGAGAGTGGTTAGGCCATGTATAGCATTATAAATTACAACTTATTCACTAATCTACCCAGCCAGACTCAAATCTAGACATTTAATAAATTATTGTAATTATGTAAGCAAATTACGAGTCATATTATTGAAAAGAAATGGCATGCATACGGTGACACAGTATCATCAAATTGCGTACATAATTACAACATCGATAAAAAAAACTGAAAATGTAACGCCAGGACATGACAGATGTGAAGGTACTCTGTTATAATGAATAGAGGGTCGACGAAACATGATATCCGTGCATTCAATATGTGAACACATCGTATCAGTTAGTAACATGGCATCATTAAGGTCCACCAGCATTTACGAGACACTTACGGATCACGGTCGCGTTCACGATCGCGTTCCCTCGACCTTTCTCTATACCTGCAACGAATTTCCCAGGTTTAACTAGGAAGTTGGAAATGGTAATTCCCTCCACTACGATTCGATATTTGTTCAGATAATACGTGGCAATCTGCTATACATGTATATGCAGTATTTATGCCTTTCTCATATGTATATTATTCGTGTTATTAAATTCTTCAATGGTATAGGAGGAACATATTTATTGTTCATACATATACAACATATTTGTTGTATATGTACTTTTCCTTCTAAATATGAGGAAATAAAAGACAAAAACCATGACAATAAAGTCTCCTTACGTCGTCCTATATTGTACAGAGTACCTAAGAATGAAAACTATGGATGAATAAAAGAAAATAGACATGAAAAGTAATCAATATGACCTGATTAAATAAAGTCGGAGCTAACTAACTCTAAGTCTAATGGTATCATACTATAAGAACAAACACTTACTAAAGTGAATCATAACAAGGAACCTCGAGGATCTCTAATGCTAGGTGAATTGAATGGTAGATAAATGATAGATATTTTAATGGTAGGTGAACTGAATGATAGACGAATTGAATGATAGATGAATTGATTGGTAAGTCAATTGAATGACAAGTGAATTGAATGATAGATGATTTGATTGGTAGGTCAATTGAATGATAGATGAATTGGTAGGTAGGTCAATTGAATGATAGATGAATTGATTGGTGGGTCAATTGAATGATAGATGAATTGATTGGTGGGTCAATTAAATGACATATATTCATCTGTCATTTCAATTAGGTAGGTCAATTAAATGATAGATGAATTGATAGGTAGGTCAATTGAATGATAGATGAATTGGTAGGTAGGTCAATTGAATGATAGATGAATTGATTGGTGGGTCAATTAAATGACAGATGAATTAAATGACAGGTGAATTAAATGATAGATGAATTGATAGGTAGGTCAATTGAATGACAAGTGAATTGAATGATAGATGATTTGATTGGTAGGTCAATTGAATGATAGATGAATTGGTAGGTAGGTCAATTGAATGATAGATGAATTGATTGGTGGGTCAATTAAATGACAGATATTCATCTGTCATTTCAATTAGGTAGGTCAATTAAATGATAGATGAATTGATAGGTAGGTCAATTGAATGATAGATGAATTGGTAGGTAGGTCAATTGAATGATAGATGAATTGATTGGTGGGTCAATTAAATGACAGATGAATTAAATGACAGGTGAATTAAATGATAGATGAATTGATAGGTAGGTCAATTGAATGATAGATGAATTGATAGGTAGGTCAATTGAATGATAGATGAATTGATAGGTAGGTCAATTGAATGATAGATGAATTGGTAGGTAGGTCAATTGAATGATAGATGAATTGATTGGTGGGTCAATTAAATGACAGATATTCATCTGTCATTTCAATAAGGTAGGTCAATTAAATGATAGATGAATTGATAGGTAGGTCAATTGAATGATAGATGAATTGGTAGGTAGGTCAATTGAATGATAGATGAATTGATTGGTGGGTCAATTAAATGACAGATGAATTGAATGACAGGTGAATTAAATGATAGATGAATTGATAGGTAGGTCCATTGAATGATAGATGAATTGGTAGGTAGGTCAATTGAATGATAGATGAATTGATTGGTGGGTCAATTAAATGACAGATGAATTGAATGACAGGTGAATTAAATGATAGATGAATTGATAGGTAGGTCAATTGAATGATAGATGAATTGGTAGGTAGGTCAATTGAATGATACATGAATTGATTGGTGGGTCAATTAAATGACAGATGAATTGAATGGCAGGTGAAGTGAATGAGTATACATATGTATAATAACGTAGTGTAGTTACCTGTCTCGGTCGTCCCTGTCGCGCGACCGGTCCCTGTATCTGCTGGCGGATCGTTCCCGGCGGCGCGGCGCGCGGTGGTGCGCGCGGGCCTCGCGGTCGCGCGAGCGGGACCGGCGCGAGCGCTCGCCGCTGCTGTACGACTTCGTCTCTACGCCGTGGAGCGTGTCTTGTAGGGACGAGATCAGTATCTTGCACCGGTCGTCGTGCGCCACCTGATGTTCATGTTAACAACACACGCGTTCATTCTTTGTTTCATACCATATTATACTATTTCAAAATCTGCAGATTTTCTGGGTGGAAATGTTCTAGCAAAGGAGTAAACGGCTCAACTGATAGGAATTACAATCGCTGATAAACATTTGTATTGTAAATGCGTTACCGGCCTCAAAGTGGGAGGAGAGAAGCTAAGGCACTCGCAATTTTCAAATATTAATATAAAACCCGTTTACGTTAGTAAATAGTAGAATTTAGTAGCAGAATACGCACCTTGCTCTGTTTAATGAGCGATATGGCAGTGACGAGTGTCTCTATAGCGGACGCATACTCTCCAGCGGCGGCGTCGCTAACGGCGCGCGCGATGGCGCTGGAGGAGACGGTGCGGTTGCGGCTCATCACCTCCTCGAACTCCTGCTCGGAGATGGCGGGGTGCGGCGCGAGCGGCGCGTGCGCGTGCGCGTGCGCGGGGTGCGGCGCGTGCGCGTGCGCGTGCGGCCCGCCCGCCAGCGACACGCGCCCCGCCTCCGCGCCCACCGGGTAGTTCTATAACCACGGCTTCACTTTTACTCCTTGTCGTCTTAGTGATTGGATCGTAGTGATGTAATTAATCTTAGTTTTTAGTGAAGAGATTTTTTTTTATTATTACGGACTAAGATTTCATACAAAGCTTATATCGTTAGCTTATACATATATAGCTAATGTAACATCTGTCTAATAGGATCAGCTAGTCTTGTTTTTTACTATAATAATATAAATAATTTTATAGGTTTTTTTTAAGAAATAATAATTAAATGTAACATTTTAACTTTAAAATAACTCTAAGTACCTGTGGCGGTCGTCCGTAGGGCTGCCTAGCACCTGGAGGCGGTCCTTGCGAGGGAGGCGGACCTCCATGCGCCGGGTGACCATACGGTGCTCCTGGACCTACGATACATAAAAACAATTTATCGATATACGTACACCCATGCCTGCATCACAAAGGGATCACACATCACAAACCAAGGATCTCTACTTTGCTCTTGAACATATCACTTTTATGTCAATAAAACACAAGTAAATGTGAATTTACCTGGTGGTCCCGGTTGCGGCGGCGGTTGTAATGCAGGTTGCGGTTGACCTGGCGGCTGTTGGCTGAAGAAAGCCGGGTTTACGTGGGGGGCTGGTGCACCTCCTCCCACTCCTAGGATCAAGAACATCATTTATATAGTTCCATAGGACTACGACTTACTGAACAAAATGCTAGGAACAAGAAACTGTGCAATGCGCAGTCACACTATTTCCGTTAATATCCGCGCCATTAATAATATTAATTGTTATACGATTCTTGTATAAAATAGTTAAAAATATGGAAATAGGTGGTTTTACCAAGTCAATATTGCGATTTGCGAATGGTACCTGGATGTTGCGGCATTGGCGTAGGCCCTCTGGGCGGTCCTTGTTGGTGTGGTGGTAATTGATGATGTGGAGGCATTCCCTGTCCCGGTGGCTATAATTAAATCAACATGAAATTATAAATGATGATAATGATTCATAAATAAATCTACGATTGGCAGTTGCAGCTGATTGCAGTAGGACATTTATGAGCTGAGATATTATTAATGTGATAGTTTCTACCATGACGAAGTAGAATCAATCATAAATAGTCAGTATATCTACAAACATCTTGCATATTTTGATATAAATTCTTACCGCATGTGGCGGTGTCATTTGATGTGGCATTTGGTGGTGGGGTGGGCCGTACTGCGGCGCAGGCTGTGGCGGCATAGGATGTGGGGGGCGCGCACCCCAGTCCCCGCCACGTGGGCCGCCCGGTCCACCCGGGCCTGGAGCACCCGCGCGTTGTAGCGCCGGCGGACCTTGGAACTGCAAGTGTAACAACTAATTAAATTATACGTTTACATTAACATAAAATAGGTGAATTTTAGCTCCGCCACTTAAAAGAATAATTTGTTTCTTTTTTAATTAAAAATATATTAAGAAAAATGCTAATTTCACTGCATATAAGCCAATGAATGCTTGTTTCTATACTTAAATGCGATTAATTAGCAATATTACATACATACAAGTAAGTTAGGTGGTCTATTTAATTCCTCCAAAAGAACTTATATTTTAGATTGCGAAGTCCAACCCTTAACCCTCAATTTTATATTTTTATTTTGCATATGCAAAAAATAAACAGGAAATGATTTCGTTTAGTCCAAGTGCAGTGGGACGTATATGGGTTGATACAGTAGAGTAGAGTAGAGTTATTGTTGGGAGGCAGTTAGTACCTGCATGGGCGGGCGGTGCGGCGGCGGGCCCTGGTGCGGCGGCGGCTGGTGCGGCGGGTGCTGGTGCGGCAGGTGGTGCGGCAGGTGGTGCGGCGCGTGGTGCGGCGGCGGCCCGCGCAGCTGGTGCGGCACGGGGCCCGCCATCATCATGCGCGGCCCGTTGGGCCCCGGACCGTTCGGACCGCCGCCGAAGAACTCCGCCGGGAACGGCGCTGCGAAGTCTTTTTCTTTTATTCGCTTACTCTTGGGTTTACATATTAAATATATGGAACCATAAAACTGTTCGTTTTTAGAGCCAAATAACTAAGTGTATTAAAACGTTAACTGTGACGCCAAAACCACGAACTTTGCACTCGTACAGCTTAAGCGTATTAGGTATGTAAAAAACATGCGTCGCGTTTGATAAACGCAATACACGATCCGCGCAAAAGTGTGTTCTCACAATATGGTAGCTCACCATTAACCGGGAATATCACTGTCTTTAGTGTTGTATATATCCGCAGAAAATGTCCCTCAGAGCAGAGTCAGGTAGCCATTCGGAAATGCATTATTTCATGTATTACATCATCACAATTCCAAACAACTCATTACATTTCCTATTCCATTTTACAAACTTTTATTCAAGTTGCTCTGTATGTATGCATGTTTGGGTGGAATTTTGCAACTCAATTTTGAAGCAGATAACCGATTGAGTTGAAATGTTGTATACGTGTTTAATTTCGATGAAAATGCATGATTAGCTGTGTGACATCATTCTAAATCCAATAGGGCAAAACACCCAAGATGGCGGACTAGTTATTTTTCATGCCCTCCTACAATATGGGTATCAAATGAAAGAGCTTGCTGACACTAACTAGAAAAATAAAGTGACGTCACTCTGAATCTAATATGGCGGACTTGAAATATTGCAGATTAAGTTTTTTTAGGCTTTCTTACAATAAGGGTATGAACTGAAAGGGCTAGCTGAGAAAAACTAGAAAAATTAAGAGCAAAATATAATTTTAAAAATAAACTTTTCCTTATAACTTTTACTATCAATTTATTACGTCACTACACAATTTAATAAGTAATCAAAGCTTATCACGTAATTTACCCCCTACTTACTACCTGAAGATAATCAAGTACTTAAGTAAATCTCAAATCTATATCCATCTATCCTTATATCAACAATACATTTATATTATTACCTCCAGGGTGCGGTCCAGGAAGCCCACCTGGATGTGGTCCTCTCATGCCGGGGTTGTTGGGTCCAGGTGGTGTTGACCTGGTCTTCGATTGACTTTCAAACTGGTTGAGCGCCTGTGGTACATAACATTGCCTAACTGTTATAGTATATCAAATTGATTATTAAAGTGCGTCATTTTTATTACCAAACACAAAATTGAGTAATATTTCTGAAATATTGATGAATAAGAAATAAATACATGGATGTAAGAACTTAATTTATACATATTCAAATGAAATTTTAGATACTTATCTAATTAACCTTGTTCTCTCTTTTAAAAACATAAAATTTAAACTATTTTTTTAGCAGTTACTCATAAAGAAATAAATAATAACACCCATATACATAGTCCTGACCCCACATTAAGATCAATTAACGTTATAAATGGTTATGAATGAATTAGATCCAAAAAAGACTCCTTTTATAAAGATATTTGGATATTATTTCAGCTACTGTTTGGATTTTTGCTTTTTTTTAAAGTCACCACGTCGAATACATCAAAAATGCAATTTTATATCTAACCTCTTCTAAAAATAGTGACCGTTTAAACATATACCTAGCTTTAAGTCGGAACCAGAAACAAGTTCGTTTAAATTTCAAGGGTTAAAATAATCACAATACAATTCCTCTCAGCTGAATGTATATATGTGACATCATCATAAATTTTTATGCCTTGCCACTATTTTTATACAGCGTATCCTACCAAGAAGTAGTATTTTCATTTTGTTTACATTTAGGGTGTTAAATTTTGTCAATTACCTAATTTATTTACTTTTGATGAAGATATAGTATGAAAGAAACACGTTTTCTATTTATATTCAAGCTATTATTTTGAAAAAAAAACATGTAATTTGTAACAAGGCTATCTACTAATTTCGTCGGATCCAAGTTCATTATAAAACCTCAGTACTAATTAGAATTATCATAGCATCTTTATAATTTTATTTTACGATAAGAATGTCAGTTCTCGATATTATTATTTCCATGTATACATTATACATACATGGTGTATCGTTATACAAGGGACTTATTAATAAGCGGATTATTCGATCCTAGATCTATATGTATACGTAACGTGGTTAGACGCAGACTGTGAAACGAGAGGCCGCGGGTTCGATCCCCGCACCAAGACAAATGTTTGTGTGACCTACGAGTTTTTGTTTCGGGTTTGGGTGTTTGTGAGTTCGAAAAGTAGCTCGTAGTTCCTAATAGCCTTGACCCAAGACTCGATCGTAGTGTGGGGTCAGGACAATGTATGTATGTGACTGTTGGATGTATTTATTTATTTATATAACTTTTAAAGCTCGAACAACAGTAAATCCTAGAATTTACTAATTCTTAACGTTTTAAGGCAGAAATGTTTTTTGTTCATTTAAAATTTCATAATGTCCGTCGTCATAAATATTAAGTTATACATATATTTCTTCCGTCCATAATAGTACACAGTAGGTTAAGGTGCGGTTTGTGAATGTGAAAATAGAATATTATGTATTGTGAATTGGATGTTCTGGAATAGCAATAGGAAATATTGTAATTTATTATTGAAAATATGCTTAATACTGTGCAGTATGTATTTTTATAGCATAGTATAGTATTGAAATTAAAACCAAATATTAAATAACCAAAACATGACCAGCAAACAAATAGGGATGGTTTCCATCGTTCATAATATTCATCATAATCAATAAAACAGGCGGACATCTTGGCAGCTTCGTTGTCAACCAAGGGACAGCCCAACCGCTCTTTAACACGTGAATACCTAATACGAAATGAATCAGAGTTCAAAGTGAATAACAGAACATTTTCGACTTTTACCACCTAACATTGCTAAATCTTAGGGTTTACCTACAAATCCTAGAACATGCCATTGTTCGGGCTTGTACAGTGACATATGACCTTAAATTTTGATGCCTATTATACATTCAATCGCTTTGAAAATGACCTTTCGCGAGCAAAGCCCCGCCTATTTCGTTGTCTTCACCGGCCACGGACTGCGGTATGCACATGAGTGCATTCACATAAAGATCTATGATATGCGCAAAAATATGAAATAGTCAAGTAAGCCTTTTGCAAAAAAAAAAATTCTCTAATATTTCACTATTGTCTTTTTTATTTTAGTTACTAAGGTAACTTGCAAGTGGTATATTATGTTTAATTTAGTCCCTCATTTAAAATTACATCCTGTATCGATGCCTAATATTTCGGTCAAACAACTGGAGCTAAAAGAAACTCGAAAAGGTAATGTGTTGTGTGCATACTAAAAAAGAAACAGCACTTGCAACGATAATATCCTAATGCAGGTCAGTACCGGACAAGTGGGAATGTCAATGTGTCATTTTTCAAGCAGCCATGATAGCGCTAATATAGCTAGCTTATCAGCTTTCAGATATATGATTTACGAATCATTACAGCTTTCTACATTAGTTCATAGGAATCAAAGGGAGGTCGGATTTTGTATTTAAACTATTTCAACGCATTTCTCGGATTTATTATTTGTTATTCATTTACCTGCTTTGTGGGCATCGTGACAACAGGGTGTTGTCCGTGTAGTTCTTTCTTGGGCAGACGGTCCATGGTCATCCTAACTGACTGATCCGAGCCGAGGGATATAACGCAGAATCCCTTCGACTGACCATTGGCCCTATTCTCGAAGAACTTCACATCTTGAAAGTCGGTCACCCCGATGTCTGCGATCGCGTTTGCTATGTCTTGATCCGTCGCCCACTGTAAAAGGTGTACCACAAAACTCAGCCGCGCTACTCATAGGCTGTCAACAAACAATACATTATATGCCCGATGGATAAAGCCATCTTTGTGTTCACTTACATACCTCTTTTAAAAACCTGGCCGCGAGTCGGCATTTTTCGAGATAAGAAAACATTTAGTCCCTCTCACGATATACTATACTCGAAGTCGCAACTGATCGCTTTGATTAATATGATATCGACGTACAACTCTATAGACATTCGATACGTCTGCAGCTCTGAGTCCTAGGCACCTACATTATGAAAATTGGTGAATTGTAGTAACGATCTAGCTACAAATACCCTAAAATACTGTATGGCAGTAAAATTCATGTTGATAGCCCTATAAATTCGACTACGTTTATTTTTTATTCCGCAACAGGAGCCGTTGGGAGAAAAGAAAGAGTTTTGTTTGTTACCATATTTTTATTTCCATTATCACAGATCATCGGCAGTATCAATGTTAATTAATAAATAAGGCTGCGGTTACAGCTTGAGAAACTTGAACGTTCACAAATGGGAAAATCGACCCTTCCACATAGAAGGGATAGAACCGTTTACAAGGTATCTTAATACGAAACAATTTCAATTTACATTGAATGTAATATTATTTTAAACCGAGTAAACAAACATGACGAATATTTGAATTTTTTACATTTAAATTTAATATACATAATTTACTTCCAGGTTCACTAGACGTGTCGCAGATCGTACATTTTTTAATTAATTCTATTACAATGTACTGATATACCATCTGCCAATTTTACAAGGGATCATTAAAATTAACGTCTCTCTGTCTCTAATATACCAACAATTGCCTTACACCATGGAAACATAAAACGAGCTTTAACAAAACACATGTCACGGAAACCAAATCGCGATCGTCACTATATTTTACATAGAACTTTTTATCCATTACTTGTATCTATCTAATATTATTTATTTAAATTACAGGTAAATGTTTTAATTAAAATTTGTACATATTATGTGCCACCATTACTCCTCCCTCAACAATTGAAACGTAGAAGTTAAAACAGTACAGATGAATAACACATCACCATAAAAATCTTACATGTCGATCCGTCTGTAAAACGAGATTAAAATATTATACATAATATGCCGTATTAAATATAAATGGACATTAAACAGAAACAAATATGTATCAAATACTAAACACGGAGCCACGAAATGTAAAACAAGCGATCATCTTACCTCGTAGAAAACCTGATAAGGAAAAATGTTCAATTAAATATAATAAAAATAGTGTAATCTAAATTTTAGGCTATACATTTATTTAGTACACGTAGACCTAAAATTATGATTACAGTATGACAAACACAGCCAAAAATGCGAGTTTAACTAGTGCACTACACGCTTTAAAACTCGTCCAAGAGCCGCGACAAACACTGCTCGTCTACACCCACTAGTCTAGTCTATATAAATATGTAACTGTGACAAATTATATCTCAACTAGGTTATTTACTAAAGCGATATAGGTATAATAAATAACGAATATTTAAAATAACAGACAACAATTTGCACAATATTGCGTTATAAATTGTTTTACGTGATCACACAAAGTATGCTGTTCGTACAATTACGTGTGCAAAGGACATATTATTTGGTTGAAGCGAAATACAAGAAGTGTGGTTAACATGTATTCAATGTGACGGGTATTTAACGTACTAACATAAATACATACATTTTGCAATCTTCCACTCCTTCAGCATTCAGAAACCGAAATTTTCCAAGCATACATGAGCAACAATCTTATAAAATCATGCAAAAATAATATTTACGTACGACTGTAGACATTGGAACCGATACTGAAAATGGTAAAAAGTCTACACACATTCAGTACCAAACAATCAAGTTGCTAGGAATCTGACCATGTGTGAAGTTTTATCCAAAGAAATATTTACAATTTTATATGGTTTGTACTAAAATGTAGAATAATACCTACGCATTTACATTGCAGAGGATAATTTCACAATATTATTTATAACTTAACTGTATGTGATTTTAAAAATATTGAACAAATTTAAAAACTATTTTAGAATATCGAAAACTAAAATTCTATAAATAAATAATGCAGTTGATCATAACAATGCCTAAAACATTTTGTACAAAAGCCTCCAATACATTATAATTAAATTCAACTATAATATCGCTAGCACTACATCATTATAATGTACAAACCATACCAGTAATCATTATTAGAACATACATGCAAATATCTCTTTGTAAGGTGTAATAATAAAACAAATGAAATTGACATCAAAAACAATAATCACAAGCTTTCAATTTTGCATAAAGCTTTTGATTTTAGTTTAGAAAATATATAAATACTTTTAGCTTTCAGTAAATAACAAAATTAAATGGAAAAAATAATTAAAAGGTTTTCCTGCCATAGTGAACTTTATAATTTTACTGATAAATGGAAAAAAAATCCCTATAAACATGACTATACTAAATTCTGTTACTGACCTATATAATTCTTATGCCATATAAAGTGTGTTTCACACATGCGTCACCATTATTGCTGAGACTACAGCTTAACACAGTGAGCATTATTAGTATCAGAGAAACAACTAGTTTATATTCCAATTATTTTACAAAGCAAAAACAAGTTTCAAGTGGGCAGCAAATATTAATGCATGGTGCCACCAATAAGTCAAGCTATATGATTCAAAATTGTGCATAATAACATATAAAACAATCTAATTGCAATATTATCAATTTCTAACAGTCATAGCACAATTTTGAAAAATAAGAAATCTTGGCTATGTGGCATACATTTATTTGGGTGTTAATAAATATAAAAAATATATAATATACAATAATATTTTCAAATATGGGACATATTGGGAAGGAAAAGACTAATGGTGTTATGTATCTAGAAAATAACACTTAGGGAATATTTAAAGGTATTACATAACATTACTATATATTTCCAAAATTATATTTAATATCATAAGAAAAGGTAAAACATGATTGATGGATTGTATTCAGTATTTAACATATGTAATAATATAATGAGAAAAATTACACTTGTTTTTGCTTTTTGTATATTATGGCAACATTATGTTAAGTCAGATATTATAAATATACGATGCTAACAATACAAATTGTTAATATTCTGCTATAAGAAATGGAGTCAAAAAAGATACCAATATAGAACTTCACAACAAAGTATAAGTTGTTAAAAATTTAAAGCTCATGAATTTGACAAATGATATTTGTGTAAAATTCAACATTAACCTGTCTATTTTACTCCATTTATAAACTTATTTAATTTTAATAAATATAGGTTTATGTTATTACCTCAATTATTAATATGTGGGTCTTATTTCACATTGATATTTGTGAATGAAATGGAAAATATATAACATATATAATATTTTAGAATTCAACAAATCAAGCATGGCAAATTAAGGCTATCAAGGTTTTGTTTATGTAATGATTACCATATATGAGGAATAACCATAATTAATAGGAAATAAGACTCATGTAATGAGCTGTGCAATGCAACTGTGCCATAGGTTAGCACAATAAATTGCACATCACCAACTTGCAACTATTTAACAACATCATATTTACAATAATATTAATTTGTAATCTCAATATTTAATTAAATCAAGTTCTTGTTCATTCCTATAGAATGCAATATTACCAAACTAAGCATTTTTGACATAGATAGTCTATACACTGAGCTTCTATCAGTAATTCGCTAATTAATACAATCTGTACATAGTTGCAAGTTGTGTAACTTCCAAGGTGTACATTCTACAGTCTACTGACATTAAAAGGAGTCCATCAAGTTATTTGTATTTTGTCTGCACATACAAAGGTAATAATATAGCTTTGTCCTAATTTCTAATAATATATATACAATTCAAAGAAATATTTTCATGTGATAAATTTACACCAACTTTGAGAAGAATAAGGATGAGGTAAATCACGAAAATACATAAAATCTATAAAATGATTGTAATGATTTTCCATCACTTGGGTGATGGGCATGTCATACTATAAAACTACTTATATATTTTTTAAATGCAAGTATCTATAGTATTGTAACTTTTCACATATTGTGTACAACGGGTGTTGTACATTGAAAGTTTAACAAATATAAATTGATGAGTACACTTTATGTAAACACAATAGCAGTTCTTGCCTTCGCACAAGAATTGTCTGGCTAATCAAGAAGTCTATGTTTAAGTTTTAAAATTAACATAATGATTAAGATCTCAATAATCAAAATCATGAATCAATAACTTGGTGGACAATATTAAACAGCACATTCTTTCTGCATTAATATTTTAGAAATCATGAAATCATGAATAGTATATGAATGTACACCCATTACCATAACTTTTTAAACAATGACAAAGTGTGACCAAATGAAAATATGTGCACATCAAGACATTTGGTCACTCCGGCTTGTGGATTGTCATCTGACTGAGCTTGTTACCTTTATAAATATACAACACTGTAAATTGTATAGGAAATATTAACACAACTTTATTATAACTATGTCCTTGATATTTATTATTGATTTAGGAGTGTTTGAAATCATTAGTAAGCACTTTAATAATGTTTTATTTGTTTACATTCTTTATCATAAGAACATTGTCTATAAATAGATTAAAATATTCTTGTCGAGTTTGATCCAAGTTCATTCTAATGTAATATAAAGTGGCTTTCTACAATATACAAAATAAAGTCATGATGTTACATATTTTTCTAGAACAGAAACTTTTATTATTCCCTTATTACTTTTCTAACTTACAACAATTTTTGTACCCTCCACGTGAATACAATAGTATAACACATATTTCGAGTGGGTTCCCAGGAATATTTATAATGTATAAAATATTTCCAGGAACAATGCTATAAAGATCTAACATCAGAAATGAAACAGTAACTCAAATCAAACTCATTAAATATTCTACAACACTCATTTCAAGCAAATAATACGCTGTAAGCCGGCGTAAAATTCAATCAGATGACAATCCAAGCGATACTTGCTTTTGTCTTCGCTAACAAAAACAACCATCGCTACGAGATCCGCACTTATATACATAATCTAAATCAAAAATCGTGTACAAACCCAAGTAAGATTGCCGATGTAAAGCTGGAAGCGGCGGCCATGATGTCCGTGGCTTGGTCCGTGATAAGGTGCGTTGCCGTTCGTCTCCTCTGGAGGATGCGGGTGGGGCGCGACCACCGCGTTCGGAGGTCCGTCACCATCCTCGGGCTTCGATGTCGGCGCGGCGATCACGTCGTCATACAAATCCACATTGTCACCACCGAAATCCTCCTGAAAGGTGCCGCAAATACCTCGCTCAATATCAAGTCACAATGTTCGGTGTAATAAATCGAAAATTATCTACAGGGCAAATGAAGGTGCTTTAATTACACGAATAACGAATTTACCTGGCGGTTAAAGTCTGATTCTATATCATCAGCGTACAAATCTATATCGACACCTCCGTCCGCCATTTTGCGAAGTGCGGAATAGAAAAAAACGCGGCGGCCGGCGGAACTCGGAAACCGGTGTTGCCACTCGAAGTCATTGTATTGATCGCTTCGGAGTTTAATGTGATCAATTATGAAGCAGTAATTCTACGAAAATCTACGCGTGGCGACTAGTCCTGATGCAAGTGGAATAAAATTGATATGACATATTTTACTAACTAGTAAAAATATAACAACGGATGTATCGTTTGAGTAGACTTATATTGTCTACTAAAACATGCATTTTTTCGAGTTGGTCACACTGAAATCTGTCCCTATTGCCATGTATAAAAATAAGTACAAATCATCTTTCTATTGGCATGTGGCGAAAATTGGAACTGTATATAAAACTTAAAACTATAAACTTCTATCTAACGCATTGGTTGCGAAATGTTTTATAATATAAACAATACCGGCCTTATTCCTCCCTTTCAAATGACTTTTGAATTTCGTTTTCAAGCGAAGGAGACAAAATATTCTTTATCTAAAATAGGTGTTATACATGGACTTATTTATAACTGTCGATAAGATAAAGATTGTCTACGATCTTATGTTAAAATATTATAAACAGTACTTTTCCTCTTGTCATTATATTATATTGGACATGTAAGTACTATGAGATTACGAGTATTAATGCTAGTTGTATTTATTATGAAAACATATCTAATAAAGTCTTTAAATAAATATTATAAATATATATAATTGTAGTACCAAATTTCGCCACACGCCAATAGAATTTAGAAGAATTACAGAATTAAACTCGTGATATAATGCTAATAACATGTCCAATGTAATAAATTGTGTAGATTGAAAAGCGCTTTCGACGTCAGAAGATTGTAATATTTAGACAACCTGCCTGTATCATAAATTCATAAATCTTGTGATTTTTGAAGAAAATTGTTATTTTTTTACTAATATTAAAATGTGTTAAAGTATCATTAATCTTAATGTAACATAATTAAAGCCATTTTATTGGATTCATTATTTGGATTGAAATACTTAGTGAAGACCAAAACTATTACAGGTAGGTTCTCCTAGCAACATGATGAGTATAAAAATGATAATGTTAAATTTAAACGCAAATTAAAATTTTGATTTGTAATCAAAATGGTTTTGGATTTTACTATGGCGTTTGGCCAATAAACATTTACTTAAAAGTATTATTATTTAGTTTTAAGGTAAGCAAATTAAAGTAGTACCTAATATGTTATATGCTTGAAAAATACCTTGAGGGCTGAGGTTATATGCATAAAAAGGATTAATACAAAGATAATATTTTCAAGTTACTTTGAAAATACTGCCATCTGTGAGATTATTTCAAAATGTTTCTCTTTAGGATTGTTTGTTATTGTTCAGTAGTGCCCTCTGTACCACAATCTGAAACTATAGATGACATAGATGGCATGCGCGGGGCAAGCGGCGGGAGGGACGTCATCCATCCCTCGCCATTTTCCGTCAAACTCGACTCAATCAAGTTACCTTCTGTCAGTCGCTGTGTTTGTGTGTAGTGTTGTGAAAAATTATCTGTGTCGATGAATATCAATGGGAAATCGTGCTGATCACGACTCCAAACAATGGGTCGATTTTTGTGTTTGTGGCTCTGATGCATTTTTCGACCAGTGATAATGGCCAAGTGATTGGTATAGTGGAGTGTTTTGTGTCGTATGCTGGGCTCTCACGGCTACAGTGAGATCCTTTCTCTGGATATATCGTCTGCAAGACGACGTCGGATCATAGAAAAGGAAGGTGACGCACCATGTCGGCGAAAAATATACCGGGAGATAAGGTGAGTCCGTAAAATGTTGCTCGAGCGTTTTCGGTAAAGGTCATTTTTTTTCGTTTCTAAACTCCTTTCTCTCGAGGTAGCATTGCGGTCAGTGTACACTGCACGGACGGACACCACAGTTAACTGAAACAAGTGTACGACACATACACCATTGTTATGGTGATTTTCTCGTATGTTATCATTCATAAACTCCACACAATACATGTTTGAACAATTCCTAATTTTACCACCCATTCAAAATATCTTCTCATAATCCAAAAAAGGAAAATAGAAATTCGTGTATTAAAACCTTTTTGGTGGGTAGATGTAAATGTCCTTTTTTAACTCATTTAAAGAATATGTTTTTTAACTTCTTAAAAATGCAATTAGAATAAGTTTTGATAAATAATCACCTCTAAATTAATTTGCATATTTGAATATCAATTTAGTTTTTATGATTAAACAACTCTATCATCATTGGTGATTTCACAATTATACAACAAATATTTATTTTTCATATAAAAACACAATAATTTAAGTGAGATGACACAGTTTCCAAGAGAAAATGAATCTGAAGGCATTAATTTCCTGGCTAAATTTTGTCTTAAGAACCAACTATGTATATCAAATTTATTATTTTTTTGCCATAAGACATGAAAAAATATTACATGTAAACGGGCATGGCACTCTCAATTATTATCTAAAAATTTCTTGTAAGTACCAATCTCATAAGTGTATCATACAACTCTCAATTTCTTTAAAATTTATTTACTAAATTGTCATGAATAACAAAATATAGAAGCACTATAGTGCCTCCTTTAAATGAAATTTATATTAAATTAGAGCACTCAGACAAATTTTCACTTGTAATAGATGTTGGTATTACATGTATTAAAGGAATGTGTTCGGAACGAAGCTGAAAGAAGTTCTTTTTATAAAAAAAATTATATTAATTTATGTTCAATAGGTTGTCTTAATTCAACTTTGTCCCATCCGTTATCGGATGAAGCTAAGTCCTTATATAATTATAGTATACTAGGCATTAAGAGGAGATGATAAATGTACGTGGTTAGCCCAATGAGGGTGGCATAAATATTTATATTTAAAACCCTTTTTTTAAATAAAGAGAAAAAAAAAATAGATGTTGGTATGACATTTTTGGTTTTTGGTACTGTTAAAGTTATGTTTTTGTGGTGTAATAAATAGACACAGTCAAGTTTTGCACTTTTTGTTCTGATATACCAGTACCCACATATTAATTGTGTAAATGTTACTATCATCTAACCTACCTAATCTTTCAAATGAAAAATCAGTGTCAACTCAATATTTCCACTAGTAATTATTTTGAAATACTAATAAAAATGACAGACTAGAGTATTCTTATAAAGAGAAGTATTGATAATATTGAAATGCTTATATATATCAAATTAAAAATCAGTTTAACATATACCATAAAGTCATATAAACATGTGAATAAATTGAAGCTAAAATGTTTGCCGGCACAATCAATTCAAATAGGAGATAACTGACCATTGCCAATGTTCATTCTGTTGAGATGGCATTACACTTACTGTACAGGTGCGGTGACACATAGTCAATTACAAGTTTAAAAAAGAATTATTGTGAGAAGTCTTGAAAGTAACATTATGTATGGGAACACTGGCAAATACTTATCATATAAACAGTCTTAAGAAACACATGCTAGTATGCATTTGGCAATATATTTATGCTACAATTCAATGTTTCAGAGGCATATAGATTCATGCAGGACTTTATAAAAAAATATGTGTAGAAATGTTGGGTATATTCCTTTGTAACATAAGTCTCAACTATCATATCATTAGACTTGTTAAATGCGTTTGTTTTACTGTTTTATATAAGGTAAGGTGAGGTTCATTAATATACCAACTGTATAGATATAACAAGTCTCATGTATTATTTCCATACAAACTAGCACAAGCCACTATCAAATTCTTTAAAACCAGTACTATAGTAATTCCCAAATAAGTAAAGGTACTTTACATGTATATCAAACCTACTTAAATGTTTTATTTTTAAATAATATGTTTTGTCACTGCCTCTACTCCAATCGCTTTGAATGTGAGTTTGACATTAAGTTTAAAAATGTCAAGATTAAAGATATATGTATAATTTTTATTCTGTTAATTTTATTGATTTAATTATTATTACATACCTGATATAAAACTGATACTGGCATTTCAATTATAAAAGCTTGTTAACCCAGTTTCCGCTTTTTGTATTGTTGACCTATTTATTAATTAAATTGATAACACCAATTGATGTCAATATAAGAAATATTATAAAACACAAATAAAATTGATGGTTAGTTGATTGTTTAATTAGCTCAGATTATGATTTTTTAGTTAATAAAACATTTGTTATTAAATTTATCTGATTAGGCCATTCATATAAAACAGTCTTTTTGGAAGAATGTTTGCATAGACCCAACTTATAAAAATAAGTTTACTCCTATGTAAGATTTATTTTGCACAAAAAGGTACCCACAGAATTTGAAATCACATAGGATAGGGCGAAATCGAAAAAAGCTTAACTCTGCAACGTGCATAGAAATAATTGTATTTCGATCCCACGTAAAATTATAAGTGTAGAAAGAAGTAAATGAAGCCATGGAATATAAGGCTATTTATTTATAGATGTACATAAAACAATTTATCATTTCACAAAAACACAAAAATATTCCACAGATCCCATAACTCATTCTCTCTTTTCTACATTCACAACAGAAATAATTATGAAACAAACCTATATAATTTCTAACAAAGCGTGGCGCGCACAAAGAGGCTGCTCTGTTGCCGAGCAGTAGTTAAAAACAATAATAGACTGTAGTGACACGAAGTCCGACGAGCCTTCCAAATGAACGCACTGCCGAGCATCCCTTACTACGCAACTGTTGTCTGTACCAATAGCTAAGACATTGTATTTAGTTGATTTAACAATGTTTTATTGAGTGATTTCAGTTCTCGGAGATTTTACCCATATTCAAGGATTTTTTTAATCATTTTTATATTCAATACAAGGCAGAACGTGGGTGTTCTGGTAGCACCTCTGCCTACCCCTTCTGGGAAAAAGGCGTGTGTTTATGTATGTATGTATGTTTTTATATTCAGTGTCACGGTGGGATTTCTTGTCGCTAATAACTTGACTTATTCAATATTATATACTTACATATTTCTGAGTTCTTAAATGTCGATTTTTTATATAACTTCCATTCTCTATTTATTTTCTGCAGTAGTTGAATCTTTACAAAATATTTTATTAGCGCTCACTTACTTTGTATAAGATATTCTTATGCGAGAAAGCATGTTTCTAAACCGACTGGTTTTGATTAGACTTTTATGAACTTAAATATTTTTGTTTTTTTATATTTTTCTATAATCCGACTCCGTCGTGTCCCCTCTATAAATCTGCCAAAATGTGTTAATGAAGTGGATAAATAAGGCTGTCGTATTAAGAAGCTAGTAAATCAATAAGTCTTTTAACCAGAAATATTGTAGATTTTTTTTATTCAGGGTGAAACATACACAAGGTGAAAGATTAAACGAGGAATTTATTTAAACACGCGATCGTTCACGCTTGCAACCAACAAAAAATTGCCACAAATACAGAAACCGTAGATATATTCGTTATTAAATTTGTTTCAAATATTTTATTTACATTTTGCCTGTCCATCGAATACTCAAATCTCTTTTTTAATTATTTCTCTCGGTATTCGGTGCGTCTATTTGTGTCCCATTAGACTGGACAGGGAATATGTTCCGCTTAATAATGAGATTCAAACGCACATCTTTCGCGTCATTAATCTCCTCATGCTCTCGATTATACGAGTGCTCGACGATTACGAGTGCATTTCACAAATAACCTCATCAAGGTGAAGAGTAATCAATGAAAGTAAATAGCTATAGGAATTATTTCTAGATTAAACTCCCAGTTAGATGGTTTTTCGGATAAGGTCCTTCGGAAAATCCAGGTGAACTAAAGTTCTGTTGCATTTTAGTAAATACGAACCTGTAAATACAAATACAAACTTGATTATTTTTATTCTTTTCCAGCTCACATCTTTTCTTCATACCAAAAAAGCAATAAACCTGCAATTCTCCACACATTTGAATGTTTATGATCGCTTGTGATCAATTTTGATCAGATGAGTCGCGGCTCGTTTGCGCACCTACGCTATAAAAATGTAGGCATAATAAAACTCTGCATTAATAACATGTTTGAATATAACATATCTACCTAACCTGTTATATGTCGAGGAAGCTGTAGTTTTTATTGTAGGCACCATAAAGCGGTTTTTAGCATTGATACACCAAGAAAATGATTCATACGTACGAGTAAGTACTTATATTTGGAATGAAATTTCAATGTCGATGAGGTAAAAAAACAATTTGAGGACACACAAAGTTTTATAACTATTGTAAAAGTTTGGTGTTTTGATAAAGCACACTGAAATGGTTTACGGCAAAACGTTTGAAATATTTGAACCAAAATATAATGTCCAGGTGCTAAAACATATATTATCAGAAAATATAGTATAATTTTCCCTTGAAAGTATTCGGTAAACAAGTAGTCAGTTGTTAAAAGCTATTTAGTTTATTGCTCAGAATTTAGATATTATAATTAGTCATTAAACTCGTGAGGTAACCAAATGGCTGGCAATTAGGCTAATGGAACAAAAGAACTCGTATTTCAAAAGACTTCTAAGTTTATTTTAATATACTGAAATTAACAAATGCTAACAATAGAATTATTGCGCGTAACGTGGCAGTCAGCATAAACAAATAACGTTTACCCACTCATTGTTTTATTTATAAAGTCGACGGAGACAAACGTGCATGGCATAAAAACAGATCTCAAATTAAAATTCAGCATCCAAATACCTGTTAGAAATAGACGGAGTCGCCCTTGATTCGACGTAAATGTGTTTCACACACCGTACGCCACTTGTTTACAGGCTGTGTAAAAGAATTCGCGTATCTACATACAAAGTGGGTCAACAAAGGTCGCGGTCCAAACAGTTCGCAGCTAAAAGTACCGAAAATGCGCCTCTGTTATAACACAAAGCCACATTTGGTTGAGAAATAAAGAATTGAAACATAACTGAATATACTCCGGCATAAATTTCCAAATCTACTACAGTTTCACGAGGATTTTTATACACAATGGGGGTCAACCCGGACGTTGTCTTTTCGCCGCCCGGCTTACTGGGACTACGCAATTTGGGACGGAATATCCGGGATTGCATTACCAGTCCCCCACTTCGCGGAATTTATGTTTAAGTTACGGATTCGCCGGGTGAATATTTTCGCCGGTACGCGCCGATTGTTCTCCTACTTCCTTTATCTTGGTGCAAACAAAGGGCCGATCGTGATTTTATCTCTCAAGACTGTAGAGACTAATTTTTGCGTGTAAAATGTACTGTAATGCCCAGTTCATTCTACTGCGAACAAGCGAGTAAATTACTTTTTATTTGATTATATCTAAGAACGTGATCAAACTCGACATGAATTATATACTTCTTGGTATTTTTCGGTATATCAGATAATTATAGTATTCATTTATCTGGAGGACAGATCTGAAGTCATAAATTATATTTGAAGTATTGATTTGCTTTAATTCCGTCGGATATCAACAATCGTTTACGGGGCTTTACTTTAGTCTAAAATAAAATAAAAAATAGTTTTTATGGCTAAGCGTGTTTACTTTTAAGCCAAAATTTGAGCACATCGCTTATAGCGTCATCGTAAATCATTTTTTATAATGTAAGGAAAACACCCACATTAGCTTTCATGAACGCTTATCAATATGGGACTGCCGTACTATTCTCTACATTGTGCACGTGGCGTAAGAATTTACCTAATAATTTTATGAACGGCCGTCACTCTTACTATATTACTAGAAAACGACTCAAGCAAGTCAAAATCATGGTAATGGTTAAAAAATCTCGCTCAAAGACGACCAAAATAACGGATCAACGTGTATCTGTTGCAACGTGTACTGATAAATGAATCACAGCGCGAATGAGAAATAAAATATCAGCTGTAAAATAGTACATTTTACTATGAATTTACACAGGCTATTATTGTCAAGAATGCTAGGAGGCAATTTGCACCGATTTATCCCAGCTTTACGTATATTGCGCCACTAAATAACCTTAATTATCGGGAATTTAGAGCTATTTTACATGGCCGCAGCTAAAATATTTGCAATTAAGCAAGCCACTTAAACTGTATCGCTTAGAGCTGATTTTATACGTGTTGCAGCTTTTATTGTGGGAGAAATGGAAATGTTCTAAAGTGGTTTTCGATTTGAATAAGTTGTGTGAATTCAAACAACGAGACTACGTGGGAAAGAGTAACATGATTGTTTTTCGAACATACTGCCGCATTTTCACCTATAGCTTATAATCCTTTAAGCAAAGTGTAAGGTTTAATGTAGTAGATGGAATAAGTGTACAGAACAGCGAGAGATAATCATGGCTGATCAGTTCATCTCTGTTATAGTTAATATAAGGGTGTTCCTAGTTAATACTTAATGCCATAAATTGGATTAAATAGTCACCGTGCTATTATTTTTAAGAATTGTAATATGATTCTATCCAATCCAATCTATCAGCCAAAGGAAGTCCACTGCTGAACATAGGCCTCTCCTAACGATTTCCACAGTGGCCTGTTGGAGGCAGCCTGCATCCGGCCACGTCCCGCGACCTTTACCAGGTCGTCTGACCACGTCCCATGCTGCGCTTTCCGCTTCGTGGCCTCAATTCGAGCACTTTTTGGCCCCATCGGCCATCAGTTTTTCGTGCTATGCGCCCCGCCCATTGCCACTTCAACTTGCTAATCCACTGGCCTATGTCGGTTACTTTAATATGATTCTATACACTAAAAGTATTTTCGAAACTTTTATAAGCTACAATTTCACTGTTATTTTTGAGATAAGCAAATAAAGCTCTAAGTAGGTTAGTATGTAGCGTTTATTACAAAAGTATACAATTTTAATGGATTCTAATGATTGATGAATGCTCACAGTCAAGCGACACTCCGCTCATCCCGTCGAGATGTAATAAGTAATACAAATAAATAACAGAGAGTAACGCTTTTGATGTTCCCTGCTAATGCCTCATTCGTTACGTCTTTCCCCAGGGCGGTTTGTGGTATTTCAATTGTGTGTCTATTTACGTATTCTAATTTTTTATTTCCTTTTGGATATAATCATTTTATATTATTTGCTTGTTTCAAAGATGCGAATATCTCAAGTGTTTTTTGAATTTTGTTTATGTTGGGTGTATTTATTTTTCTTGCAATTTTTTTTAAATGGGATACCTCAGTTACCAACTATTCTAGTACTGATGACGCGATCAGTTCTTTTGCTTGAATCACAATTAAAACTCCTCTGTGAATCCTTTAGAAATTACTAACAGTAATTTCGTCCCGAACAAGCCGGTTTCCGAAACAGCTTTAGTACCATAGACCACATTCATACGCTTCGGCAAGTTATACAAAAAAACCGAGGAATATAACTTGCCGCTTTGTTTAGCATTTGTGGACTATGAGCCTTTGATTCGATCGAGACCTGGGCTGTGCTAGAGTCTCTTCAGCGGTGCCACATTGACTATCGGTACATTGAAGTGTTGAAGTGTATATAGAACAACGCCACCATGTCGGTCCGAGTACAATTGGAGGAGGCCTGTGTTCAGCAGTGGACATCCTTCGGCTGGTGGATGGAATTTCGTCCAACTTTATCTTATTTTCCAAATGTAAAATTGTGATTTATGATACAATTATTTACGAGATGAATTGTATAATGTTTGCTAATAGTGTAGTAATAATTAGCATGATGTTGTGTTACTTAGTTGCGTCGACGCTTTATGTAATTTTATAAGCGCTGACGTTGCTATGTCTTTGTCCATAACGTGAGATACGGGTCGTGGGATCCAAGAAACGTCTTAAGACATGGTGTTTTGATGCCTCCTTGTTTATCTTTGGAGTTGGAACCAAATTTAGGCAGCCCCATATAAATTAATTAGTAACTTGATCAATGTTTGATAGTATGCTATAAAAAAGTGTAATTCTTTCATACTTCGGTATTTTTTTCATTCCATTCCCAAAATAGTTTTTAACTATAAATTGTCTGTTAAAACAAAATCTATAAAATGCACATTAATTTTGAAAATAATAAAATAAAAACTATGCGTAACATTTTTATAGTGTCTTACAAAACTAGAATTTCGAATTTTATTCGTCTATCCCTCATTAAATAACTCGAACTGGCTTACGTAACTTTTTAAAATTACACAATATCACCGTCATAAATAAATCGGCCCGGCGTGCCATGAATAAAAGAAATCTATCTAATTAAGAACCGGACTACAAAATTACTTACTACACGAAGCGCCGCGCCGCGCCGTAAGGCTGTTTTGGCCTACGTTGATATTCTATCCGAGTAACAATTTAGCAATTAAGCAATGTATCGACCCCTTGCGTAATTTCGGAGAAGGCCTCTGTCCAGCTGCTAAAGATTTATACTGGTATACATAGATTATCTAAGATTAGTTGTGTTGAGGGGATAAGTGGGTTTGGTCATTTTGCAAATTGAAACATCATGCTGGTGCGGCAAATGACAAGGTATTATCTGTATTGGTATAAAGCCAAACATTTTTGTTTTATCAACACGGTTTGCTCGTTGACACATACTAAAAATATTTTAAAAAGTAAATTAATCGTAGAAGGTGGAGAGATGACTTGGACCATTTTGATACCAACTGGTGGAAGAAAGCCTTGGATAGAGAAGGGTGGAGGAAGGAAAGGGAGGCCTTTGCCTTGCAGTGGGACAGTATAGGCTAGGAAAAAAAATATATTCGAATATGCCAAAGATTCTAATAACATTTGGCAATATTTGTTCTTCATCAAAACAATGCGTCCTCAGCTCTGTTCACAGGCATTGATGATTGAATTCATAGCGTGCACGCAGCTATAGTTGCATGTGCAATGCTTACTGAACTGTATTATCTCAGGCTGAAATATCTGTGAAGCCATGGTCCAGTGGAGAGGGCATTAACGCCCAGTGATATATGCACATGTATTTTAATACGATGGGTGGTGGAGGTCTATATAAATTGAATTGCGTGTTGGAGGTTGTTTTATAAATGGAGAAATTATTGCAAATTGTAAAAGATGAATTTAGGATTTTATGGCATAGTGTGTAAATTGTTACTTAATTTTGTTTTTGTCGTGGAGCGAGTTAATCACGAACCTTATTGATCTAAACACGAACTTTGAGTCTTTGGTATGTGAGCTATGAAATCCTACATATGAACACCTTGTGATACATCTCGAGACTATTCTTGATTAGTTTTTCGAATCGAATAAGTTAATTTAACGCAAGGTTGGATAATGCAAAATATACTTATCTGTAATAATCTGTATTAAAGGCATGTATTTCACTGAGCTCGGGTTGAAGGTTATTATAAGCTAGCTTACTAGTTGATGTGTTATTACTTTGAGTTTAACATTAGTAAAGTCTAGAATCGGACTCTCATGTGCATTGTTACGTAGAATGTTCGCCAGTCGATTTACACAGGCTGATAAGAATTGTATCATTTATTCTCTCCAAGACTTGCCTAACAACTCGTGCTATTTTCCCTCTCGTGAGAACGTAATTGTAATAAATACGAGGAAAAAATATGGACGTCACGTTCAGATTATCTTCATATTTATCATCCCAGAAAACCAGTTTATCTGTGAGTCCCACTGTGTATTTCCATAAAATTATAATGTTAAATGTACTCTCTTCTGGGATTGACCATTGGAATTTATCCAATCACGTCGTGGTATTATCATGACGTAATTGAGATGATGTAAAGTTGCCGTATTCAGTTGGGAATCATCATTAAGTGTTATTTATTCAATGCTGAAAGGTTCTCTCATTTGGAGCACAAAGAACTCTCGCAATGGAGAATGCGAAGACAATAGAAATCGTACGAATTAACGTGGCGACTGACGTTATGTTCACTGAACAATTTACCCCTTTAGATTGAATCAAACGGGGCCTCTTTTATTGTGAAGAATCGGGGCAGTTTTTTTACGCTGGTATTACTGTTGAAATGTTGATTGTTTCTTTAATTAAATATATACTATGGTCTATGGTTACCAGAGTTGATGTAGTTCTGCCGAATTCACACCTGAATTCGGTAGCCGTTTCAATTGATTTCATGAAATATTGAGCCTTGGTGTATGTATTAGTAATCTACGTTCACTGTAACTATGACAAACTTAGCTCGAGTAACAAGTCTCTAATCGGGTTAGAAATTCAAATAAAAACAATGTACAATTAAGATTTTATGGATCTGTTATAAATGTGTAAGCATAAAAAATTAACATTTTCTTTAAAATAAATAGGAAATAGATAAAACACTATTTAAATAGAGTAATAATAACAGCACTGATACGATGATAAGAAAAAAATGTCACGACCAACACGTCGCGTCGTAGATGTAGTTCACGAGATTACATTATGTGCTTAAATGATAGATGATACTGCAAAAAAAAAAACAGTATTTGGTTAATGAATATTCCTGAAGTATTACTAGCGTTTAATAATTAAAAATAATTAATTATTTAACTAATTTCATTATGTCGATCGATCTCGCTGATGAATATAAATCGTCTAAAATATTTCAAAATGTAATATTAAAATAATTTCGCGATATGATATGAAAAAAAGAAACAATTCAATTTATTGAGGCCATCAAAACAGTCATTGAATTTGCATAATTCTGTGGCCTTCTTAGAATTCGGCAACTCGCAGCCTTGTGTGTTTGTGTATTAGCGCAATATACTGGTATACGTGCAATTAAAAATGAGTCGAATGTTTTGCCAACTTATCTGTGAAGAATTAATGTCAGTGTCGCTGTGGATTTATTGCCGTTTTAAATATTATTTCAATGTACATATTTCAATTGCTTATTGTGATGTCGCCTCATATTATATTCATTTTCTTTCGAATTGTACCAGTAATATGCTGTTGGGCGAATATTTCTGGGTCTATAGATAGTCTTCACTTCAGGTAGTTGTTTTATGTATAATCTTAATACTTTATCCCTGTACAATGTTGTTCATATATTTACCCACATATTTCCATGGAATTGGTTCTTGGAATTAATGTAATTCGCATAAAGGTATCAGCTGCCTACTCGATGTGGGAATCTGAATTGTTTTAATTAATCATCGGCTATTAACTCATGTTTTTTAATTAGGTAATGATCATGTCTCGAATTTAAATATAGCACAGCATCACACATACAAGTAGCAAAAAAATATGCGTTATCTTACCTACTATAAAAAATAATCCAATGCGGAAAATAATTCAATCAATAACATACGAAAAATAGCATAAAGCATTTATAGCAATCTAACTGCTCGTATTTCTTAGGCCATGCAGTTATATTGAAAATAACAGGTTCTCCATGTAATGTTAAGCTGAAGACTTTGATTGACATAACCGTTAAATATGCCCGACAGACAATGCAGGTTACACGAAACATTGTAAGAGATTGAGCAATTATGTTAAGTGCGGTTACCGCCGCCAGTTTAACAGAGTTAACAGTTTATCTCGCTAATCATCTGGCACACAGACGTGCTGTATCATTAATGTAATTGCAAATTACACTACTTCATTCAATTATTGCACGGATTACTGATATCTGCATGCAGAGGTGTGGATCGAAATTCTTATATGGCTAGATGTATGTGTACATAGCATTTTAAGGTTATGTTTGTGATTATCTTAGTTTTTTATGTTTGAATATGCTTTATTGGTTATAAAGGAGTTATTTAAATAATTCTCATTTTAAAACTATAATGTTAAGTAATATAAAAATAACTATATTAATATAACCTTATAATAATACCCATCCCGTCCTCTTTATCCCCTTAAGGATGAATATCCTTAATATATTTATCGGAAGCGACCTACTTGTTTTCAAGTTATATTTATTTAGTAAGTAGATTCTACAGAAAGTGATAATTTAGATACCACAGTGAGAATTACTTGTTTATACAAATATGTATGTCTAATTCAAACCAATGACCTGTTTAAATAAGCCTTATTGAAATCCATTACCACACAGCCATTGAGATGCTTGTTCATATTTGTCGTGCAAATAAAACTACGAAGCTAAAAGCATTGTCGATAAAAAATCATTAATTAAAAAAAACAACATGTCCCAATGGCACTGCCATTAAAATACTTGAACGCAATCAATCTTAAGTAAGAGGAAGGAAATTATAATTTTGATTTACTTAATTGTTTTAATGAGCATTCGTCGTTATTAAGATAAACGACCTGGGGGAAAAAATTGTAACACGCACCGAAACGAGCCAGAAATTTAAAAGATTGCTTTGTGTAAGTCGAAAACAGCTGGTGATTGCCTACTTAATAATAATGGATACTTTTACAGAATGATTTATAACAAAGTTCATGCAAACATTTTATGTTAAAAATATCTTTTATTTTCAGAATAAACGTTAATGTTATCGGTAATGAGCATTTAAACATGTAGTAAAATTATACTTGTACATTGGATCTGCATTATTAGCCAGTTATGTGATGATGTTACTTACACTTTCTTTCTACAAATGACCTCATGGGTTCTTTGTTATAACGTGAGAAAATTGCTTTAGGAGTACCCGGGATACATTAGCAAGAGTGGGTCTTCATATCCTATAGCCAATAAAATTGCTAAATAACCTAAATAACATCGTATTATTTAAAATCAAATTGTAATATACTATCATTGTAATTGCGTGAATAAAGAAATTTAATGCTTTAGAAAACAATATAAGGGAAACCTATATGCCTAAGCGTTCTCCACAAATATATTAACGGTATGTGTAGTTGAGTGGTTGCGGTGAGTTAACGTGTTAGAACGCAGCCTAACCTTCCTCAATTATAGAGGTCAGGTCCCAGCAAAGCGACTTATATATGCGGCTTATATAGACATATAACGGTATACTAAACGACATTTAAATCTTGATATAAAGTTCCCAAATGACGAAAAGCAGGATCTCAGGTCATGTACTCCAACAATAGCAGCTAACTGTGACCGCGTTGTTGTTTCGTCACGGCCAACCATTGCTAAACTTCCTTGCTCTAGATATTACACTTTCCGCAATACTCACAATGCGACCACACTTCCGGATCACACCAGGACATTTGGCGATTAAATTGACTTTTTACACGGAATAAGAAATTGCCGTAAAAAATTTGGAGGAAAATTAAACACTGACATTGCTTGTCAATTGGCAGTTTCCTATGAATTGTCATTATGGTCACGTGCCGATTAAGTTAATAGTTGTAAATGATTTGTTGAGTCAATAGTCATTAACTAGGGTCGTTACGTCATTGGGGCTTCATCTGCATTTTGATGCATAGCGATTGCATCTTGCATTTTAAATTACAGTGATGCACGTTATGTATTGTTTTGGGCATATGACATTTTATTATTTCAGCTGTTCTTGAGGTTTATTTATTTGCCATTTTATATAATTTAACTGGCGCAATTACTTATACTGCGTTACTTTAAATAAGCCCAATTACCCTAACGATGAATTGAAATAAATCAAGATGATACTCATAGGGTTATAATTAGTAACATTCTCCCTATGTAACACTATCATGGTCACTGCAACCATGGTGTATTAGTGTCTGGCCATGGCCGATGTTTCAGCAGGTTAATGTTCCGGCGCCATTAGGATTAGATTCGGTGTTTCTCAAGCATTTATTATCGCCCTAACGCGCAGCGATCACGGAATGTTGTCTTTGCGTAAACCACCTTATCTGTGAAACATTGGCTTGCTTGTAGTGCAGGCTATCTACGTAATGGCTCTCATTTGTAAGGGCATTAATACTGGATTCCAGCTTGGGTTTCTTTTGCGAGGTCGTGGAATTTCGTAGTAATTAGTTTTTTTCATATATCATTTAATTATTTATAAGTAGTGAAAGTCACAATGCTGATGATTGATATCGAGTAAGGGCCTGTAATATTTGGACAGATTAATATGTCTCGTACTTATTTAGCAGCTGTTGCTAGTTTAGAATACTAACGGCATGGTAGCATGTTGTTTGACTGTGCCCTAAAGTCGTAACCAAAATCATTACCAAAGTCCAGACAATGCAATAACAGTGTTAGGTTTACCATTAGATCATTAGAGTACTTAGGCAAGAAATACGCACTACAATCTGCTTGCATCATTTAGATTAACAGTTTACTGTTACACGACCTGTATACAGATGCCATTCAAATTCGTGCGCTTTATTCCATTACGCGTACCGTGACGGTTCGTAACGGTGAACAGTGGGCTGGGTAATGTTTTGGAAGTATTCCAGTCGTTTCATACTTGAATGTCAACTTGAATAACTGGTACGGTATCTTGAATGCAAAGAAGTATTTCATTGAAGATTTCTGTGTTGAATATTGAAGCGTGAGTAAAACTTTGACGTTGGAGAAATAAATTGAATAATCAAATGTTGCATGATCAGCCTCGTTGGGTTTTTTACTGCAGCTAAACGATTTTCTACCTTTCCAAGCGGTAACAACAGTTTTTCGTGCTTTCCTAAACATGGCAATTTAACGAGCTCGCGATGTGAAGGCACTCGCTAAATATATTTACACTTTATACTTACCTCGATGAATACATCGGAGTCAACAACAGGATCCCAATGGAACAAAGGAAGTCTATTTTTCCATTATCCATTCATTACAGTCCGTGTTTAGTGCTCGGTTGCACGCGCTACCTGTTACTAACAGAGCAACTTGCCCCTCTAAAGTCTAACGGTAGCCGCCATTGTGAGATCTCGACGCGATAATGTGCCAAACGATTACTGATTATCCTCCTGTCAGCATGGTACGTGGACGTGAGTTCGTTCAACTCTCAACGTGATTGCCGAGCGATATCAATGACCGATCGCTGCTGTTTTTACGTCGTACTTTTAATTGAAAATGTAAAGCTTTCAGCGATAAGTGTGAATTCACATTCGTCATCGCGCTGCCGGACATTATTGTACAGTTGTGTTTGCACATAATATACTTTTATTTATAAATAGATGTCGATATCGAGTGCTTTTTGCTTGCGGTTTGTATCCGCTCGAGAAGAAATTACCGTACGGTGTAAAACCCGTCGTAATGATTCACGTGAGTGTCGCGTTTGGGATCACCCAGTGGACATCCGGCTTAGAGCAGGTCACTGTGAATGTGCGACAGCGAGTAGTAAAATTATCTCACGCCAGTTGAAACTATATCTGGTCTACAAAATAGATTCAGCGTAGGACCGGCATAAAAAGTAAAATTGGAGATACCACATACGAAGTCTTTGTTTACACCTCGGTTTTGTGGGTGACTCGTTTCACACGTTATATTATATTTAAGAATACATAATGTGGATAATAGAGATTTTTTGGCTATTTTGCGAGTAACAATGGCTTTGTTTTTATTAAAAAACTACGAATTACAATGTATCTTGAAAACAATCAAAATGTTTAAAACTCACGTGATAATTAGCTGTTATGACATAATGTTTACAATAATATACTTCAATTTAAATGTTTTGTAATTTGGGTCAAAGTTACTTCACCTTTTTATTAACACCGTTGAAGAATATTATGGGAAAATCATTCTATTTGCGACGACTGTCTAGTTATAAAAATAATAATATTTTTGCGAGCATTATTTTAAATAATGGTATTGTTTTACCCACGCTACCACCGATTCCTACCATTTCATAGTATAAAAGCTCATATCGACATAATACACCTAGGTCATATAATTTACAACGAATTTATTCTGTAAATACCATAGGATGTCTCGAATAGTAAAAATATGTTAAGTTGTTACAAGTTACGCTGGTGGTTAGTAAAACTACAGACCAAATCATTATACAGCATTATTAAAATAAACTTTTCCAACACCACATACGTGAGGAATAAAAGCAGGTGGAAAAAGAAAATGAAAACACCAAGTTAATGACGTCTTGCTTTTGCAGCACAAAGTCGACGAACTTTGTCAAAGAACTACCAGACAAAGTCGACTCACAAGTCACTAGTAGTTAGTCTGTAGATATCATTGGGCGAGATTAATGGGCATCTTGAATACGAGAGCTCGGTGATGAGGCGTGGGCGTCGTATCAAAGCTGGATTCACAATCACCACGCATTGATGGCACGTTCACTTGTGAGAAGTTTTGTAAGCGCCCGCCTACGTCGCTGTTTGATGTACAAATTATGAGACCACCTGCGCACAGTATACTTGAATGTGCCAACGCGTTTAATGATGCGCAATGCGAGGCTCAAGATGTCTAAGTGAACGCCGTATTTGAATAGCTGTTGAGGTTAAATTGCATCCGTATTATCAGTGGCGTTAGAAAACTATCTAGAAGTGATAAAAATTTTGGTTGTCCATGATGCTGACCATGATGTTGTCATTTTTAAGGATACAATTATTATTTCTCTAGATTTTACATTTATTATTAATAAGGTAAATTCTTTGATAACTCAATCTCAACCCATAAATATAAAAATCCCACGAAGACTCTACATTGCTAGTTAGTATTTCTGTCGTAAATATTACAAAGGCTACTTTATAAAATGAATCGTGCAAGCGTATCTTCGAAGAAAGGCAGAGTCTCTCCACATTTCTTGAAATGAAACGGGTTTCCACTTGACTTAAAAATAATAGCGCATATTATGTCGAGTTCAAAGTAGGAATGTTTTATAAATCAAATTGTTTGCTGCATAGGAATGCACGCGTACCACTTGACCGTCATAGAGCGTTTTCTTGGAATATATTAGTTACTGCCAAAACAAGTCGCCACTGTTTCACTTTGATGTAATTTTTTATTCTGGAATGTTCTCAGTTTGTACGTTCTAGTCTCATAACTCAGGCAGACGTAGTTAGCAGGCGATCGAGCTCCGGCTAAACTAAACACTGCAGTACTTCGTTTACTTGCCAGCTGCTAATACGAATTCTTTACATTACGAACACGTAACTAATATGCTTGTGAACTTTGAAGTCTTGGCGTGGAACATTCAACCGTTGAATAGACTAGATACTATACATAAGTCTTAAAGTTTGTTTCAGTTCTCGTCATTCGTCAAGCATGGAGGATTAATGAAGTTATTTTCTGTTTGTGTGGTACATTGTACAAGGGGCCTTAAAACCCTTTTTAACAGGCAGCAAAAATTGATCCATTCCGAAAACCACGTAGTTTCAAAGTTGGACTTTGGATATTATATTTGTCGGATCTAGATAGCCACAAATGTTGAGCATAGCCGTAGCGGATGCCTGTGCCAAAGAATAAAATATGTATATTATAAGTTTTTATACATGTAGGTATTATTACATCCAGCAGATACGAATCTAAAACGAACAAGTAATGTAACCAACCACGTTGTACCCAATTCCTATTTCCTTTTAGGTCAGATATCTCCAATGACCCTATTACTATTCGTACTAATTTAGCTGCGATGTTCGAACACGATTCTTCCACATATTCAGGCAATGCGGTGAATTGCTTCGTGCCGTATACAAGTTTTAGCCCGCCCGCACGTCCCTCGGGATACCACCCCATTTGGAGCACTCGCTCTCCCTTATTTTCAACTATCCGATGTTGCACAATAAATTGACCGTTGCCTTATTTCCCTCGAATTTTCAGCAACTGTTTTTTGCTCGTGTTTCACAGGCTTTTAACGTTCCAAAAATAAACGTAGTGGATACTGATAAAAATATTTTATAAAACCGCTTCAAATTACTACGTTAATGCTATTTGGTCATTGATTGGGCTATAAGACAGTACAACTAATGTCAGAATATTGCGGATTGATATAATTTGTAACCTCCAAAGCACCTGCTAAATAAATACTTTCTGATTCTGATTTAAGACTATTTTTTTTCAAAAATTTATTAATTAGTCCATTAACCCTCGTTGATTCTCTTTGACTTAATCCACGGAGAGGTTTTAATCCGACAGCAGTTGATTTTATCTAGATAAACTACATTGGTCACGCCAAGTTTTAAAAAACATAAACCACATTCGGTGTCGTCAACCTTACCTATAATAAAAATACTAGAAATGTTTAATTTTATTACTCCAGAGTTGAATGCCCTCATTCGAGTAACAAACAATGCGTTGCTGTTGCTGCGTCATCAGCATAAAATTTCGATCAATATGCGATTGCAACTGAAGGGATATGATTCAAATGGGATTAGGGCAGAGCTCCTTTGACAGCTCGTTAATAAGAACGCCACCCCTTGTTAGTTTTTGCACCCACCCAGTGGTGTAATCTTGCAGGCGCGTAAATAACTTGCCGGCGTGTTTGTGCAGGAATTTAACAATGGCCGCGGAGACTGATTTATATTTCGCTGCATCCGTACAACTTTTGAAACTTTACACCTGTTTATTGTTTTCGTATTATCTTCGGCAATCTTCGATGTTGCTGTTGATTTTTGTTGTATTTCATTTTTAACATTCGGTAAGTTTAGTTTTGTATTTGATAGATTATTCTCGCAGTTATATGTATTGGCTGCTCTTATGAGCTAAATCGAACCTGCTTTTAATGCCCAGATCGGGTACTCCATTTAAGATATTCAGTTTGAAAATATGTTTTGCCCATAATTTTTAAGTATAAGTATAATTGTTGTTTTTTTTATGCTTAGTTTAAGTTGATGGTTGTGTGTGTGTTTTTTTTTTTAAGTATTTGTTATGTTTACCTGTCAGTAATTGTGCAATTAGTTAAGATTATTTTGTTTTATATTTTTAGTACAAGCATCATTGTAACAATTGTAGGTAGACTTTTGATAATAAATAAAAATAAATAATAATTGGATAATTTTCCAAAAGTCTTGAGATTAGATAAGCCACCGCAGTTGCAGTCGTATCCTATACCTACTTATCTGCCATTCGCTATGCATAAAACTATGCTATGCGGATCTCACTTATACATATTATGTGGGTAAGTGAAACAAAAATCCAAATACAATATAGGTATATAGATATAAACAGCTAGAGAAAATTCACGCGGTACACATGTACGAACATCAATAACCAAGTGTATTTTCAGCCCGCGAGTACATCAAGAAACTTATTTATTTCACGCTCATTTCTTTAGAGATTAAGTTCACCTTTCACCTTGCTCGTTTTACCTCGTAACCTCACCCCATCTGTGTTTGAAGCTTTTCATTCGCCAGCACCTTTGACCTTTGTTTATCGTGGCATCTGCATGGAACGATACGTGGTGCGCTCCGCACCTCGTCGGCTTAATGTGTGTTCCGCAAAAGCACTATTTTGCGAGAATGTTACTGAGCTCTTAAAGCAAGAAATTTATTGGTGTTTCTTCTCTGAAATAGCAGCACTCTAGTGATACGTGTAATCCTTTTCGTGCACGTTTGTACTGATTTGTCGATACCGTTTCTGTTTTGAAATACTTGGTTATTTGAATGCTGAATCGACACACGGAGAATTTTGCACTTTTCTAAAATGATCGAAGATATTTTGTGTAGTATTAATGCGTATTTTAAATTAATTATCGTTTTAATTGGTCTACAGATTATTAGAAACTTAAGAACAAAAGTCCCAACAATAGCTTCTACATGATACGTTGAAGTTATTTAGTAAAGGGGTCGAGATCAACAAAGCTCAAAGAATTAGCTCCGCTAAACGTTTTTATACACTGTGACGCGAGAGGAGATGAAAGGATCGCGAATACTTTTCCATTAAAAGCCTACAGCATCACTCGGTCCATTACTCCACAAATGGTTTGTGCTAGAGATCGCGGAGTGCGCGATGTTTTTTAAACATCTATTTGCACACGGTTCAGAGAAGTGTCGTCGGAATAGTATCATAGAGGGGAAGTCAGTGATAATGTTGACGTTTGGTCTCAAAATAAACAAAATATGTACTTTTTCCTACTCAAATATTTATTATCCAAAAGATGTATGTTTTTTTTTTACTCATACTATTTTATTTAACACAATTTAAAAATTATATACGGTTATTTTTTCTTGTAGGTAGTGTTCTAAAAACCTGTAGATAAATGTTTTGTATAATTATAAATTAAGATAATTAATATTACTTCTGGGAAACAGTAACATAATTAACTTACTAACATTTCAGGCTCAAGAAAAAAAAATGTAAACGCAAAATGAAACTTCAATTCTTTTTCTTTAAAATAATTTTCAAATATTTTTCCCTTATAATTAGGTAACCTAGTACTTTATTTTATAGATAGTTCATTGAACCAGGCATAAAAGTGATGACTGATGACAAATATGTTTTCGCATAATTAATGTAATGTGTATTGATTCAACTGCGTCGGGTAACAATAAACTCACAGTTATTTCGACATAATATTTTGTAAACATTCCTTTTGTAAACATTGTGGCTGTTTGCTTTCTTTACAGTACTAATAAGTTTATTACATATTAGCAAATAATCTTTAAGGTCAACTGTACTTTGCTTAAAATTATTTGTGAATTTATATTGGCAATCAGTTATGTAAAAATTTTAGCATGAATTTTCATACATACATAAAAATCACGCCTTTTTCCCAGAGGGGCTAGGCAGAGATGTAACTAGGACACCCTCATTTCTCCTTGTATTTTCCGTCCCACGATGTGATAGGGGGCGAGCCCATCGCTATATCGGGCACAAATTCCTGACTCGGAGCTGATAATTAATAGAAAAATTCAATATCACTTTACCCCACCCGGGATTCGAACCCGAGACCTCAGCTTTGTAATCATACCGTAGTACAACTGCGCCACCGAGGCCCTTTTTCCGAATTTATTATTTTCATGATAAATTCAAATGAAAAAACGTCCATACTGATTTTTTTAGGTTAATTTATTTCATCTAATATTCATTTACATGTATTTATTTCCATACATTAACTTCCATGTTACTGAAAGAAGAGTATAAATTTCCATCATCAAAGTAGGAGTGAACTCAGTTAAGAAACCTATGATTGTACGTACTGCGGACTTGATATCAGATTCATGTGATTTAAGACAATATTTGGACAAGTGACACACTAATACCTCGATCAACATCTGAACTATACGACATTGGGACTTAAGACGCGCAATTCTTTTCAAACGTGCGAATGACCCTGAACCAAATCGAAATGGATGGAAAATTTGCACAACAAAAAAAGTATGGCGCAGCTGAGAAATAAGTCTGTGTTACCCGACTTTTGGGGAGCTACAATAAATTTGGGACTTTTGTCACTATTCAAATCAAACTTACCGCCACTATATGACCATTTAAAAGTTGTCCGTGGTGGCCTACACACAATATGCTTCAACATTAGAATTGTGGTAGTTTCTGCATTTTTTTTTATTTTTAATTTTGAGGAAACTACCTATTAGCTCATTTTTTGCGGTTTGCTATGGAGAAAAGTCAATATTTTTTTATTGGTGCCAACTCCTCCTATTTGATTGTTCTTACTAATTTAGTTGCAATTAAAAATAAGACTAGCTTGTTTTTAAGATATTTGCCAAGCTTCAGTGGTCGGTGTCAATTCATTGCCTGCCACTGTCGATTCTGGCGGACAGGAGTTGCAGTGGTGGGTGTGAAGGATGGATTGCCTCTAAAAAACAAGAAATGTGATTTCATGGTTCAAGTGCCATACACAATATTCTATTAGGGAGGATAAGCCGTCCTATTTGTTTCGATGACAATACAAGGGTCGGTTTCGATTCACCATGACTCAGAGTAAATACGCGAAGTAATTGGTCTTCTTGCTCGGGTGTAAGTGATTGATTTGTAAATTCATGAGGGGATTACAGTGTAGCTGGGGAGGTGCATAATCGTGTTTATAATTTCGTTACAGAAACGCAGCGTAGTAGATTTTTTTGCTATAAGATGGTGCAAACCACATGAGAAATACCTATGTTTGCATTGCACTGTTCTTACCACCAAGTGCCTGTGGTTAGTGCCAGCAATCAAAATATGACTTCGGTAATTTTATTGCAATTTAATGCACTTGATGACAATTGCAGGGAGTTACAAATAAGATATTGGCAGTCTAGGAATGATAGTCTCTCGCCGGTCGCCTAATCATTCCGGCGTCTTCGAAACCGCGTGAAAACTGGCTGATCCCGACACGTCATACCACACGCTTGCGTCATACATGGGTCACTATGGTATTGAACTCGGCGTTCACTGGTCAATCCCGGCGAATAAGGATATCTTACCACTAATAATTAATTAACCAATGATTAGATTATATCGTATAGCCGTAATTATATTAACTTAATCCTTTATCGTATAACATAATCGTAATATGTTAACCACACAATATTATAATGCGCAGGTACACCATTTAATACATAGTCAGCTCGGTTCCTTATATGCTTGAAGTATATAGATCTTCCCTAGTCCGTATCGGAAGAGTTTAGTCCTTGGACTTTTTCCACCATTCTTGAAGTAAGCTATAGCTAATACAATGCTCATTTAACTAAAGAACTGCAATGTTTGGACCCTCTGATCGAACCCATTAAATATGCTGTAAAGTTTTAAGTAAATATTGCATTTATAATACATGTACTATTACCTACTATCAGTACATATTGACCTATATGTCAACGAACTCCCTGCGGGAATTGGTGGACGTTGCTCGAGCATTAGTTGACGACAGATCACTTAGAAATTCTTTTTAAGCCGTCCACCGGGACTGGCCTCGAGATGTCTACGGCGTTCGACGACACGGAACTTTTTAATGTAGCTATATTTTTTATAGTATACGGCCAAAAATACGTTGGCAATAAACTGGATTTGAATTTCCCCTGATTTATTCTAGTCATAAATATTGTTTGTCAATTAACACCCACTTCAACGTTGAAGAAACCCTGCATTACATAGAGATATTTACAAAAGATAGATCTTTAAAGATTCTATGGCATGTGAAGTCCGCCAACCTGTTATCCAGTGTGGTAAACTTCGGGCATCTGCTCTATCAATGAATCTTTCACATGACCCGTGGCTAGTGATGTAAGGGAGCATGAATTACAACTAAGTGCTCCAAGTCAACCTCGTCTGCCCGCAGTACATCCTGCCGACTAACCAACGAGGCTCTGGCCACCGATGGATGGCGGTTTATCTATGCCTACTGACGGAGCTAAATGCCACAGAATTCGACCAGGTAGTAGTATATCACCATCATGCGTGTAATGAGTCGAAAGTTAATGGGAAATAGAGAAGCGATGGAATATTGTTGAATCTTTGACGATACAAATGGCGACAAGAAAGCACTTAAATCGTGGTCGGTTATCAGCTTACATTAGATGCGCGGCGTTCTCGTTTGTCGTTCTTGGACGATAAAAAATATGTCGATATTGCAGTGCTCGGTAATGATAACTTCTGAGTGCTGTTGCTCCTCTTTATGCGAAAGCGTGACATTTACTACCAGGCAAGCGATCTGTAAGTTCTGTCATTCTCGATTATAATGAAAAAGAAAATATAATAATTTAGATATGCGTAATTTACGTAAATAATAAATAAATCAGCCCACAAGCATCCAACTGCGCGGCACGGGACTTCTTTGAGAGGGCATAAATAAATCAATAAAGTGAAATAGTTATTTCACCCGTGTAATTCAAGAAAGGTACAGTACATATTTAACACATACTACCGCTTTTTGTAGGTTGTTAATACGTTTTGAAAAAAATCTCCAGTTTCGACATCTTTACGCGACAGCCACAATCCACCGCGGCACTGCAAAGCCGATTTACTTCTTTGTAGATATGTAATCGGATTATTCCATCGAATTAGTTATTGGTGAACCCCACACTACATTACGGCTTATCAGATTTCGTTTGGTAAACTTATAAATGTATGAAACTTTAAAAAACAGTTACGATAAGCGAAACGTATAAAATGCTCAATAAATATTGTCATATCTGAAGTGTATAAAGATTTTTTTGTGTTTTTGTTATGTTAATGACACAATAAATAACTTAAATGCACGTAATAATTCAGAATTAAGTTGTTTGTTAATTATTTCGCTGATAACCTTAACATTTTTTTATGAATTATTTAAATAAAATTCGTTTTAATAATCTAATCGTTAGAATTACTACTAATATTTTTTAAACGTCAACATTTTCGATCCGAAATACTTATTTATTTATAAGACATATTTATTTTAACTTAGTTCAGTCCTTGAGTCTTAAACTAGTTATGCTTTTTGAATTAAGGGCTTAGTAACTTAGAATTCAATGCAAACAAAAGTCTTCAATGACGAAATAACTTTGAAGAATTAGTTTTTATATTACGAGTAGGCAATCTTATTCAATAATCATCGATGAAATTTCTTCCAAAATATTTCCACCAAAAGTTGCACTAATTGAACCCGGGGCGGTCATGCGAACTCATTTGTCCGTCCCGATGACTCACCGGAAAGCCGGGGGTAGCTACGGAGTACTAACGTAATTTACGAGCGGGCCAGATGACCGAGACTAAATCATCCATGTTTTGTTATTATAACATTTTTGTTTACACACTGCCGTGTTGCGCCACGATGCTTGCATATAACAACAAATGTCCATAGATCGATAGGTACAGAACCGATACTCTATTTAAAAATTGCATAATAATAATAGAAGACGAATTTCATTACTTTATGACGAGCTATTACTGAATTGTCGTTATAGAAAACCATGCAGGAAAGAACTAAGAAGTAAGGAAAATATAAAGCAGTCAACATGTAACCTATAAAAACATTAATTATTAACAGGCTTTACGAGCCACAGTAAATGCCCCAAAGCGCCTAAAGCCCAAATTCCATATTGGGTGCATTTAACGGCTCTTTCGGATATCAATAAATATTATCGGACACTCACATCGATTGCATAGCAGCTATATCATACCCTGAATGTTGATACAATATTGAATTTAGACATAATCTTTCCAATGAATAATTTATACCCACAATAACATGTTTAAATTCAGCTCAACATTCATTGTTGAACGTAAATCACACGATAATACCATGAAATATGTTCCGATTGTCCAAAACGACAATCGATTTACCGCCGCACCTCGCAGACAAAACGCCTAGTTAAGATTAACTTGACTTATCGGGTAACGTAACGCTACGTAAAGAGAATATACCAATAATCCCCAATAATGCTGGGGCCACCCCTTTTTGAACATGTGACGTTATTGCGTAAAGGGAGGGTGCATTCTCTAGTGCAGGGCAATAATCCCTTGGCGTGGTGGCGTGTGCCGAGTTTTGGGGTGCTGTAACGTTAGGGTGTAGCGAGTCGCCTGGGAGTTAGATCTCACGTGTCGCAGCAATCTAAACTGTTTCGAACACTCGAATGTTTCGCCAACTGAAGCATTTGAGACAGTGAGCAATCAAGATGTGCTCCGGGTCCTCGTAATTATTGAATCGGTTTTAGCAGACAAGGATATTGTTTGCTATTGGAGCCGTTATGCACAGTCGATTGGGATGTAGTTGTCGGCAGCTAAAATTATAGGCAATTACACTGGACGACCAAGCGAAGTGAGAAGTATTTCTTGTACATTTGACCAGAATATATGTCGACGAAATTGCAATAATAGAGGCAGAAAAGCAAAAACAAGTTTACAGAGTTAACAACAGTTTTATATGGATGCTTTACTACAAGATCGAGGAATAAATGGAATGGTCATCATCGTGATTTTTTTTTGCTCAAAAGATGGGACGTATCGCCAACGACCAGCCGACGATGCATAATGGCATTTAAAGTTATGACGGTGACTGTTGTAAGGGTACGTTTAATGAGATTCACCCTCGGATACAATTTTTACCAACGTCATTTTGTATTTTATTCATTTTACGTGTGGGTGATATCTATTTGAATACAGCAGTATTCCTTAAAATTACGAGTAAGCAGCTTAGTTCGCTCCTTTCGTTCTTTTTGAATAAAATAAAAAGGGAAGTCTGAGAATATTCAAGTCTAGGCCCTAAATGCGACTAAGTAATAGCATCAGGATCAGCAAATTCTAACAAAGCCTCAATTTATCGCTCCGTTCAGCTACAAAATCGTACATCAGCGGTAATGGGTACATAATTCGCGTCCGGCGCAGTCCGCTGACGCGATGCGAATGCGGTCAGATGCGGGCACCGGGCAGATCGTGAGCTCCGATAAAACGCGGGTAGTTGGAAGTTTTATGGGCCGGCCAGTAGCATGGCCTGTTTCCACGTTATCGCCGACAGGGGGCCTTAAATCAGACGCCTTTTATTCTTAAAGGCTTCTCGTTCGATAGGCTGCCGAGTGGCGAGTGATATAAAAAAGGTGCTTTACAGTGCCTATTCTCGTGGTCTTCGTAGACGAAATAATGATCATTGCTGAGTTCATAAAAATATGTGAAACGTAATGTTGTTACAAAAACCTTTTCAGCGGCTTGCTATATTTTGAGTCAATTTATGACCGAATTCAATAATTTATTGTTTCTTTTGAGGTGCATTGAAAACGCGGCGCTGTAATTTATTTATTATTCTTATCAAACGAATTCATTCTTGCTTTAGTTTATTAATTCAGAGCGAGTTGAGTTTTAAAGTTCAAGGATCGAATTAGTCATGCCCTGTTTGTGATATCCTTTGTTCTAGATTACATTTACTTGCATTCTATTTAGATCCGTAACGTAATACCTGTCATAATAATGTCTTGTGCCAAATTAAACATGCTTAACTCATTTTAGGCCTTCATGTCTATCACACAAGTATGAAATCGCCTTGCATTGAAATTATATTTGAACATTAGTCATGTTTAAAGAATCGCTCTGAAAATTTATGCATCGACACATCCCGATATCTAATGGGGTTAATATTAAAATATGCCAACTTTAGACATATTTTTTTAAAATAAGAGGAAAATATATTAAATTGCAATGGTTTGTTTATATCATAGTTTTATGCGTTTCTAATCAATTCTCTAATGATCTTGACATATTTCTAGAATATGTTTTTTGTTGAATAGCGCTTAGACTTACTTAAAGTCTTACTATAACTGTTCTCTTTTTACCTTTTACGTCTAGATTCTAGAACCCGTTGTAGACGTGCGTCACGAACAGTATTAAATTAATTAAATAACGAACTCGATAGAAAGCCGGTGACATTATTACTACTTCGTGGAGATTTCTCTTTGAGTATATAAAAAATGTACCTAGTAATTGCACGAATCTAACAATATATATTTTTTGCTTCCCTGCTCCATTGCCTAAGATTATTTAGTTATTTTTTTTGGATACTAGCTTTATCACTCAGAATTAAAGATCAAGGTTTCATAGATGATGTGGCTTTTTGGTCTAGAAGTTTGGTCCTAAGCTGTAGTTCTAGGCAGGTACTTACTGGTAACAAAAAATATGACGCGAGAGACAAATTTAGTACGATGGAACCATCTAATAAAAGACTAATATATTTTTTATTGCAGTGAAACGTTTTTTTAATTGATTCATTTATTGAATATGATGTGTGTTGCATCATATAATAAATAAGATATATCAACTACTAATGCGTCGCACTTCGTAGACTTCAGTTTATCGCCTGTGATATTTTTTACATTAAAGTGACTACAGTGGAATCTAAAAAAGTGTCCACCTGTCTACAGTTATGAGACATTTGTAATACCCATCACGCCTTATACACAGAAGGGGTAGACGGAGATGCTACCGATACACTCACGTTTCGCCTTGTGTTTCGTCACACGATGTGATATGAGGCGAGCCTGTAGCCATGTCGGGCACAATATTTTGGTTCCGGGCTGATAATGAATCAAAGATCACTTTGCCCGACCCGGAATTCAAATCCAAGACCTCAACGTTATAATCATACCGTAGTACAACCGCGTCACCGAAAAAGTCAATTATGATAGCATGCTCGTAATCGGATATATATTTATTGCCGTTATAGGCAGACAAGCTAGCGACCCGACTGATGGAAAAAAGCTACCGCTGCCCATAGACCTTCGCAGTGCCAGGGGTCCAGTACAACAAAGTCGCTGCCTACCTTAAATTCACAGATTGTACACTTGCGTCGGTTTTTATGACGTGCTTCCAATAACCTTGCCCAGCAATTGATCTTGATGACGATGATGTTGTTATCATAAAGAGTCCATTATACGGAGAATACAGTAGAGTTGCAGTTGGTATCAGACTCTCAAAATAGGAAAATTGACTCTGTATTCCGCATAGAATTCTGCATCCTTCGTAATGAAATACATAAGTTGCAACCTTTATAGTAGGCAGGAGACTTTTGCATTATTTAATTCATTTGATGTTGTTACACTGTAACCGTATAATTATAATAAATTAAATATTATACCATTTAAAGAAAAAATACCTTTGATTAATATTATAATTTAATTTAAATTTGATATCGTTGAACAAGTAATAACAACCGACAACATTACCAACATTCCGTGAGCTTTTAAAATATTTCGTGACTTGTACCACCTACTTTTGACATTTTAATTTGATTAAATAGCTATATTACGTGGTTTGAGTTAAAAACGAGTCGCGCCAACAAGGAAATGTAATTTCCGAACTGAAGTGTTCATTTAACTTTAAGAACCATATTTGCATTGGAATATTTGTCTAATAAATTCGTTCACCCATTCTTGCTTTGTCCTGTGAGGTGGAATGGTAGAATGTACTTTTAATTAAACACGTTGAACAATATTTACTTTTTGTACATTTCTAGAAAAGCGCAGCTGTCAAACTCAGCCGCTCGGTCATGTAAAAAACGAGCTGTAATTCGAGAATTCAGGGCTTCAGTTCCGGCAGGGTAATCGATATTTTTCCAGTTACCAATTTGATCGTAGTTTAGTTTTTAGTGGAGCCATTTCCTGGGTGAAAAAACGATAGCTATCGGTATTGGAAAACCGGAACTCTATTTTTTTTACAGCGCCATGGTAAAGCGAGTATTACACCTGATCGTAGATGAAGTGCTGTCCAAATAGATTTACTGTCGAGAAATAAACAAATTCTACTTAGTAATTTAAGGAACCATTTTAAGTTTACTTTATTCAAGATATTAATACCATTCATACAGTACGCCTGCCTTTAAGGTGGACGGACGATCTAGTTAAGGTTGCTGGAAGTCGCTGAATGCAGGCCACTTTGAACAGGTCAATGTGGAGATCCTTTTGGGAGGCTTATGTTCAGCACTGGACTTGCTGTGACTGAAGAGAGAGAGAGTTAAAGTATTCCTCTGTTCCACTTCCCAAATACATATTCCAATCGAACAATAATCCGCTTGTAAAATTGGATAAACAAATAAAAACAAAACTGTGTTTTGCGGTTCAAATAAATTACAGTGAATTGTCCGACTGGCTGGTTATGTAACACCATGTCATTCGCACTGACGGCTATGTGTGACAGTTTACCGACCTTACACAATACACGACATTTGCAGAAAAAATATAGTGTTTTGTGTATAATTTGCTTCGTAAAAATGGGATGTTAGAATTCTTGTTGCACTGAAATTACGATGCTGTGGACTGAACTGAATAAAATAAGTGACGAGCATAAAGCAAATAATGAAGCTGAGATGATTGTGAATCAGTGTTTTGTTCCAATTAGGACAACAAGGAAACTCACAATACACATATTAACAGCCCCGTCGTATTGTGTGAGTTTAACGCACGTTTTAATCTTTTACATCTAGTTACATGGAGCTAATTTTAATAACGTATTATTAAAATTATAATATCGGAATGCAAATATAAGTATCGATTTCTATTGGAGACACCATTTTTTTTTATAAGATGTCAGTTATCAGTTGCTAATTAATGCAATTTACCTTGTTCTTGTATTCAATTAGCTAGTTATTTTACAGGCTAATATGTTTTTGTATGATAATGGTGCAAATGCAACTTTAAAACAAATTTTCTTTGCATGAACATCGTTTCATTGCAAGGGCTGCGTTGGACACAGGTGCCGCGCACATTCGGCCGCCTTATTTAATACTATCAACACATGTTTCCCTTTATAAAAAAAGCCATAAATAGACGTGGCTCGATGTTTTATCGTCTATAAAGCCACATGCGGACTCTCTCTCGCCGATATGACACGTACGCGAGGAACACCTTTTTTTTTCTTATAACAACGCCTCCTTCCTGTGGTGAAGTAGAAAAAAAATCAAATGTATTTTCTACGCCTTGGTAAGTATGGATATTGGATAGTGTTTCAGTGTCGTGGAGTTTTTGTACGGAGAGCCGGTTGTGAGAGTTTTTACTTTTGAGTAGAATATTGAATTTGAGGTAATTGTATGTTAGTATTAGAGATACGAAATTCGTTAATAAACGAAAGCGTCCGAAAGCGTTAGCTTTATTAATGATGTCATCAAATTCGAAGATGAATAATTTCTCAGTTAAGAGATAAATATGTGCCATAAAAATATTTCTAGCAATGTTATACCTAGACCGTCGTAACACTGGTGCCTTCTCTGCCTACGCTTTCTGGTATATTCAAATAAAATTATATGTATGTATGTACGGTCTTATTAATGACTACTACAAGAAACTAATAAAATTATATTCAGAAGCAAATCAAAATCTAACTATTTACAAATGGGACCACTTACAGCCATTACCGCTGAGCCCAACAGATCAAAATCGTCCAAAGGCTCAAATATTTGTAGTCCCAGTGGTATCGAGTGTCGCATTTTGTCTGTAAGAAGATCGCGTTAGTTACGAAGAGATTTATCGTTGTGGTTTTACGGGGACTGTTCCTGATTTGTAAACGTGAAAATTCCACAGAACTGCTTGTTTTGGGAACCGCCTGTATTCCGGGAATAGTGGACCTGACGAATTTCTTACCACGCGGTATGTTCCCGAAACTGACGTGTGTACACAAATGTTTTAACGGTTTGTTTATTTCATGTCAGTGAGTCAGTTTTAAATAATGTATTGTAGCGATGATTTGTAAGTTTTTCAAAAAGTTTTGTAACTGTATCAGCCCAGATGCAATTCACTACAATCGGGAGTACGATTGAGAGGGGGTTAGGCCATATAATCCACCACGCTGCCCTTGTGCTGTTTGGTTATATTTTGTAAACGATTAATTATTTGTTTCTGGGTTCCATTTTGCATGAAGGATTACCGTATCTATCCTATAAGATTAGTTTCTATTACTCAAATATTTTACATAATTCCGCTCTTCCAATTTATTATTCATTCATCTACAACCAGTTGCGTTAGTATTATCACTCCTGTCGATCTTGACGTGAGATAGGAATTAATTTATTCAAACGAACGAGACAGTTTAATCGTATTAAAATCAGTATAAATGCGTATTTGCCTGTACTTATCTAATGAAGTTTCACCGCACAAAGCAAGATACTGTCTTTTGTCAAAGATCAGAGGGAATCTCGTATAAATCAGGTATTATCCGTTGGCCCCTCCGGCTCTCGGTTGCGCACGTGATCCATTTTGATTTAGCTCGCCATTATCATAATCCTGTTTTGCAAAAATCAAAAGATCCCCCCGTCTTATTCCCTCTCATTTGAATTATAACGTTAGCACTCCTCGGGGACTCATTTCTACGTCTCTGGTATCTGTGGAGTACCAGTCTTTTTTTGTGAAACAGTGAAATAACGTTCGTACTTAAGTGTATTATTCTGTGAATATGTTTTGCATTTTTCGGCACTTTGCTCACGGCGAAGCAGTTAGATATTCGTCGAAAGACTGCCTTTGTACAATGGAAGATAATGTAGAATACATTTGCGTCATTCGTTTGGGACGTTCCCGTGAAATATTTGCGTTTCGTATGAAATAGCGGGGTTGATGGCGCGTGTACACGTAATGTCAAATGCTTAGTGACTTACACATTAAACTATAAACAAAACAGTAAAGTTTGATCGACATTGTAATTTTGAGCGGTTTGCTTTCAGTCAGGCAATATTACTAATATGATGTAAATATTACTGAGATAAAACGTATTTCCTTAGGATTCTACTGGACTTTGACTGCCAAGGAATGATATTGATTGGATTAATGTTGTTTTATGAGTCCAGGGTTATGTTGTAATGAGATATTTTTGTTTCATAAATAACGTGCATAGTTTTGTTTACATGTATGATATTAATGCTAAGAAATCAATAATTATTTGATTTATTATTATTATTTGAATTTAATCTCTTCGGAGTCTAATTGATTGTAATGTAATACGAATTAAAAATCCATAAACATCAGGCTGATTGTTTACAAACGAAATGAAATGTATTGCGTAATGTTTCTGATATTAGGCATGTTTAGGTCACGCGAGATATGTTATCGCACGAACGCAGGAACCAGACGACTAGACGCCTCAGCAAAACTATTATCTGTAATGTTAAAATAGAGTGCCATTTTAAATGTTGTCTGCTTGATGAATTAAAGTTTTGATTTAGGAGCTTCCGCAATTTAATAATCAAGTTTATGTTATAAGTGAATTCAAACGGTTTAAATTTTTAATTTGTTGTTCTTTCTGTTTGTTAGAAGTCAACTTGAAATTCAGTGATCGGTATACATGTAACTTAAGAGTTGATATCCAAAATAATTTTAGCTTTTAAAAAATAAGTTCCTACTCATTTGTGTGATGTGAATGTATTACTCGTATAATATACACACTAGTTTCGCATCATTTTAATATCTGAATATAATGAACGCCGTGCTTGCTTTGTTTGGGTCCTGTATATTTAAAAGCTTGTTGTTATATCACAATCAGTTAGTCTCTGCTACCGTAGGTAATTCAATTTATTATTCCATACATTTAAAGTTGCCCAACTGTTATATTTATATAGAATCTGTATCAGTAGTGCGCCGTGCTATATTGTTCATATTTTCACTATAAATCGGCCTGTCATTCGACGAAAAGTAGGTTGCACGCAATGTCCTAATAACACCGATGCATGAGAAATTTAGACCGTAGGCGCTCCGCTCGGGTATAAAGTAACATGTTTCAAAAGAAAACGTTATGAAATATAACCAGTTCTATAAACGACACATATTTTTTATTCGTGTAATAAAAACAAAGATCTAATTAAGTGATACGTGATGACTGACTAAAAGGAGTCGGTTAGGAAATAATAGTATTTTGTCTGTTGGAAGTTTGAGACTAAATCATATCCTCTGTAAACAGGTACTAATGAATGATATTTTTTGTTTTATGAATCGTAGATTTGGATATATATTTGGATTAGCACAAAAATTCAATTCGTACTTCATTGTTATCCTTATGAAGCGCGGCTTTGACTTCCATAAATTGACTCTTTGTTGTATCACGCAACAACGTTAGTTTATCCAATAGGAACCAATGTTGCACCATTTCACAAACATTTGCCTCAATTTGAAATTGGAATCCAGCAAATACATAACCACTCTACAACAGATAGCATAAACACCAAACTAAATTGCGGTGAACCGTAAACCTATGCCTCATTACGTACCCTTGGATTGTTTGAGATTAAAACGTGAAATCTTCGCGGCGTTGCAGCAACGTTGGCCTTGGACGCAATGGAGACCTCGGCCAACTGTGCGCAAGAATTGGCTTTACGTAAGCGATGCTATGCTGTATGTGATGCGATGGTCGACGAATAGTACGGAATGTTGGTAGTTATTAGTTAGTTTTGCAGAATGTTTGAGCTTGTAATTTGTCGAATGGTAAAGGTCTTTTGGGTTTATGTAAGCTATGCTAAATGTAAACCGTGTGATAACCTTTGTTGGACAAATAGAATCCAATGTTGGTTGTTTTTTTTTGTGTGTTTGTGCTTGTGACTTGGTGATGGTGTAAGTACCTAAGCGATGCTATGCTATATGTCAAGAGATGTGAAGCGTTGTTGGGAAAAATATAATGTAATTTTGGTGTTTTTTTTTGCGTGTTTGTTTTTGTGATTTGATGATGAAGGTGCTTTATTTTTGTTATTCTGCGAGGTATTAATTGACTAGTTAATTTTATTTCTATAGCGTAATCTTAATGTTGTTGCTTCAGTAATGTAGTGCACTTTCAATTAACATAGTCTAATTTGCAAAATTAAGAGACAATTAAGTCTCAACTCTCGAATAATTAAGATAAACAGATGGGGTTAATGACGCCACACAGGTTAAGAGCTTACAAAGGGTATAAAAAAATTAAAGCGCTCATTCATGCTAATGAGATAGTTTACGTGTGCTCTGATTTCGGACGGTGTGAAAACAAACAATTGAAATTAAGCTCAGCGTTACAAAATTGTTACGCAATTTTCACCTAGTTTAGTACAATAGTATGTGAATATTGTTAATTTTTTGCAAATTTACAATGAAATATATACTAAATTTTTGTGTCTGGGTTCTATGACGTCATGAGCTACATAATTTATTGAAGGTAACGTATTTGGTATTACCCATATAGGTAGTAATATAATGACGTAATGCTCCACTCAGGTTTAGCTAGTTTAAATTCAGTTTTCATCGTCAAACCATCGCATCAGGATATCAAACTCAGAAGAATCACAGTTCATAACCGCCATAATTACATCTATAGACCTACTTAAAAAGCACTTAAATTGATATTATAAATATCAAAGGGGAAAGTTGAAAGCATTTAATCTTGTTATTACAGGCATAACTTCGCTATAAAATATGCTTGTGGTTGGCTGCTTCACACAAGGCACTAAATATAGTGGCAGAGGTACCATCGCGGTTGGATCTTGAGGTCGGGGTGTATACGTAGGCGTGAGCGTGAATTATCGTAGGTAGATATAAAGTAGGAATTATTATGTGATTTAAGTCAATTTCATGAAAATTATTGCCTCGGTGGTGAGTTCAGAGGTTGGTTTTAGGTTATAGCAAAAAAAAATATTCTTATGTCAAAAAAGTCCCTCGTGGATTGCGATTTGCAAGACATAATTTGTTTATCTGAGTCTGTAGTTATGACAATATGTGTCAGTGTACCTGTATGGTGTATTATCGTCTTTAATAATTTTGTTTAACCTTTCTAAACATTATTTTAGATCAGTCAGTGATGCTTCATACGTGTGATGGGTTACAAACCCAAATCGTCGGTGATTCTTCTAGGAAACTTAAATCTGTCAGTCGCGCCGTTGCCAAGTTGGTTAGGTAATCTTCGATAAAGATTTTCCGGCCCTGCTTTTATTGTGTCTATACTTCATCTTCTGACTACCTTTATGAAATTTCTTCGTAGGTAACTTGGCTTGTACGTCTTATCACAGGAATATTTGACTTTAATTTGATGATTCAGAATTTGGTAAACCTCTCATTAATCACATCCTTGTACCCAAAATGATTCTTCTATGTACCCGCCACAAGAGCAATAAACATTAGTATCTACAGCATCCTCAATAACTTCCACTCATATTAAAAGATACAAAGGACGCTTTCATACTCCAGAAGCAATGACAGAGTGGTGCGGACGGCGATCATTGACTACCATTTCAGTAGGTCGTAAAATGTAATCGACTCGGCCGATTGCATAACCGAAGCGACCCGACATTACGCCAGCGTTCCCACAATTGTCTAGCAAACTGGCGCTTATTGTGGCAAATATTTTGTCTGTCATTAACATTACTGTTCTCATAACACGAATTATGTGTGGCCTCGTTTCAATTGTTGATTGTGCTTGTAGGTGAATTGATTGCGATAAAGCGACTTGTGTTAAAAATTATAAACTGATGAGTGAATGGTGATATCGCAAAAATATATCTGATGTGACAAAGGATTTAAATTGTTTTGATTAAGCGTTTTTTTGCGTACTTTTAATTGGGGACGAAAAAAATTTAAAGACGATTGGTGTGATGTCGATTAATTAGTAAACAAAGTTATTACTTATATTTTTAATTAAACGTCTAAAACCGATCCAATCAAAACCAGCCGATTTTTAAATGGCACAATAGTCATAAAACGAGATTATAATATTAATTGATGTCTTCAAAAGCAATTTATTAATAATAATATTATAATTAATAGAGTTTTCATTAAACACACTGCATAACAGCAGGGGGGCGAATTATAAATAAGCATCTTAATCATAATATTACAGCTTCAAAGTTCAAATATAGCAGCAATGATTACGTCATCGATTCTAAACATAGACCACAAAAGTTCAGTACATTCCAGGTTTCTTTCATCTCATTATGAGATTCCGTAAATAGAATCTCCATATAGAACATCCGAGGGATAATAAGAATGGCGGGTTCGTCATTGTTGTGTGTACTTGACGCCGTGCTAATTGAACGGGGCGACGCGGATGCCACTCGTTAGCGCGCCACTCTGCCAATTAAAACTGTTAATTTATTTTTATTACACTAGATGGTGCTATCGATAAACTGGGAGATGGGCTGCGGCGAGAGTTTGACGACGTTATCGCTTTCGGCCATCGGGGCTTATTTTTCGGGACTTTTTGCTGCGTTTTGGGTTTTTTTACGAGAACACAAAAATAGTGTATTTAAATTCGTATGAATTTACAAAGAATAATACCCAAGTTTAGAAATATGATGCTAAGTAGTAAGGAAGAAAATCGTCGTAAGCACCATAATTCGAATTATGAAATGTTTTTTAAAGATATAATCAATCGCAATAATGGGTAGCTTAGCAACATAATCCAAAGCCTTCTTAAGTTAGTCCGTTATTTTATAGTCATATTTTTATAAAGCTCACTTTAATTTCAGCTTCTGTAACCATTTCAAATATCTTTATTTGTAAACCATTGTAATTGTTTGAATATTCTTATGACACAATTTGTTTTATAGGAAACAATAGCACAATATTTTTAGGTTCAACTGGCAACCTATAATACTAGTCGATGAATGCAGATCGCTAAAGTTTTCAATAATTTTGCAATGCTTGAGCATCAGCCTTGTTACCCAATCTAAATATTCACTAGAAAAATATGCTGCTGTCGTCATATCTAATAATTCTCATTTTTGTTCACAGGTACATAATTTGTCCGCTTTGTACGTCGTAACAGGTAACAATTATCACTAACTCAAACAAACTGAAAACGAGATTCAATTATACAGAACCAACTTAAATCATAATTAAACATGGAACAGTTTCTCAGTTAATCTTAAACTACCCTACATCAAATAGATGCTGTGATAATAGTGTTCTACGATCCTTTGTCCAACTAATAATATGAGATTAAACGTTCAAAAATAAACTTCTTCGTTCACAAACTTTATTAGCTGCATATTTTAGCCTTTGAAGTTAAATGACATACCCCTTTTAATTATCTAACCTTATAAGAGTCTCGTCTGCTGGATATCGTAATAAAGAGAAGATAAATTATTTCATAGCCTTTATTTTCTAGTTTGCAATACTTCGACGATCCTGTGCTTATGGAAATAATATGTATGCAATTATAGAACACTTAATAGAAGTAATACAATACCCCTGGGATTTTGTAAGCATATATATTATAGTATAGTACACCAGGGTGCTATTATTATTGCCTTGCAATTAGGAATGTCACTGTGGACATCGTAAATCCGCAGTTGTGTAACGGCCTTATTCATAGAGTTGTTGTTGTTTTTAAAGCTGTTTTAGTTATCGAATGTTTTGTCCCTTTCGAACGGCTTTTGAATTCAGTTTGAGCGAAGAAGACAAACATTCGATGGCTAAAATAGGTTTTAAAACTGTCTGTGAATAAGGCCATTAGAGTGTGACTACAAAATCTGATCTCAGCCCGTGCCTACATCGGACAAGAAAGATTATGCTTGACATTGTATGTTATCATTTTACCTAACACCTAAGGGTGGGTTCTAAATGTAATAACATTTTTATTTTATCCCTACAACTCGCTTCTCCGATAATGTAGGTGGTACAGAGAAAATAAAAGTCTTAAAGTTCAAAGGTTGCATGATATTTTTGTAATATTAGTTTCGAGAGAGCGTCTCTGTATTGGCACGTAGGCCGGCTTTTGGAATAACTAGCGATATGTTAAGGTATTCTCGCGAAATTCACCCGATATCATATAAATATTTTCCTTTGATAGAAATGTGTGCTGAAAAATATCTTTGATGGAATCTGAGTTTATTGCGATTCTATTTTTGTGCTATGGCTTTGTGGGAGGAGAATAGTTCCAGGTTACGATGCATCGTGATATTGATGTTGTTTGAAGGTATACTTGTTGCATCTCTGTCTATCCAATAGATCATACATAATATGTGAGTGTCGCATGTTTGTAGTAAAGAATATTTGAACTACCTAAAAATTAATTTATGATAGTGATTACCGCTGCACGTAAAAAGCACTGCTAACCTTCCGATTCTTTAGTCATAGAAAACTCATGATTTTATACGAGTACATTAATTAAAATCTCCATATATCGTGTATCTAAAACATTCACCGTAATGAATATCTAAATGTTTTACAATTAAATAATAAATCTTGATGTATGAAAATTACTAGTGCTCGCTACAAACGCGAATGGTAAATCAGATCTCACCAAACGGCACTATTCATAATCCACGTTTTTTCTTTAATTAACGTTACACGTGTGGTGTAATTATATATCGTATATAATGCTCGTAATGGCCAGTGTTATTGTTCTGCAACACGAAGGGGCTCTTAGTTCAGGTAGAATGGATTCTCGTGATAATTCTGCCCTGGAATCTTATATGGCTTTGATGAGGTTATGTTTGATGGCAAAAATGTAGAAGGAATCAGGAAGGAAGAGAGTACTTTGGGATGCGAGTCCCGGTTCATGTCATTTAATTGTAGCAGTTCTCTTTATTACGCGTTAGCAACTTTTAGGGAGTAAATATCGACTGAAGAGATATATTCTCGGTCATAATTTTGTCGGTCTGTTTGAAGCCGAATCTATCCTGGTAGTTCCCAAATGCGAATGATTTAGGTTTTACTATACTGGATTTCAACGGTAGTGGTCAATAAACATTATACGGGCCGATACGAATGTCATGCCGTGAGCTGTGAGCATTGTAACTTGCATTCGAACAAAACATGAATTGATATTAGGAATAATAAAACTGTATTCCTGTACGGTACAGATGTATCGAATATAGAAGTTTAGTTGGAAATCGGAAACGGTCACCGTTACTCGAGATCACGTTTGTGGTTTACACTGAGCGTCGTATTGGGACTGTTTTGCGGCACAATTGCCTTCATTATCGTGTGTTTCGTACTATATCTATTGGTGGACCGAGCTCTGAGTTCGATCGCTTTTTAATACTAATAGGAATGGGTACTGGTACCGATTTAATACTGATCCTCTGTAGATATTCAGAGGAGTTGCGACGGGTAAAGACTTTGGTGTAGTCAGCTTAGCTTTGTAGCGCTTTTTTGTGCTAGATTTTGCGCCATCGGTTTTTGCCCTATACATTTTAGTACGTTTATAACATGCTGTGTGTGACTTATATTATGGAATGTCACCGGCTGGTAACGGAACAGTCAAGTGTGCAACGTTTGCTAGAAATTAAATATAAAGGATATTTTTGCTTCATACCTTTATAGCACGATTATGGTACTATATTATGTAAGTTGTAGTGGCAGAGATATATCATGTGTCTTAATGTTTCATATTTCAGTACCTGTTCCCAATTTCCAATAATGAACTCAATATATTTCTGTTTTTAGTCGAACGATTTTCGATTTCATATCGAGCAAATTGCAAACATAACCCAAATAAATGAATCTGTGTCACTTGTGCTGTTGCCTTTTATTAACTTTCAAATCTGCGTACAGAGGAAACATCACTCAATTTCAGCTAAGGATTGATCATGACAAATAATTTGGATAAGAGTTCTAAATGCTGAATGCATATAATGGGGTTAAAAATGGCGGAAACATCAACTTCGCCGAGCATAGAGCAAGCAAAATCGAGTACAAAAGTTAAATTCAACAATGCAATTGTTTATCAACGTTAAGTACCAAAACATAATAAAACTCCAAAGCTATACGCATCAAATGTCGGCGTGGAATCGATCGGTTCCCAGCGAGACGCGGCGCCCTCGCAAATCATGCTTAACAATGTTTTTCACCTCACTTCTCATCTTGTCAAGTTACATTATGTCGAAGCGTGGCTAATGAACCGTCTCATGCGATATATTTCTGTTCATTAAACACTATATTGGAATTTGGAGTTTTATTTTGATGTCCGCAAGGACGTGGGTGGCACTGAACAAGGGATTGTGTAGGCGGACAGAATGGATTTGTGATTAAAACTTTTCCCAATTTAAACATCAAGCGATTCAATCTTGAGTGTCGTGAACAGACGGTTTTCGAAAATTGGCGTCCTATTTATAGATTACAATTAGTAACAATAAATTTAACGAATTTTGTAAATTGGTCTATGCGTCCTCTAAGTTAATCCTCTAAATGCTCTTTTTAGCTTTTCTTAATCCGATTAATTAGTAGCATTAAAAAAAACTAGTTGGTTCTTGCTGTCGATATTATCCTGACTTGTATCGGATTATAGACGAGATAATCTCATTGTTTGTTGTACATAAAAATAAAGTTTTCATTCCTCCGTAGGTTTATGAAAATGAAAATAATTCAGTTCATAAAGCAGAAATAGAATTGGAATTATAATATTTACACATACTTCTGGCTCCGCAGTAAGATATATTGTAACGGTTATTATTGGTGACACGGGTTGGTACTTGGTGTGCGGTGTGGCGATGTAGGGAGTGGAGGAGAGTAGGGTCGAGAAGAGGGGAGTAGTTCTGTGTTCTTTTTTAACAGAGGTTATAACGTGTTTGGTTTTCCTGTAAAGTAGAATATATATAATGTGCTTTTGGTTGCTTCCGTCGCGTCGTTTTGATAAAGACAAAACGGTCTTGTCAATTAATTAAAATAGAACTACGAAACATAACGTAATCGTTCAAGTTGGTATTTTATATACTGTAGTATCAGAGATTACAATAGACTATCTGGGATCACAACACCTTGATCCGAAACAAATATTTTTAGAGCACAAAAATATATAATATGGAGTTCAAACTTACACCCTCCCGTTATCGACTTTGAACCTACGTCACTGAGCCTAATAATGAAGTAGGTACAACCTAGCTCAGTACTAATCCTACATACACATAGATAAATTACAGTGTAATACATGCATACAGCGGCTGACACACTGAACATAACCAGCTTTACTGACTACTGCTAATCCTCGCCGCTTATGGCCCGTCTCTCAACACTGAAGTTTCACTATGTTGGCCGAGGATTAAGTCCGCACGTACTAAATATTAAAGCGGTTGTCATTCGTGTTGAGTTTTTGGTTTGGAATTATGTGAAGCGTGTTTTGAGGAAATTGAAGATGTAACTTACCTATGTGTATAGGTTGTGGATAGTTTTGAGTTTTTGTCGTTTTTTGTTGTCTTACTATTCAATCACATAATCGTGAAAACCCGTAATTGGCTATTTATTTCATACTCTTTTTGTTACATATTGTGTTGTTTGTTGTGTGGTTTTCTAATAAATATATAAAATAAAATATGAAGTCTTCTTGGCTTGCTTGTGGATACAAATTATTACAAGACATTATTGTTAATGTTCGACTATAGTACACAGAAAAAAAATCAAAACAATCAAACTTGTTAAAAACGAAGCCGAAAACTTTTTGCATAATTACATATTATTATGAAGTAAAGAAATATTCTTTGTGTATTTTGTATTGTTTTTGTTTTGTACCGTCACAATATTTCCACAGAGCATAATATTCTTTCCTTTCCCTTTCGAAACGTATCAAATTGTTATATAATTTGCAAGGACACAGCGCCTTTTCACTTTGAGCCAACGACGTGTCAATAAGGCACAATATTACGTTCTATTTTACGGCTTTTACAAATTTACTCCAGCTCAAAAATACGCGCAACATTCGAAACAAATCTTGTTTTATGCGACGGAGACGTGTCAAATTGGGAACAATTACCTCACAGGATAACAGAGTTTATGTCCTCACGTATACGGAATATAATCGCGTGTAGTTACACGGCAAACATACTAATTTCGACGCTCGGAAACGAAATGGGGAAGATTGGTAATGATGGGCTCCGATGTAATTAATTACGATAACGTGGATAGTAAGCGACAGTGAATAATGAAATTTCGAAGTAACTCGCGTTGTTTGCCAGCGTGATAATAAACTTTGTACGCCGCTCGGGCTAACGATGCTAAATTAACTGAATATCGGCTTTCCTACGCGTGTGTAATGATGTAACATTCGTGTATTGTTAGTGAGGGCCTTGGAGGCTTTTATTTCCCTAATGGTTTCGCAAAATGACTGGAACCAGTTTTTATAGAACACTACGAAAGATCAATAAAAGTATATTATTACATTTGAATAATAATTATGTTAGTGTCAGGTGGATTATAGGCATCTTCTGTGTTATTTTTCAAGAGCCATGACTAGAGGAGTTATGGGCGGCAACTAATTGTATGAAACCCTAACTTAATGTTTTCGTTATACTTACAAAAAATAATTTCTAGTGTATCAATTCTTTACGGCTCCGAAATACATATAATTAAAACTTAACCAAGTTGAATTTGATGTGTGTGAGATTCCTTGGCTGTGGCTTGTTTAAAAATGGCTTGCACGAAACATGTAAGTGCTTATGTTAGAATTCGCATTTATAAGTTTAAATCCTTATAGTTCAACTGTGGGCATTAGATAATTCAAGCGGCTGTGTGAGGTCCGCCCAGACCATCCTATATACGCGCCCATGTGTGTTGCAAATGAGAAATGCACCGGTTAGTTACGTCTTGTAGTTTAAATGTAAATTCTTTCTTGCTACGACCCAGTAACATATAACACTTCTACAATACAATATAGAGATTGCTGGGTAATGGTACTCGTACTATTGATTTTAGTTTTGATTTATATGTTTTGAATTTGTTATGTTAGGTTTGATGGTAGTGAAATACAATATGCAACATGATCAACGCATACCCTAATGGTAGTTTGTTAAGATTTAGCTACCAAATCGCACTCAAAACATTTTTGTGGACTGCGAAACGTCACATTTTCGATATTTTCGAGTATTTCCAACATATTGTAATCTGTATATTAAATATTTAACCTCACATAAGTTTTGAGACAACGCAAAATTACCACAAATTAAATTAATTACTTACTAATTTGTATCAGAAATTACTCATATTTTGCTATTAATTTTATTGAAATTCATGATTCAATTAACAACAATATACGATTGGCTAAAATATCAAGCAATTTATTTAAAATATCAGTCATATTTGATGAATTAAGTTTGCGTTATCGTGGTTGCAATCCAATAATGTTTATTAATTATATTTAATTATATTATAGATTAGTTTTCCTTCTCTAATTCAACACTTGCAACTGGCATACCGTTTTTTATGCGTTTAGAAATATGATATGCTTACACCCCTGTTTCACGCTACCCTGGGGAAATTACTGAATCCAACCAAATTATGTTCTGCGATCTAAAAGACCTCACAAAAAAAATCACCCGTGAATCGATCCTAGGACTTCCTTAGCTCATACATGCAACACACTAATAAGACAAAAGCGATTGCTAACATTCCAACGAAAGAGCTTCGTAAGCGTGTCATACGTAGTACGTGGACCGTAAGAACTGTCATCACGAACAGTTACCGCTAAAGATAAGAAGCTTATTCCCCCTCAGTGGATTCCTATTGGCATCCCATCCCCGCAGTATTATCTCTTTTCTCGGTTCTATTCATATAACTATTCCACAGTTTCATGTGTCCCTGGTGTGTTCTCTTTATGGACATTTCACGCCTCGAAATGCCTTTTTTTCATATTTACGAATATAGTAACGCTGAGCGAATACGGCACTTTTATTACCTATGAGGTGTATTGTGGAGAATAAATAATGTTACTACCCTTTTGTCTAGTGTCAACGCACAAGCTCCTGTGAACTGTTAGGTCTTTGCATCAAGTTGTGACCTCTTCCCATTTGAAACACGTAAAAAAAAATTGTGTCGCTAAAAATAAGGATTTTCATTTACTTTCATGAAATATGTACGTCTATTTAAAAATTGAAGATAATAATATTAAGAAGCAAAGTATAAAATAGGTTTCCGTATGGGCGTAAAATAGCGTTCGATAAATCTCAAGCTAAATATGTATAAGCTCACGCCCTTATCCCCAAGTTGATGGGCATAGACCTAACATTGTTGCCGCGCAGTTTGCCGAACTTATTCCTGTGAAAACCGACAAACCTATCACCATAGTCTCGTAAGCTAAATCTTTCTACGATTTGCCTAAATACCACGCCGCGCCACCCCGACGTATATGTGAGACAGGGCCAGATAGAAAAACTACTGCAATATCCGTTTTTGTAAAAAATTACGCAATAGTTAAACTGCTTCCACGCCTGAACAATGCGTTGATGTAATGCTTGAGGAAGGGAAATTGTAATGACACAATAACATGGTTAAGTGCAGTGTGAAACCATTCGATGATTACACTCATTATAGAGAAAACTACTGAAGATTGGTAACTGTAGTGACGTTGAAGGATATTTTATTTTTCAAGATACTTTTGCATTTGTCTGGGTTATGTCATGAGGTCGATGACGGCGGAAAAATAAATGTACATATGATATTTCTTCTTTGACTGAAAATAAATTATGTAAATCAAGCTATTCTATATTCGATAAATGTCGTCATATAAGTGCACAGCTTGTGCATCATACATGAGATAAACAAATCTTAATAATAAAACTAAGTCATCTAAATAATGCTAAATGTTTTATGATCTCCGTATATTTAATTAATTTAGCATGTTGGTCCAACATAAGTGTGTTTTTATAACTTCCGTACGTAAATGTGGAATGCCAAGTATTGCTTTGTAATTCATGGTGTTGTTTGGTTTTGCTACTGTTCATGAGCGGTCGTATCGCTTACCATCAGGCGAATGGCATGCTCAAGCCATTCATTGCAATATAAAAATACAAGAAAATATAAATCTTGTTGGGGTCAGCATAATGTGTCCGCGAATAGTGCGTGTCATATGCAATGTGGTCATGTCTTGGTAGAAAAACAATGTTACAGGAAAGTCACATTGTTAATAAACATGTTTTAATATTAATATTAATATCAAATGTAATGTGAAGCAATATACAATAAGGCAAAGAGCATAATTAAAGGTTGTCAAGAATTTCAGAGACGTAATTTTTTCACACAATGCTCCCATGACTTAAACCTAAATCTTTCTTAATCCTAGAGATGGCCCGTGCCTAAAAGGAGGAAGTGTATGTACCTACTGATGTACTATGTCATTTGTGGTTCCCACACACTGCATACAGAACTACAATATTATTGTTGTTTTATTTTTTTATATCGCTTCACATCAGAGAGCGATATATCAAACCAATTTACATATGGGATCAAAATTTTAACGGTACTTTTTCCGTTAGCCGCGTCAGATAAATCTATGCGGTTCCGCTCGCCCACGTTCACGACGCGTCGCGACCATAAACAATGTATTTTTATTCGCATTGTACGATTTTTTTAATGGCAATTATGTACGCCAACGTTTGACCCAGTGTTGGCCGTGTATTTGTGTCAACTTGAAATCGCTCACTGCTTTACGAGACTCAACAATCCAGATTTAGATTGAGAAGGTTTAAGCACAGTCCACAACGCTAGTTTAAACGAGTTGGTGGATTTCATTTACCATAGAGATTCTTGTAAATCCCTATGGTATGCAGGTTCCTTCACGATGTTTTCCTTCACTGCTGAAGCGGCTGGTGATTGACAGCTATCAATACAGATGGTATATGACCATTCATATGCCTAATATAAAGCGGAGTTCACAGCCTATCTACTTAATACAAAATATCAAGTAATGTGGGTGGTCGTTTGTCGAACGCATTTGTGTGACATTTAGTGGGTGGTCTGACTCCTGGGATAAAGGGGGATTTTCACATTCCCCCGGGAGCTGATTTAACAAGGAAGTAGTTAGTACTGTATTAGAGCAATTAGGTCGATAACCGTGCTACATTACTGCTCGTGTGTTTTCATTGACTCAAATCAAACACATACAAAAGTATTTCGATTTAAACATTTAGCCTTAGGATGTCTGTGCATATTTTTGGAATCCTTGTGATTATAAGATTATTAATATTAATTTTCTTTTATTTGCCACATTTTCCAATATCAAATTGAACTATTACAATTCATTTTTACCATTTATTTAATTAAGAACACTTTGGCTTTACATTTTGAATTAGATGAAATAATACCCATCATTTAATATTTTTTCGCATTAGATGAAATAATACCCATAATTAAATATTTTATTCGCACTTTCCATCACTAAGCCAGTTGTTCTAACAAAGAGCCTTGAGAAAAAAGATAAATTAGTTAAGTCTTTAATGCCTAACGCAAACACTAAATAAGTTCTTATAAAGCTTAATGATTAAATGAAATTTAAATTTTAAGTAGTGTTCATAAAGATAACAATAGATTAACAATTAGCCTGCAGTATATTAGTTTTATATTCGCTCGGGATTTCTACTGAATAAATAATACAAATGAAGATCCAATTTTACGAATAAAGTGATGTGTTTCGCTAAATGTACGAGCGAAATAAAAATAGTCCCAGGCTTATTTGTTTTTGTTCGTATTTCGTTGACCCGGTTTGCGGGATTTTATGTGGATTTGGAATTATTTAACTTTGAAATGCTGAATTGTGTGGTAAATTTTATAATGGGATTCGTTTAGCTGGAGAATATTATAGATTAAAGTGTATAGTGAAATGATAGTAAACATGTTCATAATTCTATTTCGGTACACTTAGTAGTTTGAAAATTTTGTCTTTGGAACAGGCATTCGTTTTAGAATAAAAGATCGCATTGGGCTAGTTGATATAGGCTTATAAATACTATAAAATATTATTTAACAAACACAATTTCAACTGTTTATAAAATAATAAGAAATACCACTTCAGGGAGGAAGAGGAATTACTATGGAACTTATAGAAAAAGAAAATATGATTCACACAATTCACATCTAATAAATATCGAATTCCAATCTGAAAGCCTCAGCTGAAAGCATAATTCGAACAAACCAAATTCGAAATACAAATGTATAAAAATGGAACACGAAGCGGAAACGTAGTGCGGCGATGCGCGCAAATCTACATGCCGATGTGCATCGAGAACACAATCGATATTCTTACATTTTCCACTCGATTAGCCGCGGGGGCGATGAAAAATTGCCGCCGCAGTCTAGTCACGTACCGGGACATGTTCTCGAGGTGAACCGTTTATTGATTTCCATTATGGACCCGCGCGTTATGGGGCTTTGGACGCGTGCACGCCAAACTGGCCCGCATTATCTTTAAATACCGTTTTAAATACGTTTGTAACTTTGTATGGGATTGTTCTATGTAGGGATGTGATTGTATTGATGATGTATTCTGCGTAGTGGGGGAAAATAGTTCATCGATGTTATTCACGTCGTGATGTGTGACATGAGATAACTTAGGGTTGTAATTTTCGGTGAAAAATGTTATAGATTCCATTGCCTCACGTGTATATAAGTTTGAGTTAACTACAAAGTATGTGCAAAAATTAATGCTAAGATGATATATAATATGAAAATAATAAAGCCTTCACCTTCACCTTGGTAAAAACAATAAACAGTCCATTAACCCCGTCAATCATTGTGTCCATTTCGATAAAAATCTTTGTCTTTAAAAACAAAACTAATTTCGAACCTTTTAGAGTTGTTTCTCCACTCGAGTATTATTTATTGGAAAACTATTACCGTTTGTCCTCGCTAAAGTTATTCGCTGCGGTGACTCACAAGTGGCGTTTCTCTCCACCAGTGAATATTCAGTCACTGGTAGTTTGGACTTACAAGTAATTGGAGTTCATTGTTTTATACATCACATTTTATTAAAGGGGATGACGGTTACTCCACTACATTATCATTACAAATACTTTTAATTGTCTATGGTAAAATATTTGCATTTTCTCGTATCCGAAAACTGTTCACAGTGTGAAAATGACTCATGTATGCCGCGTTACCGGTTCACTGTGTGTACCTGGTCTTGACTGCTGGGAACAGTAGTCATGTTTCGTTGGTGGATTGGCTATCTGGACTGCACTGTACATACCTTTACATGCTCTGTCACTTTGTTGCGTTAGTCACTATGACAGCTGTCATATACAAACCATGGCAATACCAAACTGACATTCAACCGGCTGCCGCCCAAACTTAATACAATTGGGTATTGCTAGCGGAGTCGTCAGTATCGCCATTCACAGACAAGACCATAAAAAAACATAATTAAAATGAAATATTAACATCCGTTAATTAATTTTTAAATGATTTAGCTTATCTCATTACGTGGAGGCGGGCGGCGCGTTGTGTCGAGATGCAATTTTTTATTCCCGTTGAAAAGCCAACAGATGATATTATTAAAGCAACATCTAGGGAACCGGGTCACGCTATTAACGCATTCATGTTTTTTCATCGCGTGCAATTTAGTGAAGTGTTTGTGCATTCAAAGGTGCATAACAAAAACATTCGAAATGAATGGATATTTTTTTTATACGTGTGCTTCACGCGATGAGTTGCGTTAGAGAACTTGTTTAACTTATTGTCGCCTCAGCGCCACTAAACTTATGTTAAAATTGTGACTCTCGTGAACAAGAGTTGTTTTACTGACTGTTTTGCATTCATTTTGTTAGATGAAACAAAGTTGTTGTAAAAGCTATATTTCATGAATAGATGTTTTTAGTTGTTACTGATACTATCAGATAATTTCATATTAACCAGAAACACTGTTTGCTTTTTGTTAAACCATTACGCATATTTTAGTATTGAGTTATGACTTACTTAATCGGCAAAGGCATTTAAACAGCGATTAAGATAAATAACGAAAAAGTGAGCGTGGATTATATAAGTAATGAAAATTGTAATATCTGTCAGAAAAGCATTCCTCTATTAACTGAACATACCTATAGAAACTTGCAAATATATCAATATTCAAAACAATCTAGGCACAGGAGAGGTACAAAGCGAGGCCACTAACCCAACAGAATGTCGGATGCAATCCGCTAACAGCCTACAACTAAGGTTTATTGTAAACAAGCTGAGCGGTGTCTCATCGACATGGCATAAAGGTTATGTAGCGCTGCAGCGCTTTGCCGCTGTCCCAAAGCGCTCGCGGCCAAATCAACCGAGAAAATGCATCGCATCGATGACGTGACACGCTCAGTTGAGCTTTAAGCGGAAATACCAAATAGCACCGCGTGTGCGCGCCGCTTTTACAATGTGATGGCTTTAATTGCGACCGTGTGTTTGTTATGAAACTGTTTGCCGGTTACGCTAATGCACACTTTGATACGCCATGCGGTGATTATTTCGTTTGTATGGTGAGTTGAGGCTATTTTAGTAAGAGGATCGGTTATCCAATAAGAGAAGAAATTATTAGGAAAAGAAAAATTTATGTTAAAAGTTAATATGATCTAATTTATCGTGAAGCTAATAAAAATACGTCGCTCACAGGCAATTTTTCTTGTTTAAAAAGTAGCACAACGAAAATCCAATATTTCACATTGAACGTTCAAGTAATCATTGTGTTCTAAGGAAAATTGGTATGGAAAATACCAGTCGGCGTATTCAAGCAATTACCCACTTGTAGTGAAAGCCCACGGCCTATATAGCGAGTGTTTACCAAGAGAAAACAATAAAATTAGGGGTCGGCAGATAGAAAGTGGCTATCGCGAATGGCGTAAAAAATTGACACCCAGCGATAAACAAGAGGCTGTGTAATTTGTCTGTGAACAGCCGGTCGCGCGAAACGGACACTTTTCAAATTGTGAATTGCAGTTTTTATATCTCTCGTTTACACTAATTAATTTTTATTCCGTGGTGTTGATTTTTTATATTTTTAATTGTGAGTAGTGGATTATTCAGTTTCTTAATATGTAGGTTGAGTGTTTGTTGAATTTGAATGTTGTATATTAAATATTTGTAAAGATAATCTATGTTTGGTTATTTGTATGTAAATACCAGTAGTGAATGAGAAAGCATGTTAGGTCAACACTTGCGGTTGTCGCCGTAGAAAGTAGTAGCATTATTTGGTAGGTCAGGTATAGGTAATAGGTTTAGGCACAAAATCAATAAAATAACTAAATTACTGCCTAAGCATGAAGTCGACAAAGATTCTCTTTGCCAATAAAATATACTTACCAAAATATTTTCCTTTAATTTTTTTATAATTGTTTGGATTGAAACCTCACATTTCCTCACAGTCAATGTATTTCTTATCTTTTACATTGTATGTAGACAATATGGGCTCATGAAAGCATATATTTTGTCACATTAAATATAAAATAAGAATAATATTCAGATGCCTGTGTTTTCGTACCGTTGGGTTGATATTATCTGTACGACATTATCATAATGTGTTTTAAATTATGTCAACGTAAAGCTTCCAGTTGTTATCAAAGCTGTGCGCTTAATAAACAAGATGGAGAAAGGTTGATTTTCTACGCTCTGTTTGCGTTGTGAAGACGTGATTACATTAGGCCTACGTACAATCGGGACGCGCTTCGAGCTCGGGGATTTAGGTTCGAGTCTCATGTCTCATGTTTTATAAGTATTTTTTTAATATACTGCGGCAAGAACTAAGACGAATGAGATATGCGTTTTGTGATGGTTTCTTAATATTGGAATTGCAATGTATTTACGACTCTTTTGTTATAGTATTGACGGGTAAGAGAAGGTTAATAATTTTTAGCCGGTCGATACTATCATTCCGGTCTTATAAGTTCTACTTTTGTTTCTTGTTTAAATATATCGATATCAAGAACATAGTGAATACTAAAACAAAGTAAGTGGATTTGTTCGTAAGTTATTATTAGGTACAATACTTTAATAGATACTTTACTTTTAAAAATTTCGTTCCATCGTACGCTAAGCTATTACAAGTTAGTGTTTTGGTAGATATTACTGATACACCCATCCATCAGCCAAAGGAAGTCAAAGGAAGTCATCATCTGAACATAGGCCCCTCCCAATGATTTCCACAGTGACATGTTGGAGGCAGCCTGCATCCAGCGACGTCCCGCGACCTTTACCAGATTATCTGACCACCTTGTCTGATACAACATAACACTAAAAATAATATAGATCTCTTATGCAATTCCCATTCATATCCTGCTTCAAACTACAGACCGTGGCTTAACAAACAGGAAGACATTATGCGACATGTCTATCGGATAATGTTTTTGCCAAACAAATGTATTGGAATTGTAAATCTGTCTTAATACAGAATAAAATAAAAAGAATTGGTAAACTTTGATCCGGCATTAGCATACAAAACTGGTATAACTTCAGCACACAGCTTATCTGTTACAGGGACAAGAGATTTAATATTTATGAAAACAGAGTGTATGGAATAATTTGCTTTTTAAATCGCACCAGACTCGCTGTCTGACTGTCGTATTTTAAGTTGGATGTTATTGATGTTTGCTCGTTGAACAACAGTTGTTACGTTTCTTGGACTATTTTTAACGATTCTATCATGTTGAGCCAATTTTCTACAATGTAGGTCTATGTTAATTGTGAATATAAAATATTTATGTACAATCAAGCTTTTTATATCTGGATTGGAATAGTTTTTGCAAACCAAGTAAAAGACATAATCCGAACAATGAGAGCTTCTTCACAGTCACATTATTGTCATCTGCCAATATAATTAATAATGATCTTTTGTATTATTCCAATCACACCTGCGATTATTCCACTCATACCTCAACGTAAGTCCAGAATTATATAAACTAATTCTGACTTTTCCAAGCTCGAACAAACGATATTCTTCGAATCGAAAACAAAGTGGATTGCATGACTATGATCTCACATAGCTTTTTAACATGTTGTTGGACTATTAAAGCAATCAGTAGCTTTTGCAACCTTTATGCTTTAAATGCAATTTCCGAAACAACCTTTTTTAAATGCCGCAAAACGATGGCCCACCTTTATAACTGGGCCACAAAATTGACGTACATTTGACGGACAGACAAATGTCCGTGCGCTGCAAACGCTCGCGGCCCCGTGTCTCGTGTGCAAAATGTGACAATTTTTCGCACTGAAAGCCTCTATTTCGTTGTTGCGGAAACCCATTCAGAAGCACCAATACGTGAAGCCATTTATCAAAGAAATATTGCAATTAATCTGTGACACATGGACAGCTTTGTCCGCTAATCATTGTGAGTGACGTGTTTGGAATTACATTTTTATATTCTTCCCTCTGTTGTGATAGTAATAGCTTAAGCATTTAGATTTTAGAATTAAGTTAGTAGGTACTTTATTTGGGTCAAATATTGAATAATTGAGAATCTTGCCTCTAAAGTCGTTGGATTTGCACCTGTCAAATTCACTCTGAGTTCTATACGTAATAAATTTCGTCTAATCTGTAGATCAATTCTGTACCAGTCCATATACGTTCCACTGCAGGGCACGGACCTCCTCTACAATCGAGACTACGATTGAGAGTAGTTAGGCTATATGGTCCACCACGCTAGCCCAGTGCGGGTTGGTAGACTTTTACACTTAGAAATTCATACAAGTCGCTATGTTATACAGGTTTCCTCATGATGTTTTCCTTCACCGTTATTGTGCGTGGTGATTGACTATCAATACATATATGACTCCGAAAAGTCAGAGATGTGCCCTGGGATGTCTGGTCTGTTACCAACAGGCCACCACGCATAGAAGATCAATACGTAGACATACATTAAGCCAACTAAGATATTGAAAGGCGCACCACCTACACGAAAAAAATACCAAACATTAAGTATCTTTGTAGACATGTTCCACATATAAGACCATTATTCAGCTCTGTCACAAAATATGTTAAGTCTAAATATACCAGCGGTTTCAACCTGGAATTCCGTGTATTTTAGACAGCGGCATTATATAGGTTGCCCTGCTAGTGCTCGAAATAAATTGCCTAAGTCGTGAAACACTTTGCTGTGGAGCCATTTATCAGCCTGCTTCCTGTCATGTCGTCATTGCAGCTCGCTACTGGACAAGTGAATTGTTGAGCTGCAACATTTTTGGTGTTGTAGAAAGCTATAGTAGAAACTTACGATTTTGTGATAGTGTTAAGTAGATTGAAGGGAGAACTACCTTTTTTTATAATTTTGGGAAATTAACTTAAACTGAAATGATTGTGGCTTCTTTAGTAATTGCACTATATCGCGTTGATAACCATGTCGTCTTTAATTAAATTAATTACCAAAAACAAAAATAATTTCTTTACCAAAATAAACCCATACTTTACTTTGAAGATTTTATATCAGCCCATTTCTTTATACATCACCTTCAAAGGTTCTTGATTCTGATGTTCAATTGATATTTTCCATTTATTGGCGGCCGTCTTTCGTATTTGCTCCATCAAAAGAAATAACCCAGGGAAAATAAATTATGTTAACAGTCTAACAAATATGTCCTCCGGCTCTCCTTGAAAACTAGTATGATTTCATGTACAGACGTCCTAAAAATAATATTTTAGTCAATCTCTTGAATCGTTTAATCCAAGATATCAACTAATATTTTGTAACGGAGTCTGTTCGAATAACCAAAAAAGATAAAATTCATACAAAAAATATAAACAGGGATGAATAAGTTTCATGCGCCGAAGCTCGGTGAACAATAGGCCGTATTTCATAAGTCCCTCGGCCTATCGCGAACATTAATCGGCAATAAGTTTAATTATGGCAGTAACACGGCAGCCATCACCCTTTGTTCGGTTTTTAAAAGAGTTATGAACTCGGTCACACGACGTGACCTTCCGCGCTGTAAATCAAGTTGCGCCATTCGTTAGCGCGGGACAAAGAAGAACGTTGCCATGACAACGGGCCGACACCTGGCCGGCTCAGATTGATAGTCCGGCTACTCGCCGAGGGTTGATATGAAAAATTTGCATACTAATGTTACAAAGGCTCAGAGGGAAGTTTCATAATGGAGATTCGTGTTCTACCCGCAACGGGGATTCTGTTATAACGCTTTAACAATGCACGCCTTTTTGAAGTAGTTAAAGTGTGGAAGAGCTTGTAAGTTTTAATAATACTCTTTGAAACATTATAGCTAAGTACTGTAAAGGAGTTTGAAGTATTGCAGTCAGTTGTAATTTATACTCAGAATTCATAAAATAAATTCTCTTTCGGTCAGCGCACCTTTTGCAACTTTGAAATGCTTTTTCGCCAAAACATTGATTGAAAAATATAGAAAATATTTTTTTGGTGAAATACCTGTAAACGGCAAAAGTTAGATAAAAATAAAAGTTGTAAAAATGTTTGATATTGCCTATCGCTTGGCTCAGGTAAAAAAACATTGTCAGTATAGTTTTATCTGTTGATATTAGTTTGTAACTCTATCAAAGGATTTTCCGAATGATAAATTGTAACCTGTGTGTCTTTTATTGCTACGAATGGCGAGACGAGCATGCCATTCGCCTGATGGTAAGTGATACGACCAAAACCAAACAACACCATGAATTTCAAAGCAATGCTTGACATTCCACTGCGCTCGCCATCTTGAGACATAAGAATAATAAATTACAAAAGTCGAGCTACATTTATAATTCAGCGAATATGTTTACGTATCAATAAAAGGTAGGGGTAAAGGTAAGGGCTTTTTCTATGAATGAGAGATTGGATGATAGAAATTTATCATAGCTGGCCGTAATTATGTATCTCGCATTTCATTGTCATAGATCATTTTAACATCTTTGCTTACTAGAATATACTATACCATAAGCGCGTTGAAGGTATGAGGCAAAATTTACTGATACTTTCATAGCACTGCCATGGTATGTTACGTTACAGTGATCAGAGACCCATAGGACAACTAAATACAGAAGCAGCACGCAAACTATAGGCACGAACAGTCCATTAATTTCGGCAACGTGGACAAAAAACTAGTGGTGTCCAGGCAAGCGTGCCAACATATCGACACTCATCGGCCATTCATCGTGGGCGCGACGATTCTCATGAATATTGATGGAGCTCTCGCGGGTGTCACGTAATCCCGCCGCGGGATCCAATTCACCGGCTGATTGGATTTTACTTGGAGACCTTTGTGTTTGCATAGTTGCCGAATTTACACCTCGGCCACACTGCCCTTTTCTTTCGTCTTGTTTCAATGGTAGTATGGAGTAGTGAATGGAAATGCCTGTGTGTGGACGCTCCCTTACATGATTGAGTGGAGTGTTGTACATAATGTAGTAACTGTAAGACAAGGTGGAGTTGGGTAAAGAAGGCGCACTAGTGATGCCTTTGCTAAAGAGCGGATTTTCTACGAAAATAAAGTTGCCTACACCATAAATAATTGCATTAAATATTTGACAAATTAATTCTATATTTTGTTTATTACATTTAAGTTAGGTCGTCGGCTCCAATTATACTATCAGATCAGGTCTAGTCCTTTAAAAAATTGCCGTATAACGCTAATGGTCTAATAACAAGGCGAACGGCCTTCGTTTAGACAGGTTGATACATTGTAATTTACGTGCGGACACTCCCTCGACGGAATCGTCAAGCGATTTATATTTTTTTTACTATTACACTGGCTGTTAATTAAAGCGATAATTTTCACAATTACCCCACAAAAAAATGATTGGGGAAAGGTGTTTGGAACAGGTGTGTGATTAGTTAGGAATTCGGAAATTGTTTAATTACTTGAGCAACTGTTGTATGGTCTTATTTACTTTACGATTTCTTTATCAGTAAAATATTCGAAGTTTGACATCAAATCATCGTGTAATACTTTCATTAACAGGTGTCAAAAACTACTGTTGTATTATGTGGAACAGTTGATGTCAAATTTCAGCCCAAATACATAGATTTAAATGCATGTTTTTTTGAAGGCGAGACAAATAGCAAGGGGGTATCCTAATAGGAAGCGATCACCGCTCACAAACATCCGTCTTTAAGTTCCATTGAATCGTAAACGTGTCAACACCTTTTAAGGAATGAGGATGCCTTTTTGGGGTATACATCCAGGTAGAGGAAATCTAATGGCAGAGGTTGACCGTCGGAGGATACATTGCTAATAAAATATGCGTTTGTAGACTGTTGTTGATGATGAAAAATGAATTGAAATAAGTTTTATAATTTTACATATAAAATATCACCACCTATATGAAGATATATCAAAATTTATTAGACAACATAGACAAAAACTAACCTAAATTACGTGATGAAAAATGTACAAGACAAGCAAGCTTACAACGAGCTCCTAAAACTATTTACTGAGCGCACGAAACTTCATAAGATTCATTGGAACACGTACCCAGAGCAAATTGCTTACGAGAGGGACTTGAAACTACTTAATTCAGAGTGAAACGCATTCCTTAGCGGGGGCAAACACGACCTAATCCGAAACTACTTGCAAGCAGATCAGGGTAATGTCGAACCAGGCGGTCCGCTCATGAATACTAAACGCGCTCCGTGCGCCGCGGTACAAATACAGAGGCCGCATTAATTACATCTGGTGCCGCTGCGGCCCTTCAATATTTTGTTGTTGGTACACTCTGATGGCTCGGTTTCAAGCTTTGATGGCGTGCATGAGTTGAATGAAAGGTGTTGGTTTGATGTGTTGATAAATGTGAATTTTTTTATTAATAATAGTAATATCCAATAATGTTTAAAACTAATATTTGGACCGTCAAAAATAAATATTGATTAAAATATGTATTTAAGTCAGCGTTGAATATAGAACAGTACATAGACTTGATTTTGAGCCTTTGAAGTTATATATTTGAAGAAGGGCTTTGACAGCGATATACAGTTTCTCACAAGAAGCTCATCCATTACAGACATGCATGTTGAGTCTACTTCCAATAGAAAATCCTATTAAATGATTAAATCCATCACGATATACCCTGCTTTACTTATACCATGAACCGTCTAAACGTCTACAAAGAAAGAGGCCATGCTCTAGTGAATTTAGGTGAAAATTCAAAAAACATTTTAGCATTAAGCCGACTGCTCGGAACGTAATTTGTACATCGACGTTGCTCGAGTAAAACCTCTCCGGACGGCTGTTTACATTTCATCACGTCTTGAAAGCCCTTATCCACTTTGGTTTCATCAGACTTGTCATTGCCGATGAAGTAATGCGATCACTGTTTGCCTCCTCCATTTGTGATGTTTTTACGTAAATTTTGTACAAGGTGCTGAGTTGTCCTTTGAATTCTTAAAATTATGTATTTAGAGTAATTGAAGGACACTGTTCAGTATGAGAGGACGTTGCAGGATCTTAAGGATCAGTTGCAGGTGGGTGTTATTTTTAGGTCGGGAAAAATATGTTATGTTTCATTATACGCATATTAAAATGTATTGCTGTATACCCACTGTATTGCTGGTCGATTGTGAAAACATTAGACAAAGTTTGCTACTAAAAATAGAAAACATAATTGTGTGTAAAAGAATACATTTTTATGCCGTTGTAAATATTATGAACGTCAGATTTAGCATCACAACTAATGATTTGTTCTATTATCTGTTGTTAGTAGTTTGCTCATTTGCAGCAAAAACTTTGCAATAGCTATCAGCATAGTGAGACGTAACGAAGCTGTCATCTCGGCTCTACTTGAGAACTTCTTAGTTTTATGTCTTGAACACAATGCACGGCTGCGCAGCTTTGTTTTCCTTTTAAACTGTAAAGGAAATACTCGGAAATTATTTATGATAGACAACAAAAGATGCCTAATTGGACCTTACTTTATCTTCATCAGGAAATTGTTGTGGTTCGGACGTTTAGTTGAAGATTGTGTTGTCAGTTGGTGCAACGTTTTATTCACCATCTTTAACCATAGCAAGAAACATGGCCCTTTCTTATTAAGGGGGTTTCTCTAATCCTGTTATGCGCAGGCTTCTCACGCCAATGAACCTGCTCCTCATTATTAGCCGGGCGTTTGACTGCGCCATCTCTGATTTATACATTTTATTATTTTGAAACTTGATATTTTTGTTCTGACAGAGTTTCTTACATTTAACTATAATGTAACCTGCTTGAGTACATCAAACAGAAAATTTCATCTATAAACTCCTTTCCGAAATCACATTACAAATTTCCTCAGCCGAAAGCTGCATGCGAGTTAGACGTACACGAGAAGAAAATATCCTCAGAGACGGCAGTATATAAACATGTATCCAAGTTGCAGCGTAACAGAATATCTACGTGGAGCTTGTTTATCCACTCAGGATATGCTTCCCACGAGAAATGTAGACTTTGCTCTCACAGCGCTGCGCCGATTTCTGTTGGCCGATGCTTTGTGCGCTCGCTTTGCTTGTACGGTTACTACGGTTGGTTGCTTTCCCAATTTTATTAACGGACCAACTTGCTCCACGTTTGGGTTTCCTGGCTTTTAATTATTGTGCTGAGCGGAATGTTGGAAGTTGAAGCATTTTGTAATTGGAATGATGTGGACTGTCCACATTTGGAACGTTTTGTTAAAAAAATGATATAGGAGTACCTTTTGGTATACCTTCAACGATAAGCAGCTATCCTTTACTCACAGGACACATTTCCTGTACAGATAAAATAACTAAACTTACATAATAGTTATTACATTCGTAACAGACACAATCAAGCATAAAACACATTCATTAAACTCCGATATTAACATTTAATAACAATTCATTGCCATAAAACAATCGAATTAACGTGAACAAAAATGGCTCTATACAAATATTTGACGATGTCCAATGGTCATTACAGGAATGTCATTAAATTCAGTGAGCCGGGCCGCGGCACGCTTCACCCATAATCCCTAGTTAATGCCGGCCGCTATCAATATTGCACGTGTACACCGTTCCAAGTGAAACGATAATGCCCACGATTACAATAACACTCATTCCACTATAATAATCAATGTGGATAGGGAAACTTCCATATGTGAGGATCAAATTCGAAAATATTCTCATGAGCTTAGAGATATGCGGTCTATTAATGATGTCATTACTTGTAATTGAGGTGTCAATTCTCTGCTATACTAAGGATAATTTAGATGTACAACCAAATCCCTAATGTTGATATAGATTGCTTAGGGTTAGACAAACGTGATGTTACGAATATTTAGCATTATCAAAATATTTTGAGATGTTATATAAACAAGGCACCATGTACACGGTTTGAATATTCCTTTGTGCGAATCAATGAACAATGCTAAGTTCCATTCATTGTTAATTTCATTTGTAACTCGCTAGTTCGCCGAATTGGCAACAATCGAAACGATGCGATGCCATGGCGCAACTTGTTCAACAGTTTCCTACGCTATTTAAATACACTTCGCTGACAACGGTATCTGTATTTGAGTCAAATTGATTTCTTTTGAACAAAGGATATTCTGTAAAGTATGCAAATAATAGTTGAACATTCAAAATGTTATGTGAGAACAAATTTATGGATCCTCATTTGGTCCCATCCGGTAATAAAAGAGCTCGCGAATATCCACGTCCACAAATCTGGCCTGATTCCATTAAATCAAACTAAGCGGAACACGGCGGGCTGTTGACTACGTCATGGTCCTTCGAGCCGGATGAAGCATGTCGCACCCTCGACGCGCGCCGCTGCCTTGAGCATATTTCACCGGGGATGCCCGCTGAATAAAGAATTTTATTATATTAGCTTTTGTCAGGCAATTTGGGTGGCCGATGAATATGGTTGTTAAACGTTTAGGCAACTTCGTGATTTAAAATTATTTTTGTGAATAAGTTTAGGCGATTTCGAACGTGTAATGATAAGCGAGACTTGTTTAAGATGTTAAAAAAAACATTACTAACAGTGGCAAATCAATGAAATATCAGCAAATGCCACAACATTGTTTTTTTTTGTTTTTAAACAGCATTACATACTTAATCGAGATGTATAGAAAAGTATCAGTGTCGGAAAAATAAAATAACTGAAAATATAAAAAACGTCTTGGAAAAATAATATGGAAATTAACACTTATCGGTATATAACTTAGAGGAAAATAACCTTGACACCTTTGAAATGTGATGAAAAACATTGATAGCGAATAGGAATAAATCTAATTCCGTTCACCTACTCTGCCGACCCACTTACAGTCCGTTTGTTTATTTATCGCAGCACATTAAACATTCATAGCTCGATTACCCGCAAACTGTGAGCACCGGCAATTTTCCACTACCGCCCTCTGGGTGTCATAAAAAGAATTCTCTCCTTGAGATTAATGAGATCGCTCCAGTGACCATTTATAAGGGAGCTTCTGGGTTACAGTCAAGTGGCAGAGGGTGGTTCTGCCGTAAATGTATTATGCACATCGTGGAAACTTGGAATGCTGTTTTTTAATAAAATGGCATAATTCAGAATGAGTGACATAAATTTTATGTTCACGAGGGAGAACTTTAGAGATATTAGAGTAGATTGAGCAACATGTTTCACAATTTTAGTCCTGAGTTACATCCTTTCTGCGTACAGTAGAAAATTGATCGCGTCGGGAATATTATTAACAATATACTCGTATTAATGTTAACTCTTGGTTTCAGTGTTTTAATTAAACGTTTTAATTCTGTGAAATTTTAAATACAGATGAGATTGCCTGACAATCCAATCATGTTGAAAGTATTTTGCTTGATTATTTTTTCCTCGAAAAGAGTGTTCCGATTTTTAAAAATGTAATCCGAAAATCGTACAATAATTTTCACCCGTACTATTAAAGCTTTATAAATTCCATTTAAAATGAACTTCAAGAGGACTTTTTTTTTAGTACAAAGCATTATTTTCCACTTTAAATAGGCTAGGGATATCTATTGTACCATAGTTCCAAAAACCTCATGTTACGTATCATAATTAATAATACCTGTCACAAAATAACCGAGGAGTTTATTAGCAAGAAAATAGACTTCCCAAAGGAGCTACATAAACTCTTTCTGTTACTGGTTTGATGTAACGAAACATAAAGAGCAACACATAATAGCATAATCGGAGCTGACTCACTATAAAAAACGGCCATAAAGTAAGAATTTTGTTAAAAAGAGAATTACATGTTGATATATTAGTGCAAACTCTTGCCATTCGATAAAATCACGTCAGTCTGCTCATTTCTTCCTGCTTATTGTATTATTCATTCAGTCATTGAAATTACAAACGATTCCAAAGTCTTTTTCATACCTTTCGTCCTTAGCATTTGGTAAAACAGCCATTATAGTGATGATCACCTACTACATGGCACACTCGTCAACCATCATAAAGAAAAGTTAAAATATGCTTCAAATACACGACTTCGTAAACCTTGAGCAAATTTCTCGAAAATGATACAAATCTGCGGCGGCGGCTATCAAGTAATCGCAACACGCCACTCATGTTGTCACTTAGCTACATTTGTACCAAATTAAGTGTTTTCTGCGAAGCGAAATAATATTTCACTTGAAATGTAATTCGGAATAAAATTCTGGACTTAATTGAAAATTTAGTATTCATATCGTGTGGTTAATGAAAGGTCAACGATAATAAGTCAAGATATTTTTACAGGTTCCATAATTAAGGTTGTATTTATTTAAAATAATAATAACGCTATAATATACGTTTAACAGCTTCTTGTACCTGCTCTATGTAACACAGACGCCGGGTAGCCGCTACATAAACTTTTGTATGAATATCGCATCAAGTTTTCAAAGTTCCAATACCGAATAAATTATAATTTTCGCAAAACTCAATGTCGATTACCCGACGTTGGGTATCGATCGCAGAACTATGTGCTCTGTCACGGTACATATTAAGAAAGCGAGGGGCCACTGCATAGATTGTAACTTGTATACGTAATGATTATTTACTAGCGCTTTACAAAATCTCTTTCAAATCTTACTATTGCTTTTACTCTATTTAAACTTTTTACCCAGACGGTAATTTTATTACTTGGTTGTTAGCCCCGACTTTTCTATTTTAAAATTTATTAACAAAAATAAAACGATCACCACAATGTCAAGTGTTATTAACCCAGTCGCAAAAATTACATTGTTCTTTTTTCTGCATCAGCTCCCCAAGATAAGAGCACTGCGGTCCAAACATTGAACGCAATTGTGCCGCCCTACATAATTGCATCTGCGTCGTGTAATGTAAAGGGCAAAGACTACGAACATAGATGCTAAGCCGGTGGATAACGAAGTGTCGTATGGTGTTATGTCGCAGTATCGATTGTCGAGTCGCGCGACGCGGCGCAAGGTCGCACAATGTCGCCGCCTCCACGCCACACGCCTCACGTGTTTACACTCGCCGCGAGACAATTTTATTTGCACCACACACTTATAAACAATGTTCCACACTTCTGCACTGTATTTTATTAGGCGTGGTCTTTGACCCGACAAAGGTCGCAAAGAGACATTGCATTACTTCAGAAACCCGAAGCGACTGCGGCTTTTGTTGGTTGGATTTCTGAAAAATAAAAAGGCCAGTTGAACTGAATGGTGGGTGTGATGACGTTAATTCTGTCTTTTGTTTGGATAACTTAGGCGGCGTAGGAAGTGGTAATCGATAAACCCGAAAGAGGCGGGGATTTTTTTGTTATTATTAAAAATATTTAAATTAAGAGAAAATTTAATTTGCTTGGATCGTGTCAATCAGTTTGAAAAAAATCGAACTATTAAGGCACAACGACAATTTGAAGCACGCGTTGAATTTCCCGCTTCATTGATACTTGTTTAACTTGGAATAAATTGCTATTGTTAACATTGACGCTATGTTGGTTTTTAAACTCGTCAATACATTTTATTCCTAATACTAATAACAATAATTATCCCGCACGCCCAGCTTTCTTGCATCTTCAATCCAATTATTTAAAAGCTACCTGATGGTAATTGCTTTTCTCAATTACATTACGTGAGAAGGCACTGTTCGGACAGCTGAATATTTGGTTTCGTTTCCTCTCAGCCTACTTGACCCATTTTTACATCAACTTTCGCAAAGGGTTGGTGTTACGGTAATTCCATTTTCGGGCCCCTACTTAACGTAGCCGCTTCCGCATTCGGCACGCGCGCCTTTTGTTTCCTCAGCGGACACTCCATTCCGCATTGTTGCCGCGTTTATCAAAGATGACATGGAAAAGGATTGAGTTATTTGGATTTTTGTTTCAATATTAACTTGTATTCATTTAGCTTATCTAAGTGTCTGCGGGCTATAATGATCTTGTAAACAAATTGCGAAGTTGTTTTTGAAGCTCAATTGAATGGGCGCGGCGATGTAAACTCGACCGCAAGACACAACTCTGGATTTTGGAGTTCAAATATGTGCTACAGTTTGTCCTTAACATATAATTTAGCATGTAAACTAACAATCTTAATAATTCTGCATAAGAATTTTGTTAGTATGTAAATTCCAGCAACAATCACAAATTCATATCAAGTCATAACTTTTTAGTTGTAGACAAAACCTTCCAACACAAGGACATTTCAATTAGACACTGGATATTACTTTACTATATTTGTTGCGGCGTGCCTCCAAATGGCGGCCTCATGTCTTATTTAGCGGGCAGCTGCAAGAAGGTCGTGGATATTTCGAAAACATTCAGTTATTACACGAAACAGACCGCAGTAGGAATGCAAGCCGGGGGCGATGTTTGTTTGCCTCCACAAACATTCGTAATATCCATATCGTTTGAACACAATACGATACGATTGTTTACATACCCGGAGAGTATCCCGCTGTCCAGCAGCGTAGAGATACGATGCATCGAAAGCACGCTGTTACCAAAATCGATTGTAAAATTCAGAGACTAGTAATGTTATTCTTGTTTGTACCTGCTCTTTTTGAATCGTATGTGCTATTGGCATTGGTTGGATTGTGTTAGAAGCAAACAAAATATAGTTTATATTTGTCAACAGATAAAATGGGAATGGATAGGGACGATGTTATTTAAAAGCAGTTTTATTGTTTGTTCAATATCTTCTATTCTTGTCTTGTACTTGCATAATGTTGGATAAAAATGGGGTACACTTTTGAGATATGTAACATAATATTTCATTAATACTCAGTTTTGTTAGAAGATAATCTAACCTCTTGACAAATTGTGTATTCGAATTGTAAAGTGACAAAATTGAAATACTTGAAACCTGGGGCTTAAACATTCTCGTAACGTGTATAAAATAAATACATACTCACGTCACCAGAGCAAGCCTTACATATTTAAACATCATCATCATCATGATCGTCCTCAAGTACAAGAAGTTCATTGTCGAAAGGGATTTTAGATATTTTTTTATAAAAGCGACATTGATACAATATGGATATCACTAGATAATTCCATAATCTGAAATCAATATAAATATTGTAACGACTGACTATAGAGTGGTCTCAACTCTAGTTGGCAGTGAGTCGGTGCCAGTTCCAATTGCACTTGTAATCGGATTCTGCGTGTGACCGTCACGGCAGATTTGATTCCGCTCATTATGTTTGTTTTGGAATTTTGTCTTGTATAACAAATACATTGCAACAGTCAGTGGTCACACACGTAATGTCGATCCCAGTATAAGATATTATGTTTTGTTTGGATACGAAATTACCATCAGATTTACTGACGATCTTTTCGATTCCCCAAAAAGTATTTGTTGGTGGCTCAATCATTTGTAACTGTCCTAGGATTGATATTACCTTTTAGTGTCTAAAATATTTTCATTATACACACTTTGAAGCTTTTATTACTTTGCAGTATGCAGACTAGCGATTCTACTTTGCTCGTCCCTTGTCTTAGCTCTTTCGCTTCATGTACATCCATCAATCCTTTTATGTATTCATGTCGGTTCAATGTACTTATTTCAGACTTAGCCCAGATTCAAGATGTCACCCATTTGGTATTTATTATTAGTTTTCAGGATTTTTAGACTGCTTAATTTTTGTAGGAGTATTATAAATATTCTTAGTACACGTATTTTCTATTCCTTTGCCTGCATTATCCCAAACTTATATGGATTCAGCGCAACATGACCAACTTTTCTACCAAGTTGCAAGATGGGTCAGTTTAAATTTTTATGACCGGTTACCTGCCTGGCATCCTTTATTTCTTATCCACTAAATCATAGACAGTCAATTAATCAGTAACTTACCGTCTCGTCGTACAATATTCTGTAATCACTAAAACAAATTTTCATCGGTGGTTTTTGTCAATTTTCCTTAGAGCAGTAACGGCTGCCGTGTAGGTGGCATATGGAACGAGTTGAGTAGATGGAATTACCATGTTAGGTAAAAATTAATTCCACGCCACCAGGTGTGTCTGGCCTTTAAAGGGCTTGTCTCGAGTAGACAACGTCTAGTGTCGTATTTGGTGGATTAGATTAGATTTGCTTCTTTGTTGCGTGCATTGAACTGTTTTATTAGCATACAAAGTACCTATGGAAGTTGAGCCATCTATAGTAACCGACCAATGAACCGAACTCCTCTGCCCCTTCCATTATAAATATGCTAAAGGTGGCATCGATTTCTAAACAGTTATAGAATGAATTTACAGCTCATATCAAAATATAGATTCAGCTATAGAGGTCGCGGGAAGTCGCTAGATTTTCACCAACAAGATCTCCATATTTGAGGGAAACCTATGTTTAGCGGTCCACATTTCGGAGGTCAAGATTACATTAGGCGGCAAAAATGTCAACGTTCTGTAGAAGACACACCCAGTTTTAGGCTCTTAAAATTTAAGATATTAACTATATGTAAATCGTGACAGTTAGTTAATAATAATTGTATAAAAAAACATGGATTAAGCATCAAGACCTTCGCCCTATCTAATTTGAGCCGTTGCTCCCGCTTGTAGATAATTTTCCACATAATTGGTGAACACATATAAATTAATAATCTCGTGTAATGAAGTGTTAACATCAATCGAGCTAACCGGATGTTGTTATTAAGTACATTAACAGTTCGCGCACATTGCACGTAGACGTACCAATGATTCCCGGAATATTGATAACGCTAATGGGTATAAACAGATATCAGTACTTTGGTTTGTTTCGGGGTTTTTCGCGTCTGTTTATATTGCATTTTTACTTACATAAACCACCAAGGAGAATAATTTAAAAAATATTAATTGTAATTTAAATTAAGCGAGGATTATGTTTAATGACAGGTGTTTAGCAGGACGTTTATCAAGCAGTAGACTTTTATAGAACACTGATGATATTTCTGAAAGCATTATCAAAGCAGCCAGCGATTCACTGACGACGTTCTTCCTTTTTTTCGGCCTAATTCATTCACAGTTTTAAAACCTATTTAATTTATTGACTGTTTACACCTTTCGAACCAATATTGAATTCAGTTTGAGCGAAGAAGACAAAACATTCGCAAACTAAAATAGGTTTTGAAACTGTCAATAAATAAGGCCTTTAATGTTTAATGTTATGATATCGTAATTATTTTTTCACACAAAATTAACAATAAGCTCATTGACATGTTTATTGTAGCGATAAATAAGATTTCGGCTGGCGCACTACGTACAACAGTAAATTGTTTAAACCATGTCAGAATTTGGTTATGCGAAGTTATTTATCGTTCACGCGGATGTTAATATATCCTCTACTAATATTGTTCATAGTTTATGCCCCGTAATAACACTATTCATGTCGTAAGTTATATTGCAGGTATTGCGGTTGTAAATTTTCTATTGTGTTATTATTTTTTAACCTTTATTCGTACTCTGGTATTTATGGAAACATAAGCGTAGGGGTGTCTAACCTCACACTAACATTTCTCTCGTACATAAAATTCAAAATCAGCAATTATAATTGCGAATTACTGCGATGATATTGAAGTAATACTAGTGTTGGGTTGTGTTGTTAAAGATTTGACCGTGCGGGAATCGAACCCAAAATCGCGAATTGGCAACCTAAAGTGCTGAATAAGAATATTTTTTTAAGTGCTGTGGTTATTGATTGCCAAAAATGTACAATAACTACGAGTATACGTATACAATAACTTAAAAAATTGATGTGATAAAAATTAAATTAGATACATGCGGCGAAAGCTAATAAAGCCGTTTTAAAAACGAAAACACATTATCCGCACCCACGTGTAACAAAGGCCACATTGTCATATAGATATTCAATTAAACGTGCCAAATGGATGGCGTTCGTAACGTTTCATTTGGCACGTCTGCTGGCTCCATTATTCATGGTGACGTCGAGAAGGTTCTATTCAGTCGACATTACCCCCGCGGGTGTATCTTCAACGAAACAAATACGTCACACCTTTTGACGTGGGTGTATTCTGGATGTAGGCTTTGCAGGTGAGGTGGTTGCTATGGTAACCGATATTGCCTCTCATATTGGTTGTGTTTTAAAGTCTTGTGCTTGATTATTATTTTTGCATTATACGACGTTATGGTGACTCCATAGTGATTTTGTTAGAGGGCAGGAAGATAGTAAGTATAAAAAGTACGAGAAAGTCAAGTAATCAATTGGCCTTAACTGTTTTAATTAATGTTGGTAGAAACTTCTTAAAACTTTTTGTAATACAGTGCTCGTGTAATTCTAGGATTACGTAATTATTTTTCCTCGTGGAATCGACTTCAAATTTTTCGTTTCTAGGCCATTCGTCTTTATCTGTTGTGTTTGACAGTAATTTAAGCAGAACTTGAGTGGTTGTTTGAAACTGATATCTGTTGATTAATTATTCTAATTGTACTTCGAGGCCAGAGCCTATTAGAATGAAATAATTGAATTTTGAAACACCTAGCAGTGTCCTGTTTCGATCGAATCCCATTTCGAAGAGACAATAGCCGTTCACAAAGACAACTGAAACTGTAAGGTTATAGAATATTATTATGTATTCTTATGTTTATTAGTTTTAACCGATTTAAAAAAAAGGCGGAGTTTCTCAATTCATCGGAATCCTTTTTTTATGTATGTTCATTGTTCACTGTTTACTCGAATACTCGAAGACGCCTGAACCGATTTGGATAAATATTTTTTGTTTCAATGCTCATACTTCTTATTTTTCAATATCTAGGAATTTAGTAGTAGCAGTATAAAAACCTTGCATATCTCTTTGTGTTGTTTTCATAGAACATGTGAAAAAACTTTGAGTAATAAAGATAGTAGCACAAAACTACTGTCTAGACAATTTAGTTTCAACGCAGAGTTTGCAAAACTGGTATTTTGGCTATAAAAGACAGACATATTTACATTAAGCGGGTGCCATAATTTGGAGTCTCCGGTCTCTCAAATTGAATGCGTATAAAATGTATACATTTGGAGTAAGTATTTTTTTCTTGTCATCAATAACTAAAAGTCATAACATTTTACATAAACATGTTACTAAATCTCTTTAGGTACCAACCTTGTTTAAGAGCTAAAATATAGGCGTTCTTTTTCATGGAGTGAACATTACGGTGATTGCCAAATGGCTGTGCTCGTTAAGCTTAGACAGGCTACCAACATTCTGTCTCTAGAAAAATTCTATCGCAGTACGGTGTTTGGTTTCGATTATTACGTAGGTTTATTATGATATTAAAAATATAATTTAAAATATATGATTACTAAATGACCAGATGAAAGAAACAGGTTCGTTTATTAAAATGAACAATAAACATTTATAAAAAATACCTAAGGTCATACTGGTATTAAAACGAGCAGATAGAGATGCCATTAATACCTTCCACTGTTCACGCTTATTTTCGGTCCAAGATATCGCGATAAAAGTGAACTTGTAGCCACCACAGACGCAATACATTTTAAATTCTTGTATTTAAACGACTGATTTCTAATAGCAATAAAAATAAAACACATGTTTCCACTCAAAAATCGCAGAAATTGTAACATAAGTTACCGGAATTGAGGTGTTTGAAATTCCGTATCTCCAGGTGTGGCGTTTACAAAGTGCTGCAGTCACTTTGTCCGAATATATTACGGGAACGCGGAATACGTCCGCGGGGGTGTACCGCCAGAGAATTGGGTCACCGTGTCATCGTATCCACGTTTGATGTTCGGCGCGATCCGACGACCGGTCGCGCAATTTTTATCCCCCCCTGGAAGTTTCCCGGGATTTTATTGAAAATCCCACAGCGTGTTCCACAAATCGCTTTGAAGATGTACTAACGGATGTAGATGGAGAGAACTACAAATCTTCTATGGTTATCGGTTTAGTTGTAATCCTAATTAAATTGTAGATGTTAATATGAAAATGTATTTGTTTTTTTTTTACATTTTTAAAATAATTTTAAATAAGCACGAATAAGCATTACATGACTGCTTCGGTGGCATAGTTGTACTACGGTACAATTGCAAAGCTGACGTCTAGGGTTCAAATCCTAGGTCGGGCAAGGTGATAATGGAGTTTTCAATTAATTTTCAGCCCGGAGTCAGGAATTTGTGTCCAATATGGCCATGGGCTTGCCACCTATCACATTGTGGGACAGAACATACAAGGCGAAATGTGGGTGTCGTGGTGGCACCTTTGCCTACACCTTCTGGGAAAGTCGTGAGTTTAAGTATGTATGTATGTCAGCATAACATACAAATTTTGAAGCTTTAAAATAAATTTAAAATTCCTTTTTAAACAAAATTGTAAAAGTGAATTCGTAAGTCCTAAAAGGGAATGGCAAATAAGTACGAGTAAAATATTGCATCTTTTATCTTTGATATCGAATATTTTGTTTATTACAATGCCTGTTCTGTAGAAATACGAATGTTACCTGCAAAATACGTACATCCAGCCATCAGCCAAAGGAAGTCAACTGCTGAACATAGGCGTCTCCTAATGATTTTCACAGTGACCTGTTGGAGGCAGCCTGCATCCAGCGACGTCCCGCGACCCTTACCAGGTCGTCTGACAAATATATACGTACATACGTATCCTTAAAAATTTGGACAAGCGGAACACTTAGTCAAGATATTCCACAGCAACTTGGTAAAGGTTTATTTACTGAAATAAATTCGCATTATTATTAATGAGTTGTCACAATTTGCAGAATATTATTACATAATTTTCCGAACAGAAACTTATTAGGTGGTTTAAGGGTCATCACTCATCACTAAACTTAGTTACGGTTGGGCCTTCAACTATTTCGGAGCCTCCATTTATAATGCGACCCTATGACAATAGTTTATGATTGTGTTACGGGAAATACGGACACTTTGTAGTAGTTGAACATATTGGTTTTCAAGAAATAAATCACGTGGAAATTGATTTTGGAGAAAATATTGTTAAACGGTCTTGTTGTGCTACATATTATTATAGGGAACCTACATGATTTTTATGTGATGAAACTTTAATAGTAATTTGACTTCTCAATTTATAAAGCTCCAATACCCTCTTCGCTTTTAAAATTCAAATTCTAAAAATGATGCCAGAATTTGATCATTGAGTACCTACGCGCTTACAACTTAGGTCACTAGATAATAAAGTTATAACCACCGCTAACGGATTATGTTTATTTTTATTAAGTTATAAAACTGAACCAGACTAAATGCACGCAGTAAAGTGCTTACTGTTTCTGATAAAACATATCGTATAGATTATCTCTAACTCTTGTTCAGATAAGACGAGCCTATGAATGACAATATTTATGTTCAGTTATGTTTGAAGCGAGCCTCCGTCCTAATAAAAACACGATTTACGTCACTCTTGGAATTTTATTAGTATTGTTTTCCGTCTTCTGTTACATAGTCGGAGAAATTACAATGTTCCGTTTGGTCAAAGTTGGAAGCGATCATGTAACACTTATTGTCGATGTTACGTCTACAGAACCAGTTTTCATTAGAGGCTTTATAAATTCAATTACTGTGCTCTAATCAGCTACAACCTCCACAATCTATTAGATTAATTAACCATCTCGTATCACGGAATTCAAGATTACATTGAAATACCTTCGCTCAAATTGAATTACGATTCGGATTTAGTGTAAGGTACGTTAAGAGTTCATCGAGATTTTTTCCACGTGGAACTTCTCTCGCAAACGTTTTCGCTCTTTTGATTCCTCCAAGGAGCTGTTTGCACTTGATTAAATGTTTTCGGTGATTTCATTTGGGCAGAACGCTTCGGTATGCATTCGAGCGTGCGCGTGGAAACTGCTAAATTGCGAAAAAAACTCCGAAACAATGGTTGTGCTCAATAGTTGTTAGTGCGAGGAAATTACAGGGAGCTCCCGATTGGCGCCCGGGGCGATTCGTTCGAAAACAACGTGATTTCGGGATTGGATCACTCTATAGTTTTGATTGCTTTTCGCGTAATGTTTGTGTCGTCTATCGGTTTTTTGCAATCATTGTTGTTTGTTCGAATTGCTTTTTCTCCAACTTACTTACGTCACTGTGTAAAAGCTATATTTTTTTCTCAAGTTACTCCGCTTGTAGCTTTCGAGTAGACTAAACGTTATTTATTACGTTCAGCTGTAACTCCGCCTCTTGGATATTGGACGCGCATTTTGCCTTTCACTTTGCGTTTTAGTCGAAACGTTTATACAAGTGTTATTTTTGAATATCGTATTTGCTTCAGTTTTGTATATTCAATCGGTTTTTTATGAACAAATTCCATTATATACAGATATTCTGCTGCCCAGCGCGCGTAACGCGTATAATACATTCACATATTCACACACTTCCACACGTACAAGGATTTTAAAATCTTTACATTATACGTACTAGCTTTTACTCGTGATCTGTTGGCTCAGGATTGCGCTCCAGGCATGTCCCACGGGAACTGTGCCTTTTTCAATCTCATCTCTATGCAGATGAACATGTCGAATTGTTGGTCTGTTGTCACGTGAAACATGGACTGACCAACAAATACCCTGTCGTGTTCTACGTAATATTTGAATGATTGTTTATAGAAAGACAGCTCATTTATGGAATTTCTGCAAATGAAATAATTGCCTTACACGGATACTAATGACACTAATCTTTCAGAAACAGATTTCTTTATTACAATGTTTAAATTATACAACAAATGGTATTCTAAATCTCTTTGTGAAGATAAAATAATGATATTTGTTTGCATTTGAGTTTTCTATTTTCTATTTGAAATATGATTTGTTTGCTCTAAGACAGCAAATAGAGAGGAAATTATTTCTCGTTTGTGGCTCGTCCCCGCAGAAGCTCGGATTAACTGTTCTATTCGTACCGATAACTCGATGATTTATTATTAATTCGATCATGCCATTTTGGTAATCGAAGCTGGCAGTTCTCAGATTAACTGTATATCTAGGTTAGTGGGTCAATGAGATCCACGAGTTTCGGATATTTGTCAGTTTGTATTTATTTATACCTTTTGAAGCTGGTGGCTCTGTTGCTAGAACTGATTTTAGAGGTGAAACCGCGCTGAATTTAAGTGGATTTGAATATAGGATGGTCAAATGTGTGATGATTTCATTCTCTCTACACTTTGAGCAGCTTGTTAATCTCGTTGTGCCTGTTGTATCTATTTGGCAGTAGTAGAAGCAGTCCTTAATGGCTCAATAACTATTTAACAACAGTATTACTAAAATACATACAGAGATACAAACCTCTCGCAGGCTTTAAAAGTTAAATTTCACTACTCTGTTCCCTGCCATTCGTTGTTTGAACTATAATATTTGAAGCGTTTTATAAAAGTTACTAAATACAGGCTCACTATTTGAATTGCTAGTTGCACGTGCGTATTGACTTTAAGCTCTTCATTTTATATAACAGCATCCTTCATAAATTCCGATAATAAACAGCTGCATATGATGCAAGCGAGTATTTTATCCTTTCCTGATTATTGACTTAGTTCTGAAAATAAATAAGTAGGATATTTATTTATTAACTTCATAATATTGTTTTAAACTGACTTTTGTTATGAAAGGTCTGGTTTAAACGGATTTGGTGCGGTAATTAGCGTGTGTATAGTAACAAAACAAAATAGAATCTTTTCACGAAAGAAATTGTCGATTGCTCCTGATACTTGTCGATTGAGAGCCTATCCGTTCCTCGTCTTTAATTTACTTTATCGATTCACCTGAAAGTATCGGAGACAAAGGAGATTCGCCCCTCTGAAATTTATCTTCATTATCTAAAGGGACAACAGCGTCTCGTATTTGCTGTCAGTAAATAACGCTTCATTTGTAGGCTTGTGATAGATCCAATCAACCAATTTACATAGATCTCCGTCACTTATTCCCGCCAAAATGTATTCTTAAGCCTCAATAATAAACGGGAGCTCTAATTATGGTAGATGCCAGATGGGGGTGTCCTTTTATGATTCCCTTACGAGATATATTTATTTACGTGTGTATTGTTTTTGTTGCAGGTAAGGGGAGAATATGGCGCCATCTTTGAATACATTGCTGCTGAGTGCTGAGTAAATGAAATGGAAAAATATAATTAGTGAGATGAGGCTACTTTTTATCCCGAAAAATGTAGTGTGCTCGTGGAATGAGGAAAGAATTCTGATGGATATGTTACTTTTTTATACTCAAAGGGATGGCATGGGACTGGATTACATGCCTCGGGTGAGAATGAGACGGGACAGAGCGGGATATAATAATTAACTATGAATATAAAAGTAACTTTTCTTCTCAAATGTATGCTCTAGAAACTTACGCAAAATTTCCGTTTCTAGAATCCGTTTAGCAACAAACGCTAAGTAACAACAATTCGACACACAGAAAGTTCAATAATATAGTTATGTTAACAAACTACAGGGAGCAAATACTCTGTATCGCGGAACTGGAAACTTTTTTAATATTACCTGTTGAGATTGGAAACTTTGCCACACATACCCTTCCCTTAGTTTTAACTCCGAGCGCGCCTACACTTTGTTGTTTGTTCCTAGTGGAACACTGAAGTATTAGCAAGTCGGCTCTTTGTTATATTACAAGCTGTTCCAGTCACTGCGCTCATGAACAAGTATCAAAAGTCAACATTGAAAGGATGTTAAAGTAAATTTTCATTTGCATGAATAAAATAAATGTTGCTGGAGAAATTAAGCGTCTAGTTTTCGTACAGTACATAAATTGAGTTTTGATTTGGTTTTGACATAAACAATTACTTAGCTCAAAATTTACTTTAATGTTTCCAGCACTCTGGACATAATGACATCTATTGGCAACGACGTTATCTTATAATCACATTGAAACTCAGTGTCTTTGATCGTTCTTGAATATATGAATAGAATAGGAAGTTTTACATAAACACGTTCTCTGGTAGAAGAAACCTTAAACCAATTTGTGATATTAAACCCACACCTGAGTATGGTACAAGGTAAATCCAATTTCTCTAAGAATAATATAAGAACTAAATCCACTTATAAAATAAAAATAAAACTTATAGGAGAATTTTGTTGTCCTCTTTACGACGTCGCGTCGGCGATGTCGAAAATTTCGATTCTTTCTTAATTTGCTCGTAAAATTCGCTCCCTTGTTTTTGTATTGCTCTTCTAGACATTTTTATGGTCCTCGACTTCATACAATCAGATAGATTTAGTGTACCAATTTATTTTTATTTTGTTGTGGACGAGTTTTGATTTATTTGTCAAAAGATTTTTAAATCTTATGCATGCCATATTTAGTTTGGTATTATGATTTAAGATAAAAATGACATTTTATGTGTGCGGGAGATTTTAGCTTAGGTTTTTTTTATATTGTAGATAGTGAATAATTGACAATGGCAAAAGATAAATTGCGTCAAAACATTACAGATGGCTTTTTAATTTTCGTACTGAATTTACCAATATTTTTATTGAAATAAAGCCATCAATTATGTCGCATTAATTTGCCAAAAACTGACGCCCTAACCATATCACACAATATGCTTGGGAAGCATGTTGTACATTAACGTATTTACCGTCGATGTACATTGTACGTAGCCGCTAATTCTCAACATATTCAATCACCGACCTTCCCTTTACCAATACACGTGTAACATAAGCCTACAGGTATGAACCCTATTGTTCCTATCGAACAGCTCGGCTGATTACGTCGCCTCCCGTGAGTTCACAGCGCATTGTTAACCCAGCCCGCAGCGCTTTAATGACTCGTCCAAATAAATCTTATTTATGCGGAGTTAGCACTCGTCTTGCTTCCGAGTTTCGGAACGCCACCTCGCCTCGTGTCTTTGATGTTAGGGCTGCCGCGTTTCCGCTTTTCGTTTGTAGTGTTTGTTTATGGCTCTGTTGTTTTTGGTAACTGGAATTGTTTCCTTGTATGTAACAGGGATCTTTATAGACTATTATGAGGATAATTGCGGTGAAAGATTAAATAACACAAGGATTTTACAGATATGGCATTTTAGAAATTTCCGTACGCCCAATGGCGATTACCGTACCCAATGACCAGCGACGGATGAGCCTGCCCATTCATGCTCCATCATGACTGACAACAGCGTGGCTCTACCACATATGAAATGGCACTGCGCACCGATCCTAAATGAAGTGTATTACGTCTTTTTTATCTACCCTCGTTCATGAAAAGTTTTGAATACAAAATGATATTCATCAATAATAAATTTCACACGCCACGTATCCATAAAAGGGTTTTAATAGAGTAAATATTGGCACTGACAACCCTCCCTATTCCACGCTATAGATACAAGTTGAACAATTACGTGCTAGTTAGTAATTAAGTTGGTGGCGGTATTGGATTCAGATACAGCCTTTGTGACGTGACTCGTGCAAACTTCATAGCGGTGCATGTAAGCTTTGGAATTTGTTGCGGTATTAACTTGAGCTTTTGACACTTGCAGATTGTAGCTTGAGTAATACGAAATTTCTGTGATTTATAGAAACCACAGTTCGAGAAAGATAGTTAAATTTCGTTCATCGATTGCCAACTAACTGTATAGTCATAGACCGTTTGTTGATTTTCCTTTGTTGACCCGTCATATGTGCATACTACATATCCAATCTAATTCAATCCATCAGCCAAAGGAAGTTCACTGCTGAACATAGGCCTCTCCTAATGATTTCCACAGTGATCTGTTGGAGGCAGCCTGCATCCAGCGACGTCCCGACGACGACGTTTAGGTAAAACCAAGTTGTTACAAAACTATGAAAGTTTTCTTTCAATATTTGGTAATGAAAAAACGATGTTGTAAACAGTTATAATGAGAAAAGTGAGAAGAAACTTATAAAAACGCTTGACTGGTGCGATGGCGAGCGCACTGAAGATGCGGTATTTTGTATCGAGTTTTATGATTACAGTAGCTATTTCTAAATGCTAGTAATGTCTGCATTATTTACATTGGGGATGGCCAAGTCATCCAGCAAGTTTTAGGTTATAATTAAAATCTGCAAAACTACTACTAGGTGCACATTAACGCATTTAATTAGAAAATAAAACGTTTTTGCCTAGTCTTAACAAGTTTCAATTAACACAGAGTAATTAAAAAGAGAATAGATGCGAGTAAATTGAATTCTGTCGGGTGGATCGCAATGCCCTCACCTTGTTGGTCGCGAGCGCAAGGTCCCGCCGGTGTCACGCTTCAATACCACCTGATAATGTCCAATATGTACTCAATTGGAATAACGCATGTACGTGAAATTTAAATGAAGTATACTCGTAGTATAGACGTCATTAACGATTCCTACGATATTTTTAAGTAGATCTGTCTTCATTGCTTTTTAATACTGAGCTCGTCCTCCTCCTTTTTGAAGTCCATTATAGATTATCATGTTATCATGTTACATATTATAATCGAAAGTTTCGCAAGATAGTTTGATAGCATGCAAGAAGAATAAAACCGAGTATTACGTAGTAGGTGAAGGAAAACATCGTGAGGAAACCTGCATACCATAGCGATTTGTATAAATTTCTATGGTATGTAAAAGTCCGCCAACCCGCATTAGGCCAGCGTGGTGGACTATATGGCCTAACCACTCTCAATCGTACTCTCGATTGTAGAGGAGGCCCGTGCCCTGCAGTAGGTCGTATGTGGGCTGATACAATACAATACAATACAATTACGTAGTAGTAGGGATATAAAAAAAGGTCGGCCGCTTCCAAAAGGGCAATGTGGGGATTGTTGGGGGAGGCGTATGATCAGCACTGGACTTCCTGTGGCTGAAGAGAGATATATATATAAAGGGAAGCTTGCATTACACCAAAGATACCATAACCCTTAGAAAAGTCGTTGTTAACACAAAATATAGGCATCGAAAGTGAAGCTCTTTATTTTGTTAACTCGGTTAAAAAGTCGTTGCATTAAAGGGATAGAAACTTAACCTTTTCATTACAGCTGGTGAGTTGAAACTCTAATGTCGTTACTCAACTCGGTAATTTCCAATTTAAACTTTGAAATTAATGTTTTATTAATCGTGACGTTGTTAAAATTTTCGCCCTTGGCCCGCGGTTGTGGTCGGCGTGTGCCAAATCGGTTGTTTAACACAACGCCTAGAAGGTCTTAGTGCAAGCTTTGCTCTGGCCAAACTTTGATGGCGTTGCTCATAATTAATGTTATAAATTATTAGGCTGTAAAAAGAATGGCTTGTGGGATAAATAATATTAAATATTTTATTACTTATAAGAGAGTTATTTATTCCGGTGCTTATGCTTAATCAGTCAGCTCACACTTCAGGGCACGGGCTATCTCTAAAATTACCATAGATCATATTCCACCACGCTGATCTAGTGCGGGTTGACGGACTCCCATACCGTAGAATTATATCGCTATTTCATGACTATCGGTGGCATCAGCGTTTTAGTGGTATAAGTACAACGATATTTTTAAAAAATTGCAGACATTTCACAATCGCGATGATTTGGCGAGCTCCCGTGGGATCGATATAATCAAATGTCACGTCGGCAACTCGTCACGCCCGCGTACGTGACGCGAAAAACTTAGTTTTGACTCGCGTGACACGGGAAAAGTGTGAAACATCCGGGTATTGTTAGGACACGTGTTGCGGCTGAGTGTAATTGGTTCGGTGTTGCTGTCATTAGTGGGGATACGTAGGTTGGAAATATGGAATTTCTTTTTTTTTTTAATTCGTGGTTCCGAGGTTTAAATGAGGCGGTTTGGGTCAAATGTAAGTAATGAAGGTATTGAATTTATCTTTTATCAAATCCTAGGTAAATTAAGTAAATAAATACACCCAACTGTCACATACATAGTTTTGACCCTTATAAAGATTAATTAAGTCTTGTGTCGGAGGTATCAGGAGCTACGAGAGACTTTACGGTCTCACAAACACCCAGACTCGAGACAAATACTTGTGGACCTCACAAATATTTGTCTCCATACGGGGATCGAACCCGCGGCCTCTCGTTTCACAGCCGGCGTCTAACCAACTGCGCCACGACGGTTGTCAATACATATAATGGAGCTCAACAATGAAACATTTGATTCTTTGTAATTAAATATTCCATTATTTTTAATTCTTGGTATTTAAAATGTACCCGTAAACCGACTGATAACGTTTAATTGTTACGAGACCGCAACAGGAAAAAAGGTTGATTATAATTTATTAAATTCTCGGAATAATTTGTTTTTTCAGCGCATTAGCAATATTGAGTTAGACAATATGATTATTATCATTGTGAGGCATCCTTTTTGGAAGGATGTGACAACGTGATTAGACCGGCTTAAAATACTGGTCGTTGATCTTTTTATGTAGATGATTTAATTTCAGTTAACTCTCGTCCGTTATATACGTTTAATGTATATTGATATTCTGTACATAACTTTCGGTAGATCTAGAATATAATTTCTAAGATGAATGGAAATCAGGATAAGTATTATCATTTGATAATATTTAAATCATACTTTAATCTATTCCAACGCATCCCCTGACAACCTTCGGTTCTGAGTATACCAGCGAGTATACTGCCTTCGCGGATCCTTACCGAAGCGCAGAACATATTCAAGTTGCATGTAATGTGTTATTAGTGTCAAATTACGACAGACTTTTCATTTCCCCTTTGTAGCCAGAATAACTAGTAGTGGCGGTACTTCCATACAAGCCCAAAAGCCCGGCTTGCCCTACTTAATACGTACATACTCGATACTGAACATAAACCATTACAATAAATACAATACATTCATTTATTAGAAAACATCTACAATTTTTGAATTTACCGCGTCCTGTCGCGGCGCGTCTAAATACAGCGCTTGAGACGGTGCGCCAAAGCGCCGCGCGAAATTTATTCCATAGGCAATGATATTAAAACTCAAAAAACGGTGGCTCCACGCGCTCCCTTAAAAAGGCGGCACAACGCACATATATCTATCTTTTTCTCTCTCGTGTGCTTTTACGAGGCTTTTGGCAACGCGGTCCACGTATGGGTGAAATGGTGTACAAGACGCTACGAATGTATAGGTATGGCTATTTTTGTATAGCTCTCAGTACGAGACGAAATGCCTGGCTTCGTGGTGAACATCGTACGTTTCACGGTTGTCACGTTATTATTTGTTATTGTTGTTTAGTAAACATATTTATTGTTAATAAATTAACTTGTTTCGCATTTAAAATATTTTTAATTAAATGATTTAAAATGTGCCTGTAATGTCGGTACTTTTTAATAAATTATAATTGCAGTTTGTAATTTATAGTAATGTTTATATTTACGTTTCGTTTCGCAATTCTGAACGAATTCGTACTAACTTCATAAGTATTTTGACATTGTGCAATTATTGTAAATAGTTCTAATATGGGTTAATTATTAGTTTTTTTTATGATATTGAAGCTTTTTGATACTAAAATGAGTTGTATTGTTTCCTGTGATGGTTTTAGTGTGATGATGAAAGTGTTCGTTGCCGGTATAAAGGTAATTTAATTCAATTATATTGAATTAGAAACTAGAGCGAAAACAACGCCGAGTTTGTGTATTTCTTATATTCGTGGTAAATCACGAGAGGTATTTTATCAGTTCAGTTAAATAAACTACGTAATTTGATTTCTACATGCTCCCCTTTGTATAGGATATTAAATAATGATGTTTCATATTATGTTTTTCAAACGACACTTGTGTATTAGAATAGTTTGAATAAACATTGCAATAAATTAGGTGGCTCTTTCAAAAAGTATGTGTATGTAATTCTTAAAAACTTAACGTTAATGAATTAATAATAATAATAATTTATGCCGCATTTTTTGATAACTGCGAAGTCAAACACGGCACCATAGTAGCTATCGTGCTAGCGGAATGTCGGGTATTACAAATGAAGTGCTCAGCAGTTATTGCAATAAACAATTAGGGTTGCATTTCCACAAGTAATCTATATTTGTATTAATCCTAATATTGTATAGATTATGTGTTAAGTCTGCTGACGTACATTCGTTTTCTTCGTTCTTAGTATATTTTCCTTCTAAATCAATATGCATTAAACATAAAACAAAATATTGGGCTTGCCCTACCCCAAAACCCTAGGCACGCCACTGATAACTACTGGAGATAATGCGACTTAACATCTTATGTCTCAGGATGGGGAGTGCAGTGGAATAACAAGCATTGCTTTTTGCTACTATCCATGAGCGGTCGTATCGCTTACCATCAGTCAAATGGGATGCTCGTCTCGCCATTTATTTCAAAAAAAGTTTTTATACCCAGACTCAAAAAGAGTATGTATTATTCGAACAGCCATTTGTATTGCTAACGTGATCGAAACTACGGCTTCCAGAGACTTTTCCTGCTTTGCCCCATGTAGGTAGTACACATAGTACTTAATGTATTATTAAAACTGTCCTTCAATATTCAGTGTACATTAAAATATTATGGCAACTGACGCTAACAAGCTATTAATTTAAAAACATACAAATTAACCGCCTTGATGCGCAATTATAATGAATTATGGTTAATTAACATCACAAAAACACACCATAATTTCGCAGGCAAACTGGGTGTTGAAAATCGATTGACGCATCACTACTTTCGTTATGATACACGCGACTATTACGTCACTATGGCAAAACAATGTCTGCAAAGGATTACTAATAGTCTTTCGTTCGATATTTAGGTATAATATTATTGTCTTCATTCCCAACGTTATTCCCTTTGGTGCCAGTAACCGTCTGCCGGATAAATTTATTCAATTTTACACGATCTTCAGTCTGCTCAAGTGTAAGACGAGCAATTGTTGCATCTTGTTCGATAGCATCAAACCAGCTGTTTTGTTGAGTCAATTTTAAACCCCCTTTTATTGAGACTTAAGAATAAAAGACCATGTAAACAATGATCAATAATTTTAATAAGGGCCACTTGATGTTATCTCATTTGCACGCTATATATCTTTACGTGTAAAATGAATTTAACCAAAAAACAGGCTTAGACAGCGTCTTCTAATTGAACTGGACATATTTGGCATCCAGCTTGTTCTTGGTTGTAAATTGGAATAAACTAGAAGATTGATCATTTGGCGTAATTCTCGGAACCTAAAACAGGTCCATTAAATACTTTATGTACTAATTGACCCCATGTTAACAGCTATGACATGACTTATAAATATCTTTGCTGAAGAAAGGCTCTACTTCTTTGATGAGACATTCTAAGAAACCCGCTAGATTATAGGGAAACCTACAATACATAAACGGTATAACATATTTATTAGTTATACTTCTTTCATAAAAACGCTTTTTGCCTCGTGTTACATTTAATTTTCGGATTCATTGCACAGCTTTCGCTTAAATAATCCATATGTATACTTGTTCACATTAATTCAAATTAAATGACATCCTTATTGTTTGCTATCATAAGATTTAAATTCATAAATGGTGTTATGATTGTCAATGGACAATTCGAACACGCCATCAGTTTATTAATATTGTTTATTGGATATTTAAATGCTCATTTCCTCTCATGTGTGATTTACAATTTGGCGCATCAACTGTTTCGAATGTCTCGCACTGTTTCAGCGTGTCGCATGATGTGTAACACGTTGCGCACTGTGTGTTTATGAAAATGCACGCAGTGTCAAAATTTGCGGTAGTTGGAAACGTGATTGTTGCAAGCTTTTGTTGTGTATGTACAGTGTGCAATATGCAGAGTGTGCTAACGTTTTAATTATTAACTCTAGCATGGCGGTTAATAGTCACGATCAATCATTATGTTAAAGTGCTCCTCCGGTGATTTTGTGTGTGAAATTATCCCGTTTTAATCAACAACGCGTTATGCTAAGCCTCGTTAGATAACATCTAGTGTTAGAAAAAAGAAAATGTGTGAGTTTTTAATTTACTTAAATCATCATCATTGTCAACCACAGGATATTTACTACTGCACGTGCCTCTGCCAACGGTTTCCAACGCGATCTATTGGGCACGTCCTGCGTTTGATGACCTTTTGTGGCCCATGACATTTAACATACCATGCGTTAGCTGGAGTTACTCCGGCCCGAGAGATAACTGCTTTATTGTAATCTGGTCGCGAAATAGACATTTGGTTTAGAAACAGTACTGAAGATGTAGTTATAATGTTTAAATTACTTTTCTAATCGCAGTATTATTATATAAAATGTGTTGTAATGGATACGTTCAAGTTTAATTAATACTCCATTTGAATTTTTTACAGTCTACAGGATCCGCAAGTGGTATAGCACGGAATATAAATCCTAACTTGACTCGATTTAGATCTGAGGCAGCTATTGATTTTGTTCATCTACGAGCAGGTAGGCGAAAGCTTAAAGTAAATGCGGGAGCTATACCGCATTGCACTTCAAACTACAGTTCAGAAACGATTGAAAAATTAAGTGTGTTCAATTAAATGTTTGTTTCTCTGCGTCTAACCCAGTAACTAAGAGAAAAATAACAGTTATTTCTGTGAAACTGAATGTAGCAATTTAATTGTTTTCTTTATTTAAGGAGTTCATAATAGCAGGACTTTACTACACAATCGCTGCAGGTGAAGCTGTGATTTATATGAGTAAAAGCTTCACAAACTATACAAAGCCCCAGTTTAACTACAACCCCATTAGCTGTAAAAGGTAAATTCTATAAAGCAGGCGCTCTCTGCCTTGTTATAGAATCAAATTAGACTTTTTTATCTTTATACAATTCTCCCGTGCAAATAGTTTTTAGTCATAAAGTACTACAATTTCTAAGCGAAAGATTTTTCGTATTCAAGAAATGAGACATTTACACACAGAGTTTCCCGAACGTGACCGCACCTGCTCGGATTCGACAATTGACCTCTTTATACAACCTGAACGTATCTAAATGGACTCTCAGTTCGAAATGAAACAGTTCATTACAGAACCGCCTGTGTCCTCCATTTAAATTGTTCGTTTCTTAACGAATTGGTTTTATTTGGATCTGATCAGGGTTTTGTGGAGTTATTGTTTATTAAATTAGCCAGATTTGTTTACTTTCTAATACTGGCTGTCATTAGGGTTTGATTAGCATATGTTTCAAAATTGAAATCTTAGAATAGGGTTGCACCTAGAATGCAGTCGAAATGCAGTAAAATTTTGATTGCTAAACCTTGAATTAAAAACAGAACTACTTGTTTACACAGCACACATTTTTATGTTTATACCTTTGATATTTTCCATCCAAAAAATGTCGAAACATCATGTTAGCGCATAACTATAACAAACAGATTTGGATTTTCGTTAGCAGCAGTCAAACGTTTGCTACAGTTGCATCGCCGCTGTTTACCCTTCAAAACTAAAATTGCATGCCAACGTTTTCAGCAGTGCGTTTGATCTCCTCATCAATGGATGATGTTTCATATATAGCTTTGTTCGGCATGGTTACAATTTTGGTTTTAAAATTATTCATGTATTTTATAATTTAGAATCGTTAAAAGCGCTGACCTCATTATGGTAAGCAATCGTCGCCACTTGTAAGCAAACAATAATAACATACATATCTATGAAACTTAAAAGGTCATTTGAAATAAAATGAAAGAAGGAAAATAAATAATGTTATGTTCATGAAATTTTGTACACCAAACGAAATACAAGAGCAAAGGATTAGCTTTGTGTCAATTTACTGTAGTTGTGCAATCCGGATCAATTCAACGAATCCATACTGTAGAGTATAGACACAGTTGCCAATATAGTGGCTTTTTGTGCTGGTTGGGAATTTAATCTCGATGTGGATATTTTTTTTGTTCCATGTCTGATTGTTTATGCAATTGAAACTGTTTGTTAAATTACGACGTTGGAGAAGTGTAAAATAAACAACTATGATTTACATTTTTATTTAAAATATGTAGTATCAAATTTCGTATTTACGTAAATAACGAAACTTGGTATCATTAGAATGGCTATTCTCTTCCTCCATTGTTGAACGTTTATTGATTCAATGGTTAGTTTAACTGACAAAGCTTCCTCAATCGAAGTAAATCCCTTGCCCACTACAAAGTTTAAGCGGTCAACCACTTGTACTAAACGGTTTCCTGAAATTACATTGTACCTTGTTTCTTTTCCTAATTACTGTTTAATTGTATCACAACTTTGCATACTTGATCATTACAATTTATGTTCGGAATTCCTTCAAAGTTATTAATGTTTTTATGAGTTAAGACTCCGTAATCCCTATAGATAGCGTCCTTATAAACGTTATCTAGGTCAAAGATTCTCCCCTGAAAGTTTTAATTCATTCCAAATTGCTAAGAAAGCGGTTGGTCAGCGATTGCGCTTCCCCTAGCGGGGTGTTGTGTGGTTGGATCGCTGTAATCCAGCCTATCCCGGCTATTCCCGGCCGGCGCGCCCTACCCTCCACTAGTATAAATAACGTTAAGAATTTAGATTGGTTTTGCAAGTTTTGTTCAACCGCTAATGTAATTAGTACGCTGCGATTTATTCGTTCATTGGACAGTCGCAATTTAATTTATTATTTGGATTAATTCGTAACATTTGTATATTGTTAATTATGTGTGAATTGTGCTTTTTGCAATAAAATTGACAAAGTGAACACATAATTATTGTCACAATTATTTTAATTACCTGGGCTAATTGGTTTTGTATGTCGCTGCTGCTTTCAATAGTTTAATTCATTCAATTCTGCTGTACCAAAAATTTTATTCGATTCCGCCCATATTGGCTTTTATTATAAAAGCAAAAACAATATTTCGTTAGCAATGTTCCGTAATACAATCATTGTTCTTTTGTGAGATTCGACCGATGATAATTTCATTGAAATAATTCTCTTGAACGTCGTAAATCAGTAATATTCAAAGTGAAATAAAGCTTTAGCGCCTGCACTGGTTGGCTGTATGAAATGGTGCCAGTGCCGATGGCCAGAACCCATTAGTTCCCGGTTTAATCTGCCAAATGCATATATCTATTGAATACATAATTAATTTGCATTATAACTGTTGGAATATGGAACGTTATGATTGTTGGCTGATTCAATTAGATCAAACGTTTTGCGGTCATCAAAGCATATTTTATACATAATAGATAAATGACATTCGGGTTAGTAGGTGGCTGAGTTTGGTAATTCTAATCAAGTATAACGATATTGGCCTTACCACTCTCAGTCGTATTATTCGTCGTCGTAGTCTCGATTGTCGAGGAGGCTCGTGCCCTGCAGTGGGTCGTGTATGGGCTGATACAGTACAGTATAACGATATTGTAAAATAAATAAATGTAATTATCAATCACACACATAGTCATAACCACATTGTATGTTACATGTCTAAATGTTGTATATATCAACATTGTTATAGATATTTTCGATCACACGCGCAAACGTGCAACAAATGTTTGTTGATCAAACTACCCACGGTTTGGCGCGCAAATCTCTTGTTTAACAACCAACTTGTATTCTATAACCTACGAAGTCTCGTCACATCTATCAAGGTTCTGACGTTGCTTAGCAACAATATCTGCACATCACGCATTCATGCATTCGCAAATGTCAGCACGTCACGGCAATGTATCAGCGTGAAGGGTCGCAGTAGGCGCAACGTTTTCCCTCCCGTTCCTCCCCTTCCCTCTTCCCTTCCCCTCTCCCCTTGCCCATGTGCGCCCCCTCCCGCGATTTATCGCCGCACAGCGAAGCGTAATTAAATTCGCCGTGCCGGGGACACGTCGCTGGCTGTCGTGATGAAATGTCCTGTCTCTGTACTGGGTATTTGTTATTGGTTTAGTTTAAAGGAAATGTCGGAAATGTGCTCTTCCTTCATGGAAAACTAGCTGTTGTGCGCACGTATGTGCCTTTGCCTTTGTGGAAGTATATCGGTTATCTTTAAGGGAACTTGGTAAATGAAATTCTGTGCATTCTGTAAACTATTTTTTTAAACTATGCGTTTGTAGGATTTAAAAATTACGAGGACTTTTTTGGTTATTATCATGCGTCTGTCAGAATCAGAAATTATGACGACATTTTTGGTCATTACGCTTGATCTATGAATTTTTTTATGGTTTCGATTCAGCGGCGCCTAGTTTTACACAGCTTCCCATTTTTTTCACTGGAAAGGATGTATATGTGTAAGGATTCTCTTAAAAGGTTACAGGAAGATTTAATTGAAATATTGTTTTTCAAATGTGAAATTATATTACTTTAAGCCGGATATTAAAATCTTTATAATATCCGTATCTGAAGCAAGCTTTGTAAACTCAGATACAATATACATCGTGTATATGTTTACATGTATTATATACTTTAATATCTGAATTAGATGAAAACATAACATTCAATATTAATATACCTTTCCAATTCTATTCATAGGTTGAGTAAAGTTATGTGTATTCATTTCGGAGGTTTCTCTCCAATACGGGTATAAGGATATGCACAAATTAATACACCATTAATAAATATATTCTTATGTATATTAAAAATATTTCTATCTATCTATTCAGCCACAGGAAGTCCACTGTTGAACATAGGCCTCTCCCAAGGATCTCCGCATCGACCTGTTAGAAGCGGCATGCGTCCAGCGACTTTCTGCAACCTTAATCAGGTCTTCCGTCCACCTTCAACCTCGTAGGCAGGCGACCGACACTGCGTTTGCCTGTCCGTGGCTTCCACTCCAGAACTTTTCAGCCCCAATGGCAATCAGTTCTTCGCGCTATGTGCCCGGCCCACTGCCAACTTACTAATCCTAAGGGCTATGTCGGTAACCTTTGTTCTCCTACGGATCTCCTCATTCCTGATTTGTTCATAACATTTGTAAAAAAATTATTGCTTTAGATATTGACTCTCAAATCTTTCATTGACCCATTCCTTTAACAAACATTAATCACTAACTACAATAAGCTCTGTACATCCCCACAATTTAAAAGCAGTATTATACGTGTACAGGGTATAGTTCATTATTCCGTACCAGCTCTTTGAGCAGCGTACCCAAGGAACAAGGAAGATGAGATTCATCCGGCGCGAGGTGAACGTCCCTGCACAATGACTGAACGGTACGCCTTGTCCGCCGGTAACAGAGCGTGATAACCACTAAGCACACGTACCTGCATACTTCACTGGACATTAGCGAAAACTAGATAAAGGCCAGCCGGACGTCGGGCGATGTGATCCGAGCTGCAGCTTTGTGTTGAAGTGTGGTATATGCACAGTGTAGCATGTATATGATATGAAGTGAATTGTCGTAAGTTATACTTGCTACATTATTCTATGTAACTGGCTCGGTTGGAGTAGCGACCAAAGTGGTTAGAGTGGTAATGGAGTACCTACGTAACATGGTGTGCCAATATTTATAAAACCGTACTTTTTTAAATGACAGTCAATGGAAACAATAGGCATCATGTTTGACAAGGACAATGCGCATGACACATTCTTGACTGTGAAATTTACAGATAGAAGTCATGACTAATTCCATTCAATGCAAACTTATTTAAAGTAGGCATTTTCACACCTAACGTACGAAGTGTCGATTCACCTTTAACTTGTGAAGTTGTACAATGTGTGTTGTGTATGGCAATGTCTTTGTAGTTCAGGTCCCCCGTATAATGAACAATGTGTTTATGTCATTTATACTAAGTGTTGGGTTTGTTTTCTTATGAGTAATTAAAAAACCCTTAGTAGTAGAAACGTTGTCAGTCGTCACTTAAGTAGGTTTGTAAGATTACTCATTTTTTGCTTTTTTTCCGTTTAGTAAAAAACTCAGATAAACAATTAAAAAACATTAAAAAACAATTTTAAAAATTGTCAAAAAAACGAAAAATAATAAATAACACAACAGTCCTATGTCGCTAGTTCTTATGTCGCTAAAAAAGAAAACTAGAGCGCCGCATTATCAAAACAAACATTAGCATTTGAAAGGATGCGTGGCTGTGTAGTTAAAAATCGCGGTGTGTTGTAAGTTCGTTGTCCGGAGTGGGCATTCAGAGCGGTTCAGACGGACCGCACGAGCCCAGATAAAGTTGTCACCGGGCTGTGACACTCAGTGACACTCGTGCAAGCGACGCGCGGCGGCGAGAACACCTGCACGTTGCTTTCGACAGGTTTTGTTAGTTGATACATTCATTTCAATGAGACATGAATCTATGTTTTGGAGAGAAGAGAGGGCTAATGAATGCCATATAGGGTGCTTAAGTTAGTTAGAACTTAGAAGGATGATTTTTGAAGATTATTTAGCTAAGTTGTTAAAGAGGAATGAAGCACGGTGTTCAATGTACACTTTTGTATAACGTACTATTGTCATTCTACGTGTTACATCACACAATGAGCTTATCTAAGTCTACATAAGCACAAAATTGCCGATTATTTCGGAAGTCTTCAGCAGTTTTCAAAGTGACCTGTGGGAATTGTTCTGCTTCCCCTACCTTACTTTATCCGACCATCTATTTTTCTGAGTACAAAACCAATACCATTCTAGAATGCATAGCATAACGAGGAATCTCCTGATATACCTTAAACTCATTGTAGGCGACGAAGAAATGTTAATAAATCGATCGTGCCTCCTATAACTCGCGCCGCGTGCGAACCGTTTGTCCGCACGTTGGTAGTTTTCTCCCAGCTGCAACTACTGAATAGAATACGCCGGCTCCGTCGCCTCTATGCGATTCAATAACTTTGTGTTTGTGAAGCGTTGCCAGCGCTACAACGCGACACCGCTGCCGTGCACTTTAATTTGCTTCCCGAGCTTTCTACACAACTTACGCGTTATACGTTGAGAGGCTGATGAATAGTTGGCAGTAGATCGAAGTTTGTTAATTTGAATGAGGTTGTATGTATAGATTTTTGATAGCCTCCGTGGTGCAGTTGGTTAGACGCCGGTTGTGAAACGTCAAACGAGATACCGAGACAAATCTTTGTGTGATCCACAGGTATTTGTTTCTGTCTGGGTGTTTGTGAGATCGATAAGTCTGTCGTAGTTTCCGATACCCACGCCACAAGCCTCGATCTGGGGTCAGGACTATGTATGTGACTGTTGGGTGTATTTATTTATTGATAGTTATAATTTAAGGGGTTTGATATTCTGATAATTTACTTCGTTCCTGAATTTATATGCTCCGCTTGACTTGGCATTAACAAGAATCGAGTGATTTCACCTTCGCCCGGGTGGGCCAATTGACACGGGAGTACATCGTTCTGCCTGCTGAAAATACAAATTGATGAAAATCCAAACGTTATTAATGTTCCCCAATTATGCATTGTAACGAAATATAAAAGCATAAAATAATATGTTTCGTATCCCATCGGGTCGCGGATGAAAAATTAATCACAATTTTAAGGATCACGACGGAAATATACGCAACATGCATTCACGCCCATTGAAGGCTTTTCACATTTCGCTCGATAATTATTTTTGCCTGAAAGCTTAAAACATATATTTTTAATTAAACATATTTCGCGTAAAGCATGTACGTTACGTACTTTAGGAGATGAATGAGTTCAATATGAAAGAATCACGTCCGAAAACATTTTCGTGGATATTTAAATTTTTTATATATTGGACGAATCATTAAATGGTTATAAATATACATACATCAGTATATATAATGATGAGTGGAAGTCATTATTTCGATAAACTCCGCCTTCGTAGGGATCACTATAATATGATGAATACTTTAAGATCCTACTCTGGCAAGCTGTCAATAAATAAAAGAACAAGATTACAAATAGTAAAGGAAAAGAAACGCTTTGTTTCCATAAAAGGCAGCTACTCAGCAGTCAGCAGTTAGTTGGCAGGAGAGCTGTACCTGTTGATCCACAATAGTTGCAAGTGAACGAACAACCGCTGCGGGTGAAGGCAACCGCACGCTTTGTCTCCAAACGTCACAATTTATACAAAAAACAGCTGGAATCCATATGTAAAATTATAATATATTTAATTAGCTGTAATTACGGTTGTTTGATAGGCGCTTTTTAAATTGTTATCAATAATTAGAAAATGTTTCATTAAAAACAGACAAACATTAAGTGGAGAGAACACGTAATAATGATCAAAATAAGTTTTCTGTTCGCTTCGAACAGGTCCAAACCGCCGCCAAAGCCGCTTCAAACCAGACTTAAATAGAGTACTCTCCTTATGGTAGGCAGCGACTTTGTTGTGCTGGACCTCTGGCACTGCGAAGGTTTATGGGCAGTGGCAGCAGCTTTCCATCAGGTGGGCCGCTAGCTCGTCTGCTTATCCATCCATCCATCAGCCAAAGGAAGTCCACTGCTGAACATAGGCCTCTCCCAATGATTTTCATAGTGACCTGTTGGAGGAAGCCTACATCCAGCGACGCCCTACGACCCTTACCAGGTCCTCTGACCACCGTGTGGGTGGATGTCTGCCTATAACGGCAATAAAAATAAGGTCATGCATATGTTCAGTAGTCAACTTGTCATGGCTCAAAATATTGATGATGAGATAAACAGATATCTGCAGTAATCAACCTCTGTGTAATACTAATAACATAATACCAGTAAGTAAGGATGTGCGATATACATAAATTATATCCGAAGTTGATTATTGATGTACCCGCAATTGGGTCAAGGCGATAGAAGTTGGGTTAGCTGCTGTTCGGTATTGAGGTCAGAAGTAATCGGGCAATTATCCAGTTACGCGTATATTTATGAAGGCCTTTAGAAATGTTTAAAAAAGTTCTTCTTTACATAGTCTTCATGAAATATTTTGAAAGCATGCGATAGAAGGATTTATAAAAAATACAAAGTGAACTGGGTTTGGAACTCATGCCCTCAGGGTCACAATACACATTAGTCAGAAAACCAAAGATATTAAATTATTATTTATGATTCATAATTAGTTATGAAGTATTGTATAAAAATATTATAATTTTTTTATGGTCCAACAATCGTAAAGTTCACAAATATAGGATGTTTAAGGTCCCGAGAATACATTATCGGAACGGAAAGTTTTTGATTTTAGACTTAATTAAGCTAATTGTTGGTATTTTTTTGTTTCAGGTACAAAAACAGGAAGTCGAGTTAATGAATTCAGGGCCGGAGATACCGTAAAACGTTTAAAAGATTGAATGCTGTACTTGGTAACATATTTCCTCATAGTAAAATTCAATTAAATGACAATTAAGAACCTACGAAGGCATGACAGAAAGATTTATTGCCATCAAACATCTGTACTTTGTATTATACACGTCATATTTTAAATACCTACTTACTTGAAATAATTATATTTTTAAAATACATAAAGCAAATGGGATTTTAAAAGCAGAATAAATGGAATATGTAAATTTCAAAAACTACCTGTCAATTGCAGGAATATGCAGATTTAACAATCTATTTTCAAATTTCACCAAAATATTTTTAAATTCTGATGATAGTTCGATTTTTTATCGACTATAAATTTTCTAGATTCATTTCAAGTACCAATATTTTAGGTCTCGGCGCTAGCTTTTTTAGCATCTTAAAATAGTAAATTAAATACTTCGACATGCTCAAAAATAACGGTGTACCAAGATGTGTGTATTTCTTGTTCTTCTTTTTCTGCAGTGCTAGGTCTCGGGTTAAAATCCCAGGTCGTACAAAATGATATTGGGCGGATAATAAGCACAAATTCCCGTGAATTTGTGCCCGATATGGCATTAGGATCACCCCCTATCACATCGTGGGACGGAACACACAAGGCGAAACGCGGGTGTCCTGTTTGCACCTCTGCCTACTCCATCTGGGATAAAGGCGTGATGTTTCTGTAGGTGTATTATATTTGTACTGCACTACCCTTACCGTCAGGTTCATTACAGACAACTTTTCCTACCAGTTTTAAAACACATGTCTAGCATCTACCCACATTGCAAAACTATGAACAACACACAATCTAATCTCACACACGCGTACAAAAAGCTTAGACAAAACGGTAACAAAAACTCTCCCATAGTCAAGTACACTTCCTATGCCATAATGATTCAATGGACGGCCGGCGAGGTCAACCGAGGTCGCCGCTGGAATCCAACCAGTTCTTCAGCCATCTTTAGATACGTACCACATTATATAATTGGAATTCCTTCCGATGTGCACCGAGAATGGAATATGCAGTATAAAATACCGTCGGCTATTCTAGTTCGCGTTGGGAATTTATAGTGAGCACTCACTTATTCAATTTGATCTTGGTAAATCTGATTTCATATTTCTGCCTCTCTCGTGATGGTGTTTTTTTCTATTTGCGACGTCACATTTTTTTAGGGGAAGCTTTGAACGTGCTCTCAAACGGGGTTAGTGGATAATTCCTTTAGGATTTTATTGAATGACCTGCTTGTATCGATGTTCTCTTTGATACAAGATTAATAAAATAATGTAGTGTTATAAGCTTTTCCTTATATAAAACCAATGTGTTATTGATCTCACCAGAGGTCAAACAGGTGCCTAAACTGTTTTATGAAAATAAAAAATCTGTTTATAATTGATGACCCAGCTTAAAAAAGGGCACTCACAAACACACATTTTAATGCTTCCTATTAAAACATATTTTTTGATTCAGTCACAACAAATGAATCCATACAAAAACTATTTCACCATATCCAATCTCACGCCTCAAACACAAAAACTCTGCATTTTAGCTCTAATCTGTACTCCGACAAGAATCCAATTATCTGGAGCATCGCAACAAATTGTTCTCTAATGAGCAACAACATTACGCGCATTCTTGTGCATTACCAGCTCTGCAAAAATCTTCAACTGTATTGAATTAGTAGTTGTAAAGGAACCAGTGAACCGTGTGAAAACTTCGTAATCATCTATTTAGTCATATTATGTAATTACATCGGAACGGAAGTGACAAGTATGAATTATAACATGATTCATTTATTGGTCGACTTCCTGTGCATGATAATGCACCTGTTCTACCACAAAAAACATGCTAGGTAAAATCTTTCGCGTGAATGAACAAACTTCTAAATATATTTTTAAAATACATGAATGATTTCCATATCAATAGGTTTGAATGCGTAAGTTATTATGTGGCAGTGTTATGTAAGCAGAGTCATTTGTTTTCATTCGCGCAGTTATCATAAATCATAAGCATGCTTACGAACGTCCATTCATTGCGAATGAATGTCGTCGCGGCCGCACTGTGGAGTGTAGACACTAGACACATTGGCACTCGGGTACTGTAGACTATTCTGTACTGTGGTTCCACGGGCTTTGTCCGCGGCGGGCCAAGGTATCGCCATAATCCCACACCGCCAGGCCACACAAACCTTCGCCAGTTTTGTTCATTTAACGAGCGTGTTAAATAAAATAAACGATTCCTCAAACGCATAACAACGGTTTTACACCGCCCGCCGACCATTTAATGTACACCCTTGGAAAGTTTTAATAGTGATATAAAAGACGTTTTAAAATAGTTCCACCGAGCGGCGCTCGCTCAAGTTGTATCGTAAAAAACTTTCAGGTGTACCCAAGATTCTGCTTACTGGGAAACTTGACGTCAAACGATTGAGATTTTTAAGTAGTTTCTTTGACGGAGACCGCTATTGCAGTATGAATTAATAAAATGTTACGATTTCTTTGTGGTTTTTAATCGTGCCGCCGACTTTATGAATAGTCCAAGAATGACAATTTATACAAGAAAACTTTATGCGAACTTGTTAACTTTTATTACAGTCAGTTTTGTATTAAATGAGATCCTTTAAAATTATGTACAATGTAATGACAAAAAGTGATTGTTCGTCCTGGTCAGCGAGTATAGAATAAGTGATAGTTCTACAAATTACAACTTCCCATGAGTTCATTTAAGTTGTACGCATGTATGCGTTATTGGAACGTGTCTCGACAAGTTGTAGTGATGCAGGCCAGACGAGGACTCATCACTCCGCCCCGACTTCTTGATTGATGGAACCATTTCCTCATTACACCGTGCGACAATGCACGAACGCTCGCCTTTACTACTTTGCAATCCTTGTATAAACACACGTGCCACAACAAGATCACTTTAAAATAGCATGGAAAGTTTGTGCTTAAGATAAAATATAGAGAGTTCGTCCAGTTTTCTACTTGGAAAGTTAGCAAAAAAGTCACGAACACGAAAGAGAAAGTTGGACATTTCGTCACCGCGCGCGCCGTCCGTCACCGCCGATGCTCTCGCTCGGCAGCATTCAAAGCAAACATCACAATTGCCACACGAAAGAGTTTTTACGAGCTAAAGTGTAATGTTAATATTTGTACAAGTATCGAATAAATATTTGCGATAGATTTAGCGTCGGGGCGAGTTGCCGTTATCGCGTTTACACTCTAGTGTCCGTGCGTAGTTCCAATTATAATAGTAGGTGGGACCGGTTGTAAAGTTATCATTAGTGAAGCGGTAAGTGGCATGGTGCGCGTCCGGCCGGCGCGGCGGTCAACGCGCTCTGTGGCCTCCGGGCTCTGACTCACTCGGACTCCGGTCTCCGAGTGAGCCCGAGCTCGGACTGAGCGCGGCGCATGCGGCATGCACCTACGTCACACGTCGTGGTCTAGTTGCTCGCGCGCAACATTTGAACCGGTACCGGCAGCGATGTGGGCGTGTCTTCATTAACATGTGCTTTTTAAATGATGGATTTCTCGTGTATGTAATACTAATGTGGTTAGCTGGTGACTGCGTGTTCGTATTCTTTCTTTTTAGGTAAACATAGCCTCGCATCACCACGCCGTCGTGCCTACTAGATGTGTCATTTTGTTCACCTGTTATATTAAACACACGTGTGTTGTGGTCATACACGCAGGCCACTAAAGCATTATTGTATTTAATTTTGTATTTAATAGCCTTATTTGTCAACATGACATAGCAGCTCCAGTGAAAATCGATAGGCTCGAATTCGTATGTAGCGAAAATCTATTAATTATTTTCTTTTTTATTAATTTGAACTGTCATTTATTACAAATATAAAATTCTCAAGAAAGAAGCCACATATTTATTTAAATTTTTCTTTATTTATGCGGCTTGCAAATATTAGATAATTATTATTTGCCCCCTCCAGCCTCTACTAAATATATTTTGCAAGACGTTTGCAACGTACACCCGTAGTCAAAGTTTTGTTTATATTTAAATTTAATACGTTTTTAATACTCTAGATACCAAATACAAAACATTATAATTAACCGTATATTTACGATGACATAAAGTTGCGTCTCGTTTCGCGCAATTCGTTCGGCGTTCGCATTAATTACATTAAATATACACGTAATAGCTTTATTATATTTAAAGTAGTGGAATTCAGTAGATATTCCGGAATAGAACAAATTTAATAGTTTGGTATTGAAACGAGGTCTCGGTTTTAATTAAGCATCTGTCAATACGCAACGAGGGTTTGAAAATTTGACACGTGCCTGTTTGTACCTACCTCCATTTCCTGAATGTCGAAGGGATATTTGGCGCGGGAATTTGATAAATTATTAATATCATCGACCTGCCTTTGATGGGCATGTGTATAGCAGGTTATTGGAAGATGTATATTGTGTGAAACAAAAACAGTTTGGTCCTGGTTAATTTTATGAAAAAGGTGTATCGAGAATTTGTTGGTGTTGTATCATCGATGCATGTTGAAAAACAAGGATAAAAACTCATAGACGTATATCCAAATGAAAGTTAGCAGGGTTAAACCCCACACTGAGATGAATGTATGACTAAAATTACTTGTAGTGTAGACTGAGAGGACGTAGTAAAGGAGAATCGTGTCAACTGGCGAGATATTATTATTTTTCTGAGGTTCATTAACCTTCGCCGGTAGATGCCCTATTTAGAATGCACTGCACTTCATCATGCAAATTGTAGGCACTTTCTCATGCCGTTATAAAAAGTGACCGATGTGTTTTACTTATTAGATAAATTCACACTGGCCACACAAATTCCCATGTTAATAAAAATAAAACATCCATCCATCTTACTCGGGCGATAAGTTAAAAGCGGTTGTAAAACATGGTGCGGTACACACGATCGGATAATCCCGGCATAATGCAACACGACTGGCGCCGCGTATGAAAGTCACGGACGGTGGCGGACAACACGAATGTCCTGATAAGGTCAGGCGGACGAGCGCTGATAACGCTATGCTCCCGTCACATGTTTCGTAGTTCAGGGGAACTGTAAACTGCGTGGGAATCCGATTACAAAGTTGGGTTAAAAAATAATTTTTATCTATTTCAAAAATGGAATTGCAATACTACTTTTAATATCCAACGTCAAGTGGGATAATTATTTATACATATGTTGTTTCAACGTACTATTTTCTTACAAATATCATGAATGTGAAGCTTTGTGAGGATGTATGGATGATCGTTACTCTTTCATGTAAAATCTACTGAACAGATTTTAATGAAACTCTTTCGGACTATAGCGTACATTTCAGAATACTTCATAGACTATGATAAACCAGCGTGTAATACTCTACAACGCGAGTAAAGCTGAGTGAAATCCTGGTATTTATAAAAAATCCTTTTGAAACCCCAAGTAAATCAACACCAAGCAATTCTCCACACTTCATTTGAAAACGCAGGAGACAAAGGTTCACATCGCGCGGGTCGCGTGCTTCACTCTCCATATTTTCATTTACAAAATGCAGTGCGCTCAGAGCCTCGCAAACGGCTTTAGAAGGGGTTTTGTTACAAACTAAAACCATTCCCAACACATTTGACGAATGGCCTTAATGTTGCGTAATAAACTTAGGCAATAGATCTTAGTGATGTATGTGCGCTAATTCATTAGGGAATCTTAGGTATGCTCGCCGTAACCTGGTATTTCGGCTATTGTAGTCGCGAGCTCTCATAATGTTAGTTATTCTTTGGAAGACGTACGACGTATTCCGTGGAATGTGTCTGGAATGGAAGCGGCACGGAGTTTATTTTTAACCGATGTCGAAAAGGTAAAGGTTCTGTGTTTTATTCTATATAGATTTTGCTTTTTATGTACGTGAATAACTACTTTGTTTCTGGCTGGATATTTATATAATTCATTGCCGAAAATAAATCTACAGACGCTGTATGTTGGAGCTTTGAGATCTTGAATCTACATGCATTTTGATGAATTGCCGAGTTCAGAGATCTTACGTGCCAAATCATGTCTCCTTTTATGAGGGTTAATTTATCAGTTAAAAGAAACACATTTTAATATCTTGCAATATTGAAGAAGAATAATTTTCTGATGCAAATATTTGACTCCTCTCATTAAAAGGAAACTGTCAGCTTTTCATTCCAACTAGAATTTGTGCAAATTGACTAATTAACACAGTGTAGACTTTGCACTTAAATTGCTGGTTCAGATTATGCACGAAGAAATAAGAATATGATGTATTGATATCTATATGTTGATATTTGCTCTAGCATTATTTGTTAACAGATATAAGTAAAGTTAAGTAAAGTATCCTTGAGCCCTTTATGTGTCACATTATTATTACGAAATAGGTAACATTTATTTGGGTAAAAATCTTATATTTGTTTTATTTATTTATTTGTTACACGTTATTGTACATAAAAACCACTTACCCTGTATTTGCAGTACAATTGGCGGTCTTATCGCTGTCGGTGATATCTTCCAGACAACCTTTATATTTGTTTTAAAAGGTTGAACTCGTGAATCTAAAAGAAGGATACATGAGAAATCCGAAAGTATACATTGGAATTAAATGAAAAGAAAAATATTTGTTCTGACCCTACATCATTTCAGTACCTATATCTTTTACTTTACAAACTGCACCCCACCTTCCCCAAACAATGTGCCCCTGTGTAATTGGCGCTTGTAATTCAAACCCCAGTTTTTGTAGACCCCGCCAATCCACCGATGTATGCGTGTTTAATTACACGAGCGAGGATTAATTATTCATATTTATGAAAGGGATACTTCATATTGTCTGTCAAATTTTATACAAAAATATACATTTTTATACCTAAAGTAGGAAGATGAGCAAACAGCTTACCTGAGAGAAAATACCTTTAATCACGATTTTGAAAAATAAAAATGAGAAATGACCGAGGATAAAACTGCTAATTCACATCAGCTCACACATACAGTACACAGTGGTATAAAACCCGATGAAGCTAATTTACATTTATTGTATAAAAAATACATTCATACTGTGGATGAAATGGGCGATAGCGTTGCTTCGAGCTCCGAGAAAATCTTATACGATCTATAATGAAAACAAAACACATGCTAATTGAGCAGAACGAGAAATACTTTATGATAGACGTAAACAAATGTCGATACATTTTGTATATCTACTTTCTAGTTCACAACACAAAAGACAACACAATAAAACAACTCGCAAACAAAATACCGAAACTATTTCACCAGACGAGTGCGTTTTGAATTTGTTTTCTGACAGACAATGGTGTCTAGACGGATACCATATATGTGCGGTACGTATCGACAATACTTGTGTACACCGAATAAAATTTCCCTTTTTTCCGCCGTGGTAGCCCTGCCCACTCTGCTAGCCATGCCAGCCTGTCCACCGTGCCAGCCCTGCCACTTGGAATATGCAAGCGCCCCGCTATTCAACAGCGCACGGTCCGAATTGTTAGCATATGTTCAACGCATTGGGCACAAAGGGCATTTTTTTATTTCCATTAACGCTGCCAAGCTGGAAAAGTGAAAAAACAATGGCATTATTGATAGCTGTGTTGGTATGTGTGGAGTTCTTCCGTTGTTCGGTTGAATGTTTAAAATTGTAAATATTTTACGTATATTTTTTTGTAAAGTGAATGCTGTAAACGAGCTCACGATTCACGAAATGTACAGCGATAAATGACGTACATAAATTTGCATCTGTTATACATTTTTGAGATCAGAGTTTGCGGATTACGAATGAGGTTTTTGTTTATACTAACACATCTTACAATGCATCATCCACTACTACTGGCCTGGTTCAAATCAGACGTGTACAGACTGAACCTATACATTTGCGTAAGCAACTATCACGTGAACGGACCATCATATACAGTGATCACTATGTAAAAACTCAAACAATGTTCTTAACCGAAAAACCCACACCGTATGAAGTAGTCTACCTAATAATAGAATCCTAAACCTTTTGATTATAGACATTGTCACGACATCAATGCTGTCTTTATAATGATTCATGATTCATAACAGGTAAATAAAAACTTTAATGTTATCCCAAACTACCTAAGAATGGCCGTCAAATTTTCTCACACGTCGCGAGGGCACACGCGCCCGGCCAAACGTCACCTGTACTCGGTTATTTTTCTCGCCGCAAATAATTGACACGCCGACGAGGGTACACCCCCTGTATTATTTATTGCGCACCCGCCCCAAATACTCGCTAATGCCGCGAGATATCGAGATATCGACGGACTAGCGAGGCTTTACTGCGGCCTTGCGATGGCGAATCACTATTTCAGCGGACGGACTGGGGAATTTATTTGGCGTGTTGTAGTGTTTTTACTCTTTAGACAGTGTGCTTTTGTATTTTAACGCCTTAATGGGCTAGCACTAGACCAGCGTGGACTATATGGCCTAACCTCTCTCAATCGTACTCTAGATTGTAAAGGGGATACGTGTCCAGCAATGGTACGTATATGGGCTGATACAGTTTGGGCTAGCGGCAGTATAAACGGGGAATTTTGAGGTAAGTTACAGAACTTATACTTTACTTAACTTAACTATATGGAGACAGCTCCATATCGGCCAATACACACGATGTTCGGGTTAAAAAATCATACGAATGTTCTGAGTTGGAATTTATTGCTCGGTTTAGTGATAGGCTTGCTCTTTATTGTGAAACTTCAACTTTGGGTGACATTAGTGCTAGTTTATCTACCCGTTCAGGAATGCAAGCGTGAGCTTATGTGTGTATGTATATATTGGTCTGGATAATAAATATAACAGGATTATTTGCGTCCGCATGTAGGTCGGGACGAGCGACTCTTCAGGGAACGGCTTTGGTTTTATTTTTCACTACAATGCTGTACACATTATATATGTACCTTTATTAAATCAGCAGCGATAAGTATTTGAAGTTTAAAAGTTCGAGTTCGTTTCCTAGGAGATTTTTTTCTGAGAATGTGATATGACCGAATATACTGATTTTTTCAGAAAGTACATGAACATGAAATTAATATAGCAATTTGTAAGCGAAACACAACATACAAATATATAGCAGTAACACGTTCACATTTAAGATAAATCTTTGACATGATTATTAAAAATTAAGATAGTCTTCACTCCCACCACATACAAAATTGAGATAGGTCGTGGTTCACACTGACATTTGTCTGTATGTTAGGATTGAACCTACAGCCTCTTCTCTTACATCTGGCGATTAAAACATTACCTCAATTTTATCAACGTATTTCTTTATTATATTCGACTAACATTCATCAAGTACATTTACCAAGATAGTTGAAAATAAGTAGAAAGTAAATTTACACGAACAAGACACTTCGTGCAATAATGGAAATGGCGCAAATAAATGTCAGAAAAATATAGTGTAGACTGTAGAGGATAAAAGCGTGTCCGACTTGGCCGTCCCGTTCTATTACAATGACAAAGTAATATCAAGAGACGAGAACTACTTATAATGGAATTCGGCGATAAAACGCTACACCCGACTAAAAATGTGAAACTTCCTCAAGTTCCTCGCGAAATTTTAATATAAACGAGCAAAGTTTGGACAGAGCTATCTAATAAATAAACCTTAATGAATCAACTCGGATACTTGTCAGAATATCTAAGCTGTACAGTTTGGGGAATGCCGAAGTACGGACAAATTATGCCTGTTTAAAGCAATCTGATAGACTTTACAAATTTTGAATTGTTTTTTGATTGAATTTAAGTGATCACTCGTAAAATAAACCAGATTATTGTAGTTTTGATCAAACATTGTCAACTATTTTATTAAACCCTTCCTTCCGTCTTTCAATGATTTTGTTATTATAAGTATTATCTAATCCAAACTTAACTTGTGTAATTATATAGCAAGCACCGAACATGTAAGTCACACTATAGCGACTCATACGAGTGTGTCATCTTTTGGGATCAGTCTGTGGATATCCGGTTTCATCCAATTCAGCATAATTGTGTAGATACTCGAAATTGATTTCACTGCAATTAGGCATAGTAAGTATTCTTACGCAATATTTACGCATTTTAGTCACTGCCACACATAAAAAAAATGTTCTTTATTATGAAACCTTCCCGAATGTTATAACTTTGGGCGTTCCGGGTTAAAAGCCAATAACTCCGGTGCATACCTCTTTCGGCATCTCTCGGGAGACTGGAAGGGTAACTTGCACATTTTCTTTATCATTAAAAACTGTATATTCTCTATCATCGTTCATTTTATAATTTATCATTTATTTGCATCCGAGTTGAATAACTGAATTCTATCCAGCGAAAAACTCTTTGTTATCATCATGTTTCTTGTTTCTGTCACTATTTTCCTGTATACATCACTGCTTTTTCTTTGTGACACCTTACACAAGGAATCCCTTTGAAACGTAGCGTTAATAAAATATGTTTTTAAATGAATACACGTCTGTTATATTGTGTGTAGCGTGACCTGCCGCAAGTGAAGTGTCACAGTTTCCCGCCATGTTCTATGATGAGCACGTGTCCCCGGGCTCGGTCTATCTCCAATGCTTTTTAGGTCAGCGGGGTTAAGCACCAGGTCAAGTGGTTTCTTCCCGTCATAGATTCAACACCGGCTGCACCCGTATGTGGCCATAGAAAATTATACACAAGTAGAAATGACGGATTATTTCTGAGAAATAATTATATGAGTTGGTTCACACGTTATGATTATAATGATGGGCTTGTTCGTGGGTTAGAGCATTGTAATATACACAAGTCACAGCGTCGATCAGACTTAGGTTCGAATCGTTGCGATTGGTGAATAAAGTCTCGAGTATACGCGTTGTGCCCTATACTTTAACAAAACAAAATATACAATGTTGTAATTCTCTGCTAGAAATAATGTGCAGCATTTTTATTAATAGTTGCAAAGATTTTCGCAAATGGAAAGGTAACTATACTCACCACATTTAAACATATCTGACACCGCAAGCTTTAATGTGTAAGAGGATTTTACGGTACGTGTTACATAAAAATACAGAAACCACACATTAGTCTAATACGGCCATCGCTACCGTATAAAAGGCAGAAAAAGAATACATATTTGGCAATGTAAATGTAATCCACTCGGATGTATTTTAAAGTAAGTATTGCGGCATTGTTACGTGGTAATGAATTTAAAAATAAGTATCGGTGCCAACATTTGCACTTTAGTTAATGTCGTGAAGGAATTTAAATCTTTCCGCGACGCTAAGTTTTAGTAAGCTGGTGTTGCATTTGTATTTTATTTGCACGTTTTAGATTAACACCATTGCTTGGAAAGCAAAGAATTATGTTGCATTGTATATGGAGAAATTGGGCTTATTATGACATCATGTACCTAGAACAAACTGCTGTTTGATGAAAAAAAAGACACACCAGTCACACAATAAGCCCCGATCCCACATTAATAATCCAACGAATAACTTAGATTATGCCTTGAAAACTGGCCTTACCTAGCAAAAGGCACCACTATAGAGAGTGAGCAGTTCTCTTTGTAAGGTGATTTTGTTTCCCAACTTTAAATAATTCCAAAAACAATCTTTACAATCTGAAAAATATCCGCGAAAATAACCCTCTGATGTAAAGCTGAATCCCGTACATGAATATACATTAACTCGCGTGTCCATTATCTAAATGCCCTTTGAAGTAGCTGAAACACGTGAAGCGTAACAGTAGGAAGATAAAACCTTAATTGCGATCGGAGATCTGCCTCCGCTGCGAAAGGGATTTCGCTGACGCGGGAACTTCTGAGTTTTGGTACTCGCGTAGGCTGAATGCCGATGAATAAAAACATGGCTATAGAAAAAGCTCCAATAGTACGAGTAGTACGTGAGATAGAAAAAGAATACAAGGAAATGCATGTGGGTAGGTAGAGGAAAATGTAGAGGATGTGAAATCTGAGAAACTATTATGAAGGAAAGTTGTTTTAGTATCTTATGATAGAGAATAACTGATAAAGGTTGCGGAGGTAGACTAAAGTGGCTTGTTAGTGTGTTTAGAAACTGTAGGTCCATAAGGCAGTAGAATGTGTACGGCCTATTTATGTAATGATTTTTTAGCACGGCGAATTGGAACCAAATATGAGAAAACTAATTTAGTGCATAACTGCATACTTACCATGCTCCTACATACAAACGAGAAAGCAGGAAACGTTCGGAGCCAACTCTCACTTGTTTCCAAATTCTCAATAATTGCGTCACATTGTTGCGTTTAATTGTACATGGCCCGGTTGGAAAGGAGCTCGTTAATACTTTTATTTCCTCGAGGTTTACTACCCTGACAATTGGTGGTATTGTATTTTTAAAACAAATTGGGATTATGATGTCACTTTTATTTTTATTTATTTAATTTTACACAAAACAAGTTACATTTATCTTGAAGCCATTACAATAATTACAAATAAGGTTTTTGATCTTAATTATAACCCAAAACTTGTGTTTCACGAAGAATACTAAAATACGAGGCGAGAATACAACTATTATTTTGAAATAGACAATTAAAAAAAACAAACACAAATCACAAATTAAACAAACTACAAATTAAAATTTCACTAATTGAGACATTTTCGGACCAGTTTCTTATAGTTCGTTATATTGCCGACTTTGTGCGACTTTTAGAACTTACATACATAAACACACGCCTTTTTCCCAGAAGGAGTAGGCAGAGGTGCTACCAGAACACCCACGTTTCGCCTTGTATATTCCTTCCCACGATGTGATAGGGGGCGAGCCTATCGCCATATCGGGCACAAATTTCTGACTCCGGGCTGATAATGAATAGAAAAATCCAATATCACTTTGCCCGACCCGGGATTCGAACCCGTGACCTCAGCTTTACAATCATACCGTAGTACCACTATGCCACTTTTAGAACTTGGGCGTTATAATTTGGATTTGAAATATTTATGGCGTAGTGTGTAGACCAGTAGGTCCGACAAACAACCAAATGACTCCCCTGGTTGCTCTCTAGTGATCAACAATGACACTTAAAGTAAATCTGTTGGAAGTAGGTGAAGAGCGCAAGGGACAGTACGGTCGAGAGCGTAAGGCTTATTGAATCACCTGAAATAACACCAACTAAAGGAATGATGACAGCAAATGCATGCTTTATTTATTTATTTAATCCTTTTATGCACAATACAGAGATACAAATATGAAATTACACAATAAAAATAATAGTACAAATGGCGGCCTTATCACACTAGGTAATTTCATACAGGCAACCATGAGATGGATATATAAATAGGAGAAATAATTTTAGTCTGAATGACATAGCTCGTTCACAAAGGCTGTACCTAATTTAAACCATGATACATGCTAGGTTTTTTTCTTAGGTGCAATAAAGTCCCCGGATAAACATATGTACGGTTTAAAAATATTTCCTTGTAGCTGCTTATTGTAGTCTCTTCACGCAGAAGCGAACGGTGTTCTTGACGGCTCCGTAAATCGTTAGTCGGAGATAATGCAGTACTATACTTTGTCTATTTTGTATGTGATGTTTGTCTGCATTTATCTGTTTGTGCTATATTTAAGGTATTGTTTCGTGAACATTGTAGAAGTTGAAACGATACGTGTTTTTGCTAAAAAGAAATTCTGTCCTATGTCAAAAAGCATGTATTTGTTCGAAAATACGCAAAATTCGATGTTCCGATTTGTATATTATATCAAAATATTTTTTTTTAATTTACGTGATCACTCAAATAGATTTCTTTCGGAGTAAGGAAATAAGGAGGAAGGTAAAGTCAATACGTTAAGAGACGCGTACTTGAATGAGGACATCAAACTGCGCGCAATATAATATGATATTATTTATTTGTAATTTGAATTGACAAGTAAATAAACATTTTATTACACACACAAATATTGAATCCAATTAGCGTCCTCCCTTCAAACCAACAACATATTTAAATCAATAAAACTCCATAAAGGCTGCGAGTTTATGGGCGATAACCAAAACGTATCGTGTTTACGGAAGATTCGGGTGACGCAAAATTATAAATATTGAATGTTGGGTCGTCCGTGGCCGTGCTATTTCACCGAAGGTCGTGCAGCCGGCGTCCTCAGGCCCTCGGCGCGTAAAGTGTGTATTATCAGTGTTTATGTCACGACGCGGTAATATTTTTAGTGCTCGGAAACATTTAGTCCCGCGCCGAGTGGTGTTCGCTTTCATTTTCATTGCGAACCTGATAAATACAATGATAAGAGTTGATATTTATATAGGTACATCGGTGTGGAGTTTTGCTACTTTTTTTGGGATACATTTGTTGCTATGGAAAGCATTTTGATTTGTTAGTGTTTGTTGCTAATTTGTAGAAGAATTTTGGAACAATATGATTTCGTTTCAGGCTGCAGACATTACATTTCTATCTAATTTACGCTTACGCTCAACGTAGTTCTGAAGTATGTAAGGTTTTCAGGCTTGTTCACTATCATAACGATTCTGTCCTGGACGCACGTGACTCAGGGTGCAGTATCTCTGGATGCGGGATCTTAATTCCACATAGCTGCATAGCACATCACTCGTCGCACAATAGAATGCATCCACTTTACTTGTAAACTATCCGTTTTCGTAGTGTACGTTTCCACCAATATTTCCTAGCTGACAGGTGCGATATTTAAAACCCGGCTTAAACAGAGTTTTCTCCACAAGTACTACGAGAGCCCATGTGCGGGACTGGTCGTGTACCATCTAAGGACCCATTAGTCAAAAGTCCGAGCAATAGAAAAACGAAATTATTTTCAAATTGAGCTACAACCACCACTAAACGGTAACATTTCCAAATGCCGATTTAACGCAGCCAATACAAATGTATTTTGTAACAAATTCATAGGATTTGTTCACAAAACACAAAGTTAATTGCCCTCGGACAAACAAATAGGAGTAAATTGACGCGAAGTGTAACGTGCGACCGCACCGTCCGAACCCTTTGATAGGCGCTCATGCGGCAATATTTTCATCGTTTCTGGGATTACGGGCCGGCGCGTGACGGCACAATTTGCCTGTCAGTTCTGCATCAAAATATCGTGTTTAACACTCGCGCGGAGTGTTTTTTCGGGTAATTCGTTACGTAACGTGATCAGCGTGTTCGGGATGTTAATCGATGTGAGTCGAACTTTAACTAATGGAAGCTTTCATAATGCGTCGGCTTTGTGTAATATGTACCGACTTATACTACCTTAAGTTGAGAATATAATTGTTCGTTGAATCCCCAATTGGGTTAGGTTTTTTGCTATTGCCTTTCATGGCAACCAGGTTTCTCACTCTCCTCCAGCTGGGCTGAGCAATCTTACAATAATTCAAGAGGCAAAAGGTAATGCAGTCAGCCTTCATCTAATTAAAAAGACCTAAAATAATCGTATGTGAAGTAGGTCACATTTTAAACCAGTTCTCACCACCACTGCGTTAAATTATATTGAAACAAAGGCTTTACAAATCAACGTATTATATTCAAAAAGTATGCACACGTGCCACAGATCCACCATCAAGCCTCCCTCCCCCAACCTTTCATTGTTCAATCTGTGTCAGACGTTTACTAAATCATGCGACCTTTTGCAAGCGGAAAATGTCGTTTACATGTTTACGTAATAGGGCATCTGTTGCTAACGAATATCTGAATTGCTAACGGTATACACGAATTTTAATTAGGCATCGCGTCGCGTTTCCACAAGGTTTCCATCAAGAGTTATAATAACTTAAATAAACAATATATTGCATGATAATGAAATTTCACCGGGTTTCAATAATAATGCGCTCCCCACTTATGCCTTATAATTAAAAATTTATTAGATTACGTAAATAATGAACATCAATCACGATAAGCTAGCCTAGAAACCAAACCTTTATCAAAAACAAAGAAATATTTAAAAAGAATTTTCAACGAAATTGAACCTATCAATGAAGAAAACAGCGGTTGTCTCCCAGTTTCCGTGCTAATTACAATTCCACAAGAAATTGACCGAAGCAGTCTGCATTAATCAAACTATCGTCTATGCTAGAACTTGGAGACATTCGGAAGTTTTGTGCAGTAGGTCAGCGGGTCTGGGTGTCCCGGTTGCACAGGGTGCTGCCAGTGCGCCGGGTGACAAAGGCGTATTTGTTACCAGCCACGCAATTAGCTCGGCGGCGTACGGGCCCGTTCGCATTCAGCGCGGAACAAAGAAGTTTTTCAGGTCAGCCATGATTAGACGCGACGCGGCGTTCACCCACCTGCTAGAGGGGCGCGGGGCGCGGCAGAATTCGTGAGCTCACTTATTTTTTTGTGACTGGGATTTGCACGTTATCAAAGGATCGGGAAGGCTTTCTACACGTTCAACGTGTTTGAAGAGATTAAGTTTCAATTGGGTGGTAATTTGAAGTTGGTTTTTTGTTTTAATTTAACGTCATAAAAATTTTAAGTAAGGCTATGTTTAAAAATAGTAATTATATCTTCACTAATTGGTCTGGTCGCTGTTATTAAAATTATATGTTGTTTTCCTTGCACCATATGTATACAGCCTTAGTTTCTATGATCTATCACGAGCAATAAAGGATATAGGTAAACTTTAAAAATAAAATCCTTTCCTGATAAATTTCGATAACTTCAAGAAAAAGTGCCATGATTTTTCCCAGAATAGAAGCGATATTTCTCCAATAACTTAGAAAAATGAGCACCGCTCGTAGTGTTTAACTTTTATGTCTGACCTTTTGTATAGGTCATAGCTACCTAAACCTCTTCTCAAAACAATATCGGGTTAGCAGTTGGTAGATATTACTTAAAGTGATTCCCCAGTAATTGGATATTACGATATATAATAAAAGATTATTATATTCGTCTAGACAACTCAATATTTCGTTCGATTTATATTTGTCCAGCAATTTTTATTAAACAATATATTTTCTATTAGCTCGTCTGTTACAAAGCAGGCTTCGCAATTTATCTTTGAAGTAATTTTCTTAGAAAATCCTCTGTTTTTGGGTAAGCGTTAGTTTCTCTAAGTAGCAAGCGTATTAAAATAACTTCAAGGACTTATTATAAAATCTTATAAATTAAAGGCTGTTGTAATAGTATTTCATGGGGGAATGTCCCTCACCAGTCGATACTCGTACCTGAGGGGTTACTCTATTCTCCGATACGACGACGAATGTTCGAACGTCGTATGTAACTGTACGAATGTGCTTAAATACAAAATGTTCAAATCGTCTATCGTACGTCGTAACCATAGGCTAAGTTCTGACTGAATGATAAGTTTCATGGAGAATAGTTTTCATTTTTAGAAGTGGAAAGCTTTTATCATATACATTCGAACTTCGCGTCTGAGTATAGGTAACCTCCCTGTATGAAAGAACACCATTACAGGCGATTGTTAGACCACCGCGTGCTTAGGCGTCTGTTCATGACGTCATTGATGGTACACCGCAGACGTGGTTTTACTGTTATTCGCATGGGTTTAGATATTATACATTGGATCTCATAGAAATCTCGTCCAGACATCTCGCCATGTAGTTTAGTCACTGCCATCCCAGCAAAAAGTAGGATAAGAAGAAGACAGGGATAACAATTGTGCGCGTGATATCGTCCCAACTCCCATGGCATTAAAAGTTTAAAAATCTCCTTGAGTTGAATACGATGAAAACTTGCCACGGGAATACTTGTCGAAACTCGGTATTTTTCCTAGTTTACGAGCGACCGTGGATCGCGTCATGTGCCTTTTCACATTTACGTTTTCAATTTCCCCCCAGAGTTATAAGTTTGAATAAAGATATCACCGCGTTGTTTATTTCCTGCGAGTATTTTTTTACACTTTTCGCACAGTTCCTTTTCCTCGCTGAAATGTAAATGAAAGTTTTTTTTTATTTTTATCTCGAGCGTAAACTTCGCATTTGTGGCGATTGAACGTGGTACGGGTTTTTGTGCATAAAAGTGGTTTTCTTTTGTTGTGTGATTTTTTGTTAGGGTTTTTTGGGCAGTCAGTTTTTTATCTTGATCTAGATCGGCCTAAATGAGTGACACTGCTGATCGTGGGTTATCCTAAAGTTGCGTACAATGTCAGAAGGGTTCTGCCGCAATAGATTACTTTTATATATCTAACAGGTAGTTGAGTTACGAAATGTGATAACTGTTCTAACATACATACATAAACTCACGCCACCCACGATTCGCCTTGTATTTTCCGTCCCACGATGTGATCAAGGGCGAGCCTAAGGCCATATCGGGCACAAATTTCTGGCTCCAGCCTGATAATGAATAGAAAATTTTTATATCACTTTGCCCAACCTGGGGTCCGAACCCGAGACCTCAGCTTTGTAATCATACCGTAGTACAACTGCGCCACCGAGGCAGTTCTAACGCACTGATGACCAAATTTAAAATTATACTATACTTATTGTAAAATACACGTGTATTGTGTAAACATTATGTTCAATGCTATTTTTTCTTTTTTCAGGTAATTAACACGCTCGTACCAGTTATTTACTCAGTTTGAATTAATGACTCAGACAGGTATGTTATTGAACTAGCGAGTAAATAGTAGTAAGTTTTAATACGTATCAGCATATTTGTCAATTGTTTGCTGTAGTTATATCAGTATTAAGAATTACGGCCTTATTCATGGACAGTTTTAAAACCTGTTTTAACTATCGAATGTTTCGTCCCTTTCGAACGACATTTGAATTCAGTTTGAGCGAAGTTAAGTTAAGTGCGTGGTGGCCTGTTGGTAAACGAACCAGACGCGGCTGCCTACATGTTCACGGTGGCCGCGGGTTCAAATCCCAGGGCACACCTCTGACTTTTCGGAGTCATGTGTGTATTGATAGTCAATCACCACGCACTATGACGGTGAAGGAAAACATCGTGAGGAAACCTGCATACCATAGCGATTTGTATAAATTTCTATGGTATGTTAAAGTCCACCAACCCGTATTAGGCCAGCGTGGTGGACTATACGGCCTAACCACTCTCAATCGTATTCTCGATTGTAGAGGAGGCCGGTGCCCTGCAGTGGGTCGTATATGGGCTGATACAATACAATACAATAATAAAATACGAAATAATATTATAAAGTGTGTATGTATGTACGTTCCTTTTTCACGCTAAAACGGTTGAGCTGGTTTTGATTAAATTTAACATAGAAATATATGTATGGGAACATGGAGATGGATATAGGCTATTTTTCATCACGCAAAAAAATAATGTTCCCGTAGGATGTCACGAATTCAGTTCATATATACATATTTGCCACTCTTTCAAATTCAAATGGATGGCACAGCAGAGCACAGGATTGCATGCTTTTCGTCATGGAACATAATGAGGTGGGACAGAACGGGATATAACGGGACGAGACTGGAAAAGCAATAAAGTCAACGGCGAGCACATTGACTTTAGATATAAAAGTACGCGAAATAATATGTTGTTGATGTGGACTGGACTCAAAAACTATCCGCACCGGTGCGAAGGCCCGACCCGTAGTACTACATATAAATTGCCTTTTTTTTTTTTTTTATTCAAGAGGAAAAGCTATTAAGCTCCCCTTTCGTTGCCCCGGGGAAAGGGGAAAGGGGTATGTCAGTGTCTCTGGCCTTCCAGCCTGGCACAATGCGGATTTGTGGCCAAGCTGGGTCCCTACCAAGCCTACGCCAGCATACTGACTAAAAACCTCTTGAAAACCGTCACACGCATTGTGGGCGGTACCGGACATCCCAGGGTGAAAGGCACCCCGATTTACGTCCGCGTGACCGCCCCGCGCATAACCATTTCTGGTCCTTCTTTGATGTGGGGCCCGGATGAACCCCACTTCCGACTATTTTGGACGCCCATGACAGAGACGAGGCACTGTCGTTCGCCTCAGAGCCGTTACAAGTCAGGGCGCACCGCCCCCGCAGTGTTCCCAGTGACTCTGATGGCCCCTTTAGGTCGCCTCTTACGACGGGCAGGGGATACCGTGGCAGAATTCTTACACCCCCGGACCACAGGGCGAACATATAAATTGCCCTGATATTACCATCAGATGCATAATAGTACTTTGTCGTACCAGTATAAAAAAAGAGCGGTTATCTCACTCATGGAATGTATGCCCAAGGAATTTTTCAACAATATAATTTTTTTTATACGCTTGTTATTTCGCAACACGCACGCGTGTCTCGGTAATATACCACGGGTTTTCACTATGACACATTACAAATCAAATTTCGCTCCCCTACTTCCCCTCGTTCAAATTAAAATACGGTGTTTTCCATATTGAAGTTCTTTTCGTGCGTATTTTCGCACTGTACGGTAAGTTTAGTAACTTTATTAATTATAACATTTAAATATTAAGATTTGAGCATGTACGTGGGAGAAATATACAACAGATATTATTTGCTATGAAAATGGAACTTGATAGAATTTAAAAATGTGGCACGACAGAATAACTACATAAAATTAAACAAATACAATGACGCCAAAGTAAGTAGTAACAAACTTGTGTTTAACTTTATAAAGATACGACTTTTTTCAAATCAGTCCCCTTATATATTTGTGAACAATGCTTGACAAACAAACCTTAATAACAAATTCACTAGATTATCATCCACCCTATTACATTCATTTGTCTTAAAATATTGGAAAACGTTTACAACAATTGTCAATCAAGGTACAGCATCAATTTAATACAAATTCCAATGATTACGTCAGCAATATCGAGTTATACGAGTATTCGTAAATGGATTTCGATCAGCTGCGCTGTTTAGAAATCAATTGATATTAACGTATCACTTGGAATCAATTCTACATCTGTTCGCAAAGCTGCGTCTAGTATCGGAATTGATTCAATACGGCCACAATTAAATTAAGCAGAAGTCGTTGGAGGACGATTGGTCTGTCGCTCAGCAACCATCTCTAAATTAGCAATTACATTTTTGTTCTTTTACTTATTTGGTATGTTCCATATTCTTTTTGCATTTGAATCCCAATCGGTTTGTTGGGATATCATAACACAGGTCCCATCAAAACTTAGCTGTCCACGCACGAAAAGAACTTTAATTTGGAAAACACCGTATTTTAATTTGAACGAGGGGAAGTAGGGAAGCGAAATTTGATATTATATTAAGTGAACTGTATGCAAACATACATAACTTGAAGATCATATGTGATTTGCTCATTCCTGAAAATTACGACGGTGAACGGTAAATAACGAACGAACGAAAAATAGGTGAACGGTATTGTTCCGGTGCATATTAGTAGAAGTCATCTCTCTATCGTTTTCAGGTTCTTCCTTGACACCCGTAGCCATCTTGAGGTATCTTGATAATAATAAACAGTGCACATTACTCATATCTTAAATGCATTCATAATCTGAGAGTTGTTTAACGTCATTGTACGATATCTTTAGTACGACGTTCTATTCATTCCACCCTGCTCCACTTCAATCTTCCGCGACAAATTGAAAGAAGTCTTGTTAATGTTTCAAAGGCTAATTACTTTTTCTTATATTAATTGGAGCGTCTCGAGACATTTTTTTTCATTCCATTGATCCATTTGACCTTTAGAGATACTAAGATCGGCTAATAATAACTTGAGATTGCTTCTTCCATCTATATTTACGTGTATTGAGAATTTTTTATCCATCGGACTTGGCAGACCGGAGCTAGTTTGATATGACATAGGATATTGTACGGTAAAAGTTTCTATCTACGTTGATTGTTTCGCGTTTTATGTCATCCATAAAACGTTCTTTCGGAACGGGCACCCTTTGAAGTTTCGATGTTTTTATCCTTCGTTATGTTTTTGCTCTGGTCGAGATGTAAGGAAATTCAGTATTGACATATTTTCAAATCTAAACATACATGTAGTATTATATTGAGGTATAGCTTATAATAGGACCTTTAGAACATTTTAATGGTATCAAAAGTGCGATGAGTCAGATTTTCAAGTTTCCATGAGTGAATCACTATGCACTCATTGATTTTACAAGTGAAGGTGTTTCCTTATCGACTGCTTTATAAGAAGCCTCGGAAATACCGCCCACTTATTGGTGTGTAGCCTTTTAAGCCTCTACCACGTGTATAAAGTAACTCCTTTATATTTCGCTTGCTGGCTGGCATTGAATAATATTTGGTTATTCGATATTGATATTGATGGAATAGGTGGAATAGCTTCAAAATATTGGTGATAACTTCTAATTTTACTGTTTAACTTTTTGTGACAACTTCTCCATACTTCTTGACTTCTTCATGATGTAATTTTATCTCTGGTTCTAAACAAAAACTAAAGATATATTGCACTTACCTTCCCCTTTGTTGATATCCTAAATTGCCTTTTATAAAATTAATGCCCTACATCCCTACGTCAAGGGATCTCACTTTTCATAGTATACACTTGAGATTTCGGTGACATATCCAAAGGCAATCGTCCTGAAATGTTTGCGAGAGCGATCGCCCGCCGCACTGATCTCCCCTCATTGTGTACGTGGTCAAACGAAAGGCTAACGAGTGCGGTTAAGATAACATTTTTCCCCTCTTGTGTCGTCGAAGCCTGCTTTTTGTGTGACGATAGCGGAGATCAACGGCCCGGCTTTTCTTGCGCTATTCCACTATTGTGCGCCTCTTTATTTGATCTTTTTGGAGACATGTGACGCGTGATGGAAAAAATATCTATTTTGGGTGCCGAATTGAATATTAACTTGATAATGTGAGGCAATTTTTGTCGTAGGTGGAATCGAAATAATTCACAGTGGGGCTTTTTGTTTTTTGTGTCGGATATTGTTAATATGATCCCGTTCTCATTCGTCGCATCATTATTTAACATTTAATTATGCTAATTGAAGCCTATAAGTTCAGTATTGATCGCCAGCTACACAATATATAATGTAGTCAAAGTTATTATCCAGTCTCGGGTAAATCGTATTGAGTGACATACATGATTACAGTGACTTGGTATCGGACCCACAACTTTGGCAAAACTCCACAATGCACATGCACGTCAATATACTAATAGAGCATATTTATTATACAGAGCAAGTGTATTTCATTATTGACAAAACTTATAGATTGCCGTATAGTTTCGAGTACCCACACATTACTAACAAGATGCATCCATTTTAGTCATCAATATCTTGCTATATATATTTAATAATAATAAATCTTTATTTAGTTTTGTTACATTTACATTTAATTGATAATACGGTGATACCCACAATAGGCATTGCCCGTTTCGTGGGTATCTGTGCAAAACAATCCTTATTTATCTAGTTTAAAATATTCTAATACCGAGAGTATAGCAAGCTATCTCACTCCTGTCCTATGAGCAATTTTCCTGTACATTACCACTTTAACTTGCTAATAAAATGAGCTAGATTATTTTGCCTTCATTGCATATTCTATCCCATTACCCGGGGGAATTCTTCACAGTCGATTTTCTTTAAAACTTAGACTTGAACTTATTAAGTGAGCAAGTTCTCCACCATAGTAATAAAGACATGACGCTGACTACAAAGAGGAGGATGGAACTGATATTTTTTAACGAAAACTGTTTAAAAAGTAGCATTATTTGTTGGGAAAGAAGGACATTTTGATATAACATATTGCTTTAGGTAAATTGCAAATTGATTGATATGAAATTATATGATAATGGGGATTTTTATGAAACTTATTTAGTCGATAACATGAAATTTTGAAAACGGCGGACATCCATTACCTATCACATACGAGTAGTTGAAATAAATAGTGCCCGCATTTTACATGAAGAGAGTTATAAGACATATTTAAAAGTCTGGAAAAATCTACTCCGCTGATGTGTCTAGTTCTGTTAATGTCTGATACTTAATTAATCTTACTTACTTATTTAATCCCCGCGGGTAATTGTCTGTTCGTCTGCAAAATATTTATTCTTATTATACTTATGAGATGGTTTTTATACCTTTGCATCGTTATATCAAAAAGACAAATTCTTAGATATTCATAACATCTACATTCAAAGTACATTGTAACCAAAATGTTGCAAAAACCACGATAAAGTTTTTTGCTTACGACACCATAGCTCATGAGATCGTTTTATGAATGATACAGTATGAATTGTAATAATAATTACTATAGAACAATGACTACGAGACTCAGTAACTGGTTCTTAATATAAGAATAATTGCAATGAAATCACCAATGACACGGAATATGTTCGCGCGAGCGTCGACGGCATTGCGACAGATTCTATTAAAAAACGCCACCTAATTGGCGATTGACCCGGTGGCTGTCAATTCGAGTCAATCTCAATTTGTGAAGTAACGAGGTCCGCCACTCCGGCCAGATTGGAATTGATTGGCCGTCGCCTCGAGCGACGACTTAAAAAACATTTGCATACTAAATGTAAGGGATTTTGAGCGATTTACCGGACGTTGGCGATGTCGATGCTGTTAATCACTCGGATGGGACGGGGCGCCTAAATGTGCGATCGTCAATATTTCAACATATCGTGTGTGATGGTAGTGTATCCGGCAGCTATTAAATGCGTCGCGTGAGCTTATTTCTTTTAGCAATATGATACCAATGAAGTAATTTATTATTGAAACTGGCAATTACCTTCTTCGCACTCTGTCGTGTGATAGATTTATTTACGAAGTGCAATAACGGTAACAGATACTTTTGATATGTGAATAACTCGGACTAACATCAGATATATATGTTTTTATATTAGTGGCTAGTTTATTCAGGAACGAATGGATAACTAATTGAATTTAAAACAGTTATTTAATTTGCCACGGTTGTAGAGAAGCGGTTCTGAAAACTATATTTTTCACATTTCTCTGAATCACTATGTATTTATAGCTCGGAACTACGGACCTTGACACTAATTACGTTGTTGTCTTTGATCTGAACTAACCATTAAATTGCTTCTACGAATTCTGTGATGAATTACATCAAGGAGACTGGGAGCGTTGCCCTTATAGCTCAGACGTCTTTGTGTAGAGTTTTCTTCTAAATGTTTCTGTATATACTCGTAAATCAAATATTAATTGTTGATTCATTGTAATATCAAGTTCGGCTACAACAATCTATCACCAGAACGCATAACATTGTATTCTGCGCAATACATTTCTTACTAAAAGTAACTATTTCGCCATTTATTTATATTTTATGACATCTAATGCAATAACTAATTAACCAGATCCTAGAACTACATTTTTCAACGTTATTAACTCGTTTAGAAACGTAATTCCCAGTTTCGGAGCCGACTATACCAACATCCGGCTTAATGACATCTGTTCTAATCTCATTAGGTGTCATTAGCAATGTCGGGTGCATCGAGATTTTATGCAGCATCCAACTGTTGCCACGTTGCCGAATGCACGTTATCCCGGGGGGTTATTATGTAGATGTTCGTATGTTTGGAAAGTTGGATCGAGTGGGATTTGCATAAAGTGGCGTGCCAACGAACATCGAGTGTGTTTGTAACTTTACGGAGTTTGATAGCCGACGGCTTGATTGCTTAATTTATATGTAATTAGGTTAATAATAAGGGAGTTGTAGGTTTGTTATTCAGGGTTTTACTAAAGTTTATAGAAATGCGTTGGTTTTACGTATATTTCGAGGTCTTTGTTATGTTATTATCATTTCATGCAATCTTAACTTCAACAGAGTGCGTTATATATGAGTGACGATGATAATATTTTTTTTTGTATCAGCCCATATACGTCCCACTGCAGGGCATGGGCCTCCTCTACAATCGAGAGTGTGATTGAGAGTGGTTAGGTCATATAGTCTACCACGCTGGCCTAGTGCGGGTTGGCGGACTTTTGCATACCATAGAAATTTATACAAATCGCTATGGTATGCAGGTTTCCTCACGATGTTTTCCTTCACCGTTATAGTGCGTGGTGATTGACTATCAATAGCTTTGTGAATGTGTAATTCAAATGGTTACTTCAACACAAAACTTATAAGGACTTAATTTTTTTTAACACGTTTACTGCGTTGCTAAACCAAATAACTATCGACTTAGGGTCAACACAGACGGGAACGGTATGGCAAGCGATTTAATTTTTTACCAAAGGATATTCAAACTTATCTCCTAAGAATACAAAGAAATTTATACAAATCGCTATGGTATGCAGGTTTCCTCAAGATGATAAAATTAAAAGTGTATAATTTAGTATTTCAAAGTATTTTCTGCTAGAGTGCCACACATCCCGGCAAAATTAATTCAATCAGAATTGCAAAGGTTAATTTAAAACGGGTTCGTTAAAAATTCGCACCAATGCAAATAATAAAATGTGACAAAACAAAAAGATCGTCCGCGAACCTCCGCCAAAATGAAAGTAATAACTTTTTCAACGCGCACTCCAAACTAAATTAATTTCGAAAGGCGAGCGTTAAAAATATTTTCGTAGATTTTGCATTTTTCCCTCTTAAATATTAATTAAGTAGATACGCCCGGGGGTGGGTTCATTGTTTGAGACGTTTAAAAAATGCACCGAACGAGTGCGCCGCGGAGGCGTCTGTACACGTGGTTGAATCCATTACAAAATGCTGACCTATATTGATATTAACATTCCCGACGGATCTCCATTAGAGTAATGAACGTTAATAGCTTGCGTATAGGGTACGCCGATTGATTATACCTTCGCTTTAATTAGATTTCTTTTCGCGGCGTCTGAGTTTGCAGTCATTAGCTTAATCATTATAACAAGGCTTGTCAGTTTTAACACTATGTTAACAGGAGACGCGGATAACACACAATTATGTTGTACTGTCCCGTAGCGTAGCCATGACCAAAAACTAAATTTATTGAGACTCGAAAATGCGAATCGATTTTGAATTATGCGATCCAAGCCTAAATATGTAAGAAAACGATATTAGGTAGACTACAGGGCCATACCAGTCCGTCATTGTTATAGATTGGGCCCCAAAACCCCCATTAATAGTACAAAAATGCTTTTATAACTATTCAATTTAAAAAAAGCACTATTGTAACCAAATGTCATCAGTTTCATGAATATATTAAGTACCTTAATTACAATAATAAGAGCATAATAGTTTCTTTGATTTACGCGAATGTTACACATTGAAATAAAATTATTTATTCGCGGATTTGATTTAATTATTACATTTTTTAATTCCCCTACGTTTCCATCACTTTAAAACATTGCCCGCTCTGTGACCACCAAAGCTGGAAAGTGATCGAAACGTCGCGTCGCGTTGAGAAGTTACAATAATATAATTAAATGAAATCATCAGGTACATTTTTTAATTACGATGTTTGGTACAGGGTGTGCATTTTTAATCTAGATTATCTTTATTATACAAATGTTAGCTAATACTCGTATACTAAAATAGCCATCTAAATTCAATATGCGTCTGACAAGACTGTGCAATGTGTCGCAGGCATTTCATCCAGACCTGAGTACGCTAGTCTAGACTTAGAGGATATGAATGTAAATGAGATGACGTTGTACCACTAACACTGCAAACACTGGGTATTTCCTATATAGCTTGTTTCTTAATGAGTAGTTAGATGTACTTCGTTGATTTGTATCAAGACTCGTGATAGCTGTCGAGATACGAGTATAAGCCTCTTTTTTATGAATTATAGACTTTTTATAACAATCACATATGTCACACTATTTAATAATGCCTATCTTAGTCAGAGTCAACGCATTATGCATAAAAATGTAAGAGCTTTTTAATTAAATTACTTGTTGTCACTGTCCTCATCAGAGCACATAACATTTTATTACCTATACATATTATTATTTGTCAATAATCTACAAATTCGTAATCTATACTTCGCCTATGAAATGGTAACAACCATTAAAAAGACAACAGTCGAAGCTCATAAACAAAATAGGCTTTTTAAAGCGTTTAATTTATCGATACTTAAATGAAAAACTTGGAAGCTGCCAGCCAGTGAGGGCCTAATTCCCTTTTATAGCTCTTAAAACCTGGCATTAATTCAGTATTAAAATTTATTACCATTTAAAATGAGGGTACGTTGGCTTTAAAATATGAAACACGTTTTCCTAATATATCCAGTTAATAGTATCCTTGCGTACAGAATGGCATCCTGGGGAGAAAAACGGGTCTTAATCACTCTCTTTTGGATACGACCGACCAATTTAGTCCTGTGCGTTTGTGTCCCACACGCGTTTTGTTACTAAATTCTTTTAGTGGCCATTGCTGTTGATTAATTCTGGTGTTTCTTGCAGTTATAACACAACTGTTTGTTTGTATTTTAAATCTATATAAGTACATTTTTAAGTACCTCAGATTCAACAATCTTTGTTATACAATGACGAGTGTCTCATAATCACAATACTAGGTATTAACGTATAAAAATATTGAAAACGTTGCATCTGATATTTTTTTGACGGAACCAGTATTTTCAGTCACATTTTTAGGTGTCACTTGTACTACAAACTACTACAACTCAAAACAATTTGTGACAAACTATTTACGAAAAGAATGTGTCTTAGACTTTACGTGCCTGGCTGTACAGGGCGCCTTATTGGGCCCCGCTGACACCGCCAGAATCCATCCCATTCGTCGCCCCTTTGATAGGCTCCCTTCTGGCACTAATTATAATACCGGAGCGCTTCGGGAATATTATGACGCATGTTAATTAAACGCCTCATCGATATTGGTTTAATATGTTGTTGCCGTGATTAAAATCGTGTTTACACTGCGCGGCACAAACGCTTGGTAGTTTCATACTGTGTCGCCTCTGGCTAACGCTGCCGGCTGTATAGTTCTATGGATGCGAGATTTTGGCGGTTAATGTGTTTTGATAATTAAATTTAAAATTGATTTTTATTGGGTTGTAACATCGCAAATGGAAGAGCAATATCGGAGCGTGAGGTGATTAGACAACTTGGTTAAGATGGGAAGGGGCTAGATGCTGTGGAATTCATTGAGAAAAGCTTATTTTTAGGCAGTGGGCATCTTGTGACCCTTATATTATATTGACTTTAGTTTCGCACATGATAATAGATTTTTAAAACCCCGGTCAATTCATAAATCGCAATGATTTATCTACCTTTATACTAAATAGCGCACTATATACAGCGCGTAAGGTACCAAACACGTCTAGAGCGCAGCACTTAGCTTTCCGCTCTTATTCTTTATTTAAACCTCGCGTTCCCGTGAAATAAAGACAAATTGCCACAGCGACCGACGCAGGGTTATCTCGTCGCCATTTTTTCTAATTCAGCCGACCAATGACCGGCGTTGTAGGGTTAATTAAAGAATGAATCGTTATCCCGGCCCCGGGGACCCGGCCGACGTATTCGTGACTGAAATTTGTACTGCCGGTTATTAATGAATCTTGCGGGCTTATTGGACCCTCTTGTTACGTTTACAGATGTTGTACGGGTTAGATTAAATGAATATAACCGATGGTCACACGGTTGCTACTCAATAATACAATTAAAAAGACACAAAAGAAGACAGTTGATATTGCTAAAAGTTTCTTTAGCCGTTACTTGTTCACAGCTACAACATGTACCGAAGTGGTGATAGAATGAACATTTAAGAGATCCCGTAAAATATTACGTACTTGAATATTTTTTTTTCTGATTGATGCATGTCTTGTGTCGCCCGTATTGAAAAATACAAGTAAGTTTCCTTTCTCAATGCTGCCAAGTCAAAAATATATAGTATATTGATTGCGTAAGAATTTTAGTAAGCGTATAAATTGCTGAATTTTGTAAATGAAATACATAAATAAAGTTTAAAAATACTGGAGAGTGGTATCGAGGCGAAGGCCCAAATCCCTTGCGCTTGTTTGTAAGAATGCACTAAGAATTTTGAACATTTTGGCACTGACCCAAAAACTGAAAAGAGGTCGCGGATATCTTATATTTTTCTCTTTATAAAGATTCTGTATTGTTTTTCTGATACAATGTCAAATGAAAAGACAATTTAAATGTGCATTGTTTCAATCATTAATTTTTCATGAAAATTCACTTGAGAAGGTCGCCATAATTATCTTCATTTGCGAGAGATGATCTCCAGCCATCCATCGGTATCCCAAAGTAAATTTGTAGACACTGCCTAATAATTGGAATAAAGAAAAACAATAGGTACGATCTGTATGATTAATTTGGATCAAATATTTGCGAAACACTTGACAAATCCGCTTTTTGGCTGATTCAGGAACAAGATAAAAGCAAACGTATAATAATATATAGCTGTGGCATTGTTTGCTGGCCACTAGTCTTGTCTCTCATATTATTTCAGGTATTTCAGCCAAAGCTTGGACAAGCATACAAGCAAGCCGGCATAGTTGTGTCTAAAGCCTGCCACACACGTTCAAGTGCGTTTGCGCAAACGCGAGTTTGCACCAGTCTCGAATCGAAAATTGGAACGAGGTTTGCGCAGTTATTTGCCCACACACGTTCCAGTATACTGATGCAAACTCATACATGCACAGTCGTAGCTTTACGTGTGTGGCGGCCATATCGGTGTGAGACCACTTTATTGTTGCTAATCGTTGACATTGCACTTACAATCAGGCATTGCAGACACATTTTCTAGCCAAATTAAATAAAATGGAAAATAAATAATACATTTAATTTCATAATAGTTTTTGTAACCGTGATATTTGAAATTGTTTAATTATGCACGTGCATGGAGGTCGGCGCGACGCTCAAATATTGATGATTGATGCGGACGGTACAGGCTACAGCCACGCTGAATTGATGAGCGCTAACAGCTCATGTGTTATTAATTCCATATCATTGTTAGCTTTCAATGGATATTATGTTATTGCCCGGTATCAATGACGCAGCACTGGGTCACAGATTTAGAGCTAGGTAATAGATTAGAGGGCTAACTAAAATAAATAAGGTTGTTCTTGTTTTACCATTCACTCATAGGTTGGTATATGTATATATGTGCCTATTTTGTCGTGCATTACTATTCACGTTTAGTGGGCAGATATTTTTTTATTCTGGCACGGCACAGTGACTGCATTGAACCTGATGGTAAGTGCTAATGCCGTCCAGACAGAGTCTTGAATGGCATCAGACGGCAGTCTCATACTATTCGATACAATCATGCCGGCCCGCTGAGATGCAACTTCACGCTACGGCGGAATGACCCTGGATTATAGGAAGGAGGGAACACGTGTGATGGCAAACCATTTCACAGCTTGACTGCAGCAGGAAAAATAATTGGAGAACCTTTTGGTTCGTGGCGAGATGGATTGAACAGTCAAACTATGGCTCCGCAAGCCAATACGCGTGATTCTGTTAAGGAAAGAAGAGGAACGGATCAAATTGAATAATTCCTCGGAGTATTTAGATACTTTAATATTTTGCAGCAGCATCCAGTTAGATCACCCAAAATATCTTCAAATTGTTATTATACATATTCGAATTGTTTATATCAAATATATAAAAGGAAAGTAAAGAAAACCAATTCCATTTCTGAAAATATTCTTCATATTGTAAGTGACATTGGCTACGCTCGTCCGTCCTGCGCATTTATCTTATTGCATGCAAGCCAATCATTTCAAGTAATAATAAAATTTAAAATACACATATATCAAAAAGTGTTGAAAACAAGCGTGCAAGTAAGACGTTATTCATTCGGAATAATTTTGAATAATGTATTTGGAATAAAACGGGACGACCGCGCGGCGTCCCCGGGTTTTACCGCTAAATTGAATTTAGACCACGCTGTAAAAATTATTGCTCTGTGTACAACCGCGGTGGTATTTACACACAAATCGTTTTATTATATTCTATTAGATATTTAATCATTTCCAGGCGAGACCGAAATACGAGGGGTCTTGAATAGATTTCTCTTTTAAATCAAAATATGATTTGTATATCAATTCTTGCGTGAATACCAATATTTTACTAATTAGCGTATCATATATCTGAGGGTTCTTGACCCAAGCATCTTGTGTATAATAAAATGGAAAAGTAATTTATCTGTCCGATGGCAGATCAGCGTTGTCCATAAATAAATAATGAGATTCAGATCATTTTAATCATGATGCCTTACTCGGAGTTCTTCTGTTAAAAACAGTAATTTCTTTCTTCTTTCACATACATATAGGTGCAGATTATTATTTTGTTTACATATTTTATTCTTCATATGAGTGGTATATCAATGCCGTGGTTGTGTATAACCAAGCAATAAAAATGGCGTATGACTTGAAGGTTTTCGTAGATATAAAACGAGTGGATGTGTCGAAAAATAGTGGTTTCATCTTGCACACTCTTGATGCAAATAAGGTGTTGGCGATGTCTGGAGGACCTTTTCACGCACCCCATGTTTTTGTAAATTAAGTAGTTCTTGGTTCCGTCTCGAGTACTTGCATCTACATCTGATTTCGACCCCTGATCTTATCGCTCTTTTTGTGACTCTCAATATAATGATGAAATGTTTTTTTTTAAATAAATGTCATAATGTCCATGGACAAAGTAAATACACTTGTAATAAATTGAGAGTCTTAATCATCACGTCAGCGAATGTTTAATCCGTGTTGAACTTAGGTTTTAGTGATACAACTCCCGATGACCAAAGGGTCATCCGCATCGCCCACCGTTGGACATCATTATCATTGGCTTCCACCCACGAAACTATTGAGCTGCATATTTATTCTGTATATTACACCTTAAGTTAATTTTCTGCATTTAAACAGCCACTTAAATAAAAAAAGTCTAATGAATGAATAACAAATTTATTTTCAGTGTTTACAGCATTTACGTCAAACTCATTCTTAAAATACGAAAAGTACTGCAGCATGAACACACAGCGCTGTTACGAGTTACGACAGAGATATGGAAAAGGACAATAAGGGATGAGGCAAATACGCGAATAAAAGCACACTGTTAGTAAAACGCCGGCGGTGTTACGAGCACATAAAATGAAGGGAGACCGGCACTGGTTTTAGACAATGGCTACAGAATGTGCCAACAGCAGAGGCCGTTTAATGTCTTGTTTTTCAGAATGTATACTGTATATATGAGCCAGCGAAATGAGGGAAGTGAGTCTTCTTCGTCTGTGTAGTACATAATTTGTTGTGGATCGGGAGACGCGACCGAGTTTGAAAGGAAGGTGCGGTAATCTTACAATAATTGTTTCAGTTGGTTAACATGGTCCGGTATACTTCAAGTCAGAAAGTCTTTCGCCAAAAGCTGTAATTAGGCCGGCCTGATGGAAATCGGACATGCTTAAATTGGAATGTTTTGGAAAACGTGACACAGTTTTGTATGTTACTGTCGGATTTTTCTTCGTCGTATATGATTGTGAAACTAAATAATATTTAGATTTATACATTTATAACGCAAAAACTGTTACAAAGTTCACATACCTGTCTTGTATTTTCCATGAAAAAACCGTATTTTAAACAAATAACAATAAGAATTATCCAGGCAAACAATAAATTCAAATTGGCAATCAAAATTCAAAGCAACAATGTAAACACACATTTCGGTTTAACTAATCTGAACTCATACGTGACCAGTCCAAATATATCGGAGGGTCGAACAGAAATAAAACACGTATTTTCCTCAATAAATTTAACTATGAAAAAATACAGAGTAGACAAAGGCGCAAGTTCTTGAGTTGGCTCTTCGAGACGCGTCACGCCCCTACGTCATTGAAACTTTGTTACAGTAAATAAAGTGTTGGCGTTGAGTTCCCGCCGAGATACGATCCCTTGGACAGTCGCAGCACGTCCAAATCCCTAAAGACTAAGAATAAATTTCTTTAATACTGGCTGGATTATGTTTTAAAATTATAAAATGCTATTAGGTTGTATTTGAAGTCTTCTGTCTGTACCTTAGCTTCAGCTATAGAGGTCCAGGACTGGTGGTAGGTCTCACCAAAGAAATCCCATGGCGATTTCTTAGAAGCATCCTGCATCCATTGGCATCTTGAATGTTTATTATGTCATCTGTCTTTTGTTTTATGTATATTATGCAATATAAATCCTACACCAGGGCATGGACACAATGCTTATCTGTACAATACCGTTTAATGGCCATTTAATCCAATGCCAGTCTAGTATGCGTATTTGCCGCAGCAAAACGTCTGAATCTATTTCCCAACAAATAAACATCTTTGTTATAAATTGACCAACGCAACTGGCCATGTAGATCGACTTTGACACAAAAAAGAAACAATAGCGTTACTAATCTCCGCACTGGCCCGTTATCTGAATAAAAAAATATTGCAATTAAACCTCATTTCGGAGGCGGTAATGGCGCGAGATCAATCGGGCCGTTAGAGGCTACAGCGTTTCTGCTGCGGAGCTTAGATCAAGTAACGGTCGACCACCGCACATGGTGTACCGTACCGCTGTGGTCTCGACAGGAGAGACCAGATATCGAAGTTGAAAAAGTGTGTTAAACATGTGAACTCAACTCTTTGTTTTTATGATTTAGATAACCTTAATATGTTTTAAGGTATAGATTTTTAGATATTTAAGTTGAATATTAATGAATGAATTGTTTGAATTGTAATTACGAATGAAATGTTTGATGGTATGAATAATGTTTGTTTAATTTCAAGTTGAACGTGTTTCACATTATTTGTTTCAACATAAACATAGATTTTATTTTAAAGTTTATAACTAATTTCTGGACAAAAACAACTAATCACATATCTCAATATACTACAGTTATTAAAATATATGCTGTCTCTAATATGCAAGAATAAAATGTCTTATGACTACAATGTGTTTGTGAGACCGAAAATTCTCTCGTAGTTCCTGATACCTACGACACAAAACTCGATCTTAGAGTGGGGTCAGGGCTATATATGTGACTGTTGGATGTATTTATTTATTTAATGAAACTTATCTCTTAAACGCCTCTGTTTGTAACTAGCACCACAACTTTCTTGATTTTAGATATGGAAACCTGTCCTACTGTTAACTACAAATAGATATTTAAATCTTATTTCTATGTATAATAACGGAAGCAAACGGATTATAAAATGATAAAATTTACATCGGATCATATTAAATACAGCTGGGAACCAAGAAATTAAATTTCGCGCAGTGGCAAGAGTAGTGCCGTCTTTGTGATCATTCTTAATGCGTATTATGACCATTATCAGTATCACATCTATACATTACTGGACATAGGGTTTTCTAATTGGCACGCATATCTTTTAGGTCGGCAGGAAAATCAACTAGAATGAAATTATTAAACAATAGCAATACAAAGAAGATACTCTTGTGCTACTTCAAGAAAAATAATTCTCCGCTTTTCCCGCCTGCCTTCCGTCAAAATATGTCCAAATTTTCAGACAATTGTAGGTCAGGTCGGTGCGGCAGTGTTTCAGTTTAATCTTTAGCTGAAATTTAACGTGGCACACTGGGTCATTATGCCAAGGCTTGCACTCGCCCGCCCTTGGACTATTTCATTCGAATGTTACTGTCGTTGAGGCGCCTGAATTACTCGCCCATTCGCCCAGTACCCTAGTAGCCTAATAAAACTTACCTCTGTGCATACTCGCACCGACAAAGCTTTGTTTGCCAATTCGTATCTACCATCTTGATTACCTAATGCAGGCTTTAACATACGCCGACTGCTTATCAAGTGCAAATGCTTATCGCACCGGTGGTGTAGTGGCAGTGTTGATAGGCTGTGATTCATTCAATTTCCACGATTTCCCAAAAAAGGCAATGCGATAGGAAATTTTATTTCTAAAGAATTATTTTAGAATGTATTAGACAAGCTTCCGTAACCTCAAACACTTAATTATGTATAATATTCTTACAATTATGTTCATTTGTGCAAAATTGAAAGGAATCTATACCATGGATACTTTAAGAGTATTTTCCACTCTTCATTCGTCTTCGTTATTGATTTCCAATCTTACCTTCGGAACAGCCTTATACAAATCGAGCGACTCTAAAAATAAATGCACATTTCATCACCGCTTTTCCAACGCTGTCAAGTAGCGAAGTTGGCGCTGACGTAGCCACAAGGACCAATGGAGTGTAAATAAAAACAAAACTGTGCTAAACGCCGATTGGTTTTATTGCGTAACTATATTTTTTACCAGATCCAATCGTCGGTTGCCGACTTACCGACCGCCTTGCGAACGCAATCAAGCCACCGACTTTTTTACGCTCCAATGCGACGCGACCAGGTTTCTTTTTTAATTTTCTATGAATTTAAACGAGTGGTACGTAAATGTTAGATTTTATTGAGACGCAGTCGCATCTCGTGGATCGGCTTGTTTGTTATATTGCTTGTTCTGAAATTTTCTATTAGTAAACTTAGACCAAAAAATTGCATGACTGCTGTAATTTTCACAAAAACGAGTTAGGTTTAATTAATATATTTTAAACGAAAATTTTTAACGTTTTGAATTGTACATCCCTGCCGAGCCAAGCAAAGGCACCTTGACTTTATCAATTAATTTCTATCCCAAGACATGTAATACACAAAACACAACTTTGAAAACAGATGAACATTGATTGTTGAAAAATATTTACTTAACCAGAAACACAAACGCTAAAAGAGTGATTTAACAGGGCCAAGATATATGTGGAAATTTGGTAATTTAACGACTATTACCATCAATTTGTCTCAAATCACAAAGTCCACTTTAGCCTTGGAGGGTTCACTCCGAAATCCGTTTAATGTGACAGAGAGCCCGCCGCACAATATCACTAAAGCAAACACGACAAAGACCATAAACATCAATTCAACACAAAGCAGATAATCTAGTTGGCGAGCGCCTTTCTCATAGTTCCCCGTTGAGAATAGGAAAACTATGAATGGGTCTTATATCTTTTTAAGAACTTTTATCTGAACTCGACGAGCGGGCTCGCGCGCACCGCTGAAAGGCTATGGGGGTTTTTAATTAAGTTTTCATTGTATTTTTAGATTCCATTAACCTTAATACAGTTTTATACGTTGTTTGTTAATTTTATTTGCTTGCATTAATGGACAACTCGGTTTCATGATATTGTGGTATTGTTTTCATTAATGAAATAATGGATGTTTATTTTTTACCATATGCAGGAGTGGTCTTTGCTCAAATAAAGATATGTTTTCTGCCTTCCGATCTTAGCGTATAGATGTGATTTTTTAACATTGTCATTAGGACAGTTGATACAGTATGACCCATTTATAGGCATAAGAAAATACAGCAACAGGAACTACGTGAATTGCCTTTCATTTGGCGCATTGCAAAGTTAATGTCCATACTCGTTTCAAACAACACAAACATTTCTACTACAACTTATAGGAAATTCCAGCAGATATAAACAAAAAAGGTGAATTTAGATGTAATATGTGTACGGAACACTCGTAAACCTTGAACGCAGGCGTGTGGTAATGCGGTATGCACGTGAGTCACGGCGCGGCGCATGGGCGTCGGGGGCTCGGCTCCATCTGATGCGCCCGCACCAATGCTGACCCGGCCGTGAGAAGATATCCACAAAAATAATGCGGAGGTTTTGAAAAATAAACTATTTTTTGCTACTTGTGTGGAGCAGTTTGATCTCTGCTGGAGTTTGATTGAGGTGTAGTGTTAACTAATAATTAGGATCCATATTTGTTCGACAGCAACCGTCCTGGGCCATCTATCAATCCATATCGCTTGACTGCTGAATGAAAGTAGGACAAAACTATCCTTCTATGTTAAACTTTATTTTACCAATGAAATTATTTATTCCTCGAAGACAAGTGATTCAACAATCCGGTGCTATGTTATGTAATTATTTAGTTATAGAAAAAATTAGACGTTTAGAATCTTGTACGATTGTTAGGGAAATCCGAGATAGGATATCAAAAAATGCAGTCGTACTCTGGCTACATATCACCGAGAACCTTGTCCCATTGCCAATATATTAGCATACACAAAGCGAAGTGTGTTTGTTTTCGCGCATCATCGTTATGAATTTTAATGCGGGTAATTCGTGTATAAAATAATGCAAAAATATGCGCCGCGCTGTTTACACTTCTGTACAGGCGTTCTCAGATCGTTTTATTGACGCTCGCCAAATGTTTGTTGATAATTGCGATTCCTTGTTCGATAGCATTGACGTACATCGTATTGAATACTGTAAATAAATGATAAAGTGACATTTTATCATTCGTGTTTTTAAATGTTACATTAACATAGTTGCATATTTACTAATATTAGAATTAAGTGTTTCGAATTAGGTTGCTAATCGCTTTGTCAGCGATTTCCGTGATTTAAAAATGTGTATGAGGAAAATTATAGTACATTACGTTATCGACATACCCTCATGTAATGTTCACAGTATTCATCTATTAATACGAAAATATACCAAATACTTCGATTTCCTTACGAATTTACACTTTTTTGTCTGTTGAACGTTATCCTAGCAGTTTCTTTATTCTTAGCATGTAGCCACTCTCTTTTGAGTTTTTATTGGCTTTTAAATCACCCTTAAGTACATGAAATAAATATAATTAAATCAGCAGCTTTTCAGACCTCATTTTAATGAATATTATCGTGAAGCTACTCCATACATCGTACTGCGGTGTGCGCCAGTCCTTCCTCCGTTTCAATATACTTAAAGTTTGTAACATAATGTAAACTGATCAAAGTTTACGACCGCGCTCGCTCGCGTGCGGAGATAAAACTGTGACGTGTCCCTCGTCTTCATCTTGTGGAACATTCTAGAAGCCAGAGCTAACACAGACTATTCGATGTGGACTATGGAATATGTGGTCGCTGAATTGAATTTTGTTTGAGATGGTCGGTATTGGTGATTGCGGTTTACCCACTGAAAATATCGAGTTTTGTTTATTTTTTAACTTCAAAGTTCTGTGTTTTTAATATACTCGTATTATGGAATTGACTGACTATTTCTAGCTAATTGTGATGGTATCATATCTGAAGATATGCTTCATTCATTGTAATAAACAAAAACCTAAAGTTTCCCATAGTGTAAGCTAGACTCTTAAGAATTAATCATAATTTTCCAATGTAAAATATATTCTCTCCACCCTTACGCCTTCAATCCTACATCCCTTGACGCCAGGAACATGCAGAATGTGGCAGTGATTTTATTGATATTTAATTATCTACTGTAGAAGAAACACATATGCCCAGAAAGTAGTCGTTTATACCCTCAAAAAGCAATTTTTCCTTCATCTAATAAACTTGAAGTACTTAAAAATTCCCTTCGCAGCAGTAATAAAGTCAACTCAGTTAACTGTTCAGCTTCCGAAGTACGTAAAGCGTATTGGTACCACGTCTGAGTTTCATATCGTCTTGTGATCGCCTTCCGTACGTGCCCCGTCGACGTTACAAATATTGAACGCGAAAATTGAATTCGGAACGGTTATTATAAAAATGGCGCTCGCTAGCAGTGTTGCCACTTGAAATAATTATACGGTGTGTACATTCTGCATTGTGCTGCATTATTACGTTGGTCACACTGATATTAGAGACGTTTTAATTGCTGTGACTGTGTTATTATGTTTGTAATCAGGGGCGTGTTTAATTTATTAGGAATGTTATTGTTTTTTGTTGTTGTTTATAAAACCATTCCAAATTAGATAACACCTAACAAGGCGTTGAACATGATGCTGTAAACACTATTTTTACAAAAAGTATCACAAATTGAGGCCGTTAACTTAGGTTATTAATCTTTGTTTTCTATAACACGCGTAATAAAATATATTACTTTGACCCTATAGCTCAGGGAAATGAGCAAAAACTATATAGTCAGTATATTTTTGCACACAGTTTTGGTCCGGCAGTTATCCGTACTTTGTTCAATACATCGCGTCAAGCGTAAACTGATGTAGAACAGTGAACCATGTTATTGGTCCTTCGGAGCCGGACGCGTCGTTAATTGAACATGTACACAAGAGATAATTGAGCAAATAGCTGACAATGTAAATTTAATCTACGCAGTGCTATATTTAGCTTATTAATACTCATTGTATATGCGATGCGACTTTCGCTTTGGAAAGTGCTAGATTACTGTTCTTTGATGAGTGTAGAGATGTAGTCATACATACATACATAAACTCACGCCTTTTTCCCAGAAGGCTTAGGCAGAGGTGTAACCAGGACACCCACGTTTCGCCTTGTATTTTCCGTCCCACGATGTGATAAGTGGCTAGCCTAACGCCAATCGGGCAGAAACTCCTGACTCCGGGCGGATAGTGAATTAAAAAATCCAATATCACTTTGCTGGACCCGGGATTCGAACCCGAGACCTCAGCTTTGCAATCATACCGTAGTACAGCTTTTTAATATCATTGATCGCATTATTGGTTTTGTCTCAGCATACAGAGGCAGTGTTCTTTGAGGCATTGGGTTCAAAATCTTTTAATGACTATTTCACACTACTCATTATGTGAGGATTTCGGTTTAAAATATCTCATATGGAACTAGAATTTACCTACAATGGCGATAGGTACGATCTTGGGACCTAAACAAGCTGATTCAACTGTGAGTGACACTGATGGCAGCTTTGCCTACCTATTCTGAGACACGGTGTGGACGTTACTACGAACTCTTACTTTATTTATATTAAATAAAACTGCATTAACTTCATACATGTCTGCGGAGTAATCGGAATACATGCCTGGAAGTTCATGTCCGATTAACCACGTTAATCCCTCGATCCTAGTATTTACGGTATTGCTGGGGCAGTAATCGTTACCCCGCCGTAGAGAGGGTTAGGTGCCTAGAATTAGGTTTAGCTTGGTTTTAGTTTTATAACCTATATAAAATTAGGAATTGGGTTAGTTCGTCGCAAGATGTGAATCCAGTATAAAGCAATCAGGAGTCTAATTACATATTAAAAGCGAGTCCGAATGGCAGTTTAAATGGTGAGATTATCCATTTTAATAGAATTTACATCATACAACATCCATACATAGATATCCATAACATACACACATAACCATAAATGTTGGCGTTGTGCGTCAACCTCTACATTGTCTATTGTTACCTATTACTTTGAGGAGGAAGATTGGCGCCAAAAACTGACAGGAGCTGTCATCGTAGAAATCTGCCGTAGGCGCCTCTCTTGAATAATACATGACGCCCTTAAGGCTGTTTTTCTAAATTGAGCTGTTTCTCTATGTAACACATACTCGTTTCGCAATATAACAAGCTGGTGCTTAAAAGACATTACTGTTACTTACGTAATAATTGTTACAGTTACTTTCTCCAGAAGACATAAGCGATGATTACACTCACATATACAGTTGGACGCGCGGCTAAATGACTTACCAAGCGGCTATGACACGTAACATATGACGTCATAGGAGCACCCGCGGGAAAAACGCCGCCAATTCACAACTAAACAAAAGATAATGGCGGCAGAGGTGAAAAACATTTCTTGGGCAGACCGCTCAACACCCGCCAGAGTCTGTTTGCTTAGAGAAAAAATGTTTGCCTCCCCTCTTATTATTTGGGCTTTATATTTCACGATAGAATAACAGTCTGCTGTTTTTTAACGCGGCTTTATGTACACTGTCTCGAGAGTAAATAATGTACAATAATAAAATGGCTCGTATACATTGGCATCAAAGTAAAAACATCTGTCGATAATAAAGTGATAGCTGTTTTCGATATACACGTATTTTCCATTAAACTGTACAAATCCTTTGACGTGATAGATCTAGTGAGACGCGCCGCTCTTGATCGGATTGCGCTTTTTTTAACTCTTCCACGCCTGTTAGCGACGTGACGTCCTCAAGGGCGTAGGCAAGTAATCCATTCAAGTATTTAAGTCAGTCTTAATATGTTCGGATATTGATTTCACGTAGCCTCTTTTTCCTAGAAAGATGTGTTTTGATCAATCCATTCTTCAGTATATAACCTAATAGACGAATACTGTTTCCTTCCATAAACGCTTATTATTATAATATAACCTTGCACCATTCTGAAAAGAGTTTGCATAACATTCTCCAAACCATTCATAATATGTATAATGTTGCTCTCAACGGAGAGGCGTATGTAAGATCAGGCAGTTCGAGACATCTTGGCTTTGGGCCAGACCTTCAAATTTCATAATATTGCATTTCCGGAGTATTATAATTCACAAATGTTAGTCATGCAAACTGTGTTTATTAATTCATTGCAATATCATAGTTCGTCAGGGAGTGATCTGTGTTCATAAGTTAATAAACATATGTAAACCTACATCCACCTTTCTTTAACAGATCATCCACAATATAGGTGTTACAAAGTATACAAGTTAATTTCGATAGTTTATTGATTGCATAGATACAAACAAAATCTGCAACAACTCCTACGTTGACAGTTGGTCTATTTATTCCATTTTTATTGGCAACCACGTAGAGTTGTGCAGATTTCACCCGCGTAGTCACGGCGGAGTCGACAGGATATATTTTATCCAGCTTAAAGTACAAAAGCATACATGAATGGTTTCTTTACAGCGGCACACAAAGCGTAATGTTCAATACTTGAGATTATTCCGACCGGTGTTTGGTTAAGCTAAGCGTCTACTAGGCCTCGCGTGACCCCTCAGGTATACTTTTTTAAAAGCAGTGTCAATTGTATCAAGGATCTATCTACCTCTTGCTTAAGCTAGCTAAGATTGTAGTGGCCAAGATCGACCATTATTCACAGAATACCAATTAAAATTACAGATCTGTTAATTTTTATTTCAGCATATTATCGAGAGTTCACAATAATTCTTATCTCATTAGTCCTTAACAAAAAATAGGCCCCCCTTTCTCTCCGTTAACTTTACCTCCTTTCCCCCATCATTTTCATAATTTCTGTTAATTATCATTCTGATTTTTCATAGATTGGCAATTAATATACAAGACCCATTTAGTCTAGGGTTTGTACGCTCCATTATCACCAAATTATCAGCTTGCTTGTTTGTCCTGCCTACACGTATCGAAGCTACCTTTAAAAAAACCTCACTGTTCCGTATTGGACGACAATCTTTATCTACTCCCGCAAGAGTGTTGCAAACGAGCTCGCTCTCATATAAAACATGTAAGAGGATTATCTATTTCCTGCGACACTATCGTGACGCTCTGAAATATTCTGTTACTACGGAGTACGGAGTAGGGCTGAATTGTGAGCGTATTCACTTGATACGAATGATATCCTTTGTGAAGTAAGGTAAGAGGTAATAATAATTACAGGTTAGATTCATAGTAGTTCCCTCTGATTTGTTTGATTAGCTTTTTTTAAAATGATATTGTTGTATATTCTTTTTTTTTATACTTGTTATTAAAACGTAACCGCAAATTGCGAGAAGTTCCTGGATACAAGCTGCTTACAATAATTTATTATGGAAATATTTCGGGTATAATTACATATAAATGTGGTCAAAGATGATGATAATAATTATGGACATATTATTATTTTTAGGTTTGAATGGTTTAGATTTGAAAGTATTATGTCCTTGAAGTATCTGCAACTGTATAGGTATAATTAAGTCGTATATCAAAACCGTTGATCTGATAAACGCGAGAGATTAATTAAAACAACCGTTTGTCAATTAACAGTGAAAGGAGGTCGACGCGGAACATTGGATTTTTGCACTATTTCACTAGAATAACGACGTGCTTTATAATAATATTTTGTACCGGTGCAGCAGAATGACTGCACTGCACTTGATGGTTCATTTATAAATTAGGTTACAAATACAAAACAAGCGTATGGAATATAACGGCTAATAAATATCGGGACAATATAACGATCTCTACTGGTCTAGTTAACAATTTAACTTAGGGATTATATGAAAACAAAAACTCCATAATTTAAAAAATATATATTGGATAAATCTTCCACATTAAACACAGGTTGTGCCATGTTAATATAAGATATTTCAATTATTTTCTTTGACATGTAAACCTGACCTGACATAAACACCTATGGCCTGAAAACTTTCTAAACTTTGCAGGTAAAACGTGGTCAGTTTTGGCAAGATAAAATTACGTTGCACTAAACCCACTTAAAAATGGACTATACGCAAATAAACGAGGAACATAGACCCAATTGGTGGAACACATACCTTCACCCACAAATCATAGGTAACTCCACCCCAGCATAATTTTATTCAAAGCATACATGCTTGACTAATTGCCGGCAACCGTCGACGCTCAAGGCCTGAGACACGGCCTCGTCGGTCCAAGGCCAAGAAACCAATCCAATCTGATGTAATCTGACGCCCTCGATGCCGCGTCATGAGGGCTTCTTCAGCCAACTGATTGAATTTGGTCGACGCGCGATAAAATTGATCATTAATGAGTTGAGCGAGCCACGCGGGACGGTGTGTTGTGCCTGGTGGTTAGCGGTCAGTTGTTGGTGATAGAAATTGTGAAGCTCAGAATAAGGCTGTTTATTAACGCAATTCCTAATGAATATGCTGGTGATGCGCAGTTAGTGTTACTGATTTTGGATTTGTTTACTTAGATTTTATTAGTTTGAAAGTTTCACAGTGATTATGTTTTATTCCGTCTAATGTTAGCTATATAGAAATTGCTCTAATTAGTGCTTAATGTCGACATCATAATATCTAAATAACTTTAAAACACTCATTTATTATTCGAAAACTTACACAGCGTTCATTCTCAATAAACTCAATATATCGATAGTCCAAATAAATAAAAAAATATTTTAATAAATCCCTATTCCCGCCAGAGGGTTTAATCAACACGAAACCTCTCAGAGATGGCATACACTGATTCCGATTCAATTAATCGCTTTGACTTAACCTGTGTGGCTCAAAGCTAGATTAACCCTTCCACGGGCCGCGCCACTTAAATATCTCACAGAAACACGCCGTGTATTCAAATGATCCCCTTAGTATTATCAGCTGTGGCCATTTGCAGAGATTGTTCTGAATAAAAACTTTGTAAAAAATGAAGCCAAATAATATATCTCCTTAAAAGGAAGGCTGAGTTCAGTTATTTTCGCAAATATAACGGGAAAGGTCGGCCGGACCTTGATACATTTTAAAATCGGTGTTACGGTGGCACACGATAGTATTGTTAGCACACCCCATCCTGAAAAATAACTAAACACGCAAATTACCAGACATTTTACTCTCTGCCCTTTTGTAAACTAACATCCAGCTTAGTTAACATACTTGACGATTTCAAAAAATCGTCTCAGCTAAATATAGCCCTAATGATAACACTTAAGCACGTACAACAGCGGCGGTGCGATACTGCGGCTGTGTAGATGTGCCGCGCACCCGCACATTATCCCGGCGCTTAGCATAAATCGTAATTACGCGTTTCAGCAACTCCACATACGTACAGTTATTCCGTGTGGACCGGCCCACTGGGGCCATTAGTGGAAGTGTGCGGGTCGGGTGACGTCACGGCCCCGCGTCGAGAGCCGGGGCGCGCGCCAACTAGGCCACTGGAACTCAGCATTGAACCACGCCATGTATCTTTCTTCTGACCCTTAAACAGCATAAGTGTTTTATACCGAACGCGCCGCGTCAGCCCTCCTCGAGATTTATGCTCGCGACGCGCGGATGTGCTCTTGTTTGACTCCAATGTTGATTCTAAAAAACCAGTGGCGCGTGTTGTGATACCGAACGGTGCGTTTACAAATCATTGGTCCATTTAATTGATCTATTAGCTTTTAATTATTGTTCGATATTTATACACAAGTTAATGTGGACGTACAGACTGTGGTAAATTAACCGGACATTTGGTTTCGAATGACTGATTGAATTTATTAATGTTTTATTTACAGAAGTATCTGAACAAACATTTTTGCAGTTGTAAAATTGAAATGATTTATTTTCGAATTATTTGTGTCCGTTTTACTATAATTTAAAATTACAAAAACTGCATAGCAATTTGCGATGCACGGAAGGCGTTGTGTAGGCGAGCGCGTCGACGGGGTACAAATTACCCCCGTAGCTCCGTATTCTCTGAGCAATCCATCATCAGCGGGTTATCCTGCAACGTCATCCCTCCTCGGGAACGAAGGAGAATTAATTTTGTTTGCGCCGTTACTGTTGTACCAGCGCGCCGGCTCTCATTATTGTTTTAATGTTGTTTGACTTCACTCTGTAGAGACGAGACAGTCACGTTAACAGGTTGTTTTATATTTTCACACGTATTATCTTATATCAAGGACTGTTGAACATTTTACTTTGGTAACTATGCGAGATTTTTTTAGTGTTTAAAATGTCTTTGAGACGCTTATGTTTGATTTTCAAAATGTGCTTCAATGAGGCATGTTGCATAAATGATTAAAGCCTTTATATGTCCAACTAATGGTAACAGGATTCCTCTAAAATTAAGGATATTTAATTTTTAATACGCCAATTAGATCTCAAGCTACACATATCTTCGCTAACCTAGTTTTCTACGCTTCCTACTTACGCATAATTCGCTTAAAACGAACGATAATTTTCTAAACGCCTGACTATAATTATCAATTATCAATGATTTCAAAATACAACTATTGATAATTAAACACAGTAATGATCGTTGGCAACGTGTTTAATGTGAGTAATTGACCCGCGGGACGGCCAAAGGGGACGCAATCGGCCGTCCCCGCAAACGGGAAAATTAAATTCAACAATCGAGAACTCTCAATATTCTATTATTTGTGTGCTTAGGACGCTTCTGTAAAGTTAAACGAAGTTGTAAGTTTTGTTACAATACTGTTTTGTTTGTACATATTTAAGGATACCAGAGATGAATAAAAGACGGATAATGTTTACGTTCTTGATAGGTGTCATGGTGATACTCGTATACTCGTAGTAACGATAAATATTGATAAATATATTATTAAATATTCGGTATTATTCTTATACAATGTTCAATGCTGAAGATCGGGCGAAAAGGAAGAGAATTAGCGGGAAGGCGGACCCTAGCACAGGCCGGGATAACGCCAGGTAGATTAAGAAGAAGAATGTTCATACAGTCTCACAATGGAAAACATCTTAACTTTGTATCAAAACTGTTTATTGTCTATAATTGGTTATCTATATTTGACTGGTTAAAAATCTCCAATGGTGTTTTACGTAGCTTATTAAAATAATAAACTATTAACTACAGTTTTGAAATTTCTCTAAATATTCACTAGAAATACTTGACTTCAAAGAAACATTGAAGTTATTCGAGAAATATTATTCATTTTGTTTTTTTACTTCACCCTAGAACATTAATTTCTGATACGCACACTGGCCTGTCTTATTGACAGACCGCTCATTAGAGTTCCGATCAGCTATTTCCCGCCCACCCTGTCCGGATGTCCTGTTTCCGCGGCCCACTCTTTGCCGCCCGGAAATAGTTCCTTTTTTGCCAACTCGCTTTTTGTGCCATGCCATTTTTCAGGAGTAATATGGTAAAGTTTACTTTTTGTGTGGGCTTATGTCATCATCATCATCATAGTCCACATACAATAAATATGCTGTGAGATTTGTTGCAAATTATCCTAGTAAAACTGTTACTGTCAGCCTGTGCCCTATATCAACCCACTGCTGGGTATAGGCCTCCACTCGATCACGCCATTCTTTTCGGTCCTGCGCGAGTCTTATCCACTGCTCACCGATATACTTCGAACTATCATCCGACCATCGAGCAGATGGTCTGCCTCTATCTCTTTGGCCATTTCTAGGGTACCATTCAGTGACTGCTTTGGTCCACCTTGCTGTCATCTTGCTGCTTGGTTAAATAATCCTAGTACGAGACTTGGTGATATGGCATGTCTTGACGGCCAGCAATGACAAAGCTTCTAAATATTGCAGCCATTATCTATATAATAAGCTCTGTCTTACTCTTTAGCCACAAGAAGTGCACTGCTTTCCTTTTCTAATTCCTACAATCTATGTCAATTGAATAACAACGTGACATTCTATTATTGCCTACTTCTGTACCATAACTCTATCGTACAAAAAAGCCTACAAATACATCACTCGACTTACCATAACAAGAATATCATTAAAGAACCCATCCGTACTAGTGCAACAATTCTCCTGCAGATGGCATTACGTTAGTTCTTATTCTGATCACGCGCGTCGACGCTCTCGCCATATTTCAGACGTTGCTGCACCAATAAAACTGCGCTGTTACTACTAAAGGCACACGCTGCCGGCCAATCAAGGGGTTTATTATATTAAAAATATTGTATTTTAGAAGTGTTCATCTTGGGTATTGTAGGTGGTACTTATCACATAGCAATGGAGTATTGCTATCATCAATATTGTCTTGAGTCACAGGAAATTCATTGCTGCTATGGTATATAGGACTCCCCCAAGAATTTCCACAGAGACCTGTCCAAAGCAGCCTGAAAAGCACGGCACTCTCTCTCTCTCTCTCCCTTCAGCCACAGGAAGTCCACTGCTGAACATAGGCCGCCCCCTATACATTTAAAGAATAACTAAAATGTAGTAACCTATTGCAATATCAATTGTTAAAGGTATCTTAATTTACCTACCGTAAGTGTTAATCGGTACATAAGTGACTTGTAAACTTTTTGTATTCCATTTCGTTAGACAACTCAAAACAAAGTTTTTATCAAAACAATTTATCCAACCTTCAATTACCGCAAAAGTAAATCAATAAAACAACTAATAACGCATTTAAACAGAAAACTTAATAATGCCAATCAAATGTATAATTGCAGCGATGGCAAGAACACAGATACAAAAACAATTTCACGATTAAAAACAGAACCACAATTTCAACTGCAAACTTGTGAAGCCATCGTTTGGAAATTTATGAACTGTCGTCACGCCATGGAACGGAGTCGACCAACTTTTGCCAAGTTCCATGCAATTACGTACTAATGTAAGGCCACAGTGCAAACTACAGCAGTAATTAAACGGAACATGCTAAATACGTGACGTAATTGCTGCTAATACTTTACGTTTTAAAGTGTTTCAATTTGTGAAAGGAAGTGTTGTTAATTTGAAACGTGTTTATGTGACGTAACTGTGTAAGTGTAAATGCACTTTTTCGTTAGCTTGCCGTGTAAAGCTAAAGACTCCTGTAAAATTTGCATCAACTTTTCTGAAAAGTCTTCATAAGGATTAAGGATATTCATCTGATATGCTAATGATTTAAATATAGAATACATGGACATTTTAAATATTAATAAGATCCACTCCTTTACATCGCGGACGGAAATATTCAAAATTAATTTAGGTTTAACTACAAATGGAGGTTAACAATTGTGCTCTACTGTTCCCTCCCCTACATCTTCAAAGGCAAATTTCAGAGATTGAAAAGGTATCTAAAATATTTCTTGTAATAGGCATAATTGGCCGTCAACTAAATCTCAAAATCGATATTACGCAACCTCCAATATCATCGTTAAAAACATGACACAGTGGAAGTAATAACTCAGTGCTATCGATTTTGAAAACCTTGAGTCTAACAAGTTATCGGAAGTGGTGCATTTTTCACGTCACCACTTTATTATAAAGTACATGCTGTATCGTATGAAAATATCAGAAGAAAGCGTGTTCTTTGTTCATATTGAGGTCAAGTTCGGCGTGTAATCACCGCGCTGAACGTTCCAATGGCGATGACTCGTGCATGTAAAATTACGACCTTTGTACATTTCTTCTTTAATAAAATGTTTAATTATTTTTACATTTATTTAATGTTCTTTATTGTTCATACACCAGGAAAACAAAAATTATAACTATATTTAAAGTAAATTATTGCACTCGGCTTTTCTTAGTTACCAAGTCTCACTTACAGTCAAGTTGCGATTGCGTACAAATTCATACAAAAAAGCCCAATAACAATTCAATATTAAACAAAATATTTGTTCTCATTATTATTAGGAAAATAACAATATCTTCCGTTTATCAATAAACATCCTCAAATAACAGTTAAGAGGAGCCCTCGTTTCGGCTCAATCTCGGACGGCACGGAAAACAATAAGGTCCTTATAAAAATCATACACAAGCGGCTCGTCAGCCGATATTATTGGAAAATAAATGGCGTTCCTAGAATTCGTTTTACGTCCTACGATTATTATTTTATCATAATTTTTTCTTTCTTTTATGTGTATATTTATATAAAAACGTAGAAAATGGCATAGTGAGTGCAAAACCAAGTGTTGATATTTGTTTCGGTTCGGATTACTAAGGTTCAGGCTAAAGTTCGGATTACGTCTGATCCACAAATGTTTTTTTTGAATCTAGCTTTTGTGCGGTTACAAAGTACTAATTAATTTTTTATTTATTGGTTCTGATGAATTTCCTAATTGTAAAAATGTATTAATATAATTTAGTTTTGCCAATAACTTCTCGCTATTACCCACTACACCTAAATAAACAAAATAATGCCAAGAATTGTATTCGCTGTTGTTAATAATTTCGCTTTCTCATTACGCTGTTCTTGTTTGTTCCAGGTACTCGCTCGTGAGCCAGTTGTTACAAACAAACATAACTTCTGCGTAATACGGTAACGAAAATGTACGGATTCAACTGGTAACACTATAGCACGCTATGAAAGGATTTTTGAATATTCGTCTCTTAGGAAGTTAATAAGCAATTAAGATTGCTATTCATTATTGTTTAAGTCACTAATTTGTATAAACTATGGTGTGTAAAATTCCGCCAACACGCACTAGGCCAACGTGGTGGACTGTACGACGTAACCACTCCCAATCGTGCTCTCGATTGTAGAGGGTCGTGCTCTGCAGTGGGACGTATATGGGCTGGTAGAAAACAAGTCAGTAATAAGGAAATTAATGTCAGGAGGATTATTCTATAATCCGAAACGATACTCGAATGTTCGGACGTTCGACGTCTGAAGTTATAAGTTTTCAATTTCTAAAAATCAACACTATTCTCTATGATACTTATCATTCACTCGAACTAATTCTATAGTTAGGACGTACGATAGAGGTTTCGAACGTTTTATGCACACTAGACTACATTCGTATAGTTTTACCTGCGACGTCCGAACATTCGAGTTTAGTTTCGGATCATAAAGTAACCCCCAGGACTTTAAACTAACATCAATGGAAAATCTCCCTAGAAGACGGTCAGTTTCCTCTATAAATTATTAATTTGTTATTTTACTATTCAATTACACGTTCCATAGATAAGCAAAAGTAATTATGCCGTAGATAAAATCTACATCCACAATATTTATACTATTGCATTTAGAATATATTGTAATGGTCGCTCCGAGTGTCTGTTTTAATTAAACGCAGATAAATTGCGAAGATACGCGACCGGCCAAATGCGTCGCGGCTAATTATTGTGTATTAACGACACGCCGGCTAAACCCGCCGTTCATGTCATTTGTCGACTTTCCACGACGCTGCTGGGGGTGATATAACGGAAAAGATCGTCGACAGTGCTAGATATGCTATGTGATGATAGCATAAAAATCCGTGATGAAAAAAAAGGGTATTGTGCGTTTGAAATTTCTATCGCTGTTAGTATGCCTGTTGTGATATAGTGGATTACAAAACGGATGCACTGAATTTAAAGATTTTTTTAAATATGATAAAGGTTAAGTTAATCGGCTTAGTTCTTCAGTAGGTTACATAAAAACCTGGGCAATCGCTTAAGACAATTATTTTCCTGCTCGCTGTTGGGGCAGCTCAGACTGCAAAACCCCAGTAATAAATTTTAAAGCAAATTCAAAAATCCTCGGGCAAAGAGTCCTTCATTTAGATATCGTAAGTGTTGTTAAATTTTACCTTATCAATACTCACTGCTACCTATGCAATGTCCCTTATATGTTACCTTGTCAATTAATCACTCCGTTTTATGTATTCCACAAACCATAAATATCATTTATGCAAAAAATCACCTCCATTTAATACACGCTGGCCCAGATGGTCGGTCTCGTAAATCATAGCACGATGGCCAGGCCACAAATCTCGCCGGTAAAGTCCAGAGGATTTATGCCGGTGCCGTACGCAGTACTCATTTTGTGCATTCTAAAGCACTGCGAACATACTGTCCGTTAGCGCAGACAAACAAACAAACATACGTGACCCACATCACACAGATGTACTACAAAAATAAATTCCACAATAACTGTTCCGAACTAACAATGTTTTTTTTGGGCGAAAAAACTTCCATGTATGGGTTTAGGATGCTGTGAATTCAAATGCGCAGTTTACATATTTTTTTACTTGTCGTACGTTGAGCCACATCTAGTAGCAATATTTCAACATTTGATTAAGCGTTTAAATTAAGGGTACCTTAATTTAAACCTAGTGTACTTTTCTTTATATACCGTAGGACTAGCAAACGAGCAATAGATAAGTATCTCCCCTCGCTGAAACTCTATTGAAAACTTTAAAATCTGATATTAATAAATTGTTTAATAATACTCGTATAACATATTATGTTGTATGATGAAAAACACATCTTAACTCACACATCTTAATCTCACACACATCTTCGGATTTTAAAGATTTCAGTAAAGTATTGGCGAGCGGCGAGATTTATCTATTCCTTTTTAACTTTCATTTCAAGTTTATTCTCAACCATCCTTAGGATTCTTAAAAACACATATTAAATACATTTCCATTAATATCAGGCTTGTTATTAAATGATAAGTCAGTGGAGGTGAGCCCTAAAGCCATTTGTCCTCCTTGCACCTACAGGGTGCGCGCGTATCTGCGGTCTCGTTATTAATACAATACCGTATCTCGTTACTGTAACTAATTAATAGGGATATTTGATAACTAACGCTGAGTGCTTTTTGGTATTACTCGTCTGTATTGGATTATAAATTTATTTAGACAATGGAATATAATACTAATTAGTGGTAATATTGAATTCTTAATATTAGATGTAAAATTAATTTAGAATACTCGTTGCTGAATAGGCTGACGTCATTGAGTCAGTGGGATGTAAATGCAGATATAAATCTTAAGGCGATAACAATAAGAATAGATAGTAATTATGGATAATAATTTGCGGTGGCCTCCCATCTGTCTGTATCTGACCGTCTGTAGGATAAAAGCAAATTGATGAAAGGATATATTGAAGTAAAAAGGTATTGCAGATCGGTATTGGTCTTTAACAGATATGGAGTTATTGAGTGAATGTTTGGTAATTCTTTAAATAAAGATCTTGTGTAATGAATAAAGATGTTTGTGTGAACCACACGTATTTGTTTCGAGTATGGGTGTTTGTGCACCGAAAAGTCTCTCGTAGCTCCTGATACCCATGACACAAGACTCAATCTTAGTCTGTGGTCAGGACTATGTATGTGACTGTTGGATGTATTTATTTATTTATTAGTTTTACTGCTTTGGTACTGGTAGTATTTGATTGAATCATAGTAATCGTATATCCACTCTCAATCGTACTCTCGATTGTAGAGGAGGCCCGTGCCCTGCAGTGGGTCGTATATGGGCTGATACAATACAATACAATACAATAGTACAAATTACAAAATCACCCATACGAGTAGATATATATTAGGCCAAGTCATTACCATTACTCGAGAGAGTTTAAGCCATAGATGACTCCATTAATTGGTACACAAATGGGTTTTACGATACTAATGGCCAATTTTTTTTTTTTAAATTAAATTAAAATTTAATTTTTTAAGTTTTAATTTAACTATATAGACGATAATTTTCTTTATGTTTATTAATATTATGAACCATAATATAATCAGTTTTTAATCTTAATTGAATCCACGTCTTGTAATGACTCACGTACACGCACTCAATTGCACATTGCCAAGTGAATATCAAGAAAGATTGCGTGGCGTTCAGAGAGCGCGTCACGGTCCATAAACCCCTGAATTCTAACTTCCTTCCCTCTCTCTAGGGGTGGCTAGGGGTTTATTAAACACCGCGTTTAATAGAGGTGACAAACGTTCATTTCATTATAATTTCAGTGGAGACGGGTCGGAAATGTCCGCGACGAAACTGGGTCGCGGCTCGCAGCGAATAGTTGAAACTTATCGATTTTCCAATAAAACCAACGCTCGTAAAATCTTTAAAAGTAACTCGGAATGAGACGAATTTAAGATGCTCTAAAATTCATTAACTTTTCACGACCTAAGATAATGTAGGTTAGCTGGAAAATAACTCCGCGAAACGATGGTGAAATAGCATAAACTGTGCCATTTAATTTTAATAAGTTTTAATAAGGAATTAATCCGGTTGCCAATTTTGTACCACTATAGTCTTTTGACATTTAAACAATAATCTGTCGTGATTGAATTAATTAAATTGCATTGTGAACATTCATACTGATGTTGGGTCGCGGCGGGGGTAAAGTGCTCGCGGTCAACCAGAACTGAATAGTGGCCGGAATAGCAGCGAATATCACGTTCATAATTTTAATTTAATTTAGGCCAATTATTTTTTATAACTAAGTAATTATTGACTTTCCACTGAAAGGAGTATTAGATTTTTCACATACGCTTTCAATTTTCTTGATTTGTATCTAAGTAAAAATTAACTGAGGCCTAGTTAAAGACATTTGAATATTTTATATTCTTACATATTAAGGTAAGAGACAGTAACTTCTTTAGGTGTATCGACATAAAGACATGCTGCCCGGCACAGATCTCACCCTATATCATTTTAGAGAGTTTTTATGCAACTTTTTGCGCTATCCTGAACTGCGTTTAACAGTAATTGGTTGTTTGTTTATTTGGTAATGACACACCAGCACAAATATGCAGTATTTTACAATTCATAATTGCAATTAAAGAGCTCAAGCACATGACTTTTAAAGATGAGGACTGTAAGACATTATCATTATCATAATATTCGAACATGCAAATTGTTTTACTTAACCTGCGGCGTCTGTAATTTCCTTCTGCTTCCTAAATGGGCAGGTCTTTATTGCAGAATTTCTTTATTTTTCTGACTACTGTCAAATATACTTTACCACAAAGCCAAACAGTATACGCGCGTGCACCAGCTTGTAAATTTTTGACGTGATGATTGATGTCAATTTCGTAGTGATGCATTACGTTACATCAATTATATTTTAGTTTTTTTGTGGTAATTTATGTAGTATTGAAAATAATAAACGTAAAGCCTAATAGCAGATTTTATTAATTGCTATCTTTATGAGTACAAGAGTTAAGGTTTATTTCAATATATCTGTATTAATCTATGTCTGGATTATGTACTTACCCTATTTTATAACATGAGGCTCGTTAGATATAAATTCAATACTTTATCAAAATCTACATAGAGTAGGTTAAGTTGGTTAGGTTGTGCCGGGCTGGAAGGCCAGAGACTCTAACATGCCCCTTTCGACCTCCCCCGGAGTTACGAAAGGGGAGCTTAATAACTTTTCCTCTTGAACACAAAAAAAGGTTAAGTTGGTCGTATTTCTTAACATTATATACATTTTCTTGGTTTTCATACATCTTGCTGGAAATCTAGTCTCACAATTTTAAGCAACCTAATATTTGTAACTTCAACAAAAATAATTTTACTTTTAAGACGGCATAAACTCAAAGCAATTAATTTTAATACAAATTTTCACGAGACAAGTCCTTGTGCGAAGGCAAGGTCGGGAAATGTTGGCCCAATTTAACATAATATACGGCCGCAGTAAATCCCAAGATGAAAATATCTGCTTAAAATTCGTCACCTCTGTCTGCCCCGCGGTCTCGTTATGAAAAGGGTTGCCAGGTTACAGGAGTATTACTAACATTTTGTAAAATAATTTTTAAACTTACTAGAAATAAGAGAACAAAACAGCATTTTCAGCTAAGTTTATTTGTGTCTTTTTGTCGTATATGCTCAGCTGCGACACATAGAAGCGACCTCACACCTAGTGTAATTGACTGACTTTTCGACCTAAAATACGCAGACTGAAACAATTTTGTACGCATTTACCAAATATTTGTCTCTGTAGCTAACCTAACTTAACCGACAACGTTTAATGTCGCAGGTGGTATTTTATCCACCCAAAAAGGTTAAAAAAGTAGTGTTTGAAAATTAAAAAAAAACAGATTCGTCAGGGACATTTACTTTTTTGACCTGGTAACACTATACCTTACTACACCAAGGCCGCGCCGGAACGGCCCCGTGTCCGTCGTAAATTTTATTGTCACGTGACATATTAAACTAAGTAATTGACGTTCTATTTAAAGGCTACCCTCGACGAGCGGACGACGTTTAACTTAAATACTTGTTAAGTATATTAGATGTTTAAACTCTAATTTCAGTAAGTAGATTAACTGGCAGGCTTTTGAATGTGGGTTAGTATAGTAATAGTTCGGATCGATTACTGGTTTCCTGACAAGTAAGTGAAGTAAGTGCGTGGTGGCCTGTTGGTAAACGGACCAAACTCGGCTGCCTACATGTTGACGGTGGTCGCGGGCTCAAATCCCAGGGCACACCTCTGACTTTTCGGAGTTATGTGTGTATTGATAGTCAATCACCACGCACTTTAACGGTGAAGGAAAACATCGTGAGGAAACCTGCATACCGTAGCGATTTTAAAGAATTTCTACGGTATGTAAGTCCACCAACCCGCACTAGGCCAGCGTGGTGGACTATATGGCCTAACCACTCTCTATCGATTCTCTCGGTTGTACAGTAGGCCCGTGCCCAGCAGTGGGAGATATATATATATATGTATATACTGGTTTCCTAGAGATTTCGTAGAATATTCACCGCCTTATGGTTAGGAGCTGTAAACAAGCCGCCACAGTCTGCTCTTAAATAAGAAGTGATTTATTAGGATCATTGTAGTCGCTAAGCATACAATGAGGTCGATACACCATCACAGATAGCGACTTCAAGCTGGACGACAGAGCACATGACCTCGTATCTGTCGTGTACGCCCATAACACCAAAAACCAAAGTTTAAACAAAGTGGTGAGTGGGAGCCATCGGTGCTCCTCCATCAGAATGCTAGTAATGGTATTGATAGCCTCCGTGGCGCAGTTGGTTAGACGCCGGCTGAGAAATGAGAGGGTTCCGTTCCTGCACCGAGACCAATGTTTGTGTGAACCATAGGTATTTGTTTCGGGTCTGGGTGTTTGTGAGACCGAAAAGTCTCATGTAGTTCTTGATACACGACACAAGACTTGATCTTAGTGTGGGGTCAGGACTACATATGTGACTGTTGGGTGTATTTATTTATCTATTGTCTATGTGTATAAATAAATACGAGCGTATTTTATGTTATTTCGTCAATTCCAAAGACATGATTTAGTAATTTTAGTCACAGCACGGTTGTAGCTTGCCATGTTATACTCGTATGTGGGCAGAGATCTGAAGTATGTATTTTCTGAAACAAATAGTGTTAAATAGCTGGTAGGTTACAAAGTATATTAAAAAATATGGCGCTGATTAGGCAAACCAGTGTGATGTGGACAAACATTATTTTTATATCAGCAACGGAATTACTCATTACACCACTACTCACCCCTTAAGCTATACACGTAACGAGACTTTAACTTATGATTTACAACCAAACTCAACTTCAACCCATACCATTAACGTTGCAAAATTACCACACGACGAACTAATCGTCAGTTTTTGCCGTCATTAATATCGAAACAAGTGGGTGTTGCGACCTGCAGGTAGCCACACGTCTAGACGGCTCGATCGATGTGTGACGACGTGCTTACGTCACACAGGCACACAGACACACCGTCACACAAACACACCGTCGCACTACTCACTTTCACTCGGTAGGTAAATTGTTTCGACGAAAGTATTGGCTAATACAACACCATATTAATAAGTAATAACTATACAGGGTATATCTAGACTGCTACCGAAAACGAAGCCAGGTGGTAGTTTTAGTGACTACAGACAGGTGCAACTAAAAATTTTGCGAAAAAAAAACGCGATTTTTCTTGTATTTTTTTTTCCTATCATCGTATTTGGGTGGTAAATACATCCATTTCCCAAAAAAAAGGGTGTACATTAAAAATAAAGGGGGAACATTATTTAATGATAGCTTTGACTGCTGTTTGGAGTACGATAATTAAACGGTGTAAAAGTTAAAATGGTACAATGTTTGTGTGAATGTGATTTTGCATTGGAGTGTAGCGTGCTTGTCGATGACATGATTTGCATGGAGTTAAATTTTTTTTGTGTTTACTCCTTGGCACGATTTTCGAACCAATATGTTTAGAAATAACAAAGGAACGTATTCAATCCTTAACATTCGGTAAATCACCCAAGATTCTTGTGGATTCGTAAATTGTAGGGTTTCATTGGCATCAGTAATCAATCATTAACAACTGGTTAACTGTTGGCACGTTTAATAGAAATTTCAATTGAATTAACTGATAAATGTAATTTTTATTCTACATTAATAATTACCATGATATTGTTCCCATGTACAGCTCTTCATTACCGCTCGACAGTATTGAACACACAAAAGAGCTTTATCAAGGTCCCTGTACATTGTCAACGTACTGTAAGATTATATAGCGACACAAGTTTATTGATTTCCGGAAAAACAGTAAACACATCCGCCTCACTGGGCGGGCGCCGAGCTCTGCCCGTTTGATGTGTAACTACTAACTACTAACTACTAACTACAGGAACTTGCGCTATTTACTAGATCAACACAATTTGGGAAATAACACGTTTTACGATAGAAGTGTGCTTGAAAATACCTTTGGGCAATAGTAGTTCCTCAAGGATATTAAATGAAAATATTATTGAATACATAAAAATGTTCAATGTAATTTAGATTGTATCATATTTTTGTTCTACCACCCGGTCATCGGTCGCTGAAATTTTATTCTATATTATGCGTTACCCAATAAGACGAACACTTAACAAATCTACTACTAGACTAATAATATTACAAGTAACAAAGCAAATGGTCCTGTTAATGTGTTAGCCTCTCTGGACCTCCCTTCTAGACTTCCCTTCTAAATTGTAGGTACGTATAAATCGTTTAACCTTAGTTTGTACCGCCCTATGAAAGGCACAGTTGTAGCCGGTCTGGCGAGGATAATCTATTTTTCGTTACTAAATTAATCTATTTGAGGGCAGACGAGGCTGCAAAGTTTGTGTGGCTTATACCTTTCTACTCAGATCTTGAATACCAACATTTCGTATAAATTAGTTGCCAAGGTTGGAGAATCTAAAAGGCCCAGTTGCATAAATTAACTTTGACGATAATTTTAATTTTGACAATGTCATCGCCATACATTTGTGACGTATTTGACATTGCTAATGTAAGGGATTGACAATTTGATAGTCAAAGTTATGGGCAAAGTTAGTTTGTGCAATTAGCCTTAAATGTTACAAAGTTAGCTGATTCCATGAATATGAATACACAAGTACACAACCTTTCAAGACCGTATTCTTAAAGATTTAACTCTACCATTGTGTAATGCAGTAACAGCGTTAAGTGGAGTAATCAAAATTAATTACTAACTAAAATAACTTATATACATATTCCTGACCCATATACTTAGTCCTGACCCCACATTAAGATCAATTAAGTCTTGTGTCGTGGGTATCAGCAACTACTAGACTTGTCAGTCAGTCTCACAAACACCTAGACTCGAGATAAATACTTGTGGGCCTCACAAACATTTGTCTCGGTGCGGGGTTCGAATCCGCGGCCTGTCGTTGCACAGGCGCTCTCTAACGAACTGCCACGGAGGTTCTCATTGCACCCGCACCACTAGTTAATTGTAAAAGCACTTCATAAAATAATGGCAATGTTGATAAGTTTGTTCGTGACCTAAAAACTCGATCGCTCACCTCACGTCACACGTTTTTGAAACGTCCGACACATCACAATACGTAATTACAAAGATTAAAAAACACAATTAATTACATTCAACACACAACGTTATAAATTATTATTTTCGTGTCTCATTTGTTATTGTTGCGTCAAACGGGCTGAAGTTAAGCGAAATGCTCAACGTATGAATTTCAACTTTAGCACTAGGATGTAAGGTTTAATTTCCCGGAGGAGTCACCGCGGCCTTTGTAATTAGATGTAGGGAAACCGCCAAGGCCGGCCCTGCGATTTGGGTGGTCCACGTGTATTAAGCAAATCCCGGTTTTTAATAATAATAAAATTTCACAATTTGCCAAAACGGTTTTGATAATACGAAAAGCCTCTTCTATGAAATGAAAACTCTTATATTGCTTCCTTAATTTTGGTTCGGACGTGATTTTTTGTAAGTGTTTTTATATCCCCTCTCTGATGGTTTTTATTGTAGCTGGGGGGATTGTGTTTTGGTTTCTGAACGTTGTGCGCATGATAAGCAGTTTGCATCGCTTCCAATTTCTTGTATCTTTTTTGTATTTAACGCAACATTAAGTGTATTGTGTAAATTAAGTCTCAGGCATTTACAAAAACTTCTGTTTAACTTAAAATAAGATACTTAACTAGTTACTTAAATGCTTAATAGTTTCAGGTGTTGGATAGTGATCATTTTCAACCACAGAAAATTTTCTTATAAACCCAGGCTTGCCCCATTTTCCATAGTGCCAATACAAAAGTCAATGAATACAGGCCGCTAACAGAAGTTGTGTATCGCAAAGAAAGTACAGTGCTGCCAACGTGAACGCTTCCTTCTTTATTATAAGACTTCACTCATTGTCATAGTATACGTATTTAGTATTATGCTTCCGTTATCCTCGATAAACAGGACGAATAATCTTGGCAAGCCCCAGGAATAAATAAAGATAATTAAATGTAACTATAATTAGAAAAATAAAATACATAAATATCCGCCGTTCGAACTTCGAAGCTCTCGCTCAAAATATCCTAATGTATTTATTGCTCTTTTATTATAAACCTCCCGTCCGTCCTTTTTATTCAAAAATTGTATTAGTAGCAGCCAAAATTAGACCCAATCAGTGTCAATAACCCCCGATATACGTAGAAAAATCTCGAACATAAAACAAAAATAACATGAGCTTTACAGGGGGGACTATTAAAAGAACATTGTTGAATGTCACGATCTTGTGGGCCGTGACGTCACACAACGTCTGCTACTGCTAAATTAAATGTTGTACGTCATAAGTATCGAACGATTGCGTCTCACTGGCGGTAGTTATTATTTATTGATGGCCAACTGTTTTGATACACTTTGAAAATAGAATTTTGCTCTGCATTTGACAGTTTGTGACGTCCTTTGTTGTTGGTGACGTAGGTTGCTTTTAAATAAATAATTCGATTATTCGAAAGGGATTTTGTGGTGACTATTTGGAGGTTTCCGTTTAGCATATTCTTAGAAGATAGATTTTAAAAACAAACTGAAGATACGAAACGCATAAAATTTGTGAGAGGTTAAACTGTAATTTTTGATGTCATTACATGCTTTCGTTTGTCACTACAATGGACGTTCCACCATCAGTTTCGATAATCGTTCTTCGGTTAGCGGATAAAAATATCCCGCCACTACCTAGTATTGATGAAAGACTTCCCTGTCTGTAAATCAATCAAACCATGTTGGACCAACGACATCAAGTTTATGCACTTACTAAAGCGGCAAGAGATCGGCAGCCAGATGTGAAGGAAATATATACCTACTGTGATAAAGAGTAATTTTCTAAAAAGGAACACCACACATAAATTATACCCGGGTATCAGATACCCATTACTCATTAATTTAACGTCCCCTGGAGGAGAAAGGAAAAAAGCCCGCAGACAAAATGTGGAAACACGCCGACGGCAATAATTGCTTGATTTACGTTCACGAAAAGCCTGAAGAATCGGGTCAATGGGCGTCCGGGCGCGCCCTTATTTATACCCTCGTGGCCGACGGACGCCCAACTCCGTACCAGATTGCGAATGCCGTTTCAGTAATCTACCGCTGTTTTATTGACAGGTATTTGGCATCGGGCTTTGGAAACCTCTGCTGCGCTTCTGTAATGGCCTTTTGAATTTCGCTCGCGGAAAATGTCGCATAGCTGCTGGTTTGTGATTTATAGTGATAATTGTATGTGAATTTTGGTCTTTTAAAATCTATTTTTGAGTTCAGGCTATAAAGGTATATCCTGTTTCAACTATTCCTGTGTGAAATGGAATCTTAAGTCACTGCATACTTAGTCAATGCTCGACCTAATCTTATTTTTTAATAAATTACTCATTATGAGGTAAAGAGTTTAACCGTTTTTTTTTTCGTTAATTAATAATACTCTTTGTCGTTGCTATTTTCATTTATAATTATTTAAAAAGATTCATAAGTATTTCATATCTTTTGCTCATTACAGGAATTGACGAGCTTGGAACGTAATTGAAATTGTGCCTCGTTTATTCTATCATCAAAATTTTGACAAATTTAATTAATTACAATTTCAAGCACAATAAATAAGATTTTCATCGTATTTTATTTCTATTAATTAATTTGGCTTCTAAATATTTTGCTCTATTGTGCGCTAAATGTTTATTAATATTTAAACGGTCTTTCAAAATCTTCTAAATTTCATTTAAAAGAAAACGAAACCCCATCAAGATGGCATTTCTACGCAATTCCTGTATGTCAGAATAGACAGGTAATCTCTTAGAAAAGGTACCAAGCATCGAAGTTAACCGCTCTTTTGAAAACCTATACATCTCAGAGACTTAAATTATAATAAGAATAGAATAAAGCAAAAGAACTATCCTAGCAATCTTTAATATGCGCGGTTCAGGGTTAGGACTTAATATATGTAACAAAGCCACTGTATTTTTCATAAGCTTTAATATAAAACGTTGGTGCGGTGTAATGACTCGCCGTCGTGATTTTTCATGAAACCCGCAGTGCCGACCTTGATTCCTCCGGGAGAATGCAAACAATTTGCCGTCAAATCCCTGATTATCAGCGGGTGCCTCCCGCTGTTCAAACCCAACTCAATTGTGTATTGTTGTTGTAATGAACCAAGAAATGAGATCGCATCGCCTCCCGATGTGAATGGGAAATATTTTTTGCCAAATATCCGGACCTTGTTGTGTTTATTGCTCGATTGTTGGACGTTTAAAAGAATTATTTATTGTTTGATGAGTTGGCTTATGTTGTCCAATCCATTTTTTTGTATCTTGAATAAAATATTGTAACATTAAGCCAATTTGACGGTTCTGGCTTTCAAAATAAATATCCCACTATGTTTCGGTAAACTAATAAGAACAGCTTCCGCGTTCCTCTGTCCAATTCCTTCAATTGCCGAAGGGTCAAAGGTGTTTAACACCTCCACAACCCTTTTCCTTCATTTTCCAGAACATTTTCAAATATCTGGATCTACAATTTACTTGTATTGTGGTTATTTAAGGGAATACTAATTATTAATAATAGCGGAACCCCGCTCACGTTTCAAAATTATGTCATAATTTGTAAAACTGTCGATTTATTTCAAATTCAGTCTAAGCAGAATATGCTTTTTAATTTATTCTTAACTTGAAAGCGCTGCTTTATACAATCATTTGTTTCACATAAATTTATTTAAATGCAATTCAATGTGTCAATTAAATTGTCATAGATATTGACAAGTGAGTGCATGTTGTAAGTAGCCGCACTCCGACTGTTCGTGATCTGAATAAAATAATAGTTAATTTAATACTTTATATGAAAATTAAACATTTTAATCGTGTATTTAACATGAACATGTCGTTTTGTATCGGTTTTAATGCTTTGTTTAGTGACGAAGAATACTGAACGGTGAATAGTGAATTTTATTTTTGCTCGACAAAGTGATCTAAGTGATTATACATATGTACGTGTCAAAGAGTTACTTTATAAAATTAAACGAAATCTTAATGTTGGGAACTCGGTTATTGTCTTATTTTATACTTGCTATTAGATTTAAAAGATAACTTATTTGTGCGTGTATTTTTGCTGTTATTTTCAAGGTAAAACATCCCTTCGTAAGTAATAAATTCTCCGTAAAAATTAACGTGTTTACAAGTTTGTATTCCAGTTTGTCTTATAAGTTAATCAGCATGTAACAAGTTTTATAAATTCTCCTTGAAATTCAGAGCTACATAATAAAAATAAATCTAATTCCTCGTGTTCTAAAGTGTTGCACCGTCGCCATTTTGAAACTTATAGCCTTACCTGGCTCGTTCATAAACTTAAATGATATATAGGTGTAAGAGCTGTGTGGCGAACCTGCATGTGATAAATAATTTTAAACAAACCCGCAGTAGTACCGCTGGAATGGTTGCAGAAATTGCGGAAGATAAAAATATTTTGCGCTTTATTTTCTTCTTATCTAGTACGATTATCTGTAGGATTAAATGTTGATAAAGGCGATATTAAATCATCAATGATCAACAGCGGCCGTGGCGCTGTCGGTTAGATGCCAGCTGTGAAACGAGAGGCCGCGGGTTCGATCCCCGCACCGAGACAAATGTTTGTGTGAAGCACAAGTATTTATTTCGGATCTGGTTGTTTGTGAGACCGAAAATTTTGTCGTAGTTTCTGATACCCACGACACAAGACTCGGTCTTAGTGTGGGGTCAGGACTATGTGTGACTGTTGTGTGTATTTATTATTTATTAATTTATGTACATTAGTAATTGAAGATTTGTTATTAAATAGCCAATATCACAATCCAGCGGCTTGATATTACGCTAAATTCTAGCGTATAACCAGTATATGAAAAAACTATAGTCCTTCTTGTGTCGTTAACGTGTGAAAAAAGATCAATCACAAAAAGATTTTTCCTATTTATGCGTATTGGTACAGATCCGTAAAAGAGGAAAACATAATAAGTCTATTCGGTTATTCTCATTAGCACAAATACTCTAAGTATACCAAAGAATATTCACTTAGTCAAAATATGAAATAAAACCCAAAACTTAAATGCAATCACACATGTAATCAGCACATCTATATATACGATACATGTAGAAACGCAGCCGTCCGAATTGAATACATAGTCCAAATGACCACTACCACGGATGCGTTCGCAATTGATCCGCGAAAACCTATTACGACGGGACGTATCGACATTTCGGCTTTATTATGCGCATCTACGCGGCGCGGTGCGGTTATCAATTCCGACGAACATGTTCCGGATTTGATATTTGTTTGTAATTCTGGATTATGTTTTGTAATTGGTTTTTAGTGCAAATTATATGAAGTAAACCATCTAACATGTTTGCGTGATGAGACAATTTACAGAGCAAATATTCCCTTCTGTCTCTTCCCACTTCCAATCCAATGCATCAGCCAAAGGAAATCCACTGCTGAACATAGGCCTCTCCCAATGATTTTCACAGTGATCCGTAGGAGGCAGCTTGCTTCCAGCGACGACCCGCGACCTTTACCAGGTCGTCTGACCACCTAGTGGGTGGACGTCCCACGCTGCGCTTTCCGCTTCGAGGCCTCCATTCGAGAACTTTTTGGCCCCATCGGCCATCACTTCTCCGTGATAGGTGCCCCGCCACACAAAACTTAATCATCCCATTTAAAACTTACAAATAATTTAAGATTTTCCCCGATGTTGTAGGTGTTCATAGGTGGTGGAAATCGATTTTAATAAGATATAATTACTTCCTACAACCTTTATTACTTTATTACTCTAATATCTACTATGTGTGGGTAGACGTTTGACACTACGCTTACTGATACGTGGCCTTTCAAGAATTTATCGGTTCCATCGGTCATCAGATCCGCCCTATGTGCTCTGCCAGGTCGCTGTGGAAATTATAGACAGAGACACAGATATCTCCCTAGTTTAAAAGTTCTAGTTTTTTTTGTTGTTGTAAATGGCGAGACGAGCATGCCATTCGTCTCATGTTAAGCGACAGTAGCAAAACCAAACAACATCATGAATTACAAAGCAATACTTGGCATTCCACTGCTCTTGCCACCCTGAGAAGTTTTTAAGTCTCATTATGTCCAGTACTCCAGTAGTTATGCTGGCTACAAAGTCCTTCCAGTCAGAACCCAACAATGCGTTTACATTGCTATTTGGCGGCAATGTGAAGTGTATGTGGCTAAAGATAATGATAATGCTGCTAAGAGACCATAAAAATTGGTGGTGATTAATTAAAACTATTTTATTATGGTGAATAAGTACAACATCCAAGAAAGGGATTAACATATGTCAGATTATTACAATGCCAGACATCGCGAAAGAAATTGAGTTTATTTCATTAGCAATACCTACTTGTTATTCACAATTTTACTTTAAAATTGTTTTATTTTGTTGAGAATATTTGTATTTTAAAATAAACTTTTGAATAGTTAATTATAAGCATGTTTTATTCGTGTGAAAATGAGTTGGCTTGTTTTGAGTTTTATTTTCGACCGTGACCTAATGTCACATGTTCTTGTTATTATTTTACTGGGACGATGTAAAGTGTACTTTGTTATACGACTGCCAGAACATTATTTTACTGTTACAAACCATGACTATACACTATACAGTCACGCGAGACAGTAAAACTCCTTAGTAAGGGTATCAGACTGATCCAAATAATGTCTTATTGTTTTAATAAGCTACCATCCGCTACTTTGAATATTGATTTCAAAAATGTGTTTTATTTTAATTATGCATTTTAAACAAAAAATATAAATAAATAAATAATAAATATGTACATCCAATAGTCACATACATAGTCCTGACCCTACACTAAGATCGAGTCTTGTGTCTTGGGTATCAGGAACTACGAGAAACTTTTTGGTCTCACAATCACCCAGACTCGAAACAAATAGGTACTTGTGGTTCACACAAACATTTGTTTCGATGCGGGGATCGAACCCGCGGCCTTTCGTTTCACAGCATCGAACCAACTGCGCCACGGACTGTAATAAGTTTTTTGAAATAAAAAAGCCTTGGGCGGAATTTGTTATCCGAGACAAAAGACTTGAATATAAACACGGGGTCATCGTCCTGTCATGATCGACGGGTTTGTTTACTTAATTCATCATATTCTTATTATCTTGTGAGTCGATATCACTCTATATAAATAGATAAATACCCCAACAGTCACATACATAGTCCTGATCCCACACTAAGATCAAGTCTTGTGTCGTTGATATCAGAACCTACGAGAGACCTTTCGGTCTCACAAACACCCAGACCCGACACAAACACCTATAGATCACACAAATATTTGCCTCGATGCGGGGATCGAATCCGCGGCCTCTCGTTTCACAGCGTCGAACCAACTGCGCCACGGAAGCTGTCATGTCAACTTAACAACAACGCAAAGATCCTTACCACATGAATTACATTACATTATTGAATTGTAGCTATAAAGATCGTTTACATACCGCGGCCGTCCCGCGCGCTTTGATTTGAATTTGAACGAAAACACGGCAGAGCCACATTAGCATCTACGTGAGGACATTACCAAACACAGCTTTGTTTTAACAAATGATATCACGTTTATTTCCGTAGCAGCCTCTTTGAGACCGTAACACTGTTTGAAGGGAATTTTATACCTGGTTAGGGCGTAGTTTTACGCAAATGAGCTAAAAACTTGGGCTTTGTGAATACAATTTCCTTATATTGACTTAGGCTTAGACTTAACTAGAATGTCTTTAGTAGGGGGTTGGACGCTTATATTACGTCCTACAGTCTCGGTAAAAGGTGGTTTAGATGAAGACATATTAAACCCTGTATCTCCGAGAAAGGAGTTGGAGAGGCAAATGTGGGTTGGGTATTTCCATCCTGATTTCTGAGATGTGATAGAGGGCGAAGATGTAACCATGCTGAATATAAATTCTATTCCCAGGAAATTAATATAAGTGATCTAAAACCGCACACAAAATGAAGTGCCTGACATGGTATTCGAATCCACAGTCCTAACACATTGCCGCTATACCAATGAAACGAGTAATAAATATATTTTTTAATAGCACAAATTCATCATCAAGCATAAATTCATAAATTGTGACATAAGTACATACGTTAATGTGTACCTGTGCAGTACACACATTGTAGTTCTTATATTATTTTCGTAAAATAAATAATATTATCCGTCTGTGACCATTTAACCCGCGTATACATTATATATATTTGGAGAAAGTGTCACAATGGTTATGATTGATCTCAATTCTCTCAGCAGTGGGCGGGGAAAGGCTATTCAGCTCCTATATTTAGCTCTATCAGTTGGCAGTAAGTTGAGTGCTGAAGCCGGAAATTAATTGGTCGGCTGCGTCTGCAGATCTAGATGTTATATAGCAACTGGCCAGTGGACATCCTATTACTACACTAAATTCAGATAGACACAAACTTGATTTATAATGGAATAGATTTTGAAATTGAACGTTTAGTGACCATCGAAATTGGATTGTGAAACTGTGATTTGATTGGGAATTGCTAATCGTATTGTACTTGATTTTAGTTTTGAAGAACGAAAGGGTATTAAGCTTGGAATATGTTGTATTACTTAGTGTTATTTAGAAAATAATAAAGTAATCAATCGTGTTCGTAATGTTAAAGCATGTTGTAATTGTATTTGATGTTCGAACGCATGTATGTATTTAAAATTATACGCAATGACGCTTATTTACTCGAAGGCCAAAGTTAATGCGAGCAAACGAAAAACGTAAATATGTATCGACATTAAAAGGAACACTTTATTAAAATCGCCTATTTTAAACAAAAAAATATTACACGGCGTGCCATGAAAGTCGGCCACGCGCGCTCTTTGTTGGAAATATAACAAAAATGACAATATAATAGATAAGAAGGCGACAGCCGACACAGTCGACACACAAGTGACAACAATGAGGCGTTTTCCAGCCGTGTTGGAATTTCTCCTAAACACAGGGAAGACCGCATGCGACCATTTATTGGCCGAGCGCCAGGCAGCGGCTTTGCAAGCGCTCTCCCGTCCTAATGCCAATAAAGTGAATGTTTTATTTTCTTTACGGCCATAAAAAAGCCAAACATTCAGTCAAATATTCAGCTGCGGTCTGCAATAAATATACCTTATAATACATTCAAAACAATGTTATAACGGATGTATAGTGACAGATCTCTATATAAATAAAGCTTACATCTAACAAACTGCAGTGTTCTTATTTTTACTGCCTTTCATTTTAAAAACAAAACGATATATTTATGTTTGTGTCTTTATTAAGATTGATGCTAACCCAAATTATGTTGTTAAGATTTCATTTATAACTTTTATAATAAAGCTATAACATTAGATTTGAGGAAACTGAAATTATTTTCATAATTCGGTTATCAAATAGAAATTTAATTTACTCCCTGTCTATTCTTCAATCACCAATCTTATTAAGCGCGGCATTTACTGAGTTCACATTATGAAGACCAAGAATGCTTCTATAAATTATATTTCTTCGGAGAATTAAATATTTTCTCAGATTATTATGTGAACATTTCCCTCGAGAAAGAAACGTCATTCATTCGCTTATTCATTAGGTGAGTTTATTTCCTTGTGTCAGGGTACATATATCATATATGTTATTAAAGCTTAAGTATATAACAAAGTAATATATCCTAGTAGTAAGGAGTAATTCGATTACTTGTGCAATCTTATCAAAACCAAGGATATAAGGCGATGGTGATTTATAGAGCTAATCTCGGTCACCTAGTAATGCAACTTTTGTAAGTTATGATCAACGGAATACATTTAAAATGAATTCGAAATCCACAGTAGTGTAATAGCCGGGTGTGATCACAAAATACACTATAGTCTAATTAAATTATATTATGTGAATAATATTACCACGTGGACGGAGACGCGAGCCAACGTTTATTCACCGTAATCTCCAGTAATAACTTCCCAGAACTATTATTAAACATCACGCGACACAAAAACAGTACGATAATAACATTACGAATACAAGTATAATCTCACACGGCGTCACAGTTCGCCGTGAACCTATGCGCCGATGCAGGCGTACGGCCAAAGAAAGAAAACCGCATTACGCAGAAACAAGATCGTGTTTGTACAAACCAGTTCCGTCCGGTTTACATCCGTGATGGTCACTCGACGGCGGCCAGTTTTGCATCAGGACACCGCCGCTATTGGCTGTTTGATGAGGTTTTATAAAAAAAAAACATTTATTTGGTGACGAAGTTTTTCTGGCCAGCAGTGTATTTTTAGACGAGGCGCAATGTGAAGAGGCTTTTGAAACGAGCGATGGATGGAGCAGAGCGTCTTTTTTTAGAATGTTTTATTCGTTTTCCTCAGCTTTATGCTTATACGCTTTATGTGAGAAGATGTAGTGTGAACAACTACGATGTAAGGATGGTCATTCATAATTGCCTATCTCTTGTTGGATACAAGAAAATATTAATGAATACTGGAGAGGCAAACATGTATCTATCGTAATAAGTGCAAAAAACTGAATAGGTGTGTATCATGTATTTTACTTTCTTTATTACGCTCTGACAACTCAACGGATTTGCATTAAATGGAACTTGAATCTTATTAAATTATGCGTTAACAGCTACTCTATAACCCGTGGGAACTGGATGTTCCTGTAGGATGACCAATTTATTCCGTATTAGGTCACCGTAACAGACCAAGGCTATCCTCTGATTTTAGAATTAGCTCGTGCCCTGCAGTCAGACAAGTATAGTCTGACACTTGATATTCTACTTATAAAACTCTCAAACTGGTCGATATGAATGCGTATAGTCAATATGGTACTTGAGTTATTGGAAGTAATGCCCCAGTTAGGTCGGGTAAGGCGGTGTCTATTTTTAACTGGCACAACAGGCAGGAATAGTTGGGAACAGTGCTGAGGCAAGTTTAATTTGAAAAGCCGCGGACGGCGCGCCTTGCACGGCCGAACCTCGCAAAATTTCATACAACCGCTTTGAAAACTTTAAAGGCATACGTTACGTGTTTATTTCGTATACGTTTATATGTAATGCTGTTTGTGTAATTGGACGCTGAATGTTTGTACCGAGCGAGTCAAAATTGTCGCGATGCGTCCGACAAATGGAATATTTTCCGCTAGCGAATGCTTGTGAAACTATGCCTTTTTGTTGGTTTTAGTTTTGATTGTTTTACGAGGTTTCGTATTGTGCGGTGGGTCATGGTATGTCGCGGTTTGGGTGTTGAATTTTTGTTTATTTATTTGCAGGTTTATTAGGTTTTGTTTTGTTAGTCAGGTTCAATATTGTTATGTATAAGTATTGCCTGTAATTCTCTTTGTTGTGGTTAGGCTATATTAAACTAATTATTTTTCTTAATAGTAATCTTGAATAATAATAGTTTCTCTACATTCTTAACTAATGTGTTAATAGGTCAAACATATCAAAGTTTTGTACTCGACATAAAAATCCAAAATATATTAATCACACGTCTATATACGCACAAACATACAAACATCAGTCCAGTATATCTAAATAAGTGAATGCTGAGTATTCCCGTGTCTCTAAATGAAACTATGGTGCAGTGTGTTACGGCATGCAGTCAGCACAGAGCACAGAGCACACTCCCGAAAGCCGAGCCGCGGCCGCTTAGTGCCCCGCGCCGCATTGCGGATCACACAGGGCCGGAGTTCACTACCTGGACTAGGTTGTATGGTAATGCAGTATAGAGTACGCGTTTGGTCACCTGGCTGATAGGAATTAAGGAGACAAAAACCATATTTTTTAAATATTTTTTAATGGGTTTGGATGCCAGATAGGTGGAGCCGTGAAAATCTCACCTAGGGCACTTCTAACCTTTTCGTATTAAATGAAAATAAATAAAAAAATACACGTACCTACTAAGATATTAACACTATTAATTTGAAAATTTTAAGACACTAATTCTTTAAACATTAAAGGCGGCCAATGCGATCACAATTTCTTTTGACCGTTTGTATTCCATAGTCTGCGGCGATCACTCGCCGTCAGCATCTATTAATTCGCTTGCTCAATTCCCCCCTCTGCCAAAAATCCCTTAAATTTTCAATAGCACAAAGTAAGCTCTAAGCCGTCGCCCCCCAGTCTCCCCCCTAGGTACAACCCAGCTGTACCGAAACACTCTTGTTTGTTCCCCTTTGTAACACAAACCGCGCTCCTCTTAATTAGACACGTTTTTGATGCGCTTTTTACTTTGAATATAATTACGTGAAAATGCACTTAGCCAACTTGGCGCTGTTGCCCGTACTACCTACTACTCGTATTTATACCGAGGTAATGTCAAATGTGTTGCTATGCAATTAGCGGAAATTTTGGTATAAGAAATATAAGAAATTCGAAGTACACTTTTAAAGCTGTATCTTATAAAGAAAAATATTGATGTACTAAATCCCCCTGAAAGAGTTTTATTTTATTTTCGGCCTGAAAATTCCAACGCGTTGGAATGTACTTTCGGTCTCGCGTTTGGATTCAGTACGTTAAAATATGTACGAAATGATAAACCTAGTCTTTGGAACAGACGACTTATCCGTGTGCACGTGTTATTTAATTATCTAATACAGGGATTCTGCCGTGCTCTCACGTAACATGACAGCGAGCACTACCACTTGTTCATAATAACTGACAAATCTGTGGCATAGACGAAAACAAGTGAGATACAAGGAAATATCTCGCTTCATATTTCATAAAACGTCCATTCTAGCCACATGAACCGTGAATAATACACGGCCCCTGAGGAAAACGGCGGCGGCTTGCACTCCGCAGCATCCCCGGCCTCCCCTCGCAGGAACAAATGTAATTCATTCGTAATCTTTCAGTACTTGCCCGGTTTACAATATATCTTCTTAATTTTCAGAGTATTTTAGCATCAAAACAACAGTTATTATATTGTTTCTAGTTTAGTTTTATGCCATGTGTATATGTATTTCATTTTCCTTTGTCAAATTACGTAGAAAAAAATGCGGCCATCTTGATTTCATTATATAGGTTTCATGAATCTCATTTAACACAAAGTGCCCCTAATAGATTACCGTGGCAAGAGAAATAATGGCACAATATACAAATTCATGAAAGTCTAAAGCGGCAGAGGAAAACATAAAATTTGGCGGGCATGTCGCGAATGCAAGGATGAAAATGGCGGAATGGCTCCCCGGATGGCGGGAAAAATGAAATATGGCGGCCGCAAGTCCCACTCGGTTATCCTTACGAGGCAGACGGCTAACGTTGCAGCCTTTTTTCAAATTCACCTCTTTACAAAAACTCCGTGGATTTCTCGCAGCGCCCCTCTAAATATGAAGTGGATAAATAATGAAGTAGACCTTTTTATGGTATATATACTGAGAATTGAGACTATTTTCGTGGTTATTACGACACTTTATGCAATTATCCAATATCTTAATACGCGGGAAAAAGAAACTTCCAACAAGAAATAAAAATTCCAATATTTAAATCAATGTTATGGTACTATTTGGATTTTGGGGCTAAACCGGTTAGCCTACAACGTGTGTGCTTTCAGTTTTATTATTCACAAAAAAAAATTGAGATCTAGCCATGATAGTATCACTAGTATCAAGAAAGATTTTAAAAAGCTTAGTTTAACAAATCTATTAACACAGAGATTCGACCTTTTCACTGTCCACCCACGACGAATAATTGTTTACACATGAGGGCTTCTATATGTTTATTATGAACACAGCAAATAAACAACGAATCAAGTAAAGGTCTGTGTGTAGGCGGATATATTAAATAGAATATAACATTAGTTGACATTTGTGGTTGATAGTAAATTATTAATTATTGAAACTATAATAATATGTAGTAAGTGTCTTTTGTTTATATTACTGTGAGTACAGTGTTTTTCATTAAAGTTGTATACGTTTCAAACTGTCACAAAATACTGCTCTAAAATACTGTAAAAATTGCTTACTAATTAGACGAAATAAAAAAACCGTGTAATATATAGGTACATTTTTTTAAGCAAAGCTCAATGATTCCATGCCGCGTATTTTTAAATGCAATATATAAAATATTTTAGTTAAACGTAAGAGAATGTGGGTTATATTGCCTTTTTTCGACGTAACAACGCAAGGCCCTGTGGCGCAACGGATAACGCGTCTGACTACGGATCAGAAGATTCCAGGTTCGAATCCTGGCAGGGTCGCAGTAAAAACTTTTTGTGTTTTTATTCTCTTTCAATACACTTGTATATTTTTTTTATTATATTTTTTAAAATTTAATACAAAAATATTTAACTGCAAAATAATGTTATCTATCCTTGTACCGCAATCTCAGTGTTAAGGATAAGTTTGAAACGAACAGACTGTGATTAGATAATAAAAAAAATGTTTTTAAAGGATTTTATTAAACAGGTCGTATGATTTTGTTTTAGTCTAAACTAACAACTACGTTAGAAATCTAAAAACAAGAATTTTATACACCCTATTTACATACTAGTACTTTAGTACATACTACATAGTCGACCCAGGCGGTGCGGTGGAGCAGTGGCGCGCTCTATACATATTAATGCTCAACTAGCTCCTTCAACTAAATAAACTTTGTATCGCGGCTTTGTCATGTTAATTAGCCGCGCTTTATATCCGCCACTTAATTCAAAAGCCACACACAATCACGCCCCAGTAATTACCACTGGAAATAAGACTTGATCAATAATTAATTAACACGTGGTCGACACTTGCGATAAAGTTCACGGAGATAAGCTTCAATGTTTTAGTTTTTTAATTCCGCCGATAGATGGTGTTGTTGGTCAGTTTGCGTTCGATATGTAAAAAAATATTTCGTGTTATCACCATGTTTGCGGCAATGCGCTTTTTATTCGTGATTGGATATTGATTCCCAGGACGTTCAATAGGTTTTTTTTTATTTGCAAAACGTGGCTGGGCACTTTTCTATACTTACTTTTCTGTACTTATCTATATGGTACAGGTTATATATACATAATTGATAATACAACCATAAACAAAATGTAAGTGATAGAAAACATAATTGTTATCAATATTATGATATGCACGATGCACAAAGAAAATTAATTGTACACATAAAGGTTATTTCCCAATTTATGTTTAGTAGGACAGCGGACCCTGTTACAGCCGCCAAAACGTTAGGTTATAAAAAAATATTGCCAAATAATAAACATATTTATTGATTTTTTTTTTGCAGATTAATCTGCGGCTGATCCTGGTGTCGGGCAAGACGAAGGAGTTCGTGTTCAGTCCTGTGGACTCTGCGGGAGACATCGCAATACACGTCTACGACAATTGGCCCGAAGGTAATTTTATTGAATTAAATTTTAATTTAAAGTGAAAGCAATTTACGCGGAAATAAATCTCCATGCTAATGAGTCGCGAAGGAGTTAATTGCTAATGTCAACACACGAGCGGGCACCGGTCTCTCGGACCGAGGCTCCGACAAACTTTGTTGGCAATTACACGCCTACACGGTCTGTTGTACCCTGCGTGGCCTTGGTCGGAGCCTGGCAAACTTGCGGAGGGTTAGCCAACTTACATTATCATAACTGTTGTCGTTTGTTGTCTCTCGTATTGTCTTGCGCGGAGATAAAGCGGCGACCTTGCTTTGTTATGGAATATGGATGTTCTTGCAAGTGAATAGACGCTGGGATCTTGTTTAAATATATTTTGGAATGTATATACAAAATCACACGTAAAGGGAGTTCCTAAGTAATGTAAAATTAAAATATTATACATTTATTTTATAAATGCAACGTGTTATTACTCTTTCATAATCTATATTATATTATAGGGACTCTTCATGTATATTCATATTACGATTTTATTCTAAAAACAATTTTCTCAAAAGGATAATTAGTAGTTTATTAATCGTTTTCAATATTTATTTCATGTTAGGATGGTGACCTGTAGTAAAAATAAGCGGCATTAAAATTTATGTTACCCATACATAAAACAGACACAGCTATAATGAAGTTTTCTTATCAAATGCACTACAGTCACCGCGCTACTGCAAAACCTTCACCATATAAGCTCTAAACAACCTTAACTCGAGAAACTTCACAAAATCCCAGGGGTGTTCACTTATATACAAACGGAAAATCAAAATACAATTTTCCCTCCATCATTATGACACGATTCATCCGTGGCGGACGCGGAGAGTTTTCCGTGGCGCTTCCATTTACAAGAATACGGTCCGTACGTGAGGTTACTTCTGATCTGAGGGTACAAACACACCTCTATATTATACCACCTCGACAAACACCAAAGAAATGGAAATAAATAACGTTTGATAGTTCAAAGAGAATTGTGTGTCGTGCCGCATCGATATTTGTGTTTTGATTTTTCCTCAAGCAATTGTTTGTGGTGTACTGTACCGTAAAATGTATGTGATATTGTAACCTCGACGCCACATGAAGGCACGTTGTCTCTTTGCTTACAAAAATAACTGGAGAATAAAATTAAGCATACTGAAGAACATTGTCTAGCAATTAACAAAATTAATTCTTTACCAACGTCTTCCTCAATACATGATACAATTTCGGAGCCCCCGTTTCTCATTTAACACAAGAATCTAAATACATTAGGAAACTTGAACATCTTTGAAGAATTAAAAATATTAATAACCAATTGATATGAACTACGTCTTAATACGTAAAACAAACAGCGCCATCTATGTGCAAAATATTCTCACATAAAACTACACTAGATGGTTTGACATCGTTCGATTGCTCGCAACAACTATAAAAGAAAACAAACGACACGACCGCTTTACCTCTATACAAGTAAAAAGCGGTAATAAAATTAACATAAACAGAAGATAAAAACAAATTGTTACATTTTCGTTCCGTTTCGCGTGGATATGTGGGCCGCGCGGCGAGCGAGTCCGTCTCGCCGCACATAAAAAAGGCAATTAGCAACGCACACGACACTTCGCTGTTCGCACTGTGAGTAACGTTATACGAGGTCAGTTACCGAGTGATTTTTTTTTCGTCCCTGTCATTAACGTACAGCGTGGGACGGAGCTCATGACTAAGTGAGTTTTATGTCCGGCTCGAAGGACCAGTTTGAGTAAACTTGAAATACGTGTGGGCAGTTAATTTGTTTAAAATTTAAAGTAATTTCTTGATTTTAATCAAGGAATAATTTAAATTATACCTATTTAAATGAATATACCGAGAGGTAGTTCCGTTTCACAATCGGATTTACTTTTATGTGGAAAGCCAGATAAATGTATATTAGATATGCTCAACATTTATATGCATATATCTTTATAGGTAATTAAATATGTTTCATAATAAATTATTAGCTATCGCATGATAAAGTCATTTACCAATATTAACATCCAAGGCGCAACAGCCACTACTAATAGTACATACTACGTGCACAGTAACCCTGGAGGAATGGAAACTTTGGATCCAACATTTGAGAAGTTAGTGTACAATTTGGTGGTATATCCATTTTGATCAAAGTATTGCGGCGGAGATATAATATTATTCAGTGAATACACCGGGGATGGCGTTCCGTAATGGATTTAAATGAGTTTGGCTCGAGAACAAGCTATCGTGTCGGCGTTGGTGTTGTAACTTGTCTTATTAGAAAGTTTCTTTTTAATGTAGCTATCAAGACTGTAGAAGTCGATTGTTAATTTTAGTGACTATATTTCAGAGTTATAATGCGAAAGATTATAACTCTGAAATATATCCCAAACTTAGATCCAAACATTAGATCCCAAACTTCAATGGGGTCCTCATTTAGTCGCTCTAGCTAAAAAGCTGAGCGCCGCAGTCTTTGCGGTGGGTAAAATTAGCCAAATGACTGATATAGATACAGCTCGATTGGTTTATTTTGCCTACTTTCATAGTCTGATGAGTTATGGAATTTTACTGTGGGGTGGCGCAGCTGACATTAATACTATCTTTGTTCTCCAAAAGAGAGCTATAAGATCAATTTATTCGCTAGGGTCCAGATGTTCTCTTAGAGATAAATTTAAAGAAATAAATATAATGACAGTAGCGTCACAATACATTTATGAAAATTTAATGTATGTCCATAAGAATAAAGAAAATTTTCGAAAGATTAGCGATATTCACGACAAAAATACTAGGAATAAGAACAATCTAGCTAGTCATAAGACCAGACTCCACAGGATCAGCAAATCTTTTAAGGGTTACTGTATACACTTTTATAACAAAGTTCCCACTCATATGAAAGCCTTAACTATTAAAAAATTCAAAGCTACTATCAAGAAACAATTATGCAATAAAGCTTATTATAAAATTTCTGAATATCTGAATAGATGATAATAAGGCTTGGGAATAGAATAAAATTAAACATATAGATAGTATTTCGGAGCGGAGGTATCGGTGTGCTCTGTATATTGTAATTTATATTAAGTAACTTTACACATTGTATTTTACTTTGTAAGCGATTGGGTATGTCATGCTCGCTTAAAAGTCTGTGCTTGCGGCGGCGTCGTGTGCCGGGTCGGTCACTTCCCTGTAGCATGGTTGAGGAGGCCGATGGCTGGCACATGCGTCATACTCGTGAACGGGTGCTGCTTGTGTGGACTGGTCTGTCCGATTTGCTTACATTGTAACTGATTTATAGATTACATAAGGTTTTCACGAGTATTCACTGCGTTGGTGAAACAGGGCATACTGATTCTTCGTTCTGGCCTACTTCACTTCACTCAGCCATATTAAACAGAATATAAACAATATTATATTAAAAATATATTTCACTTGCAAATTATAACAAATTATTAATGAACTGCTCTGATTTGGACCAACTTGTAATTTTTGTAATAATCAGGATATTGTAAACTGGTTTTGAAAAGAGCAACACTAGAGTTTCTTGCCCGTTCTTCTCTAGTGAAAACCGCTTTCCGAACCGGGTGGTAGAAAAAAAAAATGACTGAATCTAAATAATGTTGAACATTTTAATGGATTCAATAAATTATTTTCATTTTCATTTTCATTTTCAAAGTCAATCATTGTGTAATGTGTATAGAATATTTTAATCGTGAAATTCTTTTTCCACAAACACGTGGCAAAGTGTTTTCAATTTACGACCAACCATGCTGAACATATTATGTCTGTCGGCGCAAAATTCACACCACGTGGTTCGTCCGGCCCAGGTGTCGAACCCAGGGCGTCACAGATAATAAACTTCACTTCCAAACCCAGTAGACCACAGAAATTCGTAAATGACACGACACAGTTTCCGCTACACTTACAGTTGAAAGATAAATAAGCATTAAAAGTTGGTTGGCAGTTAGCACATAAGGAAACACACCGTTGCAACTATCGCACTCTCGTGCAAGTTGAGCATATGTTGGTGTGAAAGGAACGCGACACCGCCAACACGTCGAGTCGCGTCGTGTAGTAGCGCCTGTAATTGTCTACCTTACACTCGGAGCTGGCAAAGCGTTGCCGGTTGCAGTTACTGACTGTCTTTATCAGAGTAGATTCGGCCGTTAATTTGTTAAGATAATAAAAAATAATGTAATGTTCGATGGTGTCCAAAATTTTTTCATCTAACATCCGGGCTTCATTTCTTTTGAATCAAAATACTAAATATATCTGCAATTTATTATAATTACCGTTCTAAAAACGAGCAAAAGCTGTGGATGACCGTCTCGAAATTTTAACACAAATTCATTTTACATTGTTTTACAATTGAAGTACAACGCCATCTGTGTTTCTTCGCAAGTAATAAGTACAAATGATCGCATAGTGTATTACGTCACCAATTGTAACGTTGTTTGAGTGAGTCGCGCAAGGCGGATCGTATTCGACATTTACGACGGTACTGCCATCTGCCTCCATAGCTCAGGGGTTAGAGCACTGGTCTTGTAAACCAGGGGTCGAGAGTTCAAATCTCTCTGGGGGCATTGTGAATTTACGGTATTTTTTGTATTTTTAAAAAGTGTTTTCTTTAACTTATACCAATTATATACCACGGAACACACTTTTACGGAATTTAACAAAAATATTTTTTTTCTCACAAAACCCACTTTGTCGGCCTTATTTTTTCGAATTTATTTTTAAAATATTTCTTATGTTCGTACTTAGACTTATAATAAACAGATTGACTGACCTGTACACAATTGTATTAAAGTCATTATTAATTAATATTATAATAAGTGGGTATATGCCATTCAATAAATCAGTATTCTTTATCGTAAGCTGTTCACTGTTGTGTTTGATTAACACGAAATCTTTACATGACCGACCTTAGGAACCGAATTCGACATTTTATTTTAAAACAACAATTAACAACCAGTCCATTGATAACACTTCATTGTGATTTGTTTGCCAAAATTTTATTTGTATTTACGGTTTTTACACCTGTGTTATAAATATTGTTTAATTGCCTACTTGATCATTAAAGAAAAGTACATAAGTTCAAGCCTTTACCCTTGAGGGGATATGCAGAGGCTACATCAGTAACACCTACAGTTCATTGAGCTTATTTCCGTAATACATAATATATCGAGGAGCAATATCACACTTTTTTTATGTCCTTGGGGAAAAGCTATTAGGCTCCCCTTTCGGTACCCCGGGGGAGGCTGAAAGGGGTATGTCAGTGTCTCTGACCTTCCCGGCACATTGCGAATTGTGGCCAGGATGGGACCCTAACAAAACCTACGCTAGCACACTGACTAAAACCCCTTGGTGACCTTCACACGCATTATGGGCGGCACAGGACATCTCAGGGCGAGAGGCGCCCCGATATACGTCCCGATGACCGCCCGGCGCAAGATCGTTGCTAGTCGATCCATTGTGGGGGGCTGAATGCCCCACATTTACTACTAATTCTTGCACCCCCGAACCCCAGCGCAAAGCACTATCGCACTTGAGGTCGGACTTGAGTTTCATTAACATTTAATGACGTCCTTAGTCTGACCGATGGTAATAAAAAAATTTTTAAGGCTTGCGTCTACAATCCAACATTTTCTTAGTTTTTTTTATGATATGTAGTTAGTTAGAAGATAGTAAAATGTCGATTTAATACATATTTAATACCATAGAGTGGTGATAAATATATTTTTTGAATAACAAACCAACATTTATCAAGTTATACTACTACTTTTGGCGCGTTTGAAAAAAAATGAGGATAAAATTTTAACGAGTGTATCAGCAAAAAGCAACATGATGAAATAGTTTAAGTATCAGAAACGCATGAAGTTGGCGGCGATTTATTAAAATTCCCTATGTGGTGTTTCAGCGGACTGGGCGTCGGAGTGCGTGTCCCGCGCGGAGATCCTGCGGCTGATCTACCAGGGCCGCTTCCTGCATAGCTCGGTGACGCTAGGCGCGCTGGGCCTGCCGCTGGGCCGCACCACCGTCATGCACCTCGTGCCGCGCGAGCACCTGCCCGAACCCAACTCACACGGTACGCATATGTTCATTAGTATTACTCGCGGATAAAAGTCTTGCCATATTTAAAAAGTCCCCACAGCCTTCCTCTATAAATGACAACACTTAAAGAATTTTTCAATTCGAACCTGTAGTCCTCAAGTTTGTCGTGTTCAAACAAACTCCTTAGCTTTATATGTTAGTATAGATTAATCCTTTGCACACCAGGGAAATCTTAACAATTAAAACAATACATAATATATAAACCTGGGTTAGGAGTTAAATAAAGATAAAATGTGTTTGATATCCGATAGACAATGTTTTAAAGCGAAGTGGCTTTGCATTTTATGAACTTAATCTAATATGATTACCTATTCTCATTTTTCTAAAGATTTTGTGATCGCCTCACTCCAACAGTTATTATTTGTCGATACTATAGTCAACAATTAAAACTAATTCCTTCGGTTTCAGAAGTCCGATGGAGCTAACATTACCCTCCGTGTTAATTACCCATCCTATTTTCCTATCCCATCCAAATAGTAAGTCAGTGTTCCTACATTTTTATGTGTTTACTGTTATAAAATATTTATTGTACTTTTATTTTTACTGTTCCCGAAACATAAACAGAAAGAGAATTTATTTGTTTCAGACTATTATAGTAATTTAAATTTTTAACCCGCAGTGTAAACTGTAAAGCGTGTAAGATTTGATAACGACGCGTTTCACCTGCACTGGCGTTAATTGTTAGCGTCAGCTAATTTTCATTTGCTTTTCATTGTGCTCTTAAAATTCTAAACAGTTAATCAACTAACTAATTGTAATTCCTACCTGTGTATATTTTAATGGAACATATCCCTAGATAAAAAATGCAATATATTTTTTTCAACTTTAAATGGTATTGTGTGTGTCCTTGTCTTTATTTTCAAGAGGAATTTACTTTTACCTACCCTAGATATTTCAACAATTTCTATTGGTTTATGATTAATTTCTAATATTTACCAAATGTGCTGTTTCAGATCAAAGGCAAAAGAGTAAAGGCGGCTCGAGCAGTTGTTGTTCAGCGTCGTGCTGCATATTGTAATAGCTGGGCGGCAGAACGAGACAAACGCACATGATCTGCGGCGAGTGCGAGCGAGGCAGACGTCAGGGCCACACCACACGGACTTGTACAATGTGTTCACAGTGACGTAGACGCGTGACGCGCGATTCCCATGTCGCCCTAGTACCCGCCGACACGCGCTCGCGAACTCCACCCACATATTTCGTGTATACGTATGTTTTTCAACGTCAATTCGTTTTTAAATCATTTGAAAATTAATGCACAAATCGGTTTTCAGACACTTGGTCAACGTCACGCACACGCGCGTCACATCATGGTGCGGGTGGGGGGCGCGAGCGGCGCGTCCGCGCTAGTAATCATATTATTTTCGATAATTCCGGTATAGCTTGGTAAGCGATATTGTATATCTCACCGCGTAAATTATAGCTCGTTTAGGAACATGTTGCGGTAATAATGTTTAAAAAAATTAGTAGAATATTGAACGTAACTCGTAAGGTTCGTATAACGTATGAGTATTGCGTATTGACTATTGAGTAATGAGTATGAGTATGAGTTAGGACACGCCTGCGACTCGAGTATTCCACATACGACATAGTTCCTCACGTGCGAACGGAGTACGGTTCTCTGGCTTACATTGTTTTTATTCGGGCTGTCGACAAGTAACAAATCATTCTAGTATTATGAATTAGGTCGTCTGACATGAATTTATATGAAGTTATTAACGGAGATATTTTATAAATAAATTAAATGACAAATTATGTAGTCAAACTGAGTGTGTATATTACTCTCATTTGCAATGTAAATAGTATGTTTGGTATTCATTAAGGAGACATTATTTTAAATTGATTTGTTGTGATAACGTCATGCAATATTTTAGATTTGTTTTTATTCTAAATTACGCTACTTCACGCGCTCGGCGCTAGTTCAGTTCGCGGATCGCGGATCGCGACGCGCCATACATTATGTTTTGCTGCGAAACATTTCATGTATGTAATACGAACACGGCGACTGTTAAGAATTCGGCAATTGTAAATTTTAGTAATTAAAGCACTAGAATACATTTTGGCATTCTCGTGTCCCGCTTGATAATGCCTATTGCCTACTTGCGATATAGAGAACATACCTGATACAGCGGCATAGATGTGCGAACCACGTATTACCTCTGCTAAGATTTGTTACTGCCCCTGTTTGCGCAGTTTTATTATGTTAATTCTCCACCACTGTTACCAGAGCCGGATTTTTTTGTAAATATCGAAGCTTTTTATATATTTTAATTTACATCACATATTATCTAGCGGCTGCGGTTATTTCGCGTTTATATGTAGGTGTATTTTATTTTGTTTAACTTTTAATTGGCTTCTCAAATGTCAAATAGTTCGGCTTGGTCTCGATTTATGTTGTAAGCTTGGGATGTTCCCCGACAAATTATCAAGTTAATGTAGAATATTGGAACTACCCGTTCTCTCGCGGAGTATTTTTGTGATAGTACAAATAAATTTGCTAATTCATTGACATAACAAAATTAAAGGCTCAGTGATACAACACTATAAGCAGTATTAAGAGAACCTGACACACATTGATATGGAAAACGCGTGCACACACACACGTTGTTACATTTGTTCCCAACGTCTAACGTTTATTGTTAACATTTTGAGCCAGTCGTAAATTAAACTATAAGTGACAACGAATTACATTAGCAATGAATTTCACTCAAAAAAATAGGAAAACAATTCAAAAGCGTTTTAAATATTTATTTACTATTTTACCTAAATGTAGCTGTTTATTTTCATATTGTTATGCGTTTGGGTTTTAATGAGTTTACCTTGGTTTAATAAAAGTTTTTGTAAATTTTGGATATGTTTGCGCGGCGCGGCGGCTCAATGGTATCTACTTAATGTACATTAAAGGATTATGGTAATTGACTGATATAAATCTTGCCAATCACTCAACCATCATCGAACCCGAGGAACGAATGCAGCAAAGTGTGCTTATTGTTTTGTTTATGGACAAATAGTTGGACGCTGTATGAATGAAATTAATAATTTTGGTTGCTCTGTTTAGTTGCCTGTATGTATGTATTTTGTTAAGTTGTGTAAAATACCTAGTTTATAAATAAAATTAATACAACTTTATTTGCATTTTTCATTTTTATTTCATTTTGGTTTTCACTTCTCGTCGATAGATGTCGCTTTTTATTTTAAAATTTATCGATTTTTTACCTTATTATTCGACACATTGTGATAGCAGCGATTAGTAATGAGTTTAATGTCACTTTCTATCTTATGTAAAGTATTATAAGAGTGATAAAGACGGTAGATTTAAATAGCTGCTAATATGTGTGAATAAACGGGTTATTTTATAAATCAACATTGTTTTGCGAAGGTTAAAATAATTAATAATGAGATTGCGGCTTTTGTATACTTCTTGGATATGGATAGGCGGGATTAAATATAGGTAGAAACTTCGCGTTAAGACTATATCGTAGGCGAGATAGATCGATGTCTTCACTGTATTTTAATATTTCAATAGGATAGTATATGAATAATGGTAACATGCCACGTGCTTTGATGTCTCGTATTCGTCGTGAGTGTGAATCTTGTGAGTAATTATATCGGTTTGTGAATTGTGCATCAAGCAAGTTACAAGTACCAATCATACACGCACAAAATGTGGCGCGACATGCTGTGTGATACTCGACTCTATTATTTACAATTTATTTTCGAGTAGGTAATGTTTTTAACCGAGTTCAAAAAAGAAGGAGGTTCCTCAATTGTTTTTTTTTTGTTTAGTTAAAATTATTAGTGGATAATAGACATATTAGGTGAATATTTTAGTCAAATTTCTCTATTTTTATTACGTGCTCTAGATTTTAAAATGTTTGTAAATTTGAATTTTCGGAAGTTATATTATTTATTCTTACTAACCCGCATTTTTTTATTAGTAGTAGTTTCGGGTTCAATAAGATTTTAAGTAATTTTTATATTGGTTTTAGTTCAATTCTCAATTCTTCAGACATCGGACTGTGGTCGAGTCTACATTGTGTAAATATTTGGAATCTTTTTATTTAGATGGATAGTATAAGTATGGTTAGCTTGAAATGAATATCCCGACGACCGTTGTGTGGGGACCGTGTTACCACCTTCCATTTAGATCAGTAATTTGTAACAATGTCAGGAATGTTGGATACGAGTGTAACAACGCTAAGACGACATGATAATATTAAGGACTTGATCATTAACTATGATATAATAATTATTATGATAAATTCAGGTATAATACCTTAATGCCAGTGGGTTGTTTTATTTATACGAGTACACTCTCCGAAACTGTTAAAAGAATAGTATTTGTTTTGGTCTGGGTATTGCAGATTCTGATGGCTCTTTTGTAGTTTGTAGTTTCTGATACCCAAGGCGCAAGTTGTTTTTATTTACTTTGTATTATTATTTTGGATAAAAACCTATCAATTTTGATTAGTAATTGGATGCTAAATAGTTCATCGCAGAAATAAAGTTACGCGCCAATAAAAGTTGAAATGAAAGTGAGATTAAAATTATTTTTGGTGTAAAAATATCTTCTTTAGTCTTTATAGATTTGTTATTATTACACGTAGATTTGAGGGTGATTTAATTAATTTTGTATAAGCAAATTTATAACGCGAATATTTTAGATTTCCTATACTTAACCCACGTAACACAACGGTCATTATTTGTAATTAAATTAACAAACATATTAGGTGTCTCTGTATAACAGGTGTTTAACTAAGTACGTACATAATCTATATAATTGTTAATATTAAATTATAATAAATGTTGATTAATTGTCATTTTCGTTTATTGTCGGTTAATTAAGGTGCAACGGAGAAACAAAACGTAGATTCAATATTGTTGCCATTTTGGAAAATTAAACAGGATAGTCTCTCCGTTGAATCTGATTTTCGTAGCTACGAATTCGGCATTTGGTATTAATTCCAGGGTAGTGAAATCGCTTCGAAATAATAACGCAGTTTTGATTGTATTTCATTTACGTTTCGTGTGACGCGGCTGTTTGTGTAGATAGTTAAAATAATTTTATAATTACATACATATTAATGAATAATCGATCGACACTATAGGTTGTAAATTGTTTGAACGACTATTGAGTTTCAATGGGGTCAAATAAAATTTTAAGAATATAAATATTTTTATTTCATGATCCACCTGACTATATAGGGAATATTAACAACAACTTTGAATTATGCATATAATATGACACAGACAAATCTACACATGCCAAAACCTATGTCTGCGAAGGTGTAAGCAGAGGTGCCCCGAGTGTCATCCGCAGGCGACCGACATGTATCGTCCCGACATGTATAAAAGTGTGTGTATGCAATTCACACACGGCGGAAGTAAGACTTCATAGAAGTAACTTACAAAGGAATGAGATAAATATAAAATATCAGAAATATAATATACCTTTTAAGGTTTATTACTTTTATAATATTTTTACCAGCCTCAAATAATATTTCATATTTTAATACAATATTGTACCACTTTTTGTGCACTAATAGGGTAGGAACCGCCGCCATAAAATCACTGATAACATATTCTTTATGACGGGTATGATGTAACTGCGGGTAGATACATATTTGCGGCTCGACATCGGAGAACTGTGGGTAGTTCTTTCTAACTACAGTAAACTCCTCCATCATTTGGCGCCCTAGTACCTACCTACTACCTAATAACACCGTTATTATTTGAAAATTTGTTTAAACGAAATAGCAACGTCCTACTTAAACAAAAGAAAAACTAGGTCAACAGAGAAAGGAAGGAGGTTTCGTTCAACCTATGTCATCAATAAGCGGAACATAACACAAAAAGTACTAGGGCAACAGAGAAACGAAGGAAGTTTCGTTCAACCTATGTCATCAATAAGCGGAACATAACACAAAAAGTACTAGGGCAACAGAGAAACGAAGGAGGTTTCGTTCAACCTAAGTCATCTATAAGCGGAACGTAACACAAAAAGTACTAGGGCAACAGAGAAAGGAAGGAGGTTTCGTTCAACCTATGTCATCAATAAGCGGAACGTAACACAAAAAGTACTAGGGCAACAGAGAAAGGAAGGAGGTTTCGTTCAACCTATGTCATCAAAAAGCGGAACGTAACACAAAAAGTACTAGGGCAACAGAGAAACGAAGGAGGTTTCGTTCAACCTATGTCATCAATAAGCGAAACATAACACAAAAAGTACTAGGGCAACAGGGAAAGGGAGGAGGTTCCGTTCAACCTATGTCATCAATAAGCGGAGCATAACACACAAAGTACTAGGGCAACAGAGAAACGAAGGAGGTTTCGTTCAACCTATGTCATCAATAAGCGAAACATAACACAAAAAGTACTAGGGCAACAGGGAAAGGGAGGAGGTTCCGTTCAACCTATGTCATCAATATGCGGAGCATAACACAAAAAGTACTAGGGCAACAGAGAAACGAAGGAAGTTTCGTTCAACCTATGTCATCAATAAGCGGAACATAACACAAAAAGTACTAGGGCAACAGAGAAACGAAGGAGGTTTCGTTCAACCTATGTCATCAATAAGCGAAACATAACACAAAAAGTACTAGGGCAACAGAGAAACGAAGGAGGTTTCGTTCAACCTATGTCATCAATAAGCGAAACATAACACAAAAAGTACTAGGGCAACAGGGAAAGGGAGGAGGTTCCGTTCAACCTATGTCATCAATAAGCGGAGCATAACACAAAAAGTACTAGGGCAACAGAGAAACGAAGGAGGTTTCGTTCAACCTATGTCATCAATAAGCGGAACATAACACAAAAAGTACTAGGGCAACAGAGAAACGAAGGAGGTTTCGTTCAACCTAAGTCATCAATAAGCGGAACGTAACACAAAAAGTACTAGGGCAACAGAGAAACGAAGGAGGTTTCGTTCAACCTATGAATAAGCGGAACGTAACACAAAAAGTACTAGGGCAACAGAGAAACGAAGGAGGTTTCGTTCAACCTATGTCATCAATAAGCGGAACGTAACACAAAAAGTACTAGGGCAACAGAGAAAGGAAGGAGGTTTCGTTCAACCTATGTCATCAATAAGCGGAACGTAACACAAAAAGTACTAGGGCAACAGAGAAAGGAAGGAGGTTTCGTTCAACCTATGTCATCAATAAGCGGAACGTAACACAAAAAGTACTAGGGCAACAGAGAAAGGAAGGAGGTTTCGTTCAACCTATGTCATCAATAAGCGGAACGTAACACAAAAAGTACTAGGGCAACAGAGAAACGAAGGAGGTTTCGTTCAACCTATGTCATCAATAAGCGAAACATAACACAAAAAGTACTAGGGCAACAGGGAAAGGGAGGAGGTTCCGTTCAACCTATGTCATCAATAAGCGGAGCATAACACAAAAAGTACTAGGGCAACAGAGAAACGAAGGAAGTTTCGTTCAACCTATGTCATCAATAAGCGGAACATAACACACAAAGTACTAGGGCAACAGAGAAACGAAGGAGGTTTCGTTCAACCTATGTCATCAATAAGCGAAACATAACACAAAAAGTACTAGGGCAACAGGGAAAGGGAGGAGGTTCCGTTCAACCTATGTCATCAATATGCGGAGCATAACACAAAAAGTACTAGGGCAACAGAGAAACGAAGGAAGTTTCGTTCAACCTATGTCATCAATAAGCGGAACATAACACAAAAAGTACTAGGGCAACAGAGAAACGAAGGAGGTTTCGTTCAACCTATGTCATCAATAAGCGAAACATAACACAAAAAGTACTAGGGCAACAGAGAAACGAAGGAGGTTTCGTTCAACCTATGTCATCAATAAGCGAAACATAACACAAAAAGTACTAGGGCAACAGGGAAAGGGAGGAGGTTCCGTTCAACCTATGTCATCAATAAGCGGAGCATAACACAAAAAGTACTAGGGCAACAGAGAAACGAAGGAGGTTTCGTTCAACCTATGTCATCAATAAGCGGAACATAACACAAAAAGTACTAGGGCAACAGAGAAACGAAGGAGGTTTCGTTCAACCTAAGTCATCAATAAGCGGAACGTAACACAAAAAGTACTAGGGCAACAGAGAAACGAAGGAGGTTTCGTTCAACCTATGTCATCAATAAGCGGAACGTAACACAAAAAGTACTAGGGCAACAGAGAAACGAAGGAGGTTTCGTTCAACCTATGTCATCAATAAGCGGAACGTAACACAAAAAGTACTAGGGCAACAGAGAAAGGAAGGAGGTTTCGTTCAACCTATGTCATCAATAAGCGGAACGTAACACAAAAAGTACTAGGGCAACAGAGAAACGAAGGAGGTTTCGTTCAACCTATGTCATCAATAAGCGAAACATAACACAAAAAGTACTAGGGCAACAGGGAAAGGGAGGAGGTTCCGTTCAACCTATGTCATCAATAAGCGGAGCATAACACAAAAAGTACTAGGGCAACAGAGAAACGAAGGAAGTTTCGTTCAACCTATGTCATCAATAAGCGGAACATAACACAAAAAGTACTAGGGCAACAGAGAAACGAAGGAGGTTTCGTTCAACCTATGTCATCAATAAGCGGAACGTAACACAAAAAGTACTAGGGCAACAGAGAAACGAAGGAAGTTTCGTTCAACCTATGTCATCAATAAGCGGAGCATAACACAAAAAGTACTAGGGCAACAGAGAAACGAAGGAAGTTTCGTTCAACCTATGTCATCAATAAGCGGAACATAACACAAAAAGTACTAGGGCAACAGAGAAACGAAGGAGGTTTCGTTCAACCTATGTCATCAATAAGCGGAACGTAACACAAAAAGTACTAGGGCAACAGGGAAAGGGAGGAGGTTATTATTAGAGTTCTACCCACAGTCTCGATATCTAGACGCAATTATATATGTAACTACCCGCAGTTACATACCTCTCACTAAAAATATTATGTCATTAATTCTGTGAGTTTATAGTTATTCTAATACTCCTGATACTTTATATTCATCTCATTCTCTCGTACGCTATCTTCCTGAAGATTCACTTCTGCCGTGTGTGAATTGCACACATATTTTTTTACAACCAAAATTCAATATGGAATGCCTGTCTTGGGGTTCGAACCAAAGACCATAGCCGGTACACGAGTGGCGGGATCAATGATGGGATAATAATAAAAACAATTGATTGTATAACAATAAGTATATTTTATCATATCAATGCGAGTACATGGAGTACCACTTGAGCAGGAAGATATTTCTGTCGAGCTCCAGTTCGGCGGTGCTCAGTTGTTTGAGTTGTTTCTCTGTGGTCTGTAACACTGCCAGCTCGGGCGGCGTTAGAGTTTCCTCCACCTGAAAATTAAGACCATAGTACTTGAATTTATCATATTTTAGTTCATATTATGGACACAGGTTCTCTCTCCATACATGGTAATTAATTGGTGTTGGGCTTTAGTTAGGGGCCTATGTTCAGCAGTGGACTTCCTGTGGCTGAAGAGAAAGAGAGAGACGCATTACTTAAGATTAATTGTGAGTTACTTGAATTTGAATTTCTTTGAATTTTTTTTTGAGAAGTTTTATAGAGGTTTAAGTTACCGTTAGACTGCAAACACACTCGTATTTTTTAATTCAGAATAGTCATATTAGAGGGTCATGTATATGTGGACATCGGTGCAAAAGTGGCCTAAACCTGCGAGAAATCCTGGCAGGTTAGGCCGCTTGTGAGACAGTGTACGTACGTCGTCGATGTGTTGCTGCGACTCTCCGCGCAGGCGCATGCCGTGCACGATGGAGCGCACGCGGCGCTGCTTGTGCAGCAGGCGCGCGCGCCGCCCGCGCTCCCACGCGCCGCGCGACAACACGTTGTGCAGCGCGCGCAGCAACATCTCCGACGCCGTCACCGACACCTGCACACACACACGTACATACACGAACATTTATTACAGTGTTCAACACGTTCAAAATCATTAATATAGGACATTAGTAAAATAAGAAAATAGTTTCGATTTCAAAATATTCAGTCATTTTTATTCTTCTTACACAAAATAGACAACTTAGACATTACACACGACCATAATTGCCCATTGATAAATTACACACACAAAAGCGCACGCGCGCGCGCGTCTTTTTATAAAAATTACACAAAAATACATGTTTAAAATGGTACAGTTTAAAATGCCGCATATTATTTTTATTGCAAGACATAATGACATTTAAATGGCTGAAGAGAGAGAGAGAGAAGATTTAATACCTCGTGCATATTTATGTGGTACAAGTAGATCGCTTTCGCCATGCCACCAGACGACGCTGCTTTTCTCATCGGCTGTAATAATTAATAACAAGTTTGAAGTTACACAAATAATGTTAAAATCTTTAATCACCATTGACGTTTTTAACAAAATATAATCATATTCATTACCTGCAGATTAATAAAATGTTCCTCCAGTAGTTTGTACGTGAGTTCCTTGCACTCCTTGTTGACTAGCATGGCGTTTTTCTGTATGTCGTCTTCTTCTATGTATTTCTTTTCCCGTATTAACCTGCGGACATGATCAACATTCCGGTCAGTATTTTATTTGCCATTTCACCCGACGAGAAATGATTACCGTCACCCATAAACTTATAAAACTTGGAACATTGGATCGTTTGCTAATTTTTGGTGATGGAAAATAAAATAAAAAGACTCTTGAACCTGAATTTAATCCTTATGTTAATATTGCAGAGGATGCCCTTTTACCTCTTATATAGAATTATTTCACTGTTCATTCATTTAACCTACTATTGACCTGGCATTCATATAACACATTAATAAATACACGCCTTCGAAAATCTTATGAAGAACGTTAGTATCTTCTTGATATGTTTTTTTACTATTATACCGACACCATGGTCTATCGTATTGCAAATTTTAAGTAATAATAGTATATGCTAGTATGTAACCTGAATATCCTGGCGGCCTTGGAGCCGAGTCTCTCCGTGACGAGGTGGTCGAGCATCGCGCACACGAGTTGTTCCGCGGCGTGGCGCGCGCGCACCATGTACTGTCCGCCGCCCGCGCCGCCGCACACGCGCACGAACCCGCATCCGCTCTCCTCTGACACATACAATTCTATTTTATAATATGTGATATACTAACCTGCATTATGAGCGTCGTAGACCAAGGCCATGAGGGATCCCTATTGATTAATTATATGGATCTGCTGGAATTACGAACACTATACACAGCAGTTAAGAACTCATCATTATGAACCACTTAAGTACCGCGTTTTGAGTTCATTTTCTGTACAATGAGGCTGTTCCGCTCTATCTAGGTAACACTGCATTTACTACTCTAAGTACAAGAGAAAAAATTGTGAATTCTCATAGATTGTAGAAAGTCGCTGGATGTAGACCGCTTCCGACAGGTCGTGTTGGAGATCCTTGGAGAAAGCCTGTGTTCAATAGAGTTATTGTAAATTTGACTGACCTAAGACCTTGAGGTACTGGTCGAGGTAGGTGTTGAGGAGCGCGCGCTCGACGCGGCGGCAGCGCTCGCGCACGTCCAGCGCCGCGATGACGCCGCTCTCCGCCGCCCACGCGCCGCTCGTCAGGTACATCTGCTCCAGCAACACGCGCATCAGCTCGCCCGCTGCACAACACACATACACACACATGCAGGCACACTCCATCCCATCAACATTAGTCACTGATGAATATAGGTCATCTAGCTCTTGGACAACCCAGGATTAGCTTAGAAATGGAGCAAATTTAAGAAATTTAAGTAGTTGGAAACTTCAAATATTTTTAATACTGTTTCTATTAATTCCCCATTTCAATAATAGCCTGCTAGGGTTTTAAAAGGTGAATAGAATTTGAATTTTTACTTCATTTTAAATTTTAATTATGTGTATATTTTTTAACATTACACCAGAATTGTATTTTGTATTGTATCAGCCCATATACGACCCACTGCAGGGCACGGGCCTCCTCTACAATCGAGAGTACGATTGAGAGTGGTTAGGCCATATAGTCCACCACGCTGGCCTAATGCGGGTTGGCGGACTTTTACATACCATAGAAATTTATACAAATCGCCATGGTATGCAGGTTTCCTCACGATGTTTTCCTTCACCGTTATAGTGCGTGGTGATTGACTATCAATACACACATGACTCCGAAAAGTCAGAGGTGTGCCCTGGGATTTGAACCCGCGACCACCGTGAACATGTCGGCAGCCGCGCCTGGTCCGTTACCAACAGGCCACCACGCACGTGACCCTACACCAGAATGCAGGGGGACAAATACGCCAGCTTGCTCCATTGTAGACACACCCACGGTGCCCAGGCATAGTAAACATATAAGTACATTATAACAATGCATAAAAAATAGTGTCCGACCGAAACTATTTTTTCAGCCAAAACCGAAATTTATTTAAAATTACGATTATTTACTAACATTTACTGTATTTTTTTCACATTTATTTAATAAATTTATTAAATAAATGTACAAAAAATATTGTTTGGACGGACACTAATAAAAAATAATCCAATCTGTATTATTATATATTATTATTATTATTTACCATTGTCGTCAATCCGCCTTGTTATCGCTTTAATCATTATTTCATCTCTAAAATCTTGATGGAACCTATCGAAATTCACTTTCCAGTACACATCTGTAACAAACAACAGAGATTATGACTTTAGATAGTAACACTAATAAATAGACGCTAATTTAAACACGGTGGTCGCGGGTTCAAATCCCAGGGCACACCTCTGACTTTTCGGAGTCATGTGTGTATTGATAGTCAATCACCACGCACTATAACGGTGAAGGAAAACATCGTGAGGAAACCTGCATACCATAGCGATTTGTATAAATTTCTATGGTATGTAAAAGTCTGCCAACCCGCACTGGGCCAGCGTGGTGGACTATATGGCCTAACCACTCTCAATCGTACTCTCGATTGTAGAGGAGGCTCGTGCCCTGCAGTGGGTCGTGTATGGGCTGATACAGTAATTTAAACATCAATTGTTTATTCTGTTAACATACAGACACATCAGTGTAATGGTTGTGTTATTAATCATTGAAGTTCTATATCCAATAAAAATCTACAATAACTTACTGTCAGTAACTTCTGCGAGACTCCCAGAGTTAAACACTTGCATCATCTGCCTGACGTCTAAGTCTGGTACAATAGTTGCCACTTGCACCAAGGTCGGTATTTCACTACCTTCTTTGAGCTCAGCCACAGGCGCCTGTTGTATGTATGTAGCTGTCGCCAAGCTAATAAATGTGTCTTTTAATTTAACCATGTTTATGTTCTTTTCCTGCAAATAAATTTCAACTTTGTTGCCAGTCTCCGTGGTGCAGTTGCATAGACACCAACTGTGAAACAAGAGGCTGTGGTTTCGATCCTCGCACCAAAGGAAATATTTGTGTAAACCACAGGTATTTGTTTCGGGTATGGGTGTTTGTAAGACCGAAAAGACTCTGATACCCACAACAGAAGACTCGATCTTAGTGTAAGGTCAGGATTATGTATGTGACTGTTGGGTGTATTTATTATTTATTTATCGCTAGTTTTTACATAATAGAACCAGTTCTGGGTGTTATATATGATAATTATTATTATGAGCCTCCACTACAACCAAGAGTTTAATTGATAATACTTAAGCTACACTCAATGGCACTAGCTTATTACAAATTAGCAGTTAGTTCATACCAATATACTGCATTACAAATTTAGGAATAATGTTTGCAAGAGTACCTTATCATCTTTATACTTGATGGCAATGGTGACAAGCAGCACAGTAGCTGTGCAACATCCTTCTTGGAGTAACTCTTCCACCAGAAGCTCTGCCTCCGTACCATATTTACTTTTCATTTGTAATAAATATCTGTGAAGAAAACATTCACAATCAATAATTTTGTTAGTATGTACCAGAAATGTAACAAAATGTTATCTTTTACAATAAATAGGGTATATTTTATAACAATTTGCAAAAGTAATAACTGATAAAATTTGTACAGTGGTAATTATACTTATTTTTTTAATTTTGCCAGTCATATGTGACGTGTATGCCATTAATGACATTGATATAATGATAAAATGAACTTTGACTAATTACTTACCTAGGATACCTAATAAGTAGTAATACATTGTCAGCTATAAGTTTGTAATCAGCTATCATTTCATTTGAGGATGGCTCGAATGTAGCTAAATCGAATTTAAGCAGAGTCCTGAGGCAATCCACTACCTGAAAATGTATTTAATACTATGTCTTAATTGAAAAGTTTTCATATATCTTTAAATAATATCATAAACCCCTCTTTAGTGCAGTTTTGCGGCATTATAACCTATTTACATAATTATTTTTTAAGTACCTGTGATCTAGGAAGGCCCGTAGACTTAACAATCAAAGCAATAGGCTTGCTCCCATGGATAAACAAATCATCGCCCACTTTTTGTACAATTTCACCGAAATAACGATGAAGAATCACCGACACTACTCGGCCCAGCTGACGAGACATACTTATTACAGTAATATAACTTATCTATCACTTTAAAACATATGTTTTATATATTAATGTAATAATCCTTCATTTTATTGACGCCAGCATAAAAATATATCTTTTTCAAACAGACAAATGGTAATAAACATGAAAAAATGTGCGCACTATCCATGCAATGTTTACAATTTTGACAGCAATATGCATTCCATTTCACATATTTATTTTGGAAAGACAGCCACTAATCTTTCCGCCACAGCTTGTAAGTAAAGGAACGTAATTTCAACATTCGATTTCGGGAGTAAGTTTGTTCTAGAACACAAACCCTATATGCAAAAATATCATGCAAAATTAAAATTTTATTAGCATTATTATGGTCACAAGAGGAAAAGGTTCTAATAAGTTATAAGTATAACATCCTTATATAATCTGAAATGCAATTATTATATTATGTGAATCGATTTGTGAGCTGTCGAAAACCCCTATGAATAACAAAATATATAGATACGTGTGGAAGCGACGGCTACCACAACTACTCGCTGTACCGGTGGCCAGAACCAACTTACTGGCGAAAACACCTATCACGCGGATAATTAAAATAATTAATGAAACTCATGACAGAGTAGACATATTCTCAGGCTCTTTGAGTGAAATCACGAAGGTTCTACTGTTTATAATTAGCTACAATTGATACATTTTTAATGGTATAATATTTTAAGTTCTGTTATATTTTATATTTCATTGTATTTTTATATATTTTTTATATATGTTGTTAAATAGCGTAGTCTTAAATTGTAAGACTAAGATAAAGCGTCAATATCGCATTAGGTTTTACCTGTAAGATATTGTACAGTTGAAAAAATAAATAAAATAAAATAAAATAAAATATTTCTCAAATTATATTCGCATTTCGGAGTAATGATACTAATTAACCATGAAAAAACTTTTGCCTTTTACCTTCAGTCTGGGATGCCCCTGTCTAAATATTATTGCCAGCCTTAAACAAGTGTACATGAATTGAAAATTTTTGAACAAATGCAAGGTATGGAACTTAATTACTAATTAGTGCTTTAAGACAAAGAAAAGATAAATTAAAACTACTTCTATGCGGCGCCTCTAAGCTATAAGCCAAGTGTATGAACTCCGAGTTGCGGTCTGAAGTTAACGAAAATCCAACAGTTGGCAACATTCAAAAGTTATTTTGACAAGTTCAGCTATAGTTCGTGTTTGTACTTGTGTTTATTTATTTCATTATTATTTTAATTTTCAATCAGAATCAAATGATATCGCAAACGTCGTAAAAAGAAGAACAGTTACAGTACTAGTATTTTAAATGACAAATTGCTACAATGAACATAGAAAGTGCCGCGATTAATATTCTTAAACGAGGTGTGGAATTAGATACAAAAAAGAGGTATACAGAAGCCCTAGTATGTTACCAAGAAGGACTTCAGATTTTAGTAGATAAAATAAAAGGTATGTCTTGCAGACTCTTGTTTACTTTTTACTTTAATATATTTTATCTAACTTTATTTTATTATAGGTGAACATGACGAAACAAAGAAAACATATATATTAAAAAAAGTGGATGAATATATGAATCGTGCAGAGACTATCAAGAAGATAGTTGTACAGCAGAAAGAAGCGGGACAGTTTCATGAGCAAGTTCATATAGAAAACAATTCCACAGGACACAGTTACAAGGCACTGTTTGGGAGATTTTTGGACGAGAATGTTCAATTTGTTGTTGTTGAAGATCCTTATATAAGAAGTTTCCATCAGGTAACCGAATGTTTAAAATAGCACTATCTTTTTGAGTTCTAATAATATGAAAAATTAGACCAAAATTTATAATATCTTTTTGATTGCATTCTTCGATATCTATTGTATAACTCCAAATGGTAGTTTTTTCAAATTTAATATTTGCACTCATGTCTGTATCTCTCAAGGATTGACAGAGATGGGTATTTGTCTAAATAACTGTTTATAATATTAGTTTTAAAATTACTCTTGAACTAATATCCTGGATGGGTAGTCCAAGTTCTTCCTATATAATTAATTATAATTCTTATGCAATGTCTTTTATTTTTTAAGTCTTTGATATTAACTAGTTTATATTTTAGCTTTTCAATAATTAAAATAATGGTGTCTACCTAATGTATATAGCCATCACTTTATATTATAATATTTATGACTTTTATATTTATTTCCAGTGTCAAAATTTCCTCAGACTATGCGAGTTATTAGTAAGATCTTGCTCAAATCTGAGTAATATTCAACTAATAACTGCTAGAGACAATAAAAGTGAAAGTGATCAAAAAGTATGGTTCCGTGATTTAGCCAGCGACTTGATGAAATACAAAGTGTGCCTTAGTATCAAGTACTCAGAAACACTTCATGATAGGCAGATAACGTGAGTAGTTACATATTCCTTTTGCAGTGACAGATTGGTTGTAAAGTAGGACTTAACTTTCCAATAAATAATGCATCTATATGTGGCCCATGCACTCAATGGTACATTGCTGGTATTGATACTGACATAGTTTCAGTTTATTTATTTATTTAAATAAGATTCTCCAACAGTATACACATTATTACAATTATTTGATACTATTTCATTCACTTTCTTGGCTTATAATTGTCGAAGATTTAAAATTGAATACTGCACATGATTAGGATCTATGTAAGTTGAAGGCAATTGTTAAACACTTCTATGACTAATGTTGAACAAGCCACTTGTTTGATTGACTCATCTATTGATAAGAATTATTTCCATCCATTAAGTATCATGTAATTAGTTATAGTATTATAATTACTAGTGTATGAATATAGATTAAGGAAGGAAAATGGAATAGTGCATAGGGTAAGGTTTGCTAGACTCTTGTATTCATTTAATAATTTATTTTGCAGATTAAGTACCGGCTGGATAATTAAAATAGGCAGGGGTCTTGATTATTTTAAAGCACCTGAAAACAAATTCTGCCTTGGTGTCTATGATATGGATCTACGGCCATGCCACGAGACCACTGTCGATATAGTGCATTCTAAAAATGTTAAACAATCTTATGGATGATATTTTGTATATTTTATTATTTTAATACAATCAATCATTGAGGTGAAATTAAAAACAATAAACAATTTTGGGTAGGCGAATCTGTATTTATATCTGTTATTGTTCTATTAGATTAGAGAGTACATTGATGACAATGTTTTGCTATATTGTTATGAGTTCAAAAAATAAATATTTTTTATTATTGTGTACTTTCACAATAATTGCAATGGTTTCAAACATTACTTTTCTTCCATAATTTCATGGTTTGCACCCAGAATTACAAAATCACTTACTTCAGGGGTGCAACAGAACATTTCTTCTATTCCACCCAATATCCAGCATCCAAAGTTGTTAGACCATCAAATGTTATACCCTTCTTGACAATATTACATTGCAACTAACACTTTTTAGTTCAGAGAGCAAATCAATACTAATATATAAAGCTGAAGTGGCAGTTTGTTTGTTTGAATGCACTGATCTCAGGAATTAAAAAAAAATGGTCTGAATTGAAAATTTATTTTACTGTTGGATAGTTCATTTATCAAGGAGGTTATTGCCAATAGCCTATTGGACACATTTTATAGACTACAGATATTGATTGGTTCACCTATCATAATATGACTTTTTCCAATTTCACCTCTTAATAATAGTTTAAGCTTAATGTAAAAATGAATTTTGTTCTCTTATTTTTTTACTACAAGGTTGTCAATTATACATTTATATAAATTATGTTGTTTTTTTTTCTACAAATACCTGCAGTACGGTGGTGAGTTGGAAATTTATGGACATAAATACGTCATTGCATAAAGATATCCTGATTATTCCAAAAGCATATGCATTTACAGCAGTTAATGAGTGAATTGTGTAAGATTTTGCTATTCAATTAGGTGGATATAAACGTGAAAACAATATACACAGAAATCTTGCCTACGACAACTGGTGAAATATTTTACAATTCAATTCATTACTTGGAATAATCATGATTATGGCACATTAAACTATATTTTTGTAGCATTATTTGTTAACACATTTTTTAAAGTTATTTATATTAAACATTTTCTCAAAATTCTGTAGTTTGTTTGCTATGAAGGTACAAAGAAAAAAAAACTCCAAATACATGTGATATACTTTATTTGAAACAATAACAATTATGCAAGCAATATGCATGTTCATACATGATATCTTTCTACATATGATGTCCTTACAATTACAAATAAAGTTTAGCAGAGGTGGTTTACATAATAAGTTTATTTAGGTTAACTTAACTATGGTGTAGTTCTATTTTCTTGCATCATATTGAAATTTTAATATAGAACCAATGTTTCTTCATGTTTTTTTTTATATTTTTGTAATCCTATTAAAGAACTGGACTAGATAACTACTGATAAGCGTTTCACTTCACGAAATGTGATCTATAATACTCAAGGCCAAGATGGAAGGCCTCCCTCTTTCACGGTGCTGCCGTAGAGATAAGATTTGTCTCTGAAGTTTGTCATCCTCAGCGTTTCCTGGTCATCCAAGAATTTGCCGATGAAAAACCCGGTAATGGGAAGCCCGAACCAAACGTATCGGGAGGTAATACCGAATATGGCCATTGCTACTCTTTTTTGAGCGATTGCTTCCACTTTCTAGTGTAATTCCAATCGAGGAAGATCAGGGTGACTGTCAACGTTGGGAATGTTATGCTCACGAAATTACGTCGTAAAAATTTACCAATAGCCATTATTTTTATCACGAGAACTGTCCGTAGACGTCACTGTCAAGTGTCAACTGCACAGATGCTATACAGTAAGTCAACTGTCACATATCCATGCTTTGTCAATGGTCAAAAGCTTGGAAAAACCATAGACAAAGATTATCGATGGCACTAAAAAGTTTTAGCGACGAGTATAATATCGAACGGAACTCTAACTGTATTATTGCTAGTATTAAAACTGCACAGCTAAGGTAGTTTTAATTGATATTTTAACATTAAAAGATCAATACGATGCAAATAAATAATTTTAAACTTATTGATGAATGAAGTGAACAATTGTATGGGTAGTTGATTTTGTTTATACGTATTATTTGTTCAGAGAATAATGGTACTACAGGAGACTTAAATCTACAAAAGTAAAATCCACATAGCCTTATAAGTTCTTGAATCTGAAGTTTGACCACAAACAGATTTTATTACATACTCCCATAATCCTCACCATTCATCCCATTACAATATCATAATAAACTACATCTAAAGAAATTAACAGACTAGCAAATAGTACAATTTCTTCATAAGTATGGCCTCTGAGTAATAGACATATTAATATTTATATAAGTATAGTTTTATTGACGCTTAAATAATTGGTAAATAAGCCATATTTTCAAAGCTAAACATAGTACAGCAAGCATTTCCTTGTTTCAATATACGTTATCTGTACATTAAGTAGAATTTAAGCAATAAAATTTTATATACACTAACACTTTCGAATATAAAAAGTGGAATGTATGGACTATCGTTGTTAGCATGAAGTTTTTCAATTGTCAAATCTTAATTTTATTCGAGACAATGTGTAAATTGATTCATTTAAAATGTTATGACAAAGGTAAATTCGATATGCTTACGAAAATCAGTCTCCAATTAATTACTTAGAATGTTTGTAGAAATTTGAAGTTTTTTAAATAAGTAAATTATAATAAATGTAATAATGCCTGATGCATTTAAAGTGATTGTGCTGAATTAAACATAGCTTTCTTGTTTCGCCGAGAAAAGCATTAGAGACTCCATCAAATGCGGCCGGATCATGTCCTCGACATCCTTCTGATATTCGTTGAATATTTCTGGGAAATGTTTGTAAATGGTCCGGAGCGCTTTGAGACAGTGTATGAGCGTTTGATCCGGGTTGCTTTCTAGATGCGGGCGAGTTCGCTGCACCCTAACCAGCCGGGTAAGGTGCGGAACCCCTTCGAGTTGGACGATCTGTTGAGCGACATCTGGTATCACTGATAACCTGAGAAATAAAATGTAGTTTAGTGTTCTAATAGTGAATATTATAATGCCTAAATATTAATAAAAAAGTATTGATATTCAATAAATTTATTGATTGATGATACTTATTACGTTAAAATTACTGCTCAAAGCAAGCTCATTGCTTTAGCTAATAAGCTAAAGTGTATTAGATCATTTATAAACAAAATCTACCTAATTCTAATAGCTTTACTATTAGGACAAAATACTTCAGTTAAGAAAAAACTATAAATAACATACCGGGATATAGCCTCGGTGGCATGGCAGTGCAATCTAGCCTGTGCGCGGAGCTCAGCCGGACGGGGCGCGTGCGTCGGCGCTGACCGAGTGAAGCACACTAGCGCCACCACTACTGACGTCAGCCCCGACAACATCAGGATACAACGCGGTATACGAGACAACGAGGCCAGGAGAGAGGCTGTTTGCTCCTAGAGAAAAGTTTCATGTTAATAAAATGCGCACAGAAAATTTAGTTAGTTAATTATACCCTCCCAAATCTTTTTTCCAATTATTTACTTTCTTTAGTTAAGTAAAGCATAGCAAACTATAATTCGAGTATATTTCCGTACAATTGTGATTAAAGCTTACTTGTAAAAACACCGAAATGTGGGGCCCTCGACGTTTTACTGCGTCTAATAGTCTCTCCACAGTGCGATGTTTGGTAATCACTTCCACGATATCTGAGTTGTTGTTTATGTCCTCTTCTCGTTTTTCAAGTTCCAACTCACGCACCAAATTAACCAAACATGCAGTGCATAGTAGAAGAAGTTGGCAGCATTCGGTTCGACATAAGATTCCTAAAATAACAAAAAAATTAAGTAATTTAAAGTACTTTGAAGTATGAACAAAACTTTTCATCTATTTACCAACAGATGTCGCTAGTTTATCTTAAACGCTTTTGTTGTTATAGAGTAAAAACTTCTATTTGAATTGTAATAAAGTTAATTAAGGTATTCTTTAAAAAACAATTATTTTGCAGGGATAATAAATCTACTTATACAGGTAATAAAAGAAGCGAGAAATTATTACGCCATACTAAATATGTTTTTGAGAGCTACCTGTAGTTTTATAAGTTATGGCCGGTATCGTGTTTTGTAAGCCTTAAAAATGTACTCACCAGTGATTTTGTCGACGATGTTGTCCAAATAGATGTGCATTTGCGTAAGGTCGTAGTGACCTCTCAGCCACGGTGCCGTGATCTGAGTGAGCACTGTGATCGCCTCGCGCATCTGTGGCTCCGGGTTCGACTTGTCTGACAAAATATCTGATATGATCTCGATGCCGCCACCCTGCAATGAATACATTTGATTAATTCCGATTGCTCGGTAAGCCCCTAAAACTTGCAAATCATTAGAGAACTTGGGTAAATTCATCGATGCTTATGAATTTTACTGACTTTGCTAAATGGAACCAATCATGTCAATGTAACGTGTCAAATATTAAATTTCCTGATCAGTGTTCAGCCATCAAGATCTAACCGATACATTTGACTCCCGACGCTACTTGCAAACTTGCGGTTAACAAACTGGTCCATACTGGGTCTGGTACAGTGAACGCTATCTACTTATTATCTCACTTGTAATCGATCGATTATAGCACGCTCATTATGTAGGCTGACATAATCGATTTGTTAAGTAGTAAATTACAAATCGATAAATTGTAAGATTACTTTGATAAAATAGCTTAAAATAGAAACAATTAGACAAAATGCTTCAGATTTAATTCCTTACACAATTTAAAAAGCTTGTAATTTTATTATAACGTTACCTTCTTTAAAAAGACTCCAAAGTATATCACAATTTACAACAATTTTTTTTATGCCAGTCAGCAAAAATAGTGCAAATAATTGTGTGTTGAGAGAAAATTCTACATGAAACTTACCTCTTCAAATTGCTTGACGGCTTCACCCGTAACGCATACTGTCGCAAGCGCTCTTAACGACAACGCTTTTATGGAGCTCTTATTGCTCTCGATAATTGCTGTTAACAGCGCTCTCGGAACACCGCAGTCAACAAACGGCAGCTCTGTAATGCTCTTCATGATCTTCACGCATTTCTCGTGCAAAGAGCTCTCTGTGTTATCACCCAGCATGGCTAGGTGTCCAATAGATGTTAGCGTGCTTTTGAGTATCATGTCTGATGGAGGTTCCTCGATAATGGACACCAATGTCTGAAAAATAATTAGTTTTTAATGATTTTGACGACGAATATAAAAAAGGAAGAGTTTATATATTACTTAGTCTTTGAGCAGACTTTATCAAAACTTATTTTATACCTTCATCTGCTGAACAAGCACAGCTTTCGTAGTCTCCAAGAAGATTCCAATGAGTGTGTCCAAATGTTTTTGTACGAGATTCCATTCAGTGTTGCTCTCATTTAACTCAATCTTCACGTCATCACCTATATCTATTAATTTCTGTAGATACATCTGCAGAGACTTCTTGATTTTGTCCCAGCGTTCTGGTGTTTCACCAGGAGGTTTAGTGTTTAATGTTATGCTATGTGCCAATACAAATTCATTAATATTCGCAACCAGTAGGCATATTTGCTCCTCGCATGATTTGTTTGCTTCCATTTGCCTGTAATTATGAAAGCGTTATGTAAATTAAACGCATCACAAAAACTCACCGTGTAAAACATAATGTTCCGATTTCCGTGTTACTTAAAGAGTTCAACAGTGAATTATGATTTCTAATTGAATTATGGAGTGACGAAATAGGGCCATGTAATAGATTAATAAATTAGTGTTGGCTATAAAAAAACTCACGTAAGAGGCTTTAATGTGGTTCGGAAAGTTATAATTTCAGGTTTCTTGTCTAGTTTATTACAACGAGTTTTGTAACATTTACTTTTCTAAGCTTGGTTGGATTCATGTCAATTAGAAACAAAATATCTTATGTATGTAATGATTTATTATCTTTAATATAAATATTTATAAGAGTCTTACCTCAGTACATCGCTGTAGTGATGAACTATGATCTGTCCGTGTGTTTGAACCTTTTTTATATTGCCTGTAATGGTCGCAGAACTCGCCGACACCAACGCTTTCATCTCCGCACCTAATGGCTTACTTTGCAAGGTGGTCATACACTCGTTTTCACACGACCCGATCAAATCGCACAGCCAGTACTGAACAGGCTCTGGTTTTCTTTCACACAGCCTCTCCAATAAAGTCTGGTCAATACTGCGTTCTCTATACAATATTTCGTTCTGATTGTTAAGAACCACCCTGAAAATAAAATATGCATAGTAAACAACCTGTATGTATTTATAACAATGTCGTAATTATTTATGAATATTTATATCTTTATTAACAAACGTCAAGTCTAAGAAGTTGGTAGCATTAATGAACTGGTAACTGTTTAACCTTCAATGTATAGGCAACTTACCCACTGTTGAAATCGGTCAGTAGATTTGCCTTTCGCGGAGTTCTCCTGTTACTTTTCCTTCCATTCATAAACTCATCAGGTGCTAACATTTTAGGCGTCGACGTACATGCTAAATTTAACTGTATGTCCACGAAATTTAACTCCTCATCTTTTAATTTCTCCCTTTTTGAGTCATGAGTGAGATCCTCGTCGCTTTTACAATCTGTTTCGTATGGTGTTTTCTGTTTGTCTTGAAACTGTGGAGGAGGCGTTACCCTTCTGTTTCCTAAATAACTTAAATCTTCCTCGACTTGGTCTTTAGCCCTTAAATTTAAGTCACTTTCAGTGGCGACAAGTCTCTCGTTGTAATGAGGAATCAGCATTTCTTTTTCGGGGTATCCAACTATTACCCAGTTGTTGTGTTCACTAGTTCTGGGTAATCCCAGCGATGGAACTCTGCTGCTGTTCAATGTACCTCCGGCTAGAGTGTCTACGACTCCTGGTTTCTCCTTTTTTGATGGAAATAATTTAAATAAATCTTTAGTTCTATCAGTCTTTGTGGCCATTCGCTGTTTTGCTTTCGGGCCTGCTTTTTTTGTAGGTTTTAAATGTAGACTGTCCATTATATTCTTGGCGAGGAGAGCTTTAGTCGGTTTATGTACATAGTCTTTATCGTATACCGTTTCTTCTGATATTGTATCTTCATTAATATATCCCAACGAATGATGTCCATCCTGAATATCCAAAATCTGCTGATCTAGCCGTTGAGCTTCAAAATTAAGAGATTTGTTCAATCTATTTCTTTCAAACTTCGGTGTCATCGTAATAGGATGATTATATTCATTTGATATGCTGCGATTGTAATCTGGTTTGCAAGTTCTTTCTGTAGGTATGTACGAAACGTTAGAAATAGGCGTACGATTTCTGGGCTGGTTAATGACAGCAATTTCATTTTGATCGGACAATTTGATGAATTCCAAACTCTCATCTGACTTATTCTTACTAGTTTCTAAGTCTTTAACTTTTGCTACTTTAATAACTTTGGTAATATCGTTCTCGGCACTCGAGATAAACGTTTTCTTAACGGGATATTTCTTAGAGGGGCTTATAATATTTATATTTTTAACCGGTACTTCTTTGGTATCTCTTTGTATTGCACTTTTATGTGTCGTATCCTTGTTACTTACTACATTATTTTTATTTAAGTTAGCATCAACTTTCTTTTCGTTTTTTATATTTGTTTGCTTAATATTGGTATTTTTTGATGGCGAAGTATTATTGGACTTTTCTTTGTTTACGATCTCGTTATTCAAGTTTTTAGGATTAGTATATTTCTGTTCTGATTTATTTACATCATTTGTGTCTTTATCTTTCAATAATTCCATATGCTCTTCATCGTGATGAATTTCGTAATATTTTTGTAAATCGTAAGGCGTCTGTATCACACTACTACTTCGAAGTCGGGGTTTCGGCGTCGGAATATCTGCGATATCCGGTGTCTTCGTATTGTCAACAACATCTTTACTGTCCGATGTGTTTTGTAAATTCGTAACATGCTTAACGGTAATATTTTCATTATTGTTCGAATCACTGCTACTGGAAGATTTATCTTTCGAATCATTGTTTTCTGGAGGTTGGTAGTACTGCGAGGGAGGCGGAGAGCTATCGGAATCTGAAAATCCGGAATCTTGGCTTTTGTGGCTGCCGGGACTGCCATGTCTCAAAGGCCATTGATTTATCTGTACATTATGTTGCGCAATATTATCTGCACTATTGTTCCTTTGTTGCTCGGGTTGGTTGGCGATCCAGTGAGGCAATTGAGGCTCCCAGTCTTGTTCGTCTCTGCCGCGATTGTTTCGGTTCCACTCCGCGTGAGGGGCCACTGGACTGGCAATGTTGGGAGGTGAATCACCCCACCATACCTTGCTGCGCGTTCGTTGGAAATTCGACATCCTGGAAGAGAAAAAACACATTATCCACAAGAATTTAAGGTGACGAACTTAATGAATGATGACGTAAGTTCAAATTGTTTAATAAACGCAGTACTTTAGGCGTGTGGCCGGCGACGCGTGACAACAAGCTCTGCGCCGAAGCCAAATTATCTTGTTGTCTTTTTGTTTGATAGTCATGGGAATTTGTTACGCTGATCGCATATTTACAATCATATAAAAACGTGTGTATAGTCCAAAGTTTGAGGCGTTGCTTCCCTTATGCACACTAGTAATAATAATAGCTTATCACGAAGTCCTTGACTCGGGGTTCGAGCAGATGTTAAAAACCGTTGCATGCGCTATTGTGCACATAGGTATTGTACGTCGACCGTGATTTGGTCACCCTTCTCAATTTGACGGTCCGTTAAGGAGTAAACTGGCTTGTAATAAATAGGGAATACAATTGAGCAGTACAATATGTACACCGTAATGATAATATCGTGTGAAGTGAATAGATCTTCTAGAAATTACTAGAAAATACTAAGCGTGTACTTGTTTCAAAATAACATTACATAAAAAAATTAATAACATACTTCATTACTACATTAAAATGGCATGAATTTTTCATAGCAGGGCTTGTAAAATGATCTATATACATTTAAAATGTTATTGATGTATGTTTTTGTGCATTAGGTACTAGGTTCGCAGTGCACAGGACTCTATTAGTATGGATACATACAGCTTACGTTCATGAATGCGGAAGTCCCTCGAACGTCTGTGACAGGCATCAATCAAAATATAACATGTCTGCGTACAAAAAGAAAGCTTATCCCTGAGTTCTGACATCCAAGTAAGGTAATCGATATGAGCCATTAAATAAATGTTATTGCACTTTATAATCTTAAATTGATGTTTTCTTGCGTTCGATGCAAAATAAAGATTGCGTACTTAGTATGCAGGTCATATCTTTTACATCATGGGAGCTAAGTTGCGAACACACGCGTTCAACTAAATTGCTTAATTTAAGCGCAAGATCTGCAGCAAATGCGATAATACGAGTAATATCGAGAATCGTGCAGACTTTAGCGCTAGAATGATAATAAAAACGTTTAGAATATGTATTATTACTTATTGAAAGAGATAGGTGGTTAAGTATGTATTTTTTGGGGTAAAAAAAGGATTTTGAAAGCTTGAATCAGATCGCAGTAGCAACAACAAAAATGAAACACAACTTCTCCGTATCATTTGAGTGTTATCTTACATCGTCAATAATGCTCGTCATTTCCTGATCTCATGTGTTAAATAGAGGATATTTCCAATAAGATCATTACATCTCAAGCATAACGTGCACTCGAGAAATACTTTTTAACTCGGTCAACACGGCTTGCGGTTGTCTATGAGTCAATTACCTGAGTATGTGAATCACTCTGTAACTAAACAATTATCAAACTGTTCCTTATGCGTTGCAGTATCTAGTAGATAACTTTTATCTTTTTAACTTTAATGTGGCTGTTGGAACATAGCGACATACTTTATCGATACTTTTATTGCAAATAAATTGCTTGTTTAATATCAATTATGAAGTATTAGTTACGTAGTTTTATAAGTAATATTGATGTGCGGAATTTAGTATCGTACAAATTAGTTGCTGCATTTAATTACTCACTTATATAAAAAGAATCATTGACCTGGCTGATAGTGTAAAGTATTCTGGCTTTAAATTTAGATCTTGATACACCAGCAACATTGTGTTAAGATCTTTTGCTACGTTAAGCTTCTATATTTACAGATTTATCTTTGTCTGCAACGACTTCTGACATATTTCCATATAATTATCTACATGTAAATGCGCACCAAACTAATGTACCGAATGAATTAACATTTAAACTCTAATCCACATCACTAAAGACATTGCGAAACATTGTTTTACGGTGATCTGTGCTAACGATTACTAATTACATGTGGTCACTTCGAAAAGTACCTACGTGATCGTTTAAGTGTCTGTTTATGTTTTAAACTTGTGCCACTACCTGGTAGTGTATTGTATGACTAATGGACAGTAAATGTTCTTTATGTTGCTACAGTTTTGCACAGGTTTCGAATACAGATTTGAAATCGTAATTGCACTTGCCTTAACGTTTAAAATCTCAAATTGGTTCTTAGCTTTGTGTCCCAGCTTCATTTTTACGCAAAAAATAAAGTGATGCATAATCTGAAGCTCGTGATGTTTTAAATTTTTGTGTTTAGCATAACAGTTATACATATAATGCCTAGGTGAACGAGTCTGGACAATCAATGTCAAAATTCATGTTCTTGTAAATGACGTTGGTAATGATTTACAGTTTATAAAATTCTTTTAATGTAATATTATAGGAATCTTATATATAGTTAATTTCGTAAAGTAGAACGTAATTTGCAATGAATTATAATAATTAAGGAGTCATTTCCAAAACAAAAGAAATTGAAAACAGGTAAATTTACTTGTAGACATGAGACATAAAAGGTTAGTGAACTCACGTAAAAATTACAAAGAAGAGGAAGGAAAATAGAACAATAAATAATATACGCACTAACTATTCAAACAACTCTCTTCCTATTCTCCTATAAGGCATGGGACGATGTGTATTGATTAACACAAGGACTGCTATGGCTGCCATGGACTATTTCAATGATAAGTACATCGCTATTCGAAGCAGAATTTATACAATGCCAGCTCTACTTAAGAATTGAACCATATTCTATAGTTGACAGCCCTGTGCCGCTGCTGGCCAGGTTATAACTACGAAACAAAAGGGCCGAGGTCATAATCTCGGTACCCAGTTATTTGTTGTAGATCCACAAACATTTCTACTAGAAATGTTTTTGCAATTTTTAATGTTCCCAACGAAACATACGAATCTTATTTTGGCTTACCTTATGTTATTAACATTTTAATAGTAATTCCTAGTTAATAAACACATCTTCAGTTAAATGAAGCGGTAAACGGTCTGTGTTGGCGTGGACGGTCGTGATCCTGCTATCAGTATGGACGCAGTGTGCTCGCGAACAGTGTACAGAACACAATTTATATTGTGGAATAACGTTTTTCTTAGAAAACCGACGTCGGCTGCGTCAACGCATTTCTATAAGCATTAAGCAGAGCCCACATCGCACTGCATGCGGGGTAACGATGTTTTAAGAGTTATTTGGGTTTTAATATTTGAACCTTAAGTAGTTTTAAGAACTATATTCGTAAGGATTTTTAAATAAAAGTGAAAATAATGATAATAGTAGTAGATTTTTAACGCCACCTTGCAGGTGATAAAACGGTTGTAGGCGGAAGAAAGATTGAATAAAATAATTAATCATTGAAGTCACGTAGGCATTATTAAGCGTTGATTACAAGATTTTTGAGTGCAATTATCTAAAAAAAAATTTGAATAAGATGGTAAATGGTACGTTTGTCCTGCGATTTTGTTATTGAACAAAGAATCGTTGTTACGATCGAATTTCTTTGCAGCAACAAAAGCTAAGAATGACGTATAAACTTGAGGAAATGCTAACTGATCTATTTAGATTCAAGGCAAGGTTTTGTTAAAATGACAAAATCGAATTAGTTACTTTGCGAATGTAATTATTGTTGTAATGGTTTTCATTAGTAAGGTATGCAAATAAGAAGGTTAGTCTGATAAACACAATGAGTCGCGAGGTTGGGACTTTACATTTAAAGAGCAATTAACATTTCGGATATGCAGAAATTAAATTGAGTCATGGACCATGGTATATTAAAAAGACGTTGACATTGATGTATTTGTATGGTTAAAAAATAGTGATGACATTCATCAGAAACATTTTACAAAAAGATGCAAAGAAGACCGGACTACCTATAAAATAAGTTAAAAAGTGGATATTTTTTTTTATAATCTCTACTTTATTCTTTTGCTAAAATATTACCAAAACGCAGTACTATATTTAATGCTACAGCCATTTTATCTTTATGCAGATATCAATGAAGTAAAAATTAAGGAACCTTCAACATTATCGGTAACCTTAGTAGATAGCATGGCCCTTGTCAACTTCCCGCGCTTTCCGCCTGCCACCTACGCATTTAGACATGCTTCACCGAGAACAATACACACAATCCTACCGTTCAATGAGTTTGACTTTGAATTTTTAGTTGATTGAACTTGAATGTAATGAATTAAGTGGATGAACTTCCTTGGTTACCTTTTAGAAAAAATCATTTCTAAATCAATAAATGGGGAATGTATTGTTTGTGAAGTTTAAGAATATAATAATTTATGAACCAAATATTGAAACGGAACAGAAAATGGTAATATTAAAGTTATATCTAATTTATTTTCATGTTCACATACGCGGTATAGATAATTACTATTTATTAAATTACTTTTTTAACACCTACATCAGATTATTTATTGCCAAACAAAATGGCGCCATCGAATAATCATCAATCTGTCATAAATGGCGCGAAATCGCTATGTATCATTCGAAACAAGTTAATAACGCGTAATCGAATTAACTACGACGCTTCATCGGTCAATTTAATTTAGCAAATACTTTTAACAAATAGAAACGCAACGTTCTCGGAGAAGCGAAAGCACGTCTGAATTATGCGGATAGCACATTTAACACGGTCCATTACGTTAAACGGATACAGATTATAAAAACGTTCGTAGAAACAATATTTGTTGTCTATGACTTTTATCTGGGAAATAGGTTATTTATGTTGCATTTAAAGAGAAAAATATTGAATGGAAATTATTCGCAAAACAGTGATCACTCTAACAAGAGATTAGAAATATGCAATGTGAGACAACTACTGACCAATTTTTGTGTTTTTACACATCCTCGCTATTTTATTTGATAGCTTTAAATTTTTGAGTAGGTACGGATTACCTACTCAATACTATATGACTATAGTTAAAACAGCTCGTTAATAAAAATGCGTGACTAGTATGATAAACGGCAGAAATATCTATTCAATTAGGTAACGCGAACATCACTCGTACTCTAATGTTGATGCATTAAACGTTGTGCTCCAATAAGAACCGGCAGGAAAAATACATAACACGAATACAATAGTTGGTTATTTATTTCTCGTTGCACGTTACTGGCATGCCTTCACATCTCGGGGTAATTGATTATACTCTGTTATATAAATGGATACAGTTTTTACATCAGATAGATAATTGTCTGATCTTTAGATAACTCCTGATAGATTGAAACGCGAGTATCATAAGATTTTATAATTATAATATTTTTAGATAATTTAGTAAATAAAGATTTAGAAAAAGATGACATTGTTTAAAAGAGAAGAAAGTTAACGGCGTTTTTATTTTTTTCATTTTTATTACAATACTTCGCATTAAGCAAAGATCAAGGTAACGCATCACCGCTGCCCAAAAGCGCTTATAAAACTTAGGGTTTGTAGACGCATTGTCGACTTTTGAAAATGGACGAGGGCAATTTTTTTTTAACTTTAATTACATAATTTTTTGCCAGGCATTAGTAAAAATGTTAAGTCTTTAAAGTTTAAACCAACAATTTTGCTGTTCCAAGATAAATTATTACATCACAAGCGATCCTAGCTTTTAGAAACATTATGTATTAAAACGCAATAAGCGTCATACGTGCTAATAATTAATCTTAGAGATGCTGCAACGGTGTGCTTACGGCAAAATGTTAATCCTTTCTCCGAGGTAGCATCATCGTGTACTCGCGACTTTCAAATAGCACGCTTCATTTGTAAACTCACTTGTAATTACTTGTAGTGAATGTAAATGATGCTCCTTACTTACGCAATTTCCATATTATAAGGTACTCTATGGTTCTGTGCAGATCAAATTATGTTTATGATTTTGCATGCACAATTTTGACGTAATTTTCTCAACTTCATAAAAGTTGGATGGAGTTAAATTGCCTTACGAATTGGTCCAAATTTTGTAAATACCTATTAATAAATATTTTTTTATACTTTCTCTAATATAGTTGTATTTATACTTTCTTAGGGGTAATATTTTTTATGTATGTTACAAATATATTTGGCTTATAATTTTTTACTGCTAGGCAGAAATCTGGTGCGAACGGAAGCTTGTAAGTAATAACAGCGATTTCTTGAAAAATTATATCAAAATATATTCCGGGAACTTGAATTTCCTAAATGAGAACGGTGGTGCTAAATCAATTGACCAATCAGAAAATGAAGTCTTACAGCCTAACTACAGTCGAATCACACATACTGCTACTAGACATATAATAATTCCACCAAAATATGTGGTGTAATAATTTGCACCAACGTCCGCCCGTCAAATCAATAAAGTCATAGTGTGTGAAACATGCCGGCGCGTGCACCTGGCATAACGGTCGCGTGTCATCTGCTCGTCCCATACGCCACGGTTGGCTGTACGGCACGCGTTCCCTGTGCTCGAAAAAAAAATCGGAAATTGGAATTCGAACGCACTTACGAGTATTATTTACTAAACAAATATGGCGTTTTTCGTGAATCTACTATCTTAGATTGTCCTTGGCTGCATGATATCTTTTTCGCCCACTGTGAAAATCTGTGTAGTACCTAATATGTATCTACTACGATTGGAAAAAGTTTAGCAACCGCAAATAACTGTTACCAAACCAAACAAAGTCATTTCATTGGAAATATAAGTTAGGTGCCTCATCTTAGTGTGTACCCGAGAGTCTTTATCGAGATCTCATTTATTTATTTAACTCTCATTACACCTTTAGTAATGAGCTAATATTTTATGATGTAGTCCTCAATGTTTTCCTAGTAATTATTTATTATTACTTTAGCATTAATTTAATTCAATTATTAATAATATATGAAAATATTATACTCTTTTAATTTAGAATTTCCTTTCTGGAGTCAAAGCCGTTACAATTCACACGGTAAAAATAATAAAATCAGAGCAAACCCCTGGAAAATGGGAAAATGGCCTTTACTACACATACTTAAGGGTGATTTATCTAACAAGAATGCATCAGTATGTAGTGATTTGATCTCTATGGTTACGGCCAGGTGTAAAAGTCCCACTTTTTTATATGGCTATACGGCTTCCCCAATGTGAGGGTCGGGGTCGTTTCAAGGGCTAAATATATACAGGGTGGGTACATTTTAAAATTAAATTTCAAGTGGTAATAAATTATAAATATAAGTAGCTATGGAAATCCACAGGCTTTGAAGCATGCCTATGTTCAGTCGATTTTTTAAATATCTTTTGGTAAAATTAATAATATAAGGTCGCAAATTCGATTCATGTCAATTCGTTGTAGCTCGAGGTAGTTGTATGAGTAAATGGCAAAGAATTCGGAAATAACCATAGGCATTAATTACATCCGTTGAAGTATTACTCAGAATAGCACCTTAATCACGTAAAAAATTGCTTCGGTTGTCGCGCTTTATAACATACAAATGATTTTGGGCTCTTAAAGGAACTTTATTATAACGATTTTTCCTTATTCATCTAGCAGTGCGTAGATCCGCGTACGACAGTTTGTATATGTATAAATTTTAATTTTTATTTTTGATTTTCTTCAATGGCACTTTTATTCGTCTATTTCGCGGAATGATTTGGCCGTTCCTGTAAATTTATAGGTAGTCTTTTCTTGTTGCTCTTTTGTAATAATTCAAAACATCCGAAATCAAACAATTATCGATTTAAAATTGGATAAGATGAGTAAGATCTAAAGATGGCGAAATACTAATAATTTTAACTGCAAATAAAATTTAAAACATAAATCATTGATATTATTAATGATGTCAGTCAATAATGTCAGTAATACTCGTGATTGTTGCTTGCTCAATACCATTGGGCAAATGTAATGCATGGCTTCTAAATTTAAATCAATTGACACATTCAAATTCGAAGTTTAAACTGGTATTATCTGTTTTAATTAGGCATGCACATGACACAACATCACGCGTTATGGTAATCTGTGGTTAAGTTACTGTATGTTTTCTCCGATTGGTATTTATTAAGCCGTATGCGTAATATCGTAGGAACATAAGCTAGGTACTAAACATTTAAAACCGCCAAAATACCTTCAGTATAGTTGACTTACGTGTTTAGGCATGGTAAGTCATAATGTGCCTATTTACGTAATATAACATAATATAATTTTATAGCAAATGATTTTCTTTATAATGGTTATTGATAAAAAAAAAGTTCTATAATTTTTTGTGGTTTACATCACTACCTATAGTATTTTGGTGATAAAAATATTCAATTTAATCTTTCAAATATTATTACGTTCACTCTCAAATATATAATAGGTCATTAAAAATTAAAGTTTACACATCACCATGTGTACCAAGGCATCGCCCCATTTTATCGCACACCCCAATAGTTCCTTACCGGTCTCGTAACATCTGTCCCTGAATTGTTACCATCTGATGGCACGGACGAGCATCCGGAATGCAAATAACAGTGAAAGTATCGATACAACCGATGATAATTTGTATGTGTTAATGGCCAAAGTAATGGAAGAGAGCGAGGAATAAAAGTTGCGATAAAAATTGCGTGTCTATGGTAGGTGTGTTATTATCTTTAGGAAGTGTTTGTTTATAGTCTGCATTTGTTCGGATTTTAAAATATATCTTGGTTTAATTTATTCTTTTTTCAAATCATGGTTACCATATCACGACAAAGCGACTACAATTAAATTGATGATAATGCAGTGTTATCCAAATACAAAGATTGTTATCTCTTGTCAGTGAACACAATAATGTCGGTTTGCTCGATCGTAAAATATCTCACGTATCGTAAAATGCTTAATATTATGCAACAAAAGAACGTTACTTTTTAAAGATTTAATTTGAATATTCTGATAAAGATAATGTCAAGATTTCTTCTTGAAATCTTTCACTTTACAAATATCATCAGATTGCCTTGTTTAAATGTTAATATAAAAGTTAATGATACCTCATTAATTTTTATTATCTTTTAAGCATTACTTTTATTATGCTCTTTCGGTCAGAATTTTATGCTTGTATAATTAAATTTTACGGACACGTTTAGAGTGTCTATAATATAGAGGGAGTGCTGTCATACATTTGCGTCTTCAAAAACGTAGATATTTTGTTGTTCGTAATGCTGGCAGTACTGCTATATTAGTGATAGTTAAACTAATTATTTAACAACTAATTTACATAAATTCCGTTGGTAACTAAAAGTAAATTGAATATAATCCGTCTAAACAAGTTCGAGTGGAATTCAATGGCTCTGAAAATTTTTAAAACTTTTTGAATCACCAGCGCTCCTTCTACGAGTACATAATAAATACTCTAAGCTGACACGTTTAATTTTTTTTATTAATACATATTAGTGGTTAATTTAGAAGAAACAGCAAAAGTTCGGTAGTAAAAAATTCATCCCTTCAAAAATTTTAAAGAAGTCCGATATCCTAATTTAAAACTGTTTTCCCCTAATAAAAACTGGAATTTTTTAGTTAAAATCGTAAGAATTTGAAACAGCATTTCAGCTATACCAATATACCCAATACAAACATTTTAGATTTTCATTTCCCTATAGCTAATAAAAATACGTAAGCACCTACTGAATTTGTTTAACACGTAATCGAAGTTATTAAGTAAGAATGTTAATGCACACAAGGTTTGTAAGTTCGGCTACGGTCGGATGAGAACGGCCGCACGCGCCGTGGCATATGGTCTATGGCCGATAACGTGTGCGGGCGAACGCTTCAGAAAGTAGTGACACGTGACTACTATTACCCGGGAAAGGTAAGTATACCCTCATAAATGATCATAACAAATGGTAATTAGTAATGTCGTTCGTAATTATCAGTGTCTAGTTTTTTTTTTTTAGTTTCTTCATTTTATGAGTTAGAAATCTGAGAAAAATCCTCTTCTTACATTTATTTGGATATTTTACATACTTAATATTATGTAATTGTATTTTCTCATTGTACCCGTGACCATAATTATTTTTCGTAGATTAACTATATCCATATAGCGAAAGGATTAATGTTTTGAATGAAAAGACATGAATAGTCACTAATTATTAAATTTGTATCTCTTAAAAAGATTGGAGAACGACATTTTAAAAGCATCTATAGTCCTAGTTCCTATTAATCTTGATTGTATTGACTACATAATTCGAATACAGAATTCCAAATTTCGTGACGTTGGCACTACCTGTGACAGTGCTGTAGAAACATCCAATAGGAGAGGCGGACATGTGCTTGTTGGCCACACATTCCAGATTAGTGATTAACGCGCCATGTTTGGTGAAGATCAAACAAAGAGAATTCCTTCGTGTCAAGTGAGCCATGTATACCGGAATGTGGCATTTTACACTGACATTCAGTTGTGTACGTTGTAGCGACTGGCTGTCTGGTCAAGTCAATTCTGGACTTAGAAATAAGGTGTTTGATCAAGTCTAGACGTTAGAATTAAATTACTTGGGTTATTTTTGTTGCTTAGGTCCGCCAAACGAGCAAACAGGTCATCTGATAGTAAGTGACCACTGCCGCCCATGACCATCCACAACGCTTAGTTCGTGGATGTGGACAACAGCGTGGCTCTACCATATATAAAAACAGTTGGAATGCTATTGATGGTTTTTTTGATGATTGTTTTTAACATAGATATTTTTTAATAGTACTCATAGAAAAATAATGTACTCGTACATCAAAGCTGGATGAAATATTTTACGCAAAAGAGATTTATGTTTTTTTTTTAAATGGACTTTTATGGAATTAAAAATACAAATTATTAATCGCATTGACGACTAAAGCTTTACTATTAGCATTGTTGATTTCTAGTAAGAATATGACATATGCGTGTCCGATGACATAATTCTTGACCTGCGCTCGTGAATCATGTTCCGTTTATTTTCTATGTCAATAACAAAGGTGCATGTCACAAGAATTTTAAATTATTTATAACTCATGCTGTTGTTAAAAACATTAAAACATGCAATATCAATCGTTGTTATACCAGATATAGAAAACAATAGTTGGCGAGGGACGAATTCATTTTATTATTTAGTTTGCTAATTGCAATTATGAATTGAATATGATTATGTTATAAATTATGAGAAGGTTAGTGCTTCAATAACGGCATGGCTTGTTTAAAGAGCATTGGCTTGATTCCAATTAATCTTCTTGTGAGTAAATAAGCTAAATTAGCTGTTAGTTATAGGTTGGTATCGTATCCACATACCAGGAGTGCAGAAGTAAAGGGGCTGTATAGCTATAGGCATAGCCAACTAGATTTATATTATAACCTGATAGAGATTTAGTTTAATTATAGTTAGTTATGTGGGGAATTATTTATTGAAATCTTTCCTAGTTAGTTGTGGTATAGTGGGACCAGTTGGTCATTTCCGTTATATTAATTGATAAAATCAAAGGGCAGATTATTTCCCAGTGACATAAGATATTAGTCACAGCATAGTAAAGTACTAAGTGCTGGGCGTGGCTTCCCATGCTAAAGGTGCAATTAGAATTCCGTCCATTTACATGGGTCTATATTAATTTAATTCCATAATCTAATAGTAATCATTAACACCTAAAATTTTAAAGCCGTTACTGTAATTTCCCTTAACGCTTTCCTGGACCATAAACGAAGATTCCTTTTCAGTCCACCATCAATGTGGCATCTAATGTCCTTTAATCGCGTTTAAACGACGCACCAGCTACAAACGATAGTAAAATTAAATAATTATTATAAACCACTTTATATTTCATCGTTAAACTAGTCTAGGCTATTTCTGGAAAATGAAAAAAGGTTAAATGCGAAACGGTCGGCACGCGTATAAACTATACAAGGCGGTACATCTGCTGGACGTTAATTGCAGATATTTGCAGCTGCTTCCAGACCACCGTTGGACCTAAATGTCAAACCCTTAATTAATTCAATAGCTGTGACAAATTAACAAGGTCGTAACGCTGTTTATTCTTTAGTTCTATGGGACATATCTTTGGATTACAACGATATGACCTAAACAAGACTTGTGGTCTCTTTCTAATAGAATTGCTCAATCTCCTAATCGTCTAAATATTTTGTTTTGTAAAGATTTAAAAATTCTACGATAATATAACCAAAGTGTGCAAGTAATTGCGTTTTTGTTATTCATTTGCAATTATGCAGCGTTGTAACCTTAATCAAGATAATCTCACAAGTCATCGCCCCGACAAGTGACAAGTAATATTTTTCTCATCGACTCGCTTAACCGTGTCAACAATCCCATTTTTTGCAATTCATTAATCTCTGATTGCAATTCAATGTTTGCTTCCAAGTAACTATTGCTGATATACCACGCAACTTTTTCTAGGTTTATAATTCTCATGCTCCACATTTTCTAGTTTTAGATCTTGCGAATAACTATAGTCTGTAGTATCCGGCCATATACCAGTTAATTAGACGCTAGCCTCGTGGTAGATCACAGCTAAATATATGGAATGTACCTACAGCTTCCTCTGTTGAGAAACTTGATCGAGATTCTGAGATTTATTGCATCCTTTTACATGGTTTCTAGTTAGTATCAGCTTCTCTGAAATATTAGGCTTTGCGAAAGTAACGGTTTTGCGGAACGAGTAATTCATCTTACCGTTGTGGTCTTGCAAATTAAAACGTTTATAAATATATATCTTTGATGAATTTATTGCTTTTTTTCGGCGAATACGATTTTGACTTTTGAAATATTATAGAAAGCACATACGTAAGGAAATAAATAATGTCAATATTCTCTTGAATATACAAATAAAATCCTACGCGATAGTTATTATTTTTCAATGAAAATGTTTTATCGCATGTTTAACTTCTAACACTTCGAGACCCATAGGATATTTACTCTAATCTGATACATCTAATCTGGGAATTCCGTCAAGACGGGATCAGTTTGAGATGCGATTATATTTATCTGACGTTTTGATAATATGTTTATTAATATGAACAAGTACATTCTTTGAATGACGAATGCAATAATCCGAATCTCTTCAGTATACGTTGACTTTTGTCCGGCTTGAAGGATCAAGTCACCGTTACTTGCATTCTCAAATGTATAACAAAAATGTATTAGTACATCGATATATTATTTGTAAAGCAAACCGTCGATTACAACAGGGTATTTTTACAACAAACTACATACATTTTAAAGTGGATCACGCAATTGTTTAAATAAAATAATTGCACACGAGTTGCGTCATCGGTTAAAAGACGCACTTTGGTCACTGAGAACGACAGTCTATATCCAGTGTTTTCCCCTTTGTCACTTACCACGTCAAATTATTTGTAATTCATAATCAATTTACGTACAAAATATATTTTATATAGGTTTCTTCCTTAAGATATTACGATTTGGAGGAGTTGGGGATGTACAATTTATTACCACCACTGTTGTCAATCATTATAATCAAAATTCAGGTAGCAGGGTTTCTGAAGTGATTTTACAACTATACTCTTTGGGTTTATTCAACCAATGAGGGTTTAGGTGTAAACGTGCTTCCAACCACGAAGGGTCTTACTTTAGATTTAAAGGACGATGAAAAAATGAGGTCACCTTTTGAGAATCGATCGCTAATACATACCTTCTTTATAAGGAAGGACACATATTGGATGTCACAGTACCTACCGTTATTCGAAAATAATTATGCATATTACAAACTAAAAGAGCTTGACCTAAAAATATATTTGTTGATCACACAAACACTTGTGTCTCTGAAATCGAGTCATAGGACCAACGGGATCGGTTCTCACCAATCGCCTCATGGAGACTGTCTAAATATCTATTGCTATTGTATCTCTACAATATGTAATAGGATACAAGTGATGGTATGCGGCAAGCATTGGAGATCACCTCGCCCAACTGACCACGTGACAAGAATAATAATGGCAACGAGATGTCTATCTCTGCACTAGGAATCTGTGTATGCACTAGGATTAGTAAATAGCCAATGTATATTGGTATTTAAATGGCTCTTTAGTACTTTGAACTTTAGACTCGTTTACATGCAATTGATCTTTGAAAAGGAAATGGTTTCAACAGGAAATTACATCTGTTTGTATAGATTCTCCAAGGCTAAAGAATAATTGTTGGTATACGAGTATGTATTAATGTTGACGATCAATCGCATGTAATAAAAACCTTATTTAATAGAATGATGTTAGAAATACGATAATATAGAAACATTAGGTACCATGTTATCAGGAATGAGTCCCATAATTGTAATCCTTTTGAATGAGGTATATCACTATTGAGGTCATGCATTTATCCTCTTGTCAAGTTATGCATATTCATTTGAAATTTTCAACCATATGGTTTTTTCCTCGCATTCTATAAATTTAGGCACATTAATGGAAACTTTATCAACAGTTCCAAGAAAATATAACAATTGTTTAACTTGTAATTTGGGCAATTGAAACATGTTGTGTTCGCTACTTCGGTTCGCTAACACTTATTTAAATATTATGTGTTAGTAGCCGACGGGGCAAGTGACAAACCGGTGAGTCAGTGGGTTGTTTAGTTACCTACAAATTGTATGTACCTACCATTAGTATGAATGTTCAATAAAACCAATACGGTTTCAATATTTTATTCCTTTGTGTCACACGGAATGGAAAAGTCCCCTAGGATTTAGACGAACGAGAATTCTTAAACGGATGAAGAATTAACTTTCTTTGTTTGAAACAAAGATAAGTTAACGCAAGATAATAGTAAAAGTATCTTAAATTTTCCTGCGCCTAATTTGGAGACATCATCGTCTATGCCAAGTAGATACTTTATCTTGATAGAATTTGATATTACGAGTTATAGTCTAGTCACTATAATCCACTATAGCACAACTTAAATAAAATATATGGCAATACGGAAAGATGTAGTAAATTTATCTAACCAGATGTATTGAATTCCTTGATCCATACAAGGCGATTGTCTCAGTAATCGTTAACAAGTAAATAATTACTAGCCATTATCCGAATGTTTTGAGCCATCAGGCGTGATCGGTGATGCTCGTACACATGCATCGTGACCCGCCGACACGTTGGACAACGCATAGACCACTCGACCACACGTTGTGGCCACGGATATGTCATTATGCTTATATACGAAACTGATTCCTAATGTTGGGAATGATCGGAGTGTTGGTACGCGAATCGAGAGGGTTAAAATAAGCGTTGATGGTGTTTAAACTATAACCTATTGGTTCATGGTTAGCTGCGTAGAATTAGACGATAATTAAAGGTGATGATTGACGTTATTTGTGAAATTAGTGTTATGATAATGGTGTAAACCGTTACTGAGGGATTTTCAAATAGAATAATCAGAAATAACTTTCATTCTTTCATTTCAAGAAGTCCACTACTAAACAGGTCAATGAATACAAAGATCCTTGGGGGGGGGGGGGGGGTATGTACAGAAGTAACTAATCGAACTATTTTTTGGATGATTTGACAGCATGATTGCAGCTATAGACCCGATCTGTCTTGGTTTCATTTACTACAATTTCATTCTCTGAAGATTGCGTTATTTGTAACCGAAATACAACTTTACGGATTGTTCGTCCTGTTTCGTGCTATTGATTGCTTAGTCCACAACTATTGCAGGTGTATTGGGTTGACTATTTCATATGCGTCCAGTATCAAACGTGCCAGTTGAGCCTATAGCACGTGCTTATCATCCTCAGCTAACATACCAAGGTCTATTTCAATGCTATTAGACTCCGATGCAATTTACTGGGTGACAAATTGCCCACCTTACTATCAAATGGTACCAAAGTTGATGGACCCAACCATATTAGGAGCCTGATATATCGGTAGCTATTCTGGTCACGTATTTAGCCGGTACGGGCGCCGCATAGCCTCAGTGTTACGTCCGTAACACTTATTTACGAAGAAGTTTTTATGTGAGGAGTTTCTAAAGGACTGCATAGGCGTAATACTGGCTTTACAGGTTTGTTAGATTCAACTTTCTGTGAAAATACCATTTGAATACCACGCTTCGTAATGCCTGCGTTAATGATATGCAAAATTATATAATATTTTGCACATATTTTTTAAACTGAATTTGCGGTTTTATCACAAGATGATTGAATTAGTTTTAATTTTTAAATATTTGGGTAACATTCTGCCATGCGTGTTTAAATATAGACTCAAAATATACCTCCCATATTCGTATTTAGTTAACCAGAAAAAACTTTTAATAGGAAGTATGAGAGAAAATGAGCCTGTATTTAAATATTTTGCTACATTCACCAAACAATAGTTCTGTCTCTTTCTGTTCCTCTATGTATATTTTGGTTTTAAAACGAGCACCCATGGACGCTTCCATGGGGTATAGCTTTATAGCTACCTATAACCTATGGTTATCCATAGGTTCTAACATTGTGTGTGCCCTCAATATATTGCGACTTGTAGTCAATTTCACGCCGAACATCCGAACAAGCACGACATAACTGTCACCGGACGTGTGTTGCATAATAAAACTTGTCTATGGAACGAAAAGTAAACTCGATTATTTAATAATAGAAAACGAAATCTTCCAATTATATATTGATTCTCTACGCAAGCGTAATCAAATTAATTATTGTTTTATAACATTGCAGTTACGTTGTTTTGAGGCAACAAGTTTTGATGTGACATGGGTGAATGACATCGTGTCTGCATGCAATTAGAAAAAAAACCGTAGACCACTGCGAGCGAAGAAAGTGTGTGCCGACACGAAAATCAATTGACGATACTTCCTGCATTATTGACACCTCCGGCGATCAAAATAACATTAAGAAAATACTCGATGTTGTTATGAAGGTATAATAATATGGTGGGCGCAAATTGCACTCGTTATCAAGAGTGAGTGTTAACAGTTCTTGAAATTGTGAGTGAGATCGGCTGATACTAATATATTCGTACGAATCTAATCTCGGAAATCTTCTATTTCCATGTTAGAGCATTGAACGATAAAATAATATAAAGTCTTTTTAAAATAATTGTAATGCATATTTTTTCCATTTTGATAAAGACAATACAAATACGATAAAAGAGATTTATTTATATTGTTTTTATTTAATAAAAGACATTAACATAAGTTCGTTCAATATTAGAGTGATTATGGACTTCACAATAGTCAATTTGAATTAAAATTAACTAGCGAATTCACATCTATATTAAAAAAATATAAACAATAACTAGTTTTGACATGTATTCTGACTTGCATTTAAATAAAAGAATTAATTAAATTAAACAGATGGATGAGATATATTTGGATTCAAATTGTAAACTAGATACAATGGAGCGTCCGCGATTGCGCTACCGAGTGGCACAATGACATAGATTTGAATAATAATGGATCTCTAACTGTTAAAAGAGTTCACTATTTTGTCCCGTGTACCTATGTAATTGGATTCCTCGAAATAACTTTCAATGGGTAGTTATAACGTACATCGTTGTCGCTGATTAGTTTATTGTATGAGAATAGACCGGTTAACTGAAAATTATTGTTACAAAGACCAATGGAAAAATAACAATAATAGTCTTATCAAAGCTTTATGAAGTGTGCAACAGTTCGCGTAATGGGTGTTTTTGTATGTTTGTGCGCTTAGATCTCAAGTACCCCCCCAGTCCTATTGACATCATTCTTTATTAACATGAAAATGGGTTGTCTAGAAAAGTTTTAGTATACGTTTTGGTGCGATCTGAGTCCTTACTCAGATCGTAAGTTTTTTTTCCTATACTATACTGCCCCACTGGTTGGCAAAGGCCTCTTTCTTCCACCCTTCTCTATCCAAAGCTTTCTTCCACCAGTTGTTATCAAAATGGCCCAGGCCGTCTCCCCACTTTCTGCGCGGCCTACCACGAGGTCTTTTCATATTTGGGGGAATCCATACGGTAGCAGTCCTAGCCCATAGCGTGCTAATTATCGATTTATTAGAGTAAAATGTTTCTTTATTTACTGTTGTACGTAGCAATTTCAGTTGTAAAACCAATGAAATAAAGATATTGCGAAATATATTACTTGAATGACCAATAATAAAAAAAAGTGAACTTCATAGATTCATAGGAACACGCAGGCAACAAATAATACTAATAATAAAGATGCATTCAGAGGTAATCATGGTCTAGAACCATAGACCTGACTAATAGAAGGCGGAAGTCATTGAATTGTGACAGTTCAATATTGCCTATAGACTTATAAAAAGAACTTTGATAGTACGCTGTAAAGTAACTTGGACAATTTATATGACGCTATTGCTTCCATTGACATTTACTGGGCACATTCAATATAAAATACTGCCGTATAAAAGTCATTGATGGTTTGTCTTTTTCAGTTTGAACTCCATGATTTCCTTGTTGCAGGGCTTTTTGAAAGAGTTGACGATAAGTTAACGCCAAATCTTTGTATAACATGAATTAGCTTATTTTCGCATATACATAGAAGCAAACTAGGTAAAAAATCATTGGAGATATTGAAAAATCTAAATTTAATAAGACTGAAATGTTGTCATTTAAAAATTATTTAACGAGTTTCAATAGTAAACATAATTTCTGTTAAAAGTGTGTAGCAGTTCAAAAACCGGCTGTACAAATATCTATACATATAATTTCAAACAAAATGTAATAGGTTCCGAGCATTCTGATGATGTCTCGAATGCCTACCTGTCAAAGAATGACAATACTACGAAATCATTTCCAATAACTAGAAAGTACGTTTATAGTAAACAAAAATTAATTACTATATCTATATTGACTCACGATTACTACGTGTAGAAAAAAACTGGGCCGGTGTAAAAGTTCGCGTGAGTCACCGGTGACGCGCCGCCATTCATAAGTCCACTCTCATTCTTAACTCAGCCGCAAGGATTCTTTCTGAGAACTTTGTTTATCTTACGGAACTAAACTTTACCAGATTACTGCGGGGTGACTCATAATTTCGATGGTATTACAGCAACATAATATACATATTTGTGTACATACATACATAAACACACGCTTTTTTCCCAGAAGGGGTAGGCAGAGGTGCGACCAGAACACCCACGTTTCGCCTTGTATATTCCGGCCCATGATGTGATAGGGGGCGAGCCTATCGCCATATCGGGCACAAATTCCTGACTCTGGGCTGATAATGAATAGAAAAATCCAATATCACTTTGCCCGACCCGGGATTCAAACCCGAGACCTCAGCTTTGCAATCATACCGAGTACCACTACGCCACCGAGGCAGCCCATATTTGTATTAATGTGCTTAATTGGAAACATTTTAAATTAGTGAAAAATATAAATTAGATGTTTTAAAATACTGCAATAATTGTTCAAACAAACGAGCAAGCGGCTAAGCTGTAAGTATACCCTACTGCTTCTATTTCGGCCTTTTGAAAATGGGACAAAGGCGAGAGTAAGTTGTTTGAGGCAATTTCATTGGTCTTCAGGCTTAGGGAAGAAATTGTTGTTCAAACATTAGGAACTTGTTACTTTACACACACACATTTGGATGTAAATTCACATGGCTACGTTAAGTTTTGCATACAATCGCGGAAACGAGTAATTAAACCGCTTTATTTACTGTTAATTCTCGCAAAACGAACCGGAGTAATTAATTATATAGGACTATTTATGTCGAACACAAAACACGTTTATTTTTATTTTTATTTATTTAATAATTTATTTTTATTCTCTTGTTGAGCAAATCTTGCAATGTTATATTGTTCAGACATGATAGAACAACTAACTTATAAAGTATAATTTAAATCCACTTGTACGAAGGTAATTCAAATGGAATGATTGCTTTCTAATGACTTTTAAACTTCCCACGGACATTACAAAAAAGCAACGCGGAGATAGTACTTAAATAATTGTGACATTTATTGCTCTATGCTTGATTTTATAATAATGTTATTAAACCATAGATGCGGGACAAAAGTCCATAAATAACTGAGATTTATAAATAACATTTTACGCAAAATATTTTAAGTACCTATCATAAAACCAATGTAACAATATCCTAAACATTTTCTGGAATCAAGTAACATTGAAAAACAAATATTCTGTGTGTTTTTCATTTCATAGTTTAAAGGTTAAAAGTTAAAACCATTGAAATCGATTATTTTTGTAGCTTCGATCACTGCATCTAATGTAATGTGCGTTTACAATCGGGCGTACGGTCCACAAATAAAGTGTAAACAAAACGGCAAAGAAAGCGATTCTAATCGTTTCAATTCGCTTGTTTCACAGAAATATTTAATACGTCACGGCTTAGTTTAGTAACCTTTATGAGCATTAAGTTTTATGTGATGTTTTGTAGGCCAATCGGACTTTCTGCACTTGAACGTGACAGTCAAAATTTATTTCTAGAATTAACCATTGTTTCGAGTGTTTTGGACGACGAAAAAATTGTGCCCAAAAAACTGTAAAATCAGTGACATCGTTTTGACGAAATGTTCTTAAAATAAGGTTATCTATCCGTTTTGTTTTCTTAGGTAGCCTGTTATTCTCCGGACCAAAATGTGTATGCAAAGTCATTTTGATCACACTGCATCAACGGAAGACAACCCATCTCGTGCTTTTGCATTAGTAAACAGAATTAACATTGTATTTGTGTTGCTGTAGTGCTAAAACAATATTTCCATCTATAAATAATTCCCCAGCATCATCTTGCGGTGGAAACTTGTCTGATTTGCTTAATCATAGTGCTCACCTGCGTATCTGCAGACGACACTTTCTCGGGAAAGCGGGAAAGTATCACGTTCAGTCTGTGAAGGAAACATTATGAATTACCACTCACATTAATTAAAAGTAAGATGTTTAATTCTACACGAGTCTATGTTTGTTCTAAGTTCTATAGTAGGGGAAAATAGATGTTTTCATTGGCCAAAGATGTTTCATGGTAAATATTTATTTTTACGAAAGTGTTTACCTTCGCCTCATATCAAATAAATGCCCATTATTATTAGTTTTAGCTTCATTTCCCTACATAATATTAGAGTAAATTCGTGAAACGCTTTAAAATTATCCATTCATCATCGTATTTCTTTTTAAGTATTTAAATGATTGGTATCAATCGCGAATTGAATAACGGTGAACATCGAACTTCATTTGCGTATATTTCATATCCATCCATCGGCCAAAGGAAGTCCAATGCTGTCCCCAATCATTTCCACAGTGACCTGTTAGAGGCAGTCTGCATCCAGCGACGTCCCGCGACCTTTTTCGCGTCTTTTTCATATGCTCTAGCAAAACCCCTGTTACTCCAATTGTCCTATAAAATTACATAATGGTTGTAAGTCTATGGAAAATAATATCACAAAATACAACAAATTCAACAGTCTGTATCTCTGTAATAATGTTAGAATTCGTTCAGGTTTTTCAACACAGAACGGGATTTGATGTACTAGCTAAGTTGTGAGTTGGCATCACATAAGTACAGACCTTAAACGTGCAAAGACCTATAAAACACATCGTTTATGGTGATGTCGACACGAGGAAATGCGAGCGTGTTAACTGGCAAATCTCATTCCTGCGATACTTGTAGAAAATATCGTGTAAGCAAATTGTTAATGGCAAAGCTTTTTATAGGGGAAACGGTATTGGCTGCTGATTGATGGATTTTTAACGTTAAAGTATGTGGATTGAGGGATCGAGTTTAAATATACATACTTATATGTATGTGATGTGTATATTTTTTTTTGCTTATTTTCGATTTTTGTCTTCTCAATTTTTTTTAATTCTGTATTACAAATTAAAGTTTTCAAGTTAGTTATAAACTAGAGTTGTTTGTTTTTCTCGTTATTTCTATAGATGTGCTCTAAAAATTTTTTTTCGAAAGTATTAAATAGGTTATCATATCATTCCCTCCATATTAACCTCTAGTATGTATTCAACAAGACGTACGTAAGCTTGAAAAAAGAAAAATCTAGAGTTGAGGAAAAAATTTCATAATATATCTTAATCTCATAATGTATAGATGCATCTCAAATACATTGCGTTGAAGAATCGTTAACTAGATTAAGAATAATCTTGCACTGATTTCGTTACATATTCCACGATGTGGATTAGCCAACGCATCCATACGAAACAATGTATTTTCTCCGCTATACATTAGGTGTCATAATGTGTATTTGAATGCAGTGATTGTATGGTAAGCGGGCACTGGGTGTGTTCACATTATTTCAATACTTGTAGCTTGTGTTGCCAGGGTAAGAAACTTCCGAGAATTAAGCAGTTAATTTTAACAACAAATTCTGTATTGTTTTTTGTTATTGTTCACGATCAGTATGATGGAATGTGATCATTGCCGCTATTTATTCCTGATAAATAATAAATGTGTTGTCGGTTTTTACCATTATGAATTGAAGCGGTAAAGGAAAAAACCGGTAATGTTTATAAATCTTGAGGTAATCTAACAGATACATTATTCAAATGCAATATAATGAAACGAATAAATTTCTAGTAATTAGATGATTGATTTCGTAACAAATAACAATTTATTCTGTGCAATCATTTTGTTAGTCCAAATTGAATTGTTATGTGGAGAAAGTAGCAATATCAATTAAGATAATTTTATTAGCGGAATATAAATACTTATGAAGAATATTTAATACTATTTATTAATTATTAAAATGACGATATAGTATAATATATAAATAAATAAGAAAAATGACATTTAAATATGGCAACACAGCGCATTAGTAAGTGACAGAGCGCTATGTGGTTGACAATAGGTTGGCGCGTAATAAATTCATATTTGTGTTAGTGGATTCTGCGGCTTAATCTACTCGCAGAATACCAATGTTATGTTGATATAAGAATTTAAATTACGCGTTTCATACTGCATATGACTATTCCTCGTACAGAAAATAGTCATGGGATATTTCCATTCATTGGAATTCATAAATACCATAGCCTAGAGTAGATACAGAGATCAATATCTGGTATTGCCAGCGACATCAATAACATGATTAATACACAATAAATAAATTTAAATTTCGAATATATGTATGTCCAATTTTAGAAAACGGAAATCGTTTGCTATATTTTTTTAATGTTTTTGCACAAAGCAAAGGAAGTAATATCATAACATCCATGCACAATAATAGTACATATTTATTTCCATACAAGGTTAAAGCATAACCATATATTGAAATGTAAATTCTTGCGCGAGATCGCGGAGATTTCCATTATCGAGTGCTTCGAGTGAGGTGTGTCATTTTTCTTGTCAAGTATTTTCAAGGAATGAAGATATTGACCCTTGAAGGTCAACTTGCATCGGAAATTCTTTTGTACGTAGGTGTTTATTGACCATTTCCAGCGTCTGCGATCTTTGAAATAAGAAAAAAGATCATCGATTTATAAACCAACGGTTTTGTGATTCAAATTTTATAACCCTGGTTTTAGATGTTTGAATTATGAAATTAAAGTGTCATGGATAATAATAAGTATAATTTATACAGCTAAGTATTGGGTGTTAACTGCTAAACTCTTTCTAGAACAGTTTGTTCCAGACATATGAACTTTTACCACCAAAACTGCCTTATTTTTTCTGGATATTATTTATCGTAAATAGTTGTATATTATTTTGCAGTAAATGTATTACGAGCCTTTAATGTTTTACCTTATAGCATATGTATTAATGTGTGGCCATAATAAAACTGGAATTCAACATTAATGTCCTGTTCGTATTCAAAGAAAATAATTTGTGAACATAATACGTTACTGTAAATAAGTATTAAATTGATTTCGATAATTTCAGTACATTATCTTTTAGTTGATGACAAAATCTTTAATGAGTCTCAATATCAGAGCAGCCTACGTGTTATTATTTACTAAAATCAAACAAGAATTGCAAGCGTACAGCGTAATCCAATCTCACTTGCAAACACCATTTTTTTTTTGCTACAACACAGGGTATTTTAGTGGTAGATTCTAGTTATCGAACTACATATAAGTATATAGTTTTACTAATAAAGACATTCTAGCATTTTAATAACAAGTTAAGAGAGGCTAAAGTTCTCTCTACGTCATCTCATAAGCGTAAACACTATGTTATTAACCGCACATGTAAATTATTGATGATAAAATGCTCATTCAGTAATTCTTCAAAACAATTTTACAGGAAAACCTTTAAGAATTAAGTACATACAGTAATAATTTATACTCCAATTTTATTAGGACAGGGGCGCCATATGAGGAAACGGTTCATCTATAACGGTATGAAAACTGCTAACAACGTGTACGAACAATACTCAGGGGAATGTTAAAATTAAGTGTTCCTTACTACGTTTCTTCACACAGCTGTAACCTATTCTGATGAGATGATAGTATCACTTAACCATATAGAAGATCTTGCGGCATACTATTTGAATAAAAACGTTTTTATTTTGGATAATTATAACCCCTCATAAATGTCGTCTTCAGTAGAAAGGTATATGTTCAACAGTAAGTACGTCTTTTGTGACAATGAATGATGACTCTAACAGCTTAGCTGCTACTGAAGTAAACTGCCGATATGTTAAAGTAATAAATCTATAAGTACCAATAAAAATTCATATTGTTTATCTGCAAAAAAAGCTTTATGACATCACTAAAGACTTATTCCAGAGAATCAGGCTATCCGAAAAGCATTTAGACGATACGCTATAAATACTATAATATCCTTGCTCGGCCTGCGCTGTCACCGGATGGGCATGATAAACAGTATCTATTGGAGCAACGACCACCCGCAGCATGTAACAAGAACCGCGGAATAGCGAAATACAATATCGCTCGTCACTCGTCACTCCACTGAGATATTGTGTCATTATATTATGTTTTCGTGTTCGTAGAATTTGATAGCGTAGTTCTCGTGAGATCTGGACTGTAGGTAGTTTAGTAATAACGTTAAATTAGGCTTCCACTGGTATTAGAGAAGTAAGAAAGCAAGGTTGGTAGATGAGCAGATGATTTGAGAATTAGAAATAATTTTTGTAACCCTCCCATACTGATTAACAGTTTCCGTCTCCCGATTCAGGTTTGAAAAAAGACATTTTCTTAATGTTTGTTTCTCATCATTAAATAGTCGAGAATTCCTTGTTTTTATTTAATGCTGTGATCTCAAACAAAAGAAACACCGCAATATTTTCTCAAGTTAATCAATATTTTGACTGTAGTAAACTATGTATTAGAAATTCAAATTAAATAAATTGATATCTCTAGTCACTGTTTCTTCATTCCCAAGGACATGTTTTGGCTAGGTATATGATTGTGATTTGTGAGTTTGTATGAGACGCCCACGCGCTAATCGTCCGGCGACCTTACGACTTGCTTGATCGACGAGATACTTACGTTGGATTAAGCGTTAAGCAACGTATTGTCAGATGTGAAAGAGGTTTAATTAAAACGAATCTTTATTATTAATAATTGAATATTGATCTCTCTCTCTTTTGTCACACGAAGTCTATTACTGAACATAGATCCCAAAGATCGCCACATAGACCAGTTGGAAATATTGATCAATTTAACATAAGCATGATTTTCAGCTATAAGAAGTTCGTTATAAATATGCCAAGGATTTCCACAACGACCTGTAGTACGGCTTACATTCTGCACTGGATTTTTGTGGTTAAACGTGATGAAATGCGTCATCATCATTATCAGCCTATAACTGCCACCTGCTGAACATCCCAGTTCCGACATTGGCTCCTCTAATGGAACTTTGAATAGAATGTAAATAGTGTGACGTATTTACATAACTCCGATATTAATATTACTAAATAAATAAAACAGGTGTGGCTAGTGTTTCTTCGTAGATAAATTAATATGCTTGTATTCACTTTTAATGTCATCTCATTCACTGATTTTCGTAATATGTTACGCAATTGTGTTGTTTTTTTTAGTTAGAGAGTGAAACTTAAACTTTTATAAATGTTTATTCGTCAGGCGGATAAAATGCCACTATATAACGATTCTTTACAGTGATTATTACAAGAATTAATAGTGTTTTGTTAGTTTGTCTAAATTATATGTATAGTCCAGTGATTAGGTTTTATTAGTACCTAAGAAAGTTAAGCAAAATATTAATGGCATCATATTGATTAAGAATAATTTTAAAAGTCAGTAATGGCCAGTAAGGCAATTCTAAGAATTTCGAACAGTAACATAAATAGGAAGTACGTAAAATTCCGAAAGAGATGGTATTAGGCACGCAGCTTGTGATAATATCTCATATAAAATTCATAGGCATTAAAACTATGTTGCGCGCAATCGTCAAAAGTATGGAACAAAAGCAGAGCTATGAACAAAATATAATTAAAGCAGCATTTTAACACGAGGGTTTATCGTTGGCTCGCCCAAAGGCCCATAACATTAAGTTTTCTCGGGACTTAGTCGACGCTGAGCTGACTTACGACTGGGCACTTAATGCATATTAACTTTAAACGAAAGCTTTAGCTGGCCAGTAAAGAGTTTTAATGTTACTTTATGGGAATAGTTTATTTTTCTGTTAAACCATAGATTATGCTTAATAGGTCATGGGCAGGGCTGTAAAATATTGGTTTAAATTCCGAATGTTCGGCCATGTTTAGAATTTACTTGGTATGTGTTTTTTAGTTATAATTACAAATATGTTGCCCATTTTATTTGTAAAGTAGAATATTGTATCAAATAAAGATTTAAATAATTGCTCAGGTACTCATTTGTTATATAAGTCGAAAATTCTACTTTTATGATATAACTATGCTGACTATATATTTATGACTGTCTCTGTACTCCGGTATGATTATAAAGCTGAGGTCTCGGGTTCGAATCTCGGGTCGGACAAAGTGATATTGGATTTTTTTACTCATTATTAGCTCGGAGTCAGGAATTTGTGCCCGATATGGCGATAGGCTTGACCCCTATCACATCATGGGACGGCAAATACAAGGCGAAACGTGGGCGTCTTGTTAGCACCTCTGCCTACCCCTTCTGGGAAAAAGACTTAAGCTTACTTAAATATCCGAAAAGTCTTTAACTTTACTTTAAAACTACGAGAAACCAAATTAAAAATATTTTTTTTATTTCGGCTACCTTAATATTTGTTCTTATCAAATGACATTACAAAACCAACAAGGATACTAAAAAAACTGATCGAATGTCAACACTGTTATCGAAATATGTAGGTTAAAATTGCTGGAAATGGTTTATCTTATCAAAATCTGAATTTGGACGGCGCACTAGTAGCCTGAATCATGACTGATGTAAAAGTATTGTTATGAAAACTACACGTCTTTAAACATTGATTTGTACTCTTTTTCTCGCTTTAGGACGACGTTCACTGCTGAACATAGGCCTTCCTCCAAGAATCTCCACATCGACCTGTTGTAAGATATTACTTGATTTATACTACTTTATGGAAATTGAATATCAAAACAATTGCTTGAAATTTTTGTCGTATTTTATCCAATGCCTACCGCAAATACTTTAATTTAACACATAACTAGGCAGGTATTTGTTTAAAAGAATGCATTTAAGGTGGACCGACGATCTAGTAAAGGTTGCAGAAAGCAAGCAAGCAGACTCCAGCAGGTCAGTGTGGATGTTCTTGGGAAAGGCCTACGTTCAGGATTGGGCTTTATTTGCCTGAATATAGTTATATAATCTCCTCAATTAAATTACTGTGCTAGGGCATGTAAGAATATAACAACATTACATTAAGTCTACGTTTTATTCTATTATGTAATTTCCCAAAAAATCCTTGACGCAACTGTAATTCCTTAAGTAGATTTGTTATTAATCTAGACATCCTCAAACCTAATACCTGAAACCCTTGCATCACAGTATTAGCATTGTAAACTAGGTAATACTATATTGTTAGGGCTTCCGAGGGGAACGCACTGAATGCTAATGTTATTACGAGAAACCTTAACTCGTGCGAAATGCAAGGATTCTTATTTGGAGTAAGGTTCGTTGAAGCCTTTGTTGTCAAGGGTTTTGGTGATAGAAAGGCTGATATTGACTTAGAAACAGGATTAGATATAATTCTGAGAGATTTAAGTATACATATAATTAGAACATGAGAAATCCTGACAAGCTCAGACGCGTTAAAAGAAGTTTCTTGTTTCATAGCAGAAGAATATCCAACAGGCAGGCTACCTGGTGAAAACCAATCACCGCTTAAATCTAAAACCAAAAAAGGTCCAATAGAATCGCATTAGCTTATCGGTTTTCAGTTGCACCATACCAATTGCTGTGGGTATCGATGTTAAAAGAGTTGACACGTACGACACCAACTTGTCTTTCCGAAAGAAAGTAAATATGAGGAGTTGGAAACAATTAATATTGTCCACGTCGCAATGCTATTCGCCTTTGTTTTCCTGCCCGACAAAACAATGCAGTCCCAGTTTCCCTATAAATAAACAAATACGAGTGTTAGAATGTCGTGCGAATAGTTGTGATGTGTGCTGTCAATTATTTTCCTTGTTCTCCTCCCGCTATCAACGAGTTATTATTGTTCACTTTGACATCCATTTATTGTGTTATCTGAATGTTAGACGATGTTTTCCGACATTGTTATGTTCCAATTAGTATTGTCACATTGTTAAGATAAAATAATAGCCATTTCTCACTATGACAAGCTTTTCAGCGATGCGACAAGTTGTAAAGCGCATGAAATATACAACACTACAACGGTATGAGATTTAATGTATTCTTTGTAGACATTTAGTTCAGTAGCGCACTGCAGAAATATACTTATGAACTTTAATTTGCTGTCCGTGGCTTTTAGTTTTACACCAAGATTAATCAATTGCGCGGCTGGTGATATTGCTTTTATAGTGTATTTTAACGAAATTACAAAGAAAAGGTATGTTAATTGGATAATGTAATTGATACACCATAGCTTTTTTAGATCGTAACTGTAATAATATACAAAATTAATCTACCAAAGCTTAATATCTCAAAAGAGGCTACTATAACACGGACAGGTCATCAATCAGCGTCAACGTTCCTCAGCCCCTGAAGCAACTGTTAAATCAACTGTATCCTTACCCCGAGACCTAGATTAGTCCCTAAAAGGCTGGGCAGCCCGGTTCACGACGCAGGAAGCCGCTCTCGGGCACTCGGTCAGCCAACGGTCTACACATCATAAAAACCCAACTATACAGTCAGTTAGGCGCCAGGAATTAGCACGAGACTTACAAGTCAACAATGTTGATTATTTTATTTAGAAATTGTATTGCTCTAGGAAAACATACCATGAACAACATCGTATATGGAGAAAATTGATTGGTAGGTTTTTTTTATATTCGGCGTGAGAAAGCTGCTTGGCCCTGTTGAGTGCATTGTCAGACTTACGTATATATCAAATACGTGTGTATAATATAATATAATATTACATTTCGTATGTGTTTTGGTTAGTGCGGCCCGTCGATAGATAACTTCTAATCTATAGATCATGATTCAGATAAGGAATTTCTTTTACGATCTCTGTGATAAAGGGGAAGTTGCAAACAGTATTTTGCAGGTCTTGGCAAAGAATTTACTATGATTTTTTCTTTAACATAGCATGCGAGTGTATTCAACTATGATAAATAAGTTACTATTCTTTAACATTCAGGGCTTTAATATTTTTTTAATTATACTTAATTCTCAAGATATACATACATACGTACATTTAGAAATGAGATTATTTTCTACAAACGTTAAGGTCAATGCGGGGATGAATAAGCATTTAATCCGCTTATGTCACGACGGTGTTAAAGCTGCTACGACCAGCATAGTGATAAAATGTTATGTAGGTAAGTACTACAATCTACAGTTTTTAGGTATATTTACATCAAGTCTTAGAGTATTTATAATATAGAGGAAGCCCTGGTACTTTGAAAAGCTAGTTAAAAATAGTGGTGCCGGGCCTCCTTTTTCTGTCCTCCTATTGGCTGATATTGGAGAGGTTTTTCAATATGCACGAATTATTTGAAGAAGAATAATTTACAAAAAAGACTGCCTCGGTGGCGTAGTGGTACTACGGTATGATAGCCAAGCTGAGGTCTCGGGTTCGAATCGCGGGTCGGGCAAAGTGATATTGGATTTTTCTATTCATTATCAGCCCGGAGTCAGGAATTTGTGCCCGATATGGCGATAGGCTCGCCCCCTATCACATCCTGGGACGGAATATACAAGGCGAAACGTGGGTGTTCTGGTAGCACCTCTACCTACCCCTTCTGGGAAAAAGGCGTGTGTTTATGTATGTCATTTACAAAAAAGTTGCAGCCCCTTTAATTAAATCACTTGTTTTAGACGAATAATTAGTAAATATACTTTTGATTATCAACGGAATTTATAGCAATTTGTTGTTAAATAATTAGTTTATTTTTCACAAATTTAACAGCGCTACCAACATTACGAACCAAAAATTCTACGTTTTTGAATACGCAAATGTATGACAGCGGTCTCTCTATAATATTATAAATACTTTAAGCATCAAGTACATTTGTGTATTTTTTCCGAGATTTCACTATGTAAGGCAGCCAATTAGGTATTGCTTTTTATAGAATAAGCCATTGAAGAGTCGCTGTACAAAAATTCATATGATAACAATGAGTTATATAATATGATAAATCTGATTAACAATAAAGTCGGGTTGTGAGATGAAGCCATGTCTCTTGGTTTTAGTGTCCCGTAAGTACTGGCATTGTGGTTAATGATTATGAAGATTACTCAACAATAACAATCCTGAAAATTGTACAAAATAACTAATTGAATTATTTGGATAATTAGCCAGTATGCAAAGTTAAGGACTTCCATATTAAACGTACTTATAAGAAATTTTACGGTTCGCTCATGGTTTAGTAGCGTACAAGGGTTGTAAATTGTGAGGTCCAAATGTCGTTCTTGGGGGCCGGCAATCGATTGTAATTTCTAGTTTTACTATCAAATATGTATAATGAATCCGTATTCTTTTTGGAAAAACTTTATGCACGCTCGTAATTTCGCAAGATTGAATGTATCTCAGGTGTTCTATAGTGTATAGAGCATACAGCGCCAACCCGAAATAAGCTTGCATTGCCGTCAAAAACAAAGTACTTGAGCTTAATTAATCGTTTTTAAAGCGTGTAAGTACCAATAACTAAGGATTTACCCACTAGTCACATACCACGATATTCATTTTTCCAATTCTTTCCTGTTTGTAGGACAAGTAGTTCACTCTCGGGCGGGCGCACTTTGGATGATTCATTTGTTTTTTCTTAATAATGGCGTGTCTACGCGCGATTTGAACAAAAAGTTTACGGCAAAAAATACAGTATTTTAACTCATTCAACACGGGCACGGACTAAGATATAAAAAGCCAAGGACGTTTATAAAAGTCCATGTATTAAAAAGATTTAAAAAAGACCAGAAAAATCTCGAAAGTGGAAAAATGTTAAATACAGAAAAAAATGCTGCTATCTTGGACTTACTGTGTTTATTACCTACTTTTTTGGGGTCTTCTAGGTCCCGTGACCCGTTTTTGATTGCTGCCACTTTCCCATTTTGTAACTTTTCCCGATATAAAATAATTTATACATTCATTAATTTATGTTAATTTAATTTGTTTATTATAGTTGACTTTCAATATCATTGCTTTACTTGTCTCGCTCATGAAAAATATCAATGGTGATTTTGTAATTCCGTTAATTGCATGCAGATATATTTAATAAATAGATTATACCAATTTTTATTAACATTACATTCACGGTGAAAGTTGTAGACTTCATAGAAATTATCTAACAACAATTTATACTCAATCATATTACTTCATTTGAACAAATAATTTACTAGCTACTAACTAAAAGTTTCATTAACACAATAATCTTCATTATTTATGTAAGGAAATGATATAATTCCTATTATAACGTGGTAATTATTAAGGTGCGTCCCAAGATTTTCTAACTTACCTTCAAATCTTCGTTTAATCAAAATTCATAACTCACAACACATTAAACGTCACAAATTATTGTCATTACGTCAATATTCACAATTTTCTCTCAAACAAACACAGGCTCACACTGTTTTCAAGTGTATTCACTTGCGCGAGAATGTCAAGTTTTTCGCGGCGCTTTGCGAGCTATCCGTACACTACTGTAGCGCATTCCGCACGACTCACCTCTGACGTTTACGTTTATCGAATACAAAACACGCAAGTCGACACCGCGCGGCGTGCGTGATGATGTATCCGAGTTGACTCACCGCGTAATTATTTTCTAGTATAGCAGTAGCGCACTCTATCGGCAAATATTAACACTGATTTTAAATTTACTGCCATCTGTTGATTATTTTACGAGTTACAATGTTGGTATTACTACTTGTCGCTAGATGCCGTTAACTAGTTAAGGTTTAAACAATATAACAAAGATTTTGCATCGATTATTCTATAAATATTAATAAATATATTATCAATACTTTTAAAAATTAATAAAAACAACTTACAAATGGCAATATAAAATAATGCATAGATAAAAATCATTCACTCTAGACTCTTATGCTTTATGGTTACTTGAAGTTTGTAATCTGTGGTTACTTCGATCATTCATTCTTTCTCTGTCAAAATGGCTGCCGTGCCGGAGGTGCGTTACGTTTATCTCACGATTATTTTGCTGTAACTTGTTCAATTACAACAAAAAATTGTGTAAACCAGAATATTGTAAATATTTTAAACGTTATTTTCGTTTTTCCAGGCAAGACGTGAACCAATTCAAGCCGTCCAAGTATTCGGACGCAAGGTTAGTATTTGTTGCATCCACGTGTTTGAGAATACTGTAATAGTCGTATCTTATTTTATTACTGTCGTTATTCGCGAGCAAAATGTATTACAAATTCTAATTGCCAATCGCATTCTTATGATAAAAGTGGCTTTTCACAAGTAAATTGTTATTTCACATAAAACAATGTTTAATAAAAAGGAGAACATCGTTAACCATTTTTGAACTAATCTTGAAATAAATCACTAAAGGGAATCACTACCTACAATACATTACAAACTATTTGGCTCCCAGCATATATTATTATGTGTATATTTGTTTATTGAACTGTTTACAATTTCACATAACCTAACTTTTGTAGGTACTATATTTTTTATTTTATCCTGTTTAAAATTTAAATTATGATGGCTAACTTTGTTGAGACGCCTGCCAGGAAACTGAAGACCGCGGGTTCAAACCTCGCTACAAGATTAGAATTGTGTGACCCTCAAAGTTAGTATCTGGTTTGGGTGTTGAGAAGCCTCTCATACTATCAGATTCCCGCGGCACAAGTATATCCCAATGTGTGTGGATTGTGTATGTATGTTGGGTGTATTATTTACATATTGATCTGTGTTTGTAGAAAACCGCCACAGCAGTAGCATACTGCAAGCGTGGTCATGGAGTGCTGCGAGTCAACGGCCGCCCCCTTGACCTGGTGGAGCCCCGTCTCCTGCAGTACAAACTCCAGGAACCCATCCTGTTGCTTGGCAAGGTATTTTCTAAAAAAATCTCAGTAATGCATGTTGTTTTGTTTAAGAAGTACATTGATTTATATTAGATGTATATTTCTCAATCAGATGTGCATCGTATTTAGTGTGATGTATTAGAATTTAATAAATATTTGTGCACTTTTGATGGTTTTTAACTAATATTCACAATATTGGTTTCATAATTATTTAGAACTAGCAGTTCGTCCTGTTTTATATGGGTGAATATTATCCTCTCTAGTTATTAATAATTATGCCAAATCACTTCCAATTGTAACTAATTATTTGTTCATGTTAATAGAACAGCTGTTGTGCTTAAAGTATTACTTATTTATTTATTAATAACAAAAGAACATACTTATGACCTAATAAAGTGTCCTGCAAAACTGTACAAACAGTTTGACTGCAGGATCAAGGTAATGTAAGTTAAGTATATGCCCATTACTAATATCCTAATGCTTGATATATTGTATATAAAATTCTAACAATAATATTTTCAGTCAAAATACAATTTTGCAGGATGGTCCTATATTAAATGATCACATAATTTATTGCAAAATTCTGTGCTATACTATGTAATATTATGTTTATTTAATATATTGATGTTTATTCTTGTGAAGTACCTAATTTTAGTTCATTTCATACTAAGAATGCTCATGTTTGTTTAACAGTAGCATGCATTACTATTAATTGGTTTTTCAGCATGAAATGTAGAAAGTTTGGTTTTGATTTTGTTAGCACACACCAATTTATAGTTGATGAAATTAACACTTATTGCTTGTATGTAGTATAACAAGTCACTAGCTGTTGCTCATGGCTTTATCTGCATTAAAATATAACAATACTTATGTACAGACTAACCTACACCTATTCAGCTCAATCCATATTTTTAAGAGAACCAGATTGCTGTTTCGTTCAGTTTAGCTCAATGAAAGCCATACAATAAAAACAAGTTTGTCTTCTGATTGGTATTGTGCTTTTTAATGTCAACATTTTATAATTCTGTATATAGACCAACCTTTATTCCTCAATAAGTTGCGATTTGAATGACGAAAGTCTGTAGTAACTGCTTTTTGATTATCCAGTAATGTATGAAGCCTAGAGATAGCTTGCTAATATGGTTTACAATGCTAAATAAAGTAAATAAAAGCAGTGCATTATAAAACTAAAAATTGTCAAGTTAAAGTGAATAGAGCTGAATAAAAGTATTTACTTTCTATATTTTAAATTATTTAACTGGTGTTTTACGTAAAACTTAAGACAATGGATTAAATACCGATAAAGGTGTGTAATAACAAATATCTGTTACTAACATTCTTGTTAAAATGATGAATAACTCTTATTCCGAACCTGAGCATCCTTGGATGTGAAGTCAACAAAAGATCTGATTTAATCTATATTTTCCATAAAAACTACTCATTTGTCTGAACATGAGCTCAAGTATTTGTGTTATTTTTCAGGAAAGGTTCTCAGGTGTTGACATCCGAGTGACTGTTAAGGGCGGTGGTCATGTCGCCCAAGTGTACGCTATCAGACAGGCTATTTCCAAGGCTCTGATTGCCTTTTACCAGAAATGTAAGTGTGAAATTTACTAGATGATTTATTATTTAATATTATCAAAGACGGTCACTTTAATACTTACATGAGACTTGTTACTGCCCATATCTTATACTGTCCTAAGCAATACTATATGTAAAAGTTTCTCAGAGTCAATTTTTGTCTTTGAACATACCCCTTTTTTCCAAAACTGTGTCGCCACTATGTGACTCAGCCATTTCACAAAAGGGAGATAAAATGTGACATTACCAAACGGCATGTGCTGTTCAGTGCCATGCTTGTTTGAAGTGTACACAACATTATAATTTCTAAACTGGGTTATATTTAATTTTGTTTACTTAATTATGTCAGAATAATTCTTATTCAATGCAAAATATGCCGAAAATTTATTTCTGTATAAAGCATGAATTTTATTCATGATCAACAATGTAAAACATTTAAAAAATTTACAAATTAAGGTGACAATGGAATTCCTTCAGGCTTTATAATTCAGCTGTGACTTGGCTGAAGATGAAAATAGGGACTTGTGCGCATTGTAAAATTTAACTGCTGCAATATCTTTACAAATATGTTTCCCTTTACAGATGTAGACGAGGCCTCCAAGAAGGAGATCAAGGACATCCTGGTCCAATACGACAGGAGTTTGCTGGTGGCCGACCCTCGTCGCTGCGAGCCCAAGAAGTTCGGTGGTCCAGGCGCCCGCGCCAGATACCAGAAATCCTACCGTTAAGCCTCTGTCTATCGCATCGTGTGGTATCGCTGCGGTTTACACAGCCATCGCGATATCATTCGGTGTTTTTAAGAATAAAACTTAAAAAATATATGTATGTTTTATTTGTATAAAGAAACCTAAATCTGGCTTGTTGGTAATGAAATCGCAGCTTCCGTGATGGCGGTCGCGGGTTCGAATCCCAGGGTACACTGACGTTTCGGACTCATTTGTGTATGGCTATACACAACAGGCTGCACTTTTAATACCTACTCAAGGAAATCGTGAGAAAACCAGCATACCAGAAGATAACAGAATTTTTTATAATACGTAAATTCGCCAACTTGCACTATGCCATCATTGCGGCCTAGGGTCTAGTGACTAATCTTTCTCAATCGAATTCTCTGTTCTGGAGGAGTCGGGAGTCAGGTCAGAAGTGTGATTATGGCCTTATACAGCAATGGAAACGTTATACGTCTAATGTGGTTTTGCCGCTGGTTATGGTCAAACCTAATTCTCGAAAAACCGCCAGTGGATTTGGGTTTAGTCTAAATTGCTCCTATTTATTGAATGACTAATCGTTTGCAGCTGGCTATTGGATAGAAACAAGAAAATCTTGTGTCTATTCTTTCAGACTACACTAATTACTTAATACTTCTTAAGAAGTACCCAGATGTACGTAAAATTCTACACTATTTATTCTTTACACACAAACACCAAGGTCATACTGATAGATTTACATGGAGTAGCTGAGATACCAATAACGATATTTACAGCACACACCAATAAACTAATTCACAGTTTGTTAACCGTTCTCCAAAAAGTGATCGAAGGCCCATAACCGTGTCTTCTTCCAGGGCATAACAAACGCCGAGCGCTTATAGAAGTGAAAAGTTCTTTAGCAATGTTGTGATTTGAAAGTGGACGAAACGAAGTGTGTGTGCGTCATTTACACACGGCAGAAGTCAAACTTCAGAAAAGTAGCCTACGAGAGAATGATATAAAGACGAAGTATCAGTAGTATTAAAGTATAATTAAAGGATTTATTATTTTTATACTTTTTACCGAGCTAAAAAACGATTTTATATTTTAATGCAAAATTGTACTTACTTTTTGTCCAATGATACGCCATAACCGCCTCTATAAACTCACTGAATTGATTACAATAGCCTTAGCGAGAAGTGTACATAACTGCGGAAGGATAAATAATTGTAGTTAGACATCAGACTGGGTAGAACCCTCTATCTTACTTTCCTCTTACTACATTAATCTCTTCCACGCTTTGTCGCCCTAGTACTTTTTTACTTCTGAGAGTTCTTATGTATAATATTGAAGACAAATTTTAGAAAAACTGTTCTTTCTTTGTCACCCCTAGTACTTTTTGCACTCTGAGAAATATTTCGCTTCACATTGATAAGTGGTTTAACGAAAGTTTCTTCCTTTCTCCGTTGGCTTTTTCGTTTTAATAATTTTATAATTATTTTAACATAATATGATTTGTACCATATCGCGTTGCAATGTTGTTCTACCCTCCCAATAAAAAAAGTAATAAAGACTATGTAGTTAATCTTCTAACGTATCTGAGGCCCTGGTATTATAGAGATCTGAAAACGATTTCTTCTATAAAATGGAGTGTGCAACTAAATTTAAAAAATAATATCGGCTGACTACTAACTGACTGGGGTGATGGTTTTCCTCATGGTAAAGCTGAAGCTGGTAATTTAATAAATAAAAAACGTCGTGTAATAACAAGACTTTATTTGCAATAAATTTCGTTCACAATGTCTTTATAATAATTATTAATAGATTTAAATGCAAGTATCCAGATTTATTTCCTAAATCCAATTTTTGATATGTTAGTAATACAACTATAATTGATGCTGAAGAATTTAGGGAGCCATATTTTTCTTTCTTTTCCATTTTATTTGTATCATAAATAGAAATTTACACCGATGCATAGGATTATATTTTTTATTGTATTTGACGGCTCAACTCATTACTGTGATTTTAAAGATACAAATTTAAGGCTATTATGAGTAAAGTACTAACTACCAATGCAAAAAAATCGGTAAACTTTTGGTAATTTTTATTCTGAACAGTATACTTTTTACGGCAGCGCATTGTGCAAACTAAATGCTTATTTTCTATAAAGGAGAGATTACTCAACAAATTATTTATTATTACACTCATATCTAGCGATTATTAGCGCAACAAACTTACTATCTATAGTTAGGAGTTAATGTCTTTCATTTGAAAACCTCGATAACCTAATATACAGATCTTCTAGAGATTATGACGTTAATATAATTTATTTTATCTAAGTTAGTTGTAATTAATAAAGTTACAGGCACTTGTTTTAGGTAATATTTTGGCACCACTGCGCAAAAATTTTCTTGGAAGTGTTCATACATTTTCAATTTGAGTTTTAACTATAAAATAAGATTAGCATAAGATTTAAAAAATAATACTTCGAAACGACTTTAATCATAAATGAAAAGAAATGTTTGCCGAGTTATTATTATTAATTCATTGTGTAATTCATTAATTTGATTTTTTATTCACGCTTTATTATTCTTGTGACAAAACAAGGACAAACGACCAATTAGTGATTTTTTTCATTAATACGAGATTATAACATATTATTATTTTATACTATTATATTCCCTTTCATGATCGTTTTCAAAAAGACTAAAAAAATAAAAAATAGCCTCTTGTAAAATACTTGATTTTCAGTGACAGTCTCGGTAAACATTTAAGCGATTTCCTAGCAATGACTATTGCATTTTATCTAGCCAATATTCTACTCGTATAACAATAATATTTAATTGGAAACATTTAAATAATGTCTTATAATAAAAATAGTCTTTATTCAGGTGTTATGAGTTTAACGGAGTAGCATTGAAGACTTTAGGACATGCTAAATAAATGGAAACTAATATTAGAATTACTAACTAAAGGCACACGCTACGTTGGTATACTTCGTTGTAACGGTTAATTTTTAAACTCGAAATGTAATACAGCGCCATCTAGCGGACACGAAAGTAAACAAATTAAAATTACTCTTCCCCATTTTTGTTGACGTCTTCATGGACTTCTTCGAACTTGGCGCCCATTCGTTTGAGGGCTATGACAGCGGCCACCGCCTTCGCCCACCGTTTCTTGATGACATATCTCTTCAGCTTGGTCTTCGTAACGTGGAGTTCCGTACAAAGGGCGGATTGTATCAGCCACGGATGTCTGAGAGACGCAGATGCTGAGAGGCGTTCGCTGAAGTAGGATTTATTGAATTACTCGATTAGTATGAGAAAATATTTTTAGTAAACAGTGTGGAAAATACTTCTTTTCAAATTACTAATATTCTATCGTATACGCAATCATAGTGTTTTGAACAATAGTTTGAGCACTGAATCGTGGGCTGTATAAATGCAACAATTTCCAGAAAGTATAATAAAAGAAATAAAGAGCAATTATATCTAACAATAAGTTAGAGACAGAGAAATCACTACACGGTATGAGAAAAGGGCTTTTTATTCAAATTTCCTACTTAAAGAGGGTAAATTATTAAATTTCACTCGTTAATATTTTAAAATTATTGTCCCAGAAGCTTGTATAAAATATAAATGACCTTGATAATCTTAGCTATAATTAACAATGCAAAAGAGAAAGTAGTGTTTTGGACACGAAAGTGGCATGCGTCCAATGCCTCGTGACATTTAAAATACTGCCAAAATTATAATCTGTTAGTACATTATGAATCGTCATGCAATTAGTGTCTCCGTCTACAAAATATTAATTAATGTTTACCAAACCAATAATCCATTATAATATTGGTTCTATTAGGACTTAACATTAAAATTATACATTACATTAAAATTATAAAGGCATATCAACCATTATTTTCGAGAACGTAATTCATCGATCATGCAAAGAACGTTCATCATTAAATGGATAATAAAACCACAGATTTTAATAAAGCCTTATATTTTAACAACATACGTATTTAACAATAAATTACACATAAGTTATAAGTACAGTTAAGGAACAAATGTTATTGTCTCCTAAAGTTTGAATGGTCTTATGTACATACAAAAAAAAATACAAAAAAATTATTGCTATTGACAATGTGTTGACGACATCCATTTCATTTCAGTCTTGCATTCCGAAAAAAACATGTAGAATTTTGAATTAGACTAGATTCATAAAATGTCATTTTTCTGCCTTCGTTTCTATTAATCTCCGTTACTTTGGTAACATAAGTGTCATGTCATGGCACTGAGACCCTGTTCTTTGTTACTTTATGATACAATCATTTCGAGTTCGTCACTTCAGTTTTCTTCCTTTGTGTCTTTTCGTCTGACGTCTGGCGTTGGAAAAATGCATGGAGACTCGACATGGAATTCTGTGCTAGTTGGTTGGATGGAGACCATTCTAAGGATATTGACTGGTGTCGACCACCGTTAGAAGTTCCTCCAGCGGTCCTCTCTGCTTCTACTTCTTCTGTTTCACCCCACTTCTCTAATAGATGTAACAGGAGATCCTTAGTCCTATGTGCATTATTTACATCTCCTCTTCTGTACGGTAACTGTCTGCCATTTTCAGAGCCATTTACTAATTTGTCTATCTTCTCTCGCCTTCTATCGAATTCCTGGAAGAAGGTATTACGTACTTCAACCGGTTGCTCGGGGACATCTCTGCTCGTTGTAGTTATTCGTTTGGACCTCGTTGACTTCACCCATGGCATTTTGCTCGTCATCGGCTTCTCTGGTTCCCTTTCAGTTAAAAACGATGATGACAATTTAGTCGTTGACTTTGATGTGAAAATTCTCTTTTCCTTTTTCGACGCATCGCCATTCATCACTGTTTTTGTTAAGGTTGATTTTGATTCCATTTTGTAACCGTTTGGTAATTTTTCTTCTTTAACTTCTTTTGTTTCGCTAACATTTTTGTCAACTTCCTTCATGCTGTTATTGTTCGTTAGATCGGTATTCATTGTAGATAACATAAACAAATGGTCTGATAATTTCTTAATTTCTTCTGCTAAATTTTTTCGCACTAAGACGTCGTGTTTCTTGTGTAAGAAACATGAGCTGTCTGAGGCGCGTCTTTCTACTGGGTTGTATCTTGTGCTGGGAGCTAAGAAATTGTTGTCTCTTAAAGGAGGTGGCTCTAAATCATCTTCATCGAAAACGAAATCTGGGGAACTACTCAAAGAACTTCGAGGAGATGGCGAGCATCCGCCAATAGACGATCTTTCACAGTTTGCGAGACATGTGATTTCGTGAGCTTGGTTATCAAAAACGTAGGGTGAGTTAGGGTGTTCACTCCACCGTTCTACAAAAAGCCTGAGGTTGTCTTTAGCGACGTCCAGTTCGTGTTTGGGCGAGGGTTCTGGCCGCGGTTGTGGCTCCGCCTTTACCGGGCTCCGTTTCACCAGCCACTTGTGTCGGAGGCACTCCGTCGCGCTCGGCCGTGACCTGCGACAAAGACCCCTTGTTACTAACTTCCCAACACCATAGGTTATGCCATCTTTGTACGGGTAGTGGTGAAAGTGATGGAAGAAGGAAAAATTGTGAATGGTGAGGATGGTTACAAACTCTTAAGTGGTGGCTCGATATAGTGGTTTTCGTATATTAAAACAAGTAAATGTATGATTAATGGTACAGCACAAGTGAAGAGTCACCGCCTAAGATGTAATTCTGAACATGGAAGAAGGTGGTCTATTGTTAAATCTACGGTTCTACTCACTACAGTCCAAGACAAACTTAATATTAACATATTGTTAGGACATAAATTCTAATTAAATACTGCAAAATCGTGCAATGCTTTGTTAGTTACTAGATATAGTCAGTGTTGGATAGCAAAAAAGTAACAAAGGGTCTTAAACGACAGACTGGTTTCAGCAGCTTTTGAAGATCCAAAATTTCAACATTCCATAGCAGGCACTAAACAGGAATGCATTCTTCTAATTTACAATACTTTGTATCACTTTTACTGTTAACTTTATCTTCTTTACGCGTTGATGAAAAGTAAAACGTCCATCTAGCAACGCGCCGTTTGTTTAAATTAATAAACGCAGAGATTTTTATTTAAATCGATAGATCAGATGAAACAAAAATCTTGCTTGGCTGTTCCAGTTCTTATAGCACAGCAATTTTCAAACTCAATCTTAACATACACATTGTTTTGCGTAACTTAAAACTTGATATCAATTTTATTTTCTCTACGATTTCCACATTAAACTTATAACTACAAAAGTAAAACACGGTATTCATGCATATTGCAACATAGAAAAAGCTTTGGATGTAAAACTCTTAATATTTTCGGGGTATATCTTACAAAGGTCGGAGAATTCCGCCACTTTTAACTGTATGACATGATGCATTTGCGATCACATTGCGGGGAACAAAAATTAGATTCTAGTTGAGCTTCAAAACTTCATTAATTTTCGGTATCGTAGCTAATTCTATATTTCGGTCACAAAAACATTCTGGCATGTGACCAATTCATATTAATTACTGCTTTCGTATCAATATCTTTGTACCCGTTGATTCATTTACAGGATAAATGATCATTATATTTCTATTACCTCATTCACATTTACAAATTATTTCTTAGAAGTTAGAAGTAATTCACAATGCATCACGTCTTAAGGAACATATTTCATATAGTCTAATTATTAATTTGTATGATACTTACTCTTTGTCTTTCACGAGCAGTTTCTGTATGAAATCCTTAGCGTCTTCTGATATCTCATTGAATGCTTCATCATCAAAGTCGTATTTGGCGACAGTGACATTCGCCATGGTCTCTATGTCTGTCTCACCCATGAATGGTGAAAGACCTGATAGGCTGAAAAGAGATGGACATATTTCAATTATATGAAATATGAAGAATTTTGGATTTCTTGTAGAGCGGACTATTGTTACGCAATTCTTTACTTTATACAATTAATTTATGAACATCATTACGATCTTAAGAAAAAAAAAAGACTTCTGCAAAACGTAAGCCACCCTCAAGTTTGGAAGCGTCCAGCATCCGGATAGTTTCAGCAAACTTGATTAGGTCGTCTGTCCACATTGCGTTTGCCGATAAGTGACTTCCACTAGATAGCTTTGTGGTTCCATTGATGATCGATGTGTGATGTTTCCTATTCGGTACCTTAATTTATTTATTTCACTGAATAATAGGCTATTACACACTATATGCATACACATTATTGTTTAAAGTTAAGGAAGTAATTAGAAATTTAAAGAAATTTTAAATTATCTAAACTTAGGCGTCCTCCACAGATTTTCAGGGGTGTAATTGGTTGGAGGTTATTACATGGAATAGAAAAATGAACTAATAATTTTGAAGTACTTACAGCACATAACATATGACTCCGACAGACCACATATCAGTTCCGTAACCGATCTGGTCGAAGTTCACCACCTCAGGGGCAACGAACTCAGGAGTGCCGAAGAGCACCTGAAGTTTCTTCTCCGGGTCGTAGAATCTGGCTAGGCCGAAGTCTATTATCTTTATCCGATTGCCCGCTTTTGTGAGGCACAGTATGTTTTCCGGCTGCAATGGAAATATTTGTGATTCGTAATTTCTTGAAGGTAATGATAATGGTCTATGTGGTGATCTATGGGGGAGGCCTATGTTCAGCAGTTGACTTCCTGTGGCTGAAGAGAGTGAGAGAGAGATATAATGGCTTAATAAATGATCATAATTCATAACCACAGGTTAGTCTTTGATAAAACATATCTCTTATCAGCAACAACATTGTAATGGCATTCTTTTTTAAGGTTGGTGATGTTGCTAAGTTACAAGAAGAAATAAATTTTCCTTAATAGTAATTAAAGGACGTATGTATAAATTAAGATCGTTTTGTCTATTGTTCCAAAAAAGCGGAGGGTTGTAAGCAGTAAAGTGAGTGTGACATAGGTGCTCCAAACGATCAAGAATTTTCCCGATGCTAAGTGATCACTATACACTATCACTGACGAAGAACCATATCTGCGGATTCCAAATGCATCCTTATATGTTAAAAGATGGAAGTTAGATAATGATTACTTTTTGTAACATTGATAATGCAAAAAATATTTCATGGGCAATAGTATTACAACATGGCGTATGCTTGCCTTCGTAACTCTAAACAAAAATAAAATCTCCTTAAAAATAAACAATGGCCGGAGCAACCGAAGCGTCAGTCAAACAAACAATCCCCGTCGCGTCGACAAGACAATCATAAAACTCCCGCGCATTCACGTCGCCATTTTGATTTACGAGTTGGACGCGTCCCAAAATGGCGGCACGCGGGTTGCGAATCTTAACATTGTTATCATTCGTTATCTAAACATTTGTTGGACCGGATGGGGAGAGAATTATTGGTGGTGTGATTACGTAAATCATGTAATGAATCATTGGAATATTTTCATCAGTGGGACATAGTCCATATTGTCACGGGATGATAAAATTGGTAAATGTTTACAGTCATTTACAGCGTAACTCATTTGAAAATTGAGATGGTACACTTGAATGAAAATCATAAACAAAATCTATGTGCGCGTATCAGGCACGCAGAAAATCAACGAAGCTTAAGTGTAATAAGGTGAACGACATTACCGAATCTCGGAAGAAGTTATCGAGGCTTCCTTATTTTTAACACGCTCTTATTATTGTTAAATTACCTGTAGTTGAAATATATAAAACGTCACTACGTAATTTTTTCCTCATAACGTTACAACCCAAGTATTAACTTAGAGCTCAGAAGCTTTTAGTCTAATTTCATACGATGTATGTTTCTATATGTTAGAAATTATTGTACTATACTTTCCAAAGAAATATTTGAATCAGCTTTTCTCCTTTACTTGTCACCCAAAAAGCATCCTTATCTTCTGGCGCCTAAATGAATGCGGGACGAAAACGCCACTAGCAATTCCACAAAGCTTATCATCACCTTTCTTTTTTAATTAAGCATAAGGTTCCTTGCCCCCCAGCTGCCATCGAAAATCGTCAGGAATGAGCAAACGTGAATAATATTTACCTTCATGTCGAGATGCAGAATGTTTTGCCGGTGAACAAACTCGATCCCCTCGCATATTTGGCGCATGAACACGGTGCAGGCTCTCTCCGTAAGCACGAAGTCTTCGTCAATGACTCGCTCGAACAATTCCCCACCTGTTATCCTGGAAACAATGAAAACCAACTTTACTACATCACCATAGGGTTCGTTTTAGAAAATTCCAACATTGTCATAAGTGCAATATCTAAATATAGCTCTGGTGGTATTTTTACACTTCCGATTATTGAATGAATAACAAAGGTTAATAATAAATTCAAGTAGTATTGTGAGTAATGCTGCGTAGTTGGTGTTGGTAAACGCTTATAGTGTATTGAGAAAACACTATACATCCGCCGAGGAAATCATTCAGTTAAACTATTTAGCATTTCATTTAAGTACTACTTTCTTCGAAATTACTAAGTAGATATTCTCAAGGATAGAAAAGCTAGTCATTTCTGTCCTTTCTACTTCATAATATGTACTCTTTAAGTTACTAGGATACTGTGCATATTAGTGGGTGTAGTAATTAGAATCATTTTATTAACCTAACCACTATTCAAAATCATGATATTGAACTATCTTTGATCAGAGGGTAGAGTTGATCTCGGACTCAACTATGTTTGAACCACCATCCCTATTATACACGCTGGTGTATAACATATCCTTTTTAAATAATTCGAAAAAAATCTTGTGGTAAATAATATAGATGTGAATGTACCAAGATGTTTTATTCCTATGGCAAAAACATAAAACAATGATGTAACTGTAGTGCCGGCACAGCTGGCCGACCGCCAGGGGCCCCTTGTACACGACACATGTAAAAACCAATTACTTGTTATCATTAATTATTTTACGAAATGTATATATTGGTTTTAAATTAGCCAGTGGTTTGTGTTCCCGTCTTACGTATTTTTAGGGAGCTAAAAAACACTATTCCTTCTTGCCATGACATTTTAGAGTGGCAAGGATTTCAAACTACATAATTATATTATGCGAAAATGTACTAGAATTCTATATAACCTTGTCATATTCTAATTGGTTATTTAATTCTACAAAAAGCTATTTTTTACAAAGGGTTCCTCGGATAAAATTACCTGACTATTCGTACCATTTTTCGTAATTCTACTTTTTATTTTTAGGACTATTAAAGCAATTTCCCTAAATTTTATTTCCTTCTTCTTCTTTCATACTTTCATTAATGTTTAAATGAGCCTTATGGTTATAAGGTTTTATAACATTGTGGATCCTAAAATCACAAATCAAATCGATGTCTACAATGTGGATTTAAGAGATTAGTCTAGTGTAAAAATAGTCAATCAAAACACAAAGGGAATCTGACGCGTCATTACAACCAGTGGCATTGCCAAATGGCAACAACCGGGACTGACATCGACGTATTAAAGATTTTTACATTATAGACAAAGCACGGCCTAAATGCATTCAAAGTGACTCGAACCCAATAGAAAGCTCAAGATCACTCAAAGAATTTTGGCTAAGGCTCATCAAACAGGCTAAGCAGGTAGGTTACTCTAGATTAAATTAGAAGTGAAGATAGGATACTTATAGAAGAACAAAAGTAATGGAGCCGTAAGGTTCTCAATCGGAGTCCATGTACCGATAAACGCAATGTCAGATGTTGACCCTTATCCCTTATGTGATCTGGTTAACGTGGGTTTAACACTTCAAAGAGTTCTCACTAATTATCATAAAGCTCGCTTAGCGTTCCGTTTCATGCAGTAAAGTTAATTGTTTCCGGTAAATTTAAAGAGCGTGCATCGTAGAATGAAGTATGCCAAATAAAAATGTTTTGATGTTCTTGTGCTATATTCAGTTGATGTATTTGATTTTACGCGATTTATATGATTTACTATCATACTACTTTTAAATAACAGCTACAAGCCCGCCATATTAAAAATGAAAAACAAAACCTTGTCTACAGTTTTACGTATTCTTAGTTGTTGAATAAAATTATTGATTTTTAGTAATGATATAATAATATAAATCTGCAAATGTAAAGACGTTTAGCAAACTCGTGAAAGTTGTTATTGAATACACAGATGGAAGTGTAAAGTAAAACTAAACAGGCTGTTTATTTAGCGTCATTTTCTTACGGCCTTATTCATGGACAGTGTTAAAACCTATTTTAGCCATCGAATGTTTTGTTCCTTTCGAACAACTTTTGAATTCAGTTTGAGCGAAGAGAAAACATTTGGCAACTAAAAAAGGTTTTAGAACTGTCTATGATTAAGGCCGTTAGTAATTTTGTATCGAACGCGTCTAAAATGCGGAATAAAAGAGGAAATAAATTCCACTCAAGGTAATTTTGTTACAATTTCGCAGTCTCTTAAATAGAATGATAGGTCCATGTGTGTGTGGGCATTACAAAATGTGTATTGGATAGATTCCCAATTTTTTTTTACGGAAACGGTGTCTTTAACAGAATGTACAGAAGTTCACGTATGTGGAAACCGATGGGCACCAGAGCCGAGGGATCGTTAGTGCTAGGTAGTTCTATAAAAGTTTGGTAAGCTAAAATACTTCATATAATGTGACGATGGTGAATCTATGGCTGGCAGCGCATCTGAGATTTTTCAAACTGAAAAACTCCTACGAAATATTGTAAATATAATAAATCACGCAGTCAACATCATGGGCATCAGCTAGATAATAAATTAATTAAACTTTCCAGGACATGTAAAAATAGCGCTAACACCTGGCAACCCTGCCTATAAAACTGTCAGTTGGAATAAATGTTTGAAAAAAGCGTTTTCCGCGTACATGCCGGTAAATGTGTGTTGCCAAAAAATCGTCACCGATCGAAATAATGAGTATCTACACGAGCGTCGTGTTGGCGCCAAAATAAACCAATACGGGAGCCGTTGAGAAGCTGAAGGTCAAGCTCTGCCACACATGTTATTTGCTTCGTAAACGTGGAAATAGTTTACAGCTGTCTTTGGCGATGAGACTAATTTTATTAAAACTAGTTCAATTATATTGCAGAAAGCCGCTGGATTCTGTGCGCTAGTAACATGTTCTTTTGGAAATCCTTGTGGGAGGCCAATTAAGCATTAGATTTTCTGTGGCTGGAGATAATTTGTTTTGATTTATTCTTCGGAGACCAAATTGTATCACAATATATGATTAGATTTGATTCGTTCGATTGCACAGCAACACGTTATAACATTTTACTCGATAATTTACAAGTCTGCAAATCTTTAGTAAACATTAGACGAGCACTATTTATTTAAGTTCTAGGATTTCTAATGAGATATATCAATATTTGCGTTGCTACCGCAAATATTATAGTTATATATTTTGTACGTTATCATAATTCGTGGTTTAGTAATAAGAGTTTTGCTAGATTTTTGCAAGTCCTTGATAGAGGAAGCATTAAAAGAGCTGCTAATAAATGTTTGTACGTTGTCCACACATTGTTGATCGAAGACATTCTTCGCATTATGTTTAGGTTTTAATAAATCTCATTTGAATTTTAATTAATATTCATTATAATTATAATGCCCTATTTACACGGGGAGAGTTACTCGCCTCGAAGTTACGAGTATCGTAAGGATATACAAAAGTTGCATCGTATAAACATTTGTCAGAACGCGATAATCTATGGCGGAACTGTCATGCGATAATCGCATACGATTCTCGCCGCGAGAAACTCACCCCGTGTAAATAGGGCTTAATGGTCAACCTAAAGTGAGACTTAGTAAGGTACAAGATATTTTGTTGTATTGTAACGGTATCCATAAAGTGGTTAGATGGCTCTATGGGATTGCCGAAGTAAATAAGGAATGATTTCCAGATTACCAAAGCAGTTCCCAATTATATAAAATAGAATTACATAATATATTAATATTATGCACTTATTTTACCCTTCCAACACTACTATATATACTTCCAACGCTACTATATCTCGCAGATATCCGGTATTCAGTAAACAAACATAACCTAGAGAATTTATTATATTTATGTGTGTACATACATATGTGAACTTTCTCCGCGAAATATTTTGACAAGTAGACGTTTAGCAGTAGACATTGTTTACTCTTTTTATTTTGATACTACTATTTGGGTTTTCGCCATTTTCAATTCTTGGGTCAAGTTCGTTTTACCGTCACTAGAGACTATAACGGTGAAGGAAAACATCATGAGGAAACCTGCATACCATAGCGATTTGTAATAATTTCTATGGTATGTAAAGTCCACCAACCCGCACTAGGCCAGCGTGGTGGACTGGTACTCTCGTTATACAGTAGGCCCTTATCCTGTAGTGGGACGTCTATGGGCTGATACAATACAATACTAGTTGAGGTTTCCCCTTATTCAATTCTTTTGTAAAGTTTTCGTATTTGTCCACATTTGGTACAATAATAACAAAAAACAAAATGGGTAAAAAACATTTCATAACCAACATTGGACTGAATCCGCCATTTGCATTATTTTGTAGATGCTAGAATCGGCAGAGGGTGGCCTAAAAAAACCTACGCTAGTAAAGTCAGTGACACACAATTAAGGGTTAAAGTCGTATTTCGGACCTGAATTGACGACTATTCGTGAAGAAATTGGTGCAAGGTAAAATATTCTTCTACTCTTCTTTCTACATGAAGAATTCTTCATTAAACATATGTTTAAGTCTTCTTCATGTAACCAAGCTAATGGTATTCGCTTACGATCCAATCCAATCCATCAGCCAAAGGAAGTCCACTACTGAACATAGGCCTCTCCTAATGATTTCCACAGTGACCTGTTGGAGGCAGCCTGCATCCAGCGACGTCCCGTGACCTTTACCAGGTCGTCTGACCACCTAGTGGGTGGACGTCCCACGCTGCGCTTTCCGCTTCGTGGCCTCCATTCGAGAACTTTTTGGCCCCACCGGCCATCAGTTCTCATTACGTGCGAATAGTGGCTATAAAACTAGGGATTTTAAAATCGACAGTATGATTTGCGATGTCGTTCGTAAACGATTGTGTTTAAATATTTAACGCGCTTGCGGTCACGCGATTTAACGTGACGATTTAACTGATACATAAAATGGCGTTTACCACAAAGCAATAAATGCAATTCACAATGACATTAATTGTTATTTACGCTTCACTTGCAAATCCTGTAATTCAATCTTTTAACCAGGAAGTTTTTATGCTACGTATAAATCAGAAACAATATTACTTTAACGAGTTTATTTTTCATTTATAAAGAGCAAGAATATCATTTAAAAGCGTATTGTGTTCTTTTATTCGAAATTCGAATAAATTTTATCACCAGAGCAAATTGCCACAAAATCTACAGCCAAGCCTTGACCCATTATTCTAGTAACCGTCGGAATTCTTACGCTTTAAAAACATTTTATTGGCAAGGCCGTGTATTTAGATCCGTTTCGCAAAATGTATGGATGAACCAACGGATTTTTCCGTCAATTTTGAAGCGATGAGTAATTTCTTTGTTTGTTTACTTCATCTCACGGGCGCCATGTTTGTTTTTGTTAAAATTTAATTTTAGAACACCTGAATGAATTTGCTGCGTCAACGGAAACACTGCTCGATGTTCATAGTATTTCGGTTTTTATATATGACGTCAGAGGGGCTCGGAGTATATACGTATTCTGCTTTATTGGTCGGAGTATTTATTTAAAAATTAAGTCAATGGCTCAGACTGCCGTTGGTTTGAAGGCGATGATCACGTGTGGTAGTTAAATACTTGGATTCATCTGAGCTTTGGGGAACTTGTTAAATCATTAAATTGTACATCTTGGTTTCTAACACACGAAAATACCAACGGATGTTAAGCTTCGCCTGTACCTACGTATTTATGATGAGTGGTTTAAAAAGTCTTGAATACACACTAATCAAAAATGTAAGCAGTCTGTCTTTATAAGGTCAGCAAGGTTGACTAAGACCACCTCACACAATGTAAAGGTAGGTCCTATGAGTTATAAGTGAAGTCAAATAGATTCGGTTTTCTCAATATATTATACCAATCGCTTGTCAAAATATTTATTTTGCACTCGTGAAAAATACATTTTGACGTAAGCACGAACTCGGATTTGACGTCGGCGGGGTAAATAATCTTATTGTGAGCTTTTGACGTAAAAACACGCAGAGTTGCTTTATTGGTTTTATTGTAACATTTATAATGATTATACATGTACATACATAATCACATCACGCTTTTTTCGCACAAGGGGTAGGTGTAACCAGGACACCCGCGTTTCGCCGTATGTGTTCCGTCCCATGATTGGGCGAGCCTATCGCCATATTGCGCACAAATTCCTGATTCCGGGCTGATAATTAACAGAAAAATCTAATATCGCTTTGCCCGACCCGGGATTCGACTCCGAGACCACAGCTTTGTAATCATACCGTAGTACAATTCACGAAGGCAGTCCAGTATAATTATCATGGTTGTTTAATAATAATTTGTAAGGATTTACTTCTTATATACTAGCGAACATTTCTTTTTTTTTTAAATGAATTTTTGTCTTGCTCGTGACAATTTAACAGAACAGTGTAACTGCTTACTGCACAGTTAAAACTGACAGTTATAACTGAACGTGTAGCATGTGTTCCTCATTCTTCAGTTAAATGGATAATGGTGTTGCATTTCTATCCTTACTTGGAAAAAAGCTGTTCTAGTTATTAGACTGGGTTAATTTCACGACTGATTGCGCTAAACACGTATTGAGATGTGTCAAAACGGTGAAAGTGAGTCAGTTTGTGTAGTGACTCATAAGAACTACGTAAATATTCACCTATCATTTGGGAAAGTAACACAAATATGTACAGTTAACCGCACATGAGGTGATTTTCTTATCGCGCTTGTCTTAACCGCAACCGACACTGCGTGGTTCTGTACTGTGCATTTTGTATGCGCTGTGCGATTTTAATGCATGACAGTGGTGCATAATGTTAAAATTTAATAGGAATCAAATTTGACGTGGGAAAGAACGTTACTTAAAGGAAACATTAATAATGTTTATTTGCACATTAAGTTTGTAATGCATCACCGACAAAGATGGTGGGATTTGGATAAGTTCTTGTTTTAGAATGGAACATGAGGAAGAGAGGAAAAAAGGAGGCTTGTTGTAAGGATTTATTGTCCTCCAGCAGTGTTGTTTCAGTAATTTTAGATGGGGTTGGGACATTTTTCACCCCGACTTTTCAGTAAACGATGAGTGTATGTGATGTACCTACCTGTCATAATGACAGTTTGTCGCCTTTCGGGTCTAGTTTGTCTATCCCGCATATAGATTCGGGGAGGTTAGCATGACTGTGGTGAGTTAACTGGACACTACTCGCCCGTCCACGTCGCCTGTCGTTCGCAATGCGCGTGATGACCACCGAGAGCTTTTAGTCGGTCGGTAGCAAAAGATTTTCTTGTATCCCGATAGGGACCTAGAAAGACTGCGACATCAGCGCGGTTTTGACAATTGTCCTCGCGCGCCAGGCTGGAAGGCCAGAGAACCCGACATGCCCCTTCCGACCTCTCCTGAAGTATTGGAATGAAGGCTTAAAGCGCTTTCTTCTCGTTAAAAAAAAGCTAACATGACTGTATCGGCGAGATCTAACATTTCCCCAGGTGGATACTCTTTTTGAATTGCAATGCACTTACCATCAGGTGCATTGTTTCCATTTTGTGTTGTAACTGACACTACCTAATGCATGCTAAGTTGAAAAAAAACTTGGCAGACTTTGCCAATGTGTATTGTGTACCCTCTCATGACGTCATTCATTCATTCGGCACGTCTGGTGGCGAGACTGAATATTAGAATTCAAGCCAAATGTGCATGATTTGGCTTAATGGCTGCAGTTATTGTGATTGCCTTTACTTAACGATTGCCAGACATAAAGGCTTAGTTTGGCACCAACTACTTGTAAAAAAACTTTTAAAAATATCGACGTTTGTCAGAGTAAATATTTTGTTTAACAAAAAAAAGGTTTTTAATGTTTTTTCAAGCCCTCTGAGTAAAAATTACGTTTATCTCCAAACCGCAAAATTGACTAAGCCTTAATTGCCCCCGGAAGGACATCCGACTGGAGCCAATAATCGTCATCTCAGTCCCGACATGCAACAGCAATCGACTCATTACAAACCAATATGTATGAATAATGTCTGCATTTAGTATCCCACGTCCAGTGACGCATACGAGCAATATTAAAAGCGTCAAAGTCAAGTGCCCCCCGTAAATGGCGACGGAGAACGTATCTAATATAAAATCAAGCGTGGCGTCAGGCGTCAGGCGTCAGATATTACGGCGCATAGTTGGCTCGACGCCATCTTGGAACGTTCGTACCAAGCGTAACGTTTACGACACGATCGTTCCTAAAAAATAGAGGGAGCGGATGTCGTTACCAAAATCTGTGTTATGCGGGAAATCAGTAAAGCGAGAGGGTAGGTTATGTGAATGTGCAGGACTGACAGAGATAGCTATATAAATTGTAGCAAATATTTTGTTCGAGGTGTTGCTATAGTATTAGGATTTAACTTATTAATTGAAAATTTAGCGTATATGAAAACGTGACGACAACGATATACTATTTTTATTCAGTACTTTTCTGCTATGATTTTTTGTGTATAAATATAAAGCATACACAATAATAATTAACAAAGGTTATTAAGTCTTGAGACAGAGTGCAATGTCAGGGACAAATTAGTTTGGCAGTGTGAGCTTCGTATAAATTGCCACTGAAATAGATTTTGTTGGTTAAAATTAGATGCTTGTTTTGTAAATAGTTATGGCTTATGTATAATAGATATCAAGAATCGCGATTGCTATACCTACTTGCCGGGCATTTGAATATTATAGCTAAAGGTTGGTAGGGAATTTTAGTCCACGGCAAAGAATTATGATCACATTCATACATCGGTATTCTAATATATTATAATCTACTATTCGTGGAACAACATAATTTTAGACATAATTTGTAAACTATGATACCTAGCCTGACTACCACTAACATACATATATAAATAAATAAATAAATAAATACACCCAACAGTCACATACATAGTCCTGATCCCACATTAAGATCAATTAAGTCTTGTGTCGTGGGTATCAGAAACTACGAGAGACTTTTCGGTCTCACAAACACCCAGACCCGAGACAAATACTTGTGGGCCTCACAAATATTTGTCCCAGTGCGGGGATCGAACCCGCGGCTTCTCGTTTCACAGCCGGTGTCTAACAAACTGCGCCATGGAGGCTGTCATATGGTAAATCTTAAATAATAAGACTGAGTTTTATAAAACAAATTTGAGTACGGACAAGACACCTGTGTACCTTCCAAATTAGCAAAGTAATTATCACAAGGTCGTTGTCGCTTAATGAGTGTAGAAATCGAACAGCTACATATATTAATTACCTTGGCAATGGACCGTAAGGAGAGTAGAATGTGTGTGTTTTAATTATTTTGTCCATTACACATAACTGTACGTAAAGAAAATCGATTAAATGTCTATTAAAGTATTTTTCTAAATGCACGTGAATATAAATTTCCGAATATAATCAAACTGACCATAAAATATCTAAATTCGGATCACTATATTTGCAACTTCAATTTGTGTTTGTCGATGGATTTTCATACTTCATATTGCTTATAACATTGATTTAAAGGTTTTTTATAATAATTTTATATAAACTGACTTAGCATTATATTAATTGAATAATATTAATGCAAAAAACACAAAAAGATCGGATGATGTGAACAGACTTCCTACGATGATTGAATGCGTCTGAGCAATTGCTTATTTATTTTCGAATTGTTTTTATTTAAAAATAATGCAAGGAAATGTTGAAATAAAGCGGATTACATGTCGCGATATTCTTGGTGGTGCGCAATAGTTTTTTTTTATAAATTGCGTTGGACTTGTTCATAATTGCACGATATGTATTTCTGAGAGACGTGACGAAAACCACATTGGAAGTTGCCAAAATAATAAATTAAATTGTGCTGTTATCGTAAAATCTTTGTTTGGATTTTATAAAAATACTTTATTAGGTATACATATGAAACATACCTGCAATAAATTATGTGGATTTGCTTTTTAGGCAATTCCTCATTTTAAGTATTATTTTGTAAACGGAATGTGCGTTTGACGTTGATCATGTCTTCAGCCAGTTCGCTATGCGTGACCTCCACGTAATAATTACGTCTAATTGTATCATTTAATTCCAACAACACGGCCAACAATTCAACAACATTGTTCATACGAAAATTTCCATTTTAGTCACGGAATTATCTCGCATCTAAATGTGGCCCAAACATTTGACATGCATTTGTACCAACACGACATAAATGAGTTTGACCATTACACAGTGCAATAAGGAAGCAATTAAATTTAATTATAAACACTTTTTACGGATGTAAACTTATAATTTAAGATCAAGTGAAATCATTGTACTGTGGCGGATGATTCAAAATGTTAATATGAAGGAATTTTATTTTTGTCTGTTAATTGAATGTTTATATAAATGCCTAATGAAGGGTTTTAACGTCATGCTTGAAGTATGAAATTGAATGTAAATTCTAAGCAAGCTAATTCTAAAAGTATGGAGGTTTTTACCAACTGTGTAGTGTGTGGTAAAAATAACTCAGGAAACAGTTTCAAATGATGAATAAATTTACTATAACCTCGAATAATTTGATTTATTTCTATATCCATTCATTGGTACCATTTTTACTAAATAAAAAAAAAACGATTTTATTGTAAGTACACAAGCACTAACCAATTAAAAACTTAAAGTTTTTTCTAATGAATTATGGATATAAAATAGATGATATAAAAATTGTAATCCGAGAACATTAAGAAATGTTGCTCATGGATTCCTAATACACATCGTCTGTAGTTATCGGCACAATCCAAATTTAATTATGTACAGTGTTCTGTACAGTCAGAGTCAGATCATTCTAAAATATATAATTCGTCTTTACAGAAAGATATATATTTTAGGTGATAATTCTTAATAAATTATGGGGTGATTGGTCAAAGCTACAATATCAATACTTTCTCCTTAAATATTCGCATTTTGAATACACCTCCAGCGTAATTTATCAAAGAACTCCTCAGTAACCATAAACATCGTTCTAGCTTTATTATTGTTTACAAACGTAATTAAACGTCACGATTGTCACATCAATTAATTCAATTAATTCCCCGAATCTCCCATCGCATTTCAACGCGACGGAATCTTAATTACAACTATTGAGGACGTATTTTCACGTCACGGTGTAAAAGGGAAATTACTACGTTATTAATATAAGCCGCGCGCCCACCTGTCGACGGGCCGTCTGTCTGTCGTCCCGTGTACTAATTACACCTGCATTACTCACATTTATTTATACTGTGCCCTAAAATCTCGCGGAAGTTGTGTGGATGCCTCATTATGAGTGATGACAGCGTCATAATGCACGTAACATATTTGTGAATATTTTTAAGATAATTAATGCTGTTTTTTTAATTGATTTAAGACACAGTGCAATTGAAATATAATAGTGTTTGTAGTCATTAATTTATTTTGTCTATGAAGTAATATGTACATGATTATTGCAATATTTGCTTGACTTATGATAATCATAGTGTCTCAAATCACGCTAAATAGATTTTCACGAATTGTAACACAAAGCGGGGACCTTGGAATCTAGACTAGCAGATAAGTACTTATGGACGACATAAACATTTGTTTTACAGCAGAAACCGACCCCAGATTCTGTTTATGAATCGGCATCTTAACTAACTGAGCATACGAGGCTGTCATATTATATTTGCTGGTTAGAGATGTTTTATTTACATTGTAAAGTTTTCATCACGGGTATATAAAGAGCCGCGAATTTATAGCCGCGTTATAAATATCATAAAGAAACGACATTCTTATAACTTCACACTCAGTATATAATATCATGATTTCTGTGTTATTACGCCACGATAGGAGTTAAAAATAAATTTGTGATAAAAATCTAATTTAGATTTTTGCAAAATTAATTCATGTTTTTGTAGGCACGACAACGTGACTGCAAATTGCAATATATTATAACTACGTCTGATGGTAAGTGTGGCCCCGCTGGCCTACTGCGAGTTGGCGGACTTTACATACCATAGAAATTCCTGCAATGCTATTGCAGGTTTCCTCACGATATTTTCCTTCACCGTTATAGTTCGCGGTGATTGACTATCAATACACACGACTCCGAAAAATCAGAGGATTTGAACCCGCGATCACGTCTAGTCCGTTTACCAACAGGCCACCATGCACTTAATAAATTTTGCCACTATGATACGTTTTTTACCATCGTGTATACTGGCCGTTATCCGTGCGAATACGGATGCCCTACCACTAATTCGAATATAATAATTATAACTAGTTTTTATCTATGTCTAAGTTTGTTTACATTAAATGAAGCTCCAATTCCGTTTAATATTGCCAATTGCATTCCTACATCTCAGCTGCATTCATTATTTTTAAAGAAGATCACAAAACACCGACTATTGAAATAAATCTGGCACCGATACAAAAGTAATATAAAATATCACTAAGGAAGGAACGCTTTTGTTATTTAAACGCACTCTGATGTGATCATTACTGGTATCAAGCCAAATATTTTGTCATAATAAAAATATAATAGAAACACCGAGCTACTAGTGCGAATAACGTTTATACTTAATATAATCTTTGTAACACATCCTGCGGTTGATGTCATGTGATGTCTTACGTCTGTGGCGTGCCTACGGTTTTGGACTAGGGCAAGCCCAATAGTTTTTTTTTACGTTTGCGTTGCGTTTTTTTAAAAGTGCGTGGTGGCCTGTTGGTAACGGACCAGAATCGGCTGCCTATATGTTCACGGTGGTCGCGGGTTCAAATCCCAGGGCACACCTCTGACTTTTCGGAGTTATGTGTGTATTGACAGTCAATCACCACGCACTTTAACGGTGAAGGAAAACATCGTGAGGAAACCTGCATACCGTAGCGATTTTAAAGAATTTCTACGGTATGTAAGTCCGCCAACCCGCACTAGGCCAGCGTGGTGGACTATATGGCCTAACTACTCTCAATCGATTCTCTCGATTGTAGAGTAGGCCCGTGTCCAGCAGTGGGACGTATATGGGCTGATAAAAAAAAACCTAATTTTCTAAATTAGGTATTAAAAAGGTCGTAAGGAAAGAAAAAGAATTTACGACGGCAGATCTATCACACAATATACTTAAATTCACGCCGGTGACGATGTAGGCAGAGGTGCTACTAGGACACCCACGTTTCGCCTTGTGTATTCCGTCCCATGATGTGATAGGGATTATATCATCGAATGTCGAATTAATTGGTACAAAATATAGTTCTAGCGCTTTGACTAATTATCATACGTCCTTTAATATACAAATTAATAACTAAAAAATGCTAAGTAAAGCCTCATTTACACGGGAAGAGTTTCTCGCCGCGAGAATCATATGAGATTATCGCATGACATAACCGCCATAGATTATCGAGATCTGATAAACATTTACAAGATGCTACTTTTATATCTTCACGATAATCGTATCTTCGTGGCGAGAAATTTTCTCCGTGTAAATGGGGCTTTCATATTAAATAGAATATTTCTGACAATTATATAAATTTTTTATTCCCCTCGCGTTCCTCCGATGGTTCACAAGATTTTGTCCTGGTATGCCTGACTATTTTGCTGATAGACAAATAAGGATATGACGACTCGTCACCACTTACAGGACAGGCATGGCGAAAGTCCAAATCACTTTTATACGAGACCGGCTAAAATTAACGAACAAAGGAGAGGTATTTGATAAGTCTATTTTAAGCTTAGTAATAATACGACCATCTTGTATTCTAACGACACAGCTCAAAACTCATGACTAATTAAGTCTCTTTTTGGATTTTCTCAACAATTACAAGATAGAATAAATAAACTATAGTGTAATAAATAAATTATACTGTTGGGTGTATTTATATTATTTATTTAACTACAAGCTTCACCACTATTGAAAGTTTTGTGACCAATGAGTATTACAGATCTAGATGTTTATGAGTGATTTTTTTTATTAAAAAAAAAACAAGAAAATAACGGACAAATATCGATTTTGGAGCAAAACACAAAACATCAGCTTTTCTTGCCGCTGTTATAAACATCAACAAAAATAAGACGCATCAAAATTCCTTGTCTTGGAAAGTGCACATTTGTAAACATTATATTTTCCGTTAAAATGATCGATGGTACAAACGAGTGGTGGTCACAGCGCGTCAACTACAACCGTCCTTAACCCACATGCCGAGTCAGAAACGAGACATTTCCCAGATTTCGCGCATCTGTGAGTCATGCGCGCTCGCAATGGAATCTTTGCGAATGCGATTCTATTTACTATTGACGATTACTGCGAAATAGAGCAATGATTCGAAGAAATTTGGAGTGTAACTTGCGTAACGTTTGTAGAATTCCATAATTCTGAATTAAGTTAATTAAAAACAAATAAAAGTAATTATAATTCTAATAGGCACATACCAATTCGAAGGATTTTAAAACCTCAAGTACAAGTAATGACAGAAATTACGAGAGATACTAAGTGTCACAAATACCATAATATTTTAATTAAATAAGTACTTATGGATCAGACAAATACTAATTTTACAACTGCTACTAACTACGCCACGGACGCTGTCAATTACCAATTCTCCGGCAAAATTATTTCTGGGAATCGCCTGACATTTCGTCAATTACGATGCTTCTCATTCAAGGTCCACGTTAAACCACAATGATTGGTTTCAGTGGTCAACAGGAGTATAATAATTACAAACATACTTTTTTTTGTATTGTATCAGCCCATATACGACCCACTGCAGGGCACGGGCCTCCTCTACAATCGAGAGTAGGATTGAGAGTGGTTAGGCCATATAGTCCACCACGCTGGCCTAGTGCGGGTTGGCCTTACAAACATACTTAAACATACGAAATAAAGTTGGTCATTCTGGCAGTGACCACATTCAGTGGTTTGTAATCTAGGTTGGCTAATGTTATAGGTCTTTGTCATTACCATCAGATGTGGATGTAATTTAAGTCATAACTTTATGAAGTCTGGCAGCTTAATAGTGTTTAAAATCCATACTTTTCTTAGCACATAATGATTTATGCCATGAGGTCTATTGAGAACAGCAATGCTCTACAATCAAGAGTTCCATTGAGAGAGTTTAGGTCATTCTCCACTACACTAGCGTATTCTGGGTTGGCGGACTTCACTTCCAAATTCCATTAAAGATTTCTATCTTAGGTTTCTTCACGATATATTTCATTGGTCATCAACTCATGCTTTGCTTTTAAATATTCACTCAATTTGGGCATTAGAAATTCATGTAGGCAGTTAAAAAATAAACAAAGTTTTCTTTATTCTTTTGTTACTTAAACTCACACTTCTAATGAAATCTCATTAGTAATGCCAGTACTGAACTAACGAGGCGAGTTGCCACCTCGAACGTGAAAGTATTGACTCCAATCGAGATACCTACTTTTGTCTCAACAGTTCGAAAAGTTTGGTCGCGTCCCGTACATGTGACTTAACATACGTTCCTACGTACGCAGAATGACAAATTATAATTCCTACATGTGTGAATAATGTTTCCACGTTAGAAATAAACCAGTGTGACGGAAACGTTGTGTTGTTTGCGAGCAGCGACGTGTCTGCGGGATTGTCGTGTGATTTTGATGCTTAAGATTATTATATTTCCTCGTTCATGTCACTGAGATTGAAGGAAAGGTCGTAGGTACTCATTCCAATTTCGAACGCGCGGTTTTGTAAAAAACAAACACTTATTTCAATGTCTCGATATCGCACAACAGACGAGGCTTTATGGACTCGGTTTCCTTAGCTCATTATCGCTAAGAAATAAAACTAAAAAGTAAACATCGCGCATGTGTTGTATATTAAACCTACCGACGTTGTGATGAAGCATATGCGTCTTAGTTTAATGAATTGAATTGATGAGAACGAAGCGTCTTCTAAGATAATGAGAAATGCATTTAAACATGTACATACCAAATTCCTCGAATCAATTAAAGAATGTGAATATAATTGCCAAATAATTAGTTTCATCATTCAGTCACTCGTTAATGAGAAACAGTTGGCATGTCCCGTGTTTTTCCATATAACCAATGTTTTTAATATATAAAACATTTATGCTAAGTAAAACGCGATAATATAATTGTCTCGACCATTAGAATATCGCGTTGCTACATTACTTCCACGCCTATGTTCGACGATATTAAAACGGTATTTCTAAACATAATCTATTTACGCCAGGGTCGTAACTAGACAGTTGATAAATGAATTTAAATTACTCACAGCTCAAGGACGACGCACATGTATTTTCCCCAGTCGTAGGCGTCATAGAGCTGGATAAGACGAGGATGTCTTAGCCGACGCATCACCTCGACTTCTCGCTCGACATTGCGTCTCTCGTCCCTCCTGCTTACTGAGACGAGTTTAGCTGCTAACTCCAGTCCTGTACTCTTTTCCCGGCAGAGGTACACTGTGCCGAATTTGCCCCTGGAACAAGACAAAGGTGTTGTTTAAGACATGACTAATATGAAAAGGAATTTCGTTTGGGATCGCAATGTGGCGAGCAAAAAGGTGTGCAAGGTTCGCTGGAATGTAATTTTTTTAATACAAGACACGACCAGTTTGTACGTGTTTTGGGAAATGCATTATAACCTAACATAAAACAGTGGCGTTTGGTAGTCCGCAGACTGTATTTTGGTTTAACCTCCTTTTACGCAAGTGAGCAAAAAGAAAACTGACGACTTAAATGTTTTTTTCAAGCGACTAAGCGACTATCCTACTATTAAAGTTTATTGCTTTGTCTAACATTGCAAGCTTAGAGTGTTTATAATATAGAGGGAGCGATAGTACTTAAAAAACGTAGATAAAAATGGTGGTGCCGGGCCATCTTTTTCTGCCCTCTTATTGGCTGACATTTGACAGGTTGTTCAACATACACGAATTATTTGAAAAGAAAAATTATAAAAAAAATCGTTAAAGGCTAGTGAATCCCACTCAAACTCGTTTTAGACGGATAATAAAATATACTTTGGTTTCCATCCATCCACCAGCCAAAGGAAGTCCACTCCTGAACATAGGCGTCCTCCAATGATTTCCACAGTGACCTGTTGGAGGCAGCCTGCATCCAGCGACGTCCCGCGACCTTTCCCAATAATACTTTAGTGTACTGATGGAATTAATGGCAATTTGTTGTTAAATAATTTGTTCAATTTTCACAAATAGCGCTACCAACAAAAAATATCTACGTTTAAAGCCGCAAATGTATGACAGCACTCCTTTTATATAATAAATACACTTAGGTTCCAAATGCAAAAATATATCATTAAAGCGAATATTCAAATAGTAAAAGAAAAAGAAAATGGTACATTCAGGCCACATTTAAATACTGTCTTATTCATTACTTGACGTTCCAGTAAAACAACAATATAATGTGAAAGTTATTGCTTAGCAGTATGAATAATCCTTGGAAGGATGTCGTTCTAAAAACTATGAATAATATATTCAGGACGTGAGGTTTTTTTATGGTAATTGCGTCCATTTCTTTGTTACACACGACTAATAATATTTTTGTATAATTCATTCCTTTCCGCTTAAACTGTCTTTTTCCAGTTCTGAGTACTTTTATAATTTGTGTTGGTTTGTAATTCTCTATGCCATTAATTGTTGTGATACTTATGGTAACTTCCATACGATAGGTCAAAATAATATTTGCCATATATACGACTCCTATACAAATGTCGAATAGTTAAACTTCGATATTAGTGACATTACTGTTAAAAGGTTTATTGCTCTGTTAAATTTCTAGTTTAAGCCCATTTGTGCTTTTTTATTTCTCAAATTTTAAACTCGTTTCCATTAATATGTTTTTAAGCCCTACTAATTTCTCCTCAAACACCATTGGAACTTTGTTTACGGTCAAGGAATACTTAAGTGCATGGTGGCCTGTTGGTAAACGGACCAGACGCGGCTGCCTACATGTTCACAGTGGTTGCGGGTTCAAATCCCAGGGCACGCCTCTGACTTTTCGGAGTCATGTGTGTATTGATAGTCAATCACCACGCACTATAACGGTGAAGGAAAACATCGTGAGGAAACCTGCATACCATAGCGATTTGTATAAATTTCTATGGTATGTAAAAGTCCGCCAACCCGCATTAGGCCAGCGTGGTGGACTATATGGCCTAACCACTCTCAATCGTTTTCTCGATTGTAGAGGAGGCCCGTGCCCTGCAGTGGGTCGTATATGGGCTGATACAATACAATACAAGGAATACTTGACCAACTCCTAAATTTCAGGATCACGTGCACAAGATAACAAATCCATAGCAATAACTCACCGGCCGATTTCCGAGAGCATTTCGAAGAATTCGTTGACATCCGTGTTCCTTTTAATGGTGACATCTCGATACGGGAATGGCGGTTCGATCTCTGAAACAAAACAAATAGTGAATATAGATAAAACTCACGCCCTTGTTGCTTTATTGAAGGTTTTGATAAGGCTGAAGAAGGGTTAAGTAGCAAAAAATAAAGAGGAACATTGGTTGAAACTACTTTGGTAAAAGATAAGGGTTAATTTATGTGGGGTTTTGGGTAAACAATTAGCTTGGTGGAGGTATTTAATCGGTTAGTTATAATGTTAAAACAATATGAAACCGACAATAGTTGCATTAGGTGCATTTTTTCTTATCACCGACGTTCCCCTATTTTTTTTTTCTAAATAAGTAAGAGAATCTCAATAAATTTGAAAACCATTAAGCAGGGTTCCAAAGCCGTACAGATCAAAGTTACAACTTCGTATTTTGCGACAGGAAATAGTCGTGCACCCACTTACAAGGTCTCGGGAATCACTTGTGATCCTCATTTTATTATCACCATTGGTTTTAAGCACGGCTAGGAGGCATCGAGCACATTTTTTTATTTATTTTATTAAACTTCATATAAATATATAGTATAAAGGCGGACTTAATGCCAGATGCATTCTCTGCCGGTCTACCTTGAGATGGTATAGAGATGAACTAAATGTAGGTGTACATGTAATCATGTATATATAAGCATGTCGTAGGCACATGTACATGTTGATTAGAGAGATTATATCAGTACGTCATGGATGGCTGTCAAGCAAATAGATTAAATCCGTGCATCTATCCATAAGGGGAACACAACCGCTGTTTATCATTCATAAAAAAATAATCGCTTTATTGTGAGCTAGAATTGCATCCCATTCAGATAGGTCAAGCCAAATGCTTCCAACGAGCGCCCTTGAGCCACTCGCTTTGACTTTCATACTGAATGTTGAGTGCATGCTTAGTGCTTACCCTTCTATTGAAACTGCATAGGTCATGTGATACAAGTAAAAGGAACTGCGATTTCAAACCACACTACTTATGTTACTGCTTTTGTTTGTGAAGGTCTAAACATACACGATGATGTAAAAGGAATGGGTTGTTATAAATATACGATATTTAAAGAATTAGATTAGTGACACAAAGTTTAACCAAAACAATTGAATCGAAGCAATAAATTTGTCACAGTACAAATCTAACAGTAAGGATACGGTGACTTGTATTCGTCGTTATCAGAAACTACAAGAGACTTTTCTTATAGCATAGGTCTGGCAAACGAGCACGCAGGTCACCTGATGGTAAGTGATCACCGCCGCCCATGAACATCGACAACGCTTGGATCATGGATGTGTTGCCGGCCCATCAGATTGGGAAGGGAGCGGGAAGGAAAAAGAATGAGAACAGGAACAGGGTATTGGGCATTGAGAGATGCGAGGATTGAACTGACGACCTTTATTTTCACAACCAGCTATTTGACAAACTGCTACACTGAGACTGTGAAATTGAGAATAAAATATGAGCGAATGTATAATAAATAATTAAGGATCTGTCGTTGTTTTAAGTAGTATTGTCATAATATTGTAAAGTTCAGATTGTTTTTTTGAGACCAGTTGCCGAAACACCGACAAGGCACAAAGACTAGATATTTTTATCTCAGGTAAATTTTCTTATCAGCTAGACATCAATCTAAAGCGGGTATTACAAATACAGCTGGATTTATTCAGGTTTTATTATTATTTCTATTTTCTACAGCAAAGAATGCAAACTCGAAATAGTTTTGTATTTAGCATGATAGTAAAGCCCCATTTACTCGGGGAGAGTTCTTCGCCTCGAAGATGCGATTATCGTAAGGATATAAAAAAGTAGCACCGTGTAAAAATTTGTCAGAACACGATAATCTATGGCGGGACTGTCATGCGATAATCGCATACTATTCTCGCAGCGAGAAACTCTCCCCATGTAAATGGCGCTTAACAGATGCTGTCTAATACTATCAGTAAAAATATAACACCAATAATAGTTTTTATATGAATTACATATTCTGAGAGAATTACATCGACCAAACTACATTGAGCTTCGGTTAATCTACAGCGGGATAAGCAGATAGAATACACGCAGAAACAAAATATTGACTCACATCCGTGCCTCGTGCTAGATAAGCCCTTCCTAAAAACATATGGATACAATATTTCAAGAAGGATTGTACTATGGAAACAAGTGATAATAATTTTGAAAGAATGACGCTGGTTCGAAACCATGGTACAGTTGACTTTTCGAAATCTATTATTATCGATCAATGGAGATATTGAGCACACATTATGAGGAACCTGCCTGCTGGAGTGATGTTTATAAAGGTTTCCAGGTTTTTGTAGTTCACCCATCAGACTGACATGGTAGGTCAAGACTTGTGTATAGTATACAGATGGAGAAGGTCCATGCTCTAGAGTTGGATATTTTTAGGATACTGTAGGTTTAGCATACCCCGGCACTGCCATAATTCATTAGTATTTATAACCATTTATTATCCGGTGTGCCACTCATTTGGCATTAAAAATCACGTGATTGGTGATCCGTGAAAAGCGTACCCATAGAAAGGATCTCTTGAATATTAACATTTTCACTATCCAGTGACTCCCAATGGAGTCTTTGTGTTTAATCTTCCATGACTCCAGGTGGAGTCACACATAAAGCTATTTGCTTGTTGTTCATTTTACTGGACGCATGCATAACATTAGAAATATTATAGTCGTATTCAAAATTGTTTTGATTAGAAATTGTGATTTTATCATTCATTATCAGCATCATAATATCACAGAATTTAAGCCAGGTTTCAAACTTGTGTTCTGGGACAGTGGACATGATCGAAATAGTCAGCCATTTGCCACTTAAATGTCCATTGTTCCTAAGTTTGTTCTGGTAAATGCCGATGTGGCTACAGAATAATTCCTTGCTTATAATGTGGCTCACGAATCGACCCAGATACGGCGCTGACTGAAGCACATTTCGACCGCTTGGCATTTTATTGTGAAACACCTCGTCGTTTACTCAAATAACTTTATTGGCTCGAGTGATTACTTTACTTATATTGGGAATTGCTGTTTTGATAATTATTGGATATAAATAGCGACTAAATGATCGAATTTTCACGAGTGGTTATTTTAGACTGTAATATTGCATTTGGCAGTTTTAGTCAAAATGTACTTGAGATCTATTTTAGACTGGGAATATGACTTGGGATCCTAAAAATATAGTCTGGTGCTAAATTAGGATTGAATTGAATGTAAATATTTGAAAACAGATTTGGGAATTTAGCGCGCCAATAAACAACGATTATGTTTTTAACTATACATAACTTAACGTGGCCTAAAGCTTGATTATTAATAGGCAATTACTACTTAATTATTACATATTTTGATTCGTTTTTTCTTATATTTAATCGAAAATATTTTGAAGTATTGAATAATAAACATTATTTGCGATTTCGCATAACTAACGTAATTAAAAAGAGCTTCTTTTGCGACGACTACGCTTTTCAATATCTCAATTTAAATAGATTTATATTCAAAATGATAATTTGCGTTACCAATGTCACGGAAACATTACGTGCCACTACAATGGACAATTCACAATACTTCATGAATTAAATGAAAGCAACAGATGGTAAATGTCTACGTGGACCGAAGAATGCGCATATTAAACTCCATAGTGACGAGAAACAGTCACCTGTGTAAATAATGGGAGGGTATTTTTCCATTTTGTTCCTTTCGATCATGCTAGGTATCGAAAGAAGGTAGGTTCGAGTGCATCAGACTTTTGGCAACCATCCAATTCGTTATAAAAAGCAAGTGCATCCGTCTGACCTTTGAATCAGTCTATTGTTTAGTCTCGCTGCAGTTTTTATATTATAATGTTTGTCTAATGTAAGAATACTGTACTGTATCAGCCCATATACGTCGCACTGCTGGGCACGGGCCTCCCCTGTGATCGAGAGTGCGATTGAGAGGGGTTACCCCATATAGGTCGTATAGTGTATCTGCCTTATTTTACAACCTATTTTATTTATCGAATGTTTTGTCCCTTTCGAACGACTTTTGAATTCTGTTAGAGTGAGGAAGACAAAACATTCGATAGCAAAATAGGTTTTAAAACTGTCTATGAATGAGGCCGTAAGAATGTAATTTTATAAAAACGCGCTCTAACTTGTTATGAGTGTCACGATTTCGTAAGTCAATGGTTTTCCCCAGCATCGGCCACATCCGCACATTTTTTATCTGTGCAATACTTAGACATGGCGCTTATTTATTCAAATCTGTTTTAACGTATCACATATTTAGTTTGCAATAATACACATTATTTTCCTGAATGGATAACACGAGCAATACCTATTTCATTATTGTTGTGAATAAGTCTTACAAAACTTGGCGTGTTTTCGGTTTTCTTTTGCCAAAAGTATAATTTTTTTCAAAATAATATTCCATACATATTTTTTGCAACAATTTTTGGACCAATACTGGATTACTCGAAATCCTTACAAAAACCGGACGATAAAACGGCCATTCACACAAATCCCAATAAGTCGCAACCAATAAGCAATGCAATAAATCAATTTAAAATTATAAATTCTATCAATAACCAATTAAGGTATTTAAAATTATAAAAACGCATTGATAATGTCGACATAACCTCAAACAGCGAGTTGAATGCACTCTGCTGGCGGCGGTGCGTTCGTCCACCTTTAGTGCTCAGTACATCAGCTTTATATTACTCATCGATTTATTATAGTAAAGATCTTTGTCTATTGATATTTAGATATTTTTTTGCCTTGACAAACTTGATCACGTGCGCTTTGGGAATCATTTATCATTGTTTAATTTTTCACTCAAAATGCCAATTTTTAAAATGACTAAGCATTGTGCAATTTCCTTTATTTAGGAAGTCAGCAATGGTTGTTTCCTCTCTGATAAGGTCTTAAGAAATTTTACGATATACATAATTCAAAGAATTAAATACACAAGATACCTATCGTATTTTGAATGCTGAGGGAAACGTAAATATGTTACAAACTTTAAAGTTTGTAAAATGTTTACTTCAAATTTCACAAAATCAAAGCTTATTTTTCATACGTAAGCTTTATATCATCATATTATTATGTTTATTTGGTATTATAAAAGTTACTACGTGTAAAATTGTCCATGACGTTACTCCGCAGTCGATAGTCAAATCCGAGAGCGACTCTACCACTCTACTCTGTTTTGCTAACAATTATTAGGTGAAATATTTTAATTTAGATAATGTCTATTAAATAATTGAATTGGTGTTCCTTGTGGTAGATGTATGTGGTTAATAAATACACCCAACAGTCACATACATAGTTCTGACCCCACACTAAGATCGAGTCTTGTGTCGTGGGTATCAGGAACTACGAGAGACTTTTCGGTCTCACAAACACCCAGACTCGACACAAATACTTGTGATTTACACAAACATTTATCTCGGTGCGGGGATCGAACCCGCGGCCTCTCGTTCCACAGCCGGCCTTTAACCAACTACGCCACGGAGGCTGTCGTCTTGTCAACCAATGGACTTCCTATGAATGAAGAGAGATGGAGTAGAGAAACAGAAAGAGATGGACAGACATCAATCAAGGAGATTGTGAAATGCAATAATGCAAGGAAAATACATGAAATCAATGTAATGGCATGTGTCAACACGTGAGTTAACGGTGCATTTGGCACAGTTTTGCATAATTTTAAACAAAGAAAGTATTGCTCAAAACGTTATAGCGTTGTTCAGAATTTTAGCACGCGCTTACCAACTACCGGAAGGGTTTTGGAAACTTTTAATGATAATTGTTATTGGCCTAGTTTGTTCAGAGGGTTTTTGTGATTTTCCTTGTATATTTTGGTAATTTGCTGTGCAAATAATAAAGAAGTACTGAGTTTTGAGAGTATTTTTAGCCAGACAACGTCGAAGATGGAAAATCTTTTAACTTATTATTAATTATTATGTTTGCCTGGTATAAGTTGTATCTTTATATTTGTCATCATTTTTAATACTAGCATGATTAAATGAATTACCTAAACTTGATAAAAAGTCCTGAGATAAATTAGTAGAGATTCAAAAAATTAAGTTAAAACTTCTACCTCATAAGATCGGTAGAGCTTATGGAAAATATTCACTTGGGTGTTTTTTTCAAACATCACTGACACCAATTTGAGAAACCGGCGTTGAGTCATTTAGCTTTAGAATATTTGTAAATTGTATACTGTTAGAGTTATGTTAATTTAACAAATGCTAAATTAAATATTAGGTAATACGGATACCATTCCACCTAGATGCGAACATGAAGTCATTTTATAAATCACTTAATTTTATTGTTGGCATTTCGATTTGGACTTCCTTTCGCTTAATCCAGCTTAACCCACATTTCTTGATGATTCAGTCTGCATTACCTCATTTGATTATAATATACTTGCAATAAAACACACCCAGTTATCAAATTCTTTGAAGTTTGAGAAAGAGTGATTACGTTTTTGAGTAATTGTCACATCATTTTATCCATTTTATATGTAAGTCGTTTTTGAAGAATACCTACGTTGTTATAATCAAGTGGCCTTTGCAAAATCACCGAACTTGTGGAAAAGGACCCAAAGACAATGGGTGCTTGAGAAAATAGCTTCTCGATGTTTAATTATGATAAAGACCTGGGACATTTATGATACAAATGCACTAGCTATGTGCGGTCGTAGTACCGTTTAAATTAATTAACAGTGTCACATACTCATGGCTTTTAGAGCAGTCCTTAATGCATCATATGGACCTGTCAGACCATACTTCAGGTATAGACTAGCACAGCTCAATACTAGACTAGACCTGGCAGGTCATATGTACATATTTAGGTACAGGGAAAGTCCGTACGCAGCATCTAGATAATTAAATTAAGGGAAAACGCGAATGAAATGTTTGTAACAAAAAGATCGGTACCGTACTGCAATTTTTATTTCTGTCTCTTTCACTCCTACGCAATATGTCTTCCCTCTTGCTTCCCTAATTTCTCGCATGCCTGATGCGTTCAACTAATGTTCCGCTTATCCACTCTAGTAGTGGTGGTCAGAATTGAATTCCCATAACAATAAAATACCTTTATAATCTGTGGTATGCATTCATTGTTATCCTTCGATAAGAATGCAGGCGCGTGAGCTTATTCACGTTGTGTTGATTACGTGAGACTCAATGATAGCGTTAATTAAAATACTTCTATCAATTAGTTGTAATCAGATCGGTTGTGTTATGCAGGAAAGAACTTATGTCGAAAGTAGAGGTAGGTAATGTTATTTCGTACTCGGATAGTGACGTGGACTTAATTAATGACGATATTCATTTTTGTTTAACACAGAGCTGGTTCATTTTCAAATGTGATTTTACGCAAAGGTTTTTAAATGTTCATGTTTATTTTATTTACAAAGGCAAAACGCCAATGTTAATTTTCTATTGCGTTGTTAACCCAGCAATATATTATAGTTTTAAAAATAAAATAACATGAATGGACGGATGGACGGCCAAAGACTCGCGCGACCTTCTCCCGAGAACTCACAGCTCTACCGGATACTTGGCGCCGTTACACCCAACACGTGCTTTCAAATCATATTGTTTTAGTGCGTTTTAAAATAAATCTAGCTAAACGTGACTCGGTTTTGTGACTAACATGATTTGAAAACGGAATGTCGCATAATCGTAGAGGCGTCACTAGTCATTTCAGAACAGATTTCAAATTTTAAAATTAGAACGAATTTAATGTAATCGACAATGAGCGTTGACAGGTCATTCTTATCCAGCTGTCAAATGAAAACATGCGCGAAATTGTGAACGAGACAAAACTACTTTGCGGCCAGTTACGACGTACGACGTAGGCAGCACAATCGCTTTGTCCTTTTGTCCTAAAAAACGAATAAATGCTAATTAAGAAACTACTCAACTCTTGATCGGTAATATAATAAAATATTGTCTATGACACATATTTTTTAATAAAACCGGTTGAGTTAAAAATTGAACAATAAATCTTAATAATCTATTCTCTCGCCTCGTTTAATCGGCACCGGAGCTAGATTAAAGCACCAATATTAGCCGTACAAATCGCGGCCGCATTTTGTTGATATAAATTCACTAGCCGCAATTATATTTGACATGGCATTTGTTCGAACGGGGTTAATACGGCTATAATATCGGCACAATAACACGCTAATATGAGTTCGATGACATTATGTCGTGTGCAAACCGCAGCGGTTTAAGTCAACAATCATGATTGGACCGTTAGATGATTTGATGACCCAAAAATACGTGTGGCTATTTTTTGTTCTATGCCTTTTGAAGTTTGGTTATAGAGACTTGTCGTAATGACTCTATTAAATCTGTTTTAGGAAGGTCTTTAAACGTTTATAATGATACTAAATTGATTGATTAATAATAATGGTATAACATTTTTATTAACCGCAATATTATTTTTGCAATAAATCTCAAGTTAGATTGACACCTGTTTTTAACTAGGCTTTTAAATAATATCAACCTTTATCATTTTGTGCTTAATACATAATTAAAAAACGAACTTTCCTCTATTGTAAAATATACCTACGCTCTGAAATAATTGTAATGTTCTGCGTGTATGTTTTATTTTTGAATGAAGTGGTATTAAACACTATGCTAAAATACGTAATATGACGTTATTTATAAGACAAATGGTCATCAGTTCAGAGACTGTCATCAAACGACGTGCGCTGTCGACGGCGATTCGAAATATTCGGTCGAGTTGGGTCGAAAATAAATTTAAATTCCTTGGCACTGCCAAAAATTGCGTATTTTGTTTATTTTTATTTATATAATGGGACCTGATGTGAACGCTAAGTCTGGAGATCGGAGATTTAGTCATTTAACAAAACATTGGACTAAAATAGTTTGTTTTATTATGTTTTATTGGCAAAGGAAATGAATTTATACGGCCGAGGATTAAAGGCCTATTTATGAGGTCAAACTGAGAAGACTAAATTAGACTGAGCAGTACTCTCATAAGAATTAAACGTCACTGAATAGAGACAACGAGATTTTGATGTCAATACCGTGACAACTGCTAGCCGCACGATAATTTCGTCTCTTTTACGTGGGAAATTACAGTTCATCCTCTTTGTCTACGGCATTTTTTTTCGTTTTGCTTTCTAGACGACAAAGGATGCAAGCTATTTTATTATTCGACGTAAAATAAGGACAGTACATGGCATCATGCAAGTACGGTGTGAGAATTACAATAACATGAGTAGTACATTGACTATGCATTTTCACGGCGCGTTTATCGTAAATCTTCAACGTTTTATATAAAAATGTGTGTTTGTTTCTTATGCTTTACTATATTAAACATTGTACTCCCTGGTTTACCTGGGAATGTTTCTGGCATAGTTATATACCTATAATAGGTAGAGTTGATGCAATAAGATGGTGAAAATTATATAGACAGAAAGGAGTCTTCGTGGAGCAGTTGAGAAGGATGAAGTAAAACAACATCTACCCAGGCACCTACCTGGGTCGGTACCACCGCGAAGTCTATTTCTCCCGCCAAACAGTAGAGTAAATGCACAGTTGTGTTCCGGTTTGAAGTATATTATATCCATAGCAACTACTGGGCATAATGAGACTTAACATCTTATGTTTAAAAATGGCGAGCGTAGTGGAATGCTAAGCATGCTTTGTAATTCATGGTGTTGTTTGGTTTTGATACAGTACATGAGCGGTCGTATCGTTTACCATCAGGCGTATGGCATGCTCGTCTCACCATGCACTGAAATCAAAAAACGGAACTGCTGTGTTTCAGCTCTGCTTTGAGACAAATGTTTGTGTGACTCTCAAAAATTTGCTTCGTGTTTGCATACGAGTATTGTGAGACCGAAAACTACCCATAGTTTCTGATACCACGCCTCAAGTATTGGTATAATAATGTGGGGTCAGGTATGCTCGTGTGACTGTTGCTTGTATTTTTTTAAGTCCTTTAGATAGTGTTTTAATCGGAAATCTAGAGTCAGTTTTCTTTATGCAGGAGTGCAATAAGATACATCACATAACTGTCCCCATAGCAAGTCAATTAGCATCTTAAAATTTAATATTAAACTTACCTCCGACAGGATCTGTTTCGTCAACGTGGATCATATCTGATGATCTGCAACAAATGAAAGGAATGATAAGTGGCTTGTAGATATGTTATCACTTCGTTATAAACTAATACTCCTTGGTTTAATCATATGTAGGCGAATTTGTATGACACATTCATTGAAATTATTGTCCATTTTGTATGACCTTTGAGCGGGTTATAATGAAGCTGGGACCAGAATGCCATATTGAAGGGCACTGGTAGAAACCCAGAGCGGCTTTTTTCAAAATATAATATGTAAGTAGTATATTATCGCTTATTTCTACGGTAACACAAAACATTGTAAACAATCCTGCTTATCATAGTAAAATCATTCTGCAACATGGCCGAAAGTCATAATATTGATACTTAACTGGTCTTAAGCTTAAAATAAATCTGAACAGAAATAGGGATATGGAAAACATGCTGGATTGTACCCAAAATTCCTTTGATATTTCTATATGAGGTCCATCGACCATATCCGACATCGACAATATATTTCTAGACCTAAAAATTATCAACGTCTATCGCGTTTATTATTTAAAGGATCAAATTGTATCGTTTTATGAACATGTTCGTAAGTTCCACCCTTACATCTCACAACAAATTGATTATAAACAAATAGTGAATCATAAAACCGAGTGTGATCTTGAATTATTCGTTTAAGCCAATTGGAGCATTGTTTATTGCACTATAAAGTCTGTGAAACGCAATATTATTCATTTGGTCTCGAGATTTGCGTGTGGGCCTCGGTGATTGCACTTTTTATTTACTTCTGGCGCCAAAATTCGGCCCTGAACTTTTATGTCTTTGTTTTGAGGTTGTTTTTACTTTTTAATTTTATGTAGCATTGATCGGCAGAAGTGATTTGACTATGATCACCCACGTTCCGCCTTTTGTGTAATACCTTTCTATTTTCCACACGTGATATGATGTATTAGGACTGTATGATTATGACAAAGTACATAATTATAAACATACTACATATTTAGGCCGAATTTGAATTTGTGTAATGATAAGTATTAAATTAAAAATATGAGATACGAGTAGTATCAGAATTTAATTTATGAATATCATTAGGTATTTAATTTGATAGTACAATGTTACTTAACATACGAGTCAATTTAAACTTAAATAAAATACATATGTATTTTCAGGTGTACAAGTCACCTTCAGTAATCCACAAGATATTTATATAAAGATGTTTATTTTGTATCACACTTGGCAACAACGCTTTCTTATTCCATGATTATTTCAGTCATTAAAAGAAATCATTCTCCCGAACTTGTTTTTTTCAAGCGCCATTTTGATGCCGGATTTTCATGTAGCGCGAACACTTGCACGTTTTAAACACACGTGACATTTAATTACCATGTTACACCTCGCCGATTGGTCCTTGAATCACTTTCGGTTTATCGCTGCATGAAGGGATATAAAAAGATAAGTACTAAAATAAAAAGATAAGATTAATGCAGTACACACAGACACAGGTATTTCCTGATTCGGAATTATAGTTGTTATTAAATGTTTAAGATTAATGTAAGAAGGGCGAGGTGTTTAATCGATTGTTTTTTTATTTGTTTATCAAAAGGCAAATGTGTTAATAATCCGTATGTAAATAATATTTAAGAGATTATTTTAAACGTGGATAAAAATTTGCGAAATATTATATTTGATTTTGAGTATAATATTAAGTTATATAATTTGCAACATGGGGCTGATACAATACAAATTTGCAACATCGAAATCTTTCACATAACTGGTAGCTACTGTAATCTTTTATAATACAATGCAATAGTTTTTCTCCGTACATTGATATACGATCGACAAGGTATTATAATGGAGCGCACGAATGTTCGTAAATAGATGACCCACATACCCGGCCCGCTGGACACTGCAACTCGCTTTTACTATTCGTATTTATTTACCTTTCGATAAGTTCGTCTATTTTTATTGCATTCGCTAATGTTTCAATGATAGATTATTTAGTAATAAATTAAATACTACAGTTAGTTCTGAGAGGTTCTATCAAATATTTTAAAGTTTTTTTTTTCAATTTGTTATAAAACAAACAAAAAAAATATTTTTTTCAATAACAAGTTACTACGTTAATGTTATTGACATATTATCATACTACTTTATACTTTAAAAGGAACAAAGATGGTCAAACCATAGGTACCATCCTCACTTTATAATTTATACTCCATAATGTAGGATCATTTCGCGGTATTGCCTACAAATTCAATCTTTGACGTATTGAAGAATATCGACTTATGTGGACTGTTGCTTTTGCGAAAGGTCATGGGTGGAAGCTGGATCCAAGTTCCAACGAGCCAGAGACAGGATGAAACGGTACCTATTGAGAGAGGTATATGTCCAGCAATAGATTACTAGCATTGGGCTGATGATGATTATGATATTACCGAACCCAACGATAATTCATAGTTCCACATGTACACATACTATTGATACTATGCAAGATCAGTGAGGTCATAAAAGCTAAAAAATAATTACCAAGGAAAGGTGACTGACTGAATCCTAATAATGACGTCATTCTGCAAAACAACTTGGTATATATATTTATAAACGTAGCTTTGTAACGTGTGGTCCACGTGAATGCTAGTAGTGTATTCATAAATAAAATTGGCAAAGTATACGAAACACTTTGTCTAGTAAAATTATATTTCATTTTAGCGGACACGTTTTTTCTAATTCTGATTTAATGTTGTCGAAAATAAAAGCACCATTTTAAACATTTTTCGTGTCCAAAATTACTTCGAAATTATCAGCTGCTTTACAGCTTGACGGGGTAACGACTATTTTGGAGTTTGGGCACACTGAGGGACCTAACGTTTTTGCTTTGTGTTGCTGAAAGCGCATTTACTAGAACATCATTTTTTTAATTTAATCTATCTGATCCCACTACTGGGCAAAGGTCGAGCCCTATCCTTCCACAGTTCGCGCTTTAAAGAAATTTCAGGCCACATCGGTACCTGATGGTCGACGATGCTGCGGCAGACCTAAGAAACGCTGGCAAGACGACCTGGATGCTTTCGAAAACATCATATACGAGGAAATAATGTCTTCTTTGTTTTTTTTGTGCACTTGTGGCTAGATTCAATAGACTGAGGCTGCGAAAATATTCAGGATATCCATTAAGTTTTGGGCGTGATCGAATGTGTGGTTTACACACTTTCCTTTTTACGTTGTGTGATTGTTTTCGTCACCCACGTCCCCACTTGACCCGATCTTCGGCGTCTCCAATCAGTTGCAACATTATTATGTTCAGAAATATAAGCTTTGTTATTTTAATAAGGCGGGAGGCCGTCTAATTATCGTATTAACACATTTCCCCGCGATGAAAGGAGGTCGCTGTTTTATCATATTTACGTTGTAAAATTTCATACGATCAAGAGAATTCAGTTTCTTTCACATATTACATCTTTAATGTTTGTATTATTTTCCAATTGAAACTCGTTTTAATTTATGTAATTGGTTGTTGCTAAAAGATTAAAATTAATGTTTTTGTCCTTTTTATTAGGTCCGACCTAGCAAGCGTAAGTCAGCAATCGGCTTTAGGTTTATTGTTTGCTTGTTTTGCATAACCTATTAAATATCAGAGTGTAAGTGGACACGATCGTATGCAACGTTTTATAGAACAGGTAAGTATTTTACGCAAAGCCAGCTAAACGTAATAGTGCACAATTCCATTTGGATTTAGAAGTAAGAAAGCTGCATTTATTTTGTCAAGTAATACCGAGGTTTGCATACGGTTTCACTTCACCAAACGTTGCCATGTGCACATACGACAACTGTACAGTCGTCAACGTAGCCTAATTTCAACAACGCCTTATATCGCTGGCATTAAGAACTATTAAACAGAAACTTGTTGCGAGAGGTGTACCGCTGCATATTCAGCTTTCGAGTTTCAAGGTGAAATTCTTTTCGATATGTTATGTTCGCGAACGCTATGTAGGTTTCGTTTTGAACCATACCTACCGTTGTGACGAAATGTTTAACAGACGTGAAATTACATGTTGCATGTATTTTGCCAATACTTAATGTCTTATTAAATTGATGTCTGCCTAGATTTGCTCTCGGGGCTATGATTTTATTTAAACGATGTTTTATTATGATGAGACTGTAAAATGTAAATATAGACGGGGAATATTTTTATTTTGGTTTTGGGATAACAGCCGATTGTGGCGAGAGTAGTGGTAGGAAATATCTACGTACTAAGAGGCGCTTTGGACGATTTTTAAAAATATAGGTATTCTGTAAATTGAACGATACATGAAAGTATAAGTACTAAACAAAGTATTCAAACTTTTTGTTTGCTAAAAGTATGAGTTTTTTGTGACTAATTGCCAGGAAATATGATGTATTTTGCTTTTACATATTCTCATATATTGCACAGGATACGCTTATAGTATTTATAATATAGAGGGAGCCCTGTCATACATTTGCGTCTTCAAAAACGTAGATATTTTCTTGGTTGTAATTTTGGTACCAATGCCATATTACCGAAAATTGAACGAATTATTTAACAACAAATTTCTACAAATTCCGTTGGTAACCGAAAAGGGTGAATAATTCGTGCATATTGGACAACCTATCAAATGTCAGCCATTGGAGGTCAGAAAAATGTGGCCCAGCACCATCATTTTTATCTACGTTATTGAAGTACTGCCTCGGTGGCGTAGTGGTACTACGGTATGATTGCAAAGCTGAGGTCTCGGGTTCGAATCCCGGGTCGGGCAAAGTGATATTGGATTTTTCTATTCATTATTAGCCCGGAGTCAGGAGTTTGTGCCCGATATGGCGATAGGCTCGCCCCCTATCACATCGTGGGACGGAATATACAAGGCGAAACGTGGGTGTTCTAGTAGCACCTCTGCCTACCCCTTCTGGGAAAAAGGCGTGTGGTTATGTATGTATGTATGTTATTGAAGTACCAGTGCTCCCTCTATATTAAAATTATTCTAAGAGTGTACGTTATACGAGGTTTATTGATATTGGACGCTTGACAAAAATATAATTGACAGCTTTAAATGTGTTAAGTAATGGAAGATTTAGCGTGTGTTATTAATATTAAATTAATGTGAAATAGGAAGTTTATTAACCGTATAAAGAATAATAGGAACTAATAGACAAAATTATATGGTTTGTATATTACCTACTACAATGGCTTTATCAAATTAATTAAGTTTATTATTTGTGGAATAATCTATTTAATTTTAAGCACATACATAACTACACGTGTAATTTATAGTACCAAAATTTCCGTATGTGTTACAAATTTATTGTTTATTATGTGGTTAATTAAATCGTAGTTACGTTTTATTATTGCTTTTTGCGTGACAATGGTATTCTGGAGGTATTTATTAAATTTATTATCGTAGTCAGTCACAGGAAGTGCACTGCTAAATACGCATCGATTTCTTTTCAATGTAGTCTAATTTAAGATTTATTTTTGGGTAAAGTTGTTATTCTCTCTAAAATGTAAAAAAAAGTTTTTAATTATATAATTGTATTTCGACGTTCTTTGGAACTTTATTAAATAGATGCCAATTTTGTGCTAGATCCTGTTACAACATTTTGAGTTGCCAGATTATCTTGGGTTCAAATTCTAACTTATGCCAGAGATCATATTTAGATAATATTGTTAGCGAAATGCACGTATGTGCGGTGTTATGTTAATCTGAGACAGATAGTAGTGTTGTATTGATTTAACTATAATGACTCACCAATACTTATAGCAGATCGAGTTAACGCGACCATAGGCCTTATTCATAGGCAGTTTTAAAACCTATTTTAGTTATCGAATGTTTTGTCTTCTACGGTCAAACAGAATTCAAAAGTCGTTCGAAAACTAAAATAGGTTTTAAAACTGACTATGAATAAGGTCGCATTTCTATTGCAAAAGATACACTAATAATTAATATTAACTGTAATATCTATCTTTTTACTTGCTTTTTAATTTAGCAATGTTATAAGACAGCTGGGAAGAGTAAAGCTAATCCCAAAATAAGATTATCCGCGCTGTGGGTGTACCCTTGAAATACTTGAGAGTATTTTTAGATATTTTATTTCTACGCGGAAGTGAACCCAAAGGTCTTGGTATAGTCATGCGTTAGATTACTCATTGTTTTATTTTGTTTTCTAGTATTAAGGCACGGTTCCAATTAATGTTACATATGTTTTCTTTAAATCAATTGGCTTGTGTAATATCAAGCCAAATAATTATACCGTGTTGCTAAATCAATTAATAAAGGTTTTGATTGAACCGCCATCTTTATAAATTTGGTCCTTCGAGCCATTGAGTAAAACGTAAACACTTTAAAAACTTTCTTATTTCTAATTACAGTCATTACAGCGAATTTTATTTATACATAAAACATTTTGTTTTTTATCCATGTTAACCTTATGTATAAAGTAACCACCTCTCTTTAATCGACAGTTAATTAATAATTTAATAGTCGTGCTAAATGTTAGCGTATGTTTTTTGTACAGTCCTCTTTAGAGAATTCCGGATCCAGCCCATGACTCAGCTCGTGACTCCAGTTTTGGACGATTTTTTGTTATATTTTAAATGGTTGTAGCGCAGGCCCGAATTCGCGCACGGTGACTGGACATTCTAAAACTTTTTTGAAACCCGCATTAAATACCGAAATTGAACTTTATGTTGTTAAACTTTAAGTCCAGTTTTCATTGGGTCGGTATGTCTGGGAGGTTCGTTGTTACTTTCCGAAGAGGTCGAGTCGTGTTAAAATAAAGGATTATCTTTGTTGCAAAAACATGCTGTGTTTTAACATGTACTAAGCTTTACAATTATATTGTAATATTTGATTATTTAGCATGATTTATGTATTGTTTAGCATACAAATTTTACATTCACAAAGTTGGTAATGGAAGGCTGAAAAGTTTAAGATTTTATGAGATTTATTGGATTTACATACTTGGTATGGATTTTGAAAGTGTGATTTTTCGTAATTCGTATTTCATATTTGTACTTGCGGGGATCTGCGGTAATAAACAGATGGTTTTCCTTGTACCAAAATATTTGGGACGCGACAACATTCAACAATTGTTTTATTTGTAAATATTTTTTGATGTGTTAAAACATCCTGAGATAAATATAAAACACTTTGTTACTCTTAAAATAATAAAAAAAGTGCTTTAAGATTAACAAAATGTTCTGTTCTGTTTAGAATGTTATGAAAAATCCTTTCAAATTCGATTATGTTATATTTCACATCAAACTTTCCTCATATATCTGAGAAACCATCTATTTTTGTGATACTTTCCGATCTCATTATTTTAATTCGGTACTAACACATCAAGGAAGTGAAGATGTCTATCTAAATAGACGTCGAGATGAATTGGCATCGATGTACGTCGATCACCAGCCAATTTCGTATTCAAACGTGATATCGTGTAGGTATGTAGGTACTATTGTTTGTATGCATATCCGGATGTAATTGTCTAGTGACGTGTGTTGGGTGTAAACGTGTTATTTTTGTATATTTTGATGTTGCAGGTGCCAATCAGCAGGGTGCTTGGAAATGTGAAATAATTGGTGTGATAAATATGAAAAGAATTTTGAATATGGAAGAAGGCAATTGATAATGAGAGGCTCTCATATGTGATTATTCATGTATAATCCCATAGTACTGAAATATTTACTTATTTAACTAATTCATTCCACAACCACATGCACAATATAGATGTGTAACTGTCCAATGCATTAAGAACTAAAAAAGACAGGACGAGGGAAAGAATCGTTAATCTCTAATATTATAAAACGATAACAAAATTGTCGTTACGTTTTCGTAAAACAGTGATATTTCATATTAGGCCATTACTTGGAAGATTATTCCAGACTAATAGTTAAATAATAATTGTGTAACATGGCTGAAAAGCCAACTCAAGCCGATCTAATGTAAAATCTTTTGAAGCTTTCCTCTTAAACATTATTTTTCATTACGCGTAGGTAATTGGTTTGAAGGATGGCCTTGGTTCTCCTTTAAACTAATATGGCCCTTCCACAAACTCACCATCGAAAATCAGAACTTAGAATAATGTACACAATAGGCTATTTGGTCTATCCTCATCATATATATCCTGGTTAAGTAATTTAAAGTCTTCACGAGCTGTAAGACTGTCACTTTTTATGGGTAGAGTAGATTAGGCACAAGGAACTGTAAGTAACGTGTTTTTCATGTAATCGGTTGTAGTATTATATTATTAAACGAGTCGTTAATGGTATTCCAATTTGTATAACGAGAGTATAAATCTAGTTGGCAGTGACTGTGAAATAATCTATGCATTTGTCCTGGAAAGTTACTGGAGTCATTGAAAAGTTACAAAATTGTAGTATTTAAGTACGACTTTAGTACTGTAGTTTGAATTTATAGGCTTGCCGCAAAAACATTTATTTTATGGCTGTTGGCGTTAAAACCTTTCGCAATATTAATTTTATTTTCTTAATAATTGATACCTACCTATTGGACTGTGTTATTTTTGCCCATGTGCCCCTTTTTATCGCTCTATGGTTTGTAAACAAACGTTGAACAACAAATGAGTTATCCAACTTTTTAAAATTTTGTGAGTTCAAAATGTGTTGTGACAAAACTGCTTTTGATAGGGTGAATGTTTACGGGTTCATCGACCGGAATTCGCTTTCCAAACTCGTTTCTCGATAAAGTCTCGTACACGGTACGGTCATGTTACACATATGTAGGATTGCCATGTCCAAGCCTTAAAATTCAGGGTAGGCTGGTTTTAATACAGCTGTTTTTAAATTAACAAACATTACTATTTATTTTTTAATCTGGACTTTCGTTTGTGTATTTAAGGAGCATGTATTGTTGTTAGGAGTGTACAGATTAAAACAGTTTACTGGTTTTAACCTAGTCTTTAAAAGTGCGTAATACCAAGAAAATACAGAAGATATATGTAACGTGAGAGAGGGAAATCGTTTGGGCAGCTAGGTTATGCTCCTATATAAAATTATGATTCTGATTAACGTGAAGTTATTTTTATTAGTACGAACAATTAATTAGGGGAAAAAATATAAATAGAAACCAGGTAAGTAGCTACTTACTTCAACACAGAAAAAATGGGGCACTTATTATTGTCTGTTTTTTAGAATATCTAACCGATTTTGGTGAAATATAATTTATACTTAAATAGAAAAACGGTGGAAACATAATCCAAATTGACAATGAATAATCCAAAAAATTCCGTGTGTAAAGCTCGCACGATAGGTTGTTTTTTTAACGTCAACACTTGGGCACAATGGCGGACCAAACATGGCGTCCGCCTTTTACGGATCAAATGTGAAATAACACGACAATAATAATGTTTACGGACACCAACGCGCTTTTGTAACTCTGCGAACTGTATCAATGGGAACCTTTTAAAACCTGAGCAAGTATACAAGATATTCCTTTATGTTAACAATTTCAGTCCGTTTCTAAAACCTTTAATCTAAGTAAACGATATGATTCTTCTTGGGAATTATTTACCAGTTCGTAGTTACTACAAATGTAAGTAAAAGAGGCAGTCTGATTCTACTTGAAGACGTCCTACGTTAATATATCCTCTACAATGCATATTAAAAAAAGGATAAAAATGTAAAAAAACATCGTTAACAATCCATTCAACATCCGAGATTATAAGTCAATGCAATGTAAAAAAACAAGAATTATCTATTTTTAGAACATGGTTGTTGTCTATGATTTTGAGACTCAAAAGATACCTAACCTACATCTGTGTTTTTTGGTAGTTTTGTGCCGAACATACCTAATTAAACGTTATGTTTAAACGATGTACGAGTATATAATTAAACGTAACAACGTACGTAGGTACCAAACCCATCGACGCGCACAAAGAATGAGATGTATGGCGCCACGGTCTAATGAGAAACAACGAATTAATTAAAAAGTGTGAATTATAAAACATTGAATAAACCACTTGAGATAATTGTCTATATTGTAATATGGTTTACCTTGTTAGTATTATTACATTTTATTTAAATTAACATTGTAGTTGTAGTGTCATGTTCTTTTAAATCAATGCAGAAATGAATTGGTTTGCTTAAATACTGTTGCATTTTTTAAAATTCTTAGTATTGCAAGTTGCGTAGTTAGTAGTATAGTAATTTCCAAAATATTTCATAACTATATAAGGATTAGTTCTGCTTTTATTAAGCAAGTCCTATACCGGATTAGCTTGTGAGAAATAGTGTTTGAAAACGAAAGCATACAGCCAAGTGTCTTCGTCACGATTCTAAGAACTTTAATCTGTCATGATCGATCACCCGCCATAGACAATAGGCTCTTGTTTCAAATTATCTGGTCATATGAAAGTTCTGCCTTTTAGAATGAGATATAATATTTATTGAAACCAACTTCTTAGAACTCAACGGAAATTATTCATGCATTTTTGTGTTAATCATTAATATGGTCAGAATTTTTTTTTCGTTACCACGTTTATAACCATGACTACGTAGGTATATAATGGTGACATGTGTTTTCTTCCCTTTGTACAAACGATTATAAATTTGCTGAAGACATAGGCAGAAGTAATCCTCATGCCACTTTTATTTAACTGAGTATATTTCGGAATATTAGGAGGTATAATTTTAGTGAACACACACATTATTATCATAAACAATGGCACATCGAATTGTATTCTCAAATAATTATTTCACGGTTACATAACCGCTAACAAAGTTATCATTCTTTCCATACCCCAATACAAAACCGATAGCGCTACCATTCTTTTGAAATTGCTGTAGAATCCACAGTGCTAAGTACGTTGTTTAAAATCGTACTTGGGTTATAAAGAGTGTTCTAAAAATCAGTATAACAAAAGAGATGTAACTGTACCGCGGAGTGGTGACCGGTGCGCTCCACGCGGCCCAGACGGCTGGCTAGACGGTTTATTTTCGAACTTCGTAGACATTGAGATGTCGCAAAAACTTGCAGACACCGAGCATATCGTTTTGATTTTTGTCCATCGCTTGTTTTAATTTATTAGGAATAAATCAGCCCGAAGCGCCTATTGTGCTGAGAAATACAAGTTTAAAAACAATATGGGACTTTAGGAACTCTAAGTTCTCAAGATATTAGGGGCCCCAAGGTGACAATTATACAGAGAAATAATAATTTTTCGTCTACATCAGAAACTGCAAGGGTCATTTCGAAGTCTCTAGTTAGGGCCGTCATATGCACGACACCGTCTGGGTAGGAAGACTACTTTGTAAACTTCTGACGCCAAGTAGCAATGTGTAAGCACTGTTGTATTCCGGTTTAAAATATACAGTAGCCAGTAACCACCGGTACACAGTAGCTGTAACATACTGGCTTTGAGTTACCATATTATGTCTCCGTGACAACCTCAGTGCAGCGTCATGCAGTTCTTAATAATAATTAGTGACGAACGTTACTCCTGTTGATGAGCGGGCGTGACCTTCACCATCACGCGAGCGACTAGTTCGTCTCGTCATTCCCGCTTATAAACAAAAACTCAAAACACTCACATCTAATAAAATATTACTGTTGCAGCCCATATATGTCCCACTGCAGGGTACGAGCCTCCTACAATCGGAGGACGATTGAAAGGGGTTCGGGCATATGGTCCACCACGCCGAGAGAAAATATTACTACATTCATTAATTTTACAAAAAACGGTCTTGGCTCCAGAGCCTTTTACCTGAATTTGTTAAATATTTATAATTGAACTACTGAGGGTATTGAAGAGGATACATCAAAGCATGTATTCATTTTAATATATTTAGTGTAAACAGTAAATGTACTTCAGGAAAATATATGAACAGTATTATCAAGGGTGGGTATAACAAATCAACGAAAATAAAAGAAAAGATGCAATTGTTTTATTCTTTACGTTGCATCTCTTCAGTGACCATATTTGGACTCCTTCATAGATAGTGACAAATGGTTCCATTTAGTCATTCGTGGCGATCCATATTGTGGAAATGAATAATACCTTCAGAGTTCTAGAGCAGCTTAGAACAAGAGAGAATGAATCGTCATTGGGAAGTATCATCACACGTATCGACGTGTTATTACTCGGTATTTTATATGTCTCAAGTCAACAATCCATTTGGCCAGTAGGATCACTGAAAGTTGACTGATTGTTACCACAAAATGTAGTCCTAGCACATCAAAGTTGTACTTTTAAATATTACAAGTCAGCAAAACCGTGGACTAAGAGGAAAGTAAACAGACCAATCGCTAGATGGATGGACGACATCTGAAAGTTTCAAGGTAAATTGTGGATATGATAAGCACGGGACAAAGAAAAGCGGCGGCGATGGTGGATTAATCATCATTATTATCAGCCCGTTGCAGTCCACTGCTGGACATAGGCCTCTCCCAAGATACGTCACAGAGCCCGGTCTGCTGCTTTATGGATCCAGTCGCTGCCGGCCATCTTGCGCAAGTCAAGTGGATAAATATGGACTTATAATTATGATAATGACATATCAGCAATTCTTATATTCGATTTGTCACCCGCTTTTTATGGATGGAAGTGGACAAAAAATATTTCCAACTCCTATTAATTTAACTATTAAATTATTTTAATTGCAGGTTAAAGACAAGTTAGACAAGTCAGACACTCTGAGCTTCAACGCTCGGTGTCATTGAAAGAAGTGCCATTCTGACTTAATTATTACACATTAGTAATAGAAGTTGCAGTGGCGGTTGTGAGGACAATCCTAATTTAAAAATAATGAGACAGTCTCCAGTCCTAATTTATAAAGACCATTATAAATAAAAATAAATGATTATCTCATTTAATAAGATATTGAGTGTCTTGTAAAGCGATACGCGAGGCTATGCGGTGGATCGGCTGAAGAAAAAATGTTGTTTGTTTAGCTGTGTTTGGTCTGCACAGTGACATACCCCAGCACTTACGTGCGAATGCCTGTGGAGTGTTTGATAGTCATAAGTTAAAATATACAGCCGTTGACTTAATGAAGAAATAAATTTAAAAACTATTTTGTATGTATAAAATGTCCTTTTTTAGTATTTTACAGGAATAATTTTTATTGGAAATAATAAAAGCAAAAAAATATTTGTTTGAGAATTTTTCACAACAAGTCGTAATTGGACAAAGCATTAGGGATTTAATGCGTTCTTTTGTCCAATGTCCCGAGTAGGATATGTATGGCAATAGTTTAATAAAAAATGAAATATATTGCTAACAATTTAATTTGTATCTTTCCCGTGGGTTAGATCGTATGAGGCCCCATATATTTAGACCTATCTTACCTCAAATAAAACTCAATAATCTCCACGTCTCGCAGATGACATAAACATCATAGCCTTTCTATTGTTTGTCCGTGTAACTTTCTAAACAATGGCCTTCTCGCTTGGCATCAGTACATCATCTTTTGTCTATGGTGACAATACTGTTTTAATATGGAGATCACATGTTAAATACGTAGGGTTAAGTATTGTGTTAATTATGCACTGTTTTAGAGATGTTCTCGGTCAAGTAATAACTAATGACGTATGAAATTTATTGGTTTTTGGTATGATATTTTATTTTACATACATACATAGTACATACATACAGAAACATCAGGCCCTTTTCCCAAAAGGCGTAGGCAGAGGTGAGAGCAGGACACGCACGATTCGCCTTTCGTGTTCCGTTCCATATTTGAATTGAAAGTGTTTAATTTTTTTTTTCATAAGTTATTGTCGTATTAAACGAATCTTTTTGAAGTAAACGACTCCTTTTACATTAATAAATCGCCCTATTTGATCTCATTATTCTCAGTTGCGAAATCAGTTTTAACAATATTCCATAAATTAAGACATAGTTATCTAATTTACACAATGTCTTCCGAACAATTTTCTTTCATGTTTTTAAAACGTTCTCAAGATTGCTTCACATCATGCACGTTTGTCGATATATTTTCCACATGTTTTCAACAAAGGAATAAAAAGAAAAAGATAGTGCTACTGAGGGAGTTTCTTACGTGTTTCTTCATGTCTTCTGATTCTATACTATTTAAGTCATGTTTCGTTGGTATCAAAAACTATGACATGCTTTTGGTTTTATACCACCTAGGCCCTTAATAATTATTTGTGCATTTCACAAATCTTTGGCTCAATGCTAGAATCGAACCTGCACCTGTCTTCACCGCCGGCGTCTCCAACTGTGCCAAGGTGTCTACATCTGTGGTTTCAAATTGTCCTTGTACTTAACATTTAATTATGAATTGCAATTTGCAGATTAAAAGGTAATCTTATCGCTTGATGCAATGTGTAGCGAATTTGCGTCCAAATTAATATCCGATACGCTTATTATATTATATAGATTGCTTAAAATAAAGTATACATTTTTATAAAATCGCGCTAGCCGTTATCTTGCTTTTTTTAATAAACAAAAGATTTCCATAGACAATTTTCGTTTTTACTATTAAGTTTCTTGATTGCAGTAAACGGCTATTGCTCAAATCTGGGATACTATACCACTTAAGGTTTTAAAGATCAGACAGTTAAGTACAAATAAGGTTATTGTGCGACATGTTCACAAAATATTTTTTCCGACCGTTTATCTGAGTTAAAATATAATACTACTTCTTTACTGCTACTTCATCACTGTTCATAAATTGAACAAACAACACGTCTGCTATTTAAAAAATAACGAACGATACCGTCACAATAAGCACGGTTAAGAACGGTGGTAATTGATTTTTTGTTTTAAATCGATTACGATGGTAGCGTGTAACGTTTTATCGTGGTTATTTTACAAACGCTACTAGACATTGTGATAAAATACTGGGTTAATACGTTTTAAGTGCATTTTCAGATAGGTACTGGTCGTTGAAGATAAGCTTGGTATGACTATATGTCATAAATTGGAATTTTCACTTTTGTTTAGTTTGCTTTTCATATATTTTTATTAGAAATCTAAAAATCTTAAAAATGTTTTGAGAATATGAAGGTATTTGTTACACGAGATATTGAATTTAGGATATAACATAAAAAATAGGCGTTGAGGTATCTACATGCATAATTTAAGCTCATAAAAATTGGTAAATAAAGTCATCAAAGAATGGTTCACAAAGTTTTGCATAACTAGCTCGATTTATAATATTCTTTTCAACTTTCTAATTTTCATAGTATAAGATTTTCCGCTTTCCCACAGCTCGTGTGTCAACGAGATCCATATCTCTACATTTTGTCTACGTAGAACGGTGCGAAAGTGACCCAGTGACTGGCAGCCGGACGCGAAATTTGTACCTCCTTCAATAATATTTAAGCGGGAATTACGAAATTTCAAAAAGTATCACTCACCTTTGACAACAACAAATTTACAAGAGGCAGGCGCATGCAAAATCCTTGTTTTATGTTTTAAACAACACAAAATGGGCTGAACATCCACTGTCAATTAACACTGGCACAAAATAAACGTTTCGTAACACATTTGACGCACTTGAAAAAACAAAAGAAAACAAAATTCCTCTATGCTTGGCGTTCTAAATTTAAATGTGGGTGCGCTGAGTATTCGCGCGTCGCGAGTGCTCGGTCGCGACTGAGGTGGCGCGCCGGTGGTCGCCAGCGTTTCTAATTTTATCGTGCCAGTAATACGAGATAAAGCCGGTCTTTATTAAGGAACCTTTTTTATTTTATTTCATACGTAAGGAATCGAGAGCTCTCAACCGTACGAGATTTACTAATGAGACGCTTTGTCAGTCATTTAGATGATGCTCATAAAAGTTACACATCTGCAAATGTTCGTGTATGGCTAAAATACAGTATGTTAAGGCTCTTATAAAATGTCTTTAATATTTATTTTGCCTGAGAATTATTGTGTTTAATACTGAATATAAATGAAATTCAATTTAGTTTTGATTGACGCAAACAGTTTAACAAATGTTTGCAACTTGTATTAATTATAATATTATGATGTAAATATTATTTTGGTATTTATCTAAGGAAATAAAGACTTAATTACATATCTAAACAATCACATAGATAACATGCGAACTGGGGTGTGCCAGTGATTAGGTACTTGTAAATTTTGTTGACGTACGGGATATAAAAACATATAATTAAGTTTTATATTTTTTTCTCGAAAGCACAAAAATTTGATATGAAATTGAAAATAATGAATTAGTAGTTGGTTTTTAATAAAAAAAGTACTTTAATTTTTTATGGAAAATACCTAGTGATTTTTCAACCTAGGGGAGGTACTAAAACACAAATAACTATTCTTGTTATTTGTTTCACTATGTAGGTCTGTCTGGCGTTATGGGTCCTAAAAGTCAATTTCGATGTAATTTGTTTGTTTTTATAATATTAAATCTATTCAAAAATATAAAATATATGTATTATTATACAGCACATGGGTTGGAAATAGTGAGGTCCTGAATTTGAAAGTGTAGGCACCTTTTGAATCCATAAATATTCCTCTCTATTGAATCATCGTTGTTAATTAAAATATTCCAATATTTACCCAATTGTTTGGTAATCAATAATAATTGAAAATAATTTTGCTTAAAGTATGAACACACAGTTCGATTACCTATAATTTTCCTTGACGCAATTTTGGTACGTGTGTCATTGGCGTTAGTCACCCGACCTTACAGTTTGAAGATAATACGACAACGCAACATTGACTTAATAAAAAAGATATCGTGTTGTAAACACACGTAATGTTTTAAGTAATTTAGTATTCAACCTTTAGTTGAACTATTATTAATAAAGATAAAATTCCTATGGAATAACACGACCAAATGGCATCTAGTATGTAACAATCGATGTGCATCAGCGAGCAAAAACCCAAAGAAAACGCACGCTGTTTCATGACGGAATAGGATGGAAAATGTTTAGATTGAAAATTAAAATGTTGAAAATGAAAATTGTTGGAATTATGGTTATGTATCATAAAAAAACTGAAAATTAAAAGCATTTTGGGATATATTACTGGTGGTAGGGCTCTCATGTAAGAGGCTGCCTGGGTTGGTACCACCGCAGTGTCTATTTCTCCCACCAAACAGCAGTGAATATGCACTTTTGTGTTCCGGTTTGAAGGGTATTATAGCCAGTGCAACTACTGAACATAATGAGACTTAACATCTAATGTCTCAGAATGGCGAGCGCAGAGGAATGCCAAGCATTGCTTTGTAATTCATGGTGTTGTTTGGTTTTACTACTGTCCATGAGCAGTCGTATTGATTAACATCAGGCGAATGGCATGCTCGTCTGGCCATTAAAAACAATAATATATTTATAAGATCCATAACGTACTGGACATGAATTACCTATAAAAATAATGAATTAAATATCTATAAATGTATAGGTACGGACCAAGCACAAAATCGTAACTGACATATTAATAGGTAGGTACATAACTACATAACACAATATGAGTTATGATTTTTTTCCTAATTCCTGATATACATACATTGCAGTTAGGTTCCATTATTAACTCTTTTACACAATCGTCAGTAGTTTAAAAATCAGCTTTGTTATATAAAACACAATGAGGTCCTGGCGGATTATTATTTCCGTCAACACGTAACTACTTATAAATAAATAAATTTATGTTTGTTTGTCATTAAATTGGCCCAACAACCAGAACCAACCAACCAGACCCTAATCTAATGTGAGCTAAATATGAAAACTCGCAAAAGTTCCGTAAACGTCTTGCAAGGCCTGACACATGAAAGGTGTATCCTAGAAGTCGTAAAATAAATATTTGGCGAAAGTGGAGCGAGGCGTCGTGTCGCCGACGTACTTACACATTACAGATAGTCGAGATATTTGAAGCCTAGATTTAGTCATTAGTGATAGGATAAATACTTTAACGCCAGCGTCCTACTTACCTGGTATATTTAAGCGGGACTCGCGTAGTTAAGTGCAACATCATATTTAAGTAGCGTTTGAGTATTCAGGCGTAAGTTTGGATACATAAAACTGTTAACTGGGTGTGCATAAATAGGTACCAATGTAGCTATGTGCATATATTATTGCGGTTGCGTTAAAAACCTACTTATTTTTTAAGACAAATACCCAACAATTTCAAAAAAGAATTTCTGCATTATTAAACGATAAATAAATTAAGTAAGGTAAATTAAAAGTTTACATACACATTACACGCTTAGCTAGGTATTAAAGTGATCGAATGCGAAATGAGACTTCAATGTAAAATGAGTTAGATATTCTGTATTTATAATTTCAGTGGCATTTTTCTTTTAAAAAAATAAACAATATGTATAAAGGGTATAATTTTATGAACTTTATGTTCACATAAACGGACGAAGTCGGAATAGCATAAAATATGATTTAAAATAAATATTTACATATTATATTTTTTTCGAATCAATGAGTTATGAGGCGTCTGATAATTTATAGACATGTTAATGTTGATATATTTAATTATTATCGATCGTAACCTTAAGATTTTATGTTTTCCACAACCTTTAGATCTAGATCCATAATTACAACTGGCGTCAGGTTTATAGTCTACAGAAAAAAAAAACAAGTTTTGGTCTGTTTACCTTGTGTGTCTTATTATTGCAAATCTGCACCTTTACTTCTTAGTCTGTGTCTGCACTCTACTTGAGATTTTCTTTCCACAACAGAATAAATGGCCAAATGATGTTAGTGTTCCATTTAATGTAAAAGTTTATTTTCCAGAAAATATGTGATCAAAAATGTAGAGCAAAAGCAAATTTATAATGTGGTTTTGAGGGTAATTTACATGTAAGCCAAACTGATACGTAACGTGTTTAATGATGTCACCATAAGTAATTGAAGTGCAATTGATATAAACAGACCATCCCTGTTCCGACTAGACGCCTGGTCGAAAATAATCTTGCTCGATATCTATTTGCACATTTACGCGCTCCAATCCCACACGTGAAGTCGGTACAAGATTTTTATGGTTGATGCAGCAAGATTTGGTGTTCGATATTACGCAAGCGCCACAGTTTATCACTTACATTAATGGAAAATAATATGATGTCCAAAATGATATATTTTTTTGGGAGTATACATTGAACATTTTAGAGATTTTTTGGAGGGTAACAAATGATTACATATATACATGCTAATCAAAATAACAATTGCAGCACAAATAAAATACTGCGTCGAGTTACTACAAGTCAAGCAACTTAGTAATTTTCCCTCTATTTTACATGAAAAAGCAGTCGTCTACCTATTTACCATAATTAGGCAAGTTAGTCACAACCGCTTAATGCCATTATACTGTAAAGGGAATAAGTAATTATTATTGAAATGCAAGTAGTTAGTCTCATTAGGTTTGAATAGGACGCATTAATCACAATTGCCGTTTATTAATTGGAGGACATGATGTTGCCAAAATACATTGTTTCTAATTAGCTAAATATAGAATCTATCTACTAATTACGAGATAATATTAAGAAATTGGCGTTGTTATTTATTAATAAGCTATCGAAGATTAATTTCTATTACACATGTCTATGTTACTTTTTGGACAAGAAAGAATAAAGAAAGAAGGGGCGTCTTTTCTTTCAGAGTTTATGCAAATCTTATATCACATGACCATGTATATAATTTAACTGTGGGGTTTAACCAATAGTTATGTATTTTATGTGCTTGCAACTTCGGTTGCCATGGAAACAATAACGCAAACACAACCAGATTGTAAACATAAGTTGAAACGGGTTTCTCAAGGGTAAAACTAAAATCTCTTTAATATGGATCTAAGAATAATGGATAAATTGCGTCTACTTAAAATAGACTCAGAATTAAGACCACAGATAAAAATGAAGCCGATGAGTCGGTACTACTTCATCACATCAACGAACCCTAATGAACAATTCTTCGTGTTTGCATCCACCGCTGCGTGGCTCATTCGAAAAACTGGCAAAGACTTTGAACAACCGAACGAAGAAGACGACCCCAACACCATTATTGCAGCAGTTATCGATGTTCTACGCGAAAAAGATATTACACACGATTTCTCTTCTCACAAACTCAAACAAGGATATGGTGAGCAAGTTTGCTATATTTTAAATGCCCTCGCAGACGAAGCTTTAAAGGCAGAGAATTTCGAATGGCAAAAACCTATAGTAGACATCCCCGAACCAGAAGAATCGAATGATGATATCGATCAAGTTGAGGATGAAACCGAAATTCTTTTAGAGAAAGTTGAAGAGGAAATGGCAATTTATTCCGACGATTCAGATGGAGAGTGCAACGAGGAAGAAAAGGAACCGAATATATCTCATAAAGTGCATGATTGGGAAGCGTGGAAGCTTGAATTGGAGAGGGTAGCTCCAGCATTGAGACTCAAAATAACAGCCGATGGTCGCGATTGGCGAGCTAGACACAACCAAATGAGATCTTATAAAGACGAGCTTTTTGAACGATTCAAAACAACCGGATCACAGTTGAACAAGTTGCATAGTTCCATCAGCTCAGTAATGGATAAGATTGCAGCAAGGGAGAATATCCTGAACGAGCAATTTGAGCCTTTGGTTAAAGAATACGGGTCTTTATTGGACGAGTTGAATAAAGTAACTAATGAGTACAAAGAAGTCAGCGTAGGAGTGACTGAAAGGCAAGAGATGTTAAATGAAGTCACAGCCAAAGTTGAGAGTATTAAGCAGAAAACTGAATCCAAAGGATCTTCGATGAATGATAACTCTCCTTTAGTGACTGCTAAGAAGGCTGTAGCAACATTAAAGAAAGATATACAAGAGATGGATTTCCAGATAATCGTGTTGCTTTGGTTGTTAACGACGAAGGAGAATCCTAACAGTAACAGCCTCTTTACCAATAACGAGCCGAGAATGATAAGTAATGAGGTTTTCTAAGTGTTTCATCAATAAAATAGCAATCAACATAACAGTAAGTATATTAGTGCGGTTGTTTCATAAAACAACAAGGTAATTTTCCAAATAAAAATAGCAGTCCGCTCTATTTCATATTTACTAAGAAGTGCATTTTTGTTTAAGAATTCAAAAACCGTTTGTTACTGTAAAATGTGTTATAAAAAATAAAACTAATGTATTTGGACAAACTTTTTATTCTTGTAACATGTTAGTTATAAAATACTCGTATTTCGGAGCGTTAGTTACAACTTTAGCATTATTACTAACACCACTTTCAAAACCTAGGACATTTTCTGATCTATTAACTGCGTCTGATTACTACAATTTTAATCAGGGAGCAGATGTTTTAGGTATAGATAATGATCGTACAGGTTGGTCGTGAGGTTTCACATCGTTTTTTTCTTCATCATTATAACATTTCTGCTTACTCACAATCGTATTGCCAATATCAATGAAATTTACTTGAGACATAAGTCTCTCGTAGTTACGTTTTCGTTTATACTAATGTCTCCATTTTAAAATGTGTACATTAAAAGTATTTTTATTGCATCAAATGTTTTGTTCATTCCTTTTTTTTGGCAAAAACAACAGCACTTATATGTAGTAATTGCTTTGTGATGATTTCGAGAATTAATAGCCTAATTACAACGCATTATTCGAGTTTGGAAGAAATTTATTATGCCAATTAATACATATTTTTAAATACACACTAAATATAAATTTGAGGTAATGCCAGATATTCATATTTTAATATATTTTGAAAAATAAATTAATTTTAAAATGTATAATTTGGTATAAATAAAAATAGTGCAAAGCAAAAAGAACCTCACATTAAACAATAGTTTATAATAAATAATGCTACAGGATAACAAAATTCCATTTATATTTCTCTAAAAAAATGTCATGTTTTTAATTCCAATGGTTGAAATTATGCTTAAAATAATTCAAACTATGATCGAAACATATATATTTAAAACTTAAAATATTGATGTACTTATAATATTAATTAAGACAAAAATACTGAAAAAATAATTGATATCTATTAACAATCTCTTTGGCTCCATAAGGAACTATATAAAATGTGGCTACAAGGCAATGTGTTATTTAATACTAAAACAAATAAACCATTAAATATATTGAAAATTTAAATATATTTAGTCACAGATAATACTAATATAGTGTTCACAAAATAATTGAAATTGTGGCGAATATCATAGAGTCTGAATTCATGATAAAATACGTAAGGCGTTTGGTATTGTTTTTATAGTTATTTTTATTTTGAAAGAAATTTGGTTTCGATTCCGTCAAATAACAAAACATACAGCCCTAAACCGATCATTATATTACAATTATAAAATCTAATAATAATAAAAATACGTAAGGCATTTGGTATAATTAACTAAATTATATATTTAATGTAAATAAATAAATCTATACATAAGTATGTTTGATGTTAAGAAGTTGTCTCAAAAATGACCGAGTTAAACATTTTCATTTTTAAGCAGCATGAAAGTAATATTAAAATTAATTTAAGAATTTATATAGGAATTAAAAATGAAGATTTTCAATGAAGGACGACTTACTTTGAATAGAAAAAAATCTTTACACACATTTTACTTCTAATGAAGTTAAACTGTTTTATGCACGTGTAAAATTAGAGTGCTTCACATTATTATGCTACAAAATAATTGATTACAAACTCTCGTGATTTTATTTTTCTTATACATATATTTATTTTAAATTATTCACACCATGGAATAAACCATGTAGTAACATAAAATTGTACCTATTTGTAAAACTATGATCATTATATTATTATGTTCATCAATGGTATCGTCCAACAACGGATTTTTTATATTATATTATTATTAGACTCCTAAACCCGTGAAAATCCTTACCTATAGACTTCTTCTCTTTATTTTACATGTTTGTAAAATATTTTGCTGCGTTATTTTAAACATTAGACAATAGCTTAGACTTAACCGCTCTTTAGAAAGAGATAGAAAGACTGCGGTCAATAATAATTACTGGTTTCAGATTCACTTTGTCTCTTTTACACTTTGGCGCCAGTTTTTAGTTGAGAGCTGAGTAATATTTTTTGATAGAAACATAATTACGTGAGAATCGTATAAAGCTTATAAAATATATTCACACTTCAAACATTTCACATAATAAAATAATGTACTTTCATTTAAAAATGTAACGGAATGTTAAAATATTTTATAAATAACATGATTGACAATTATTATGTGTTATAAAAATATTCGTCTTAGCCTAGCGGTCCGTGACGTGAGGTAATTAATTAAGAAACATTTTTTAAATGATAAAATTTTAAATGATAAAATTCAATACATGGTGTTTTGGGAATAGTATAATTATAAACTACAAGTTTATTATAAGAATTTTAGGACACCTGAAAAAAAATTTGAGAATTCATAAAATTATTTTCTTTTTTACGCCATTGTTTTACATGCTCTATATAATCCATAGTAAAACCATTACATATTATGTTTATACTTACCCGAAACACCTTGTGTATTAAAATAATATTGCCAATTGAATATTTTTACAACTATCTAATTTAGCAATTAAATAAATTAATATGAGCAAATATTGTGCTTCATTGCTTTTAAAAATCCTCAATTTTCTTAATCGACAAATATCTATGGTACTGTATAAAATTGGAGGTTAATAGGGACAAAAAGGTTCTTGTATTAAATTATTAAACATGAAATATCATGAGGCAAGGAGACTTTGTTTTTTAAATAACCAAGAAATAAGTTTGTTCAAATTACGTCATCCATTTCGGCCTTAGTCATAGACAGTTTTAAAACCTATTTTACATACATACATAAACACACGCGTTTTCCCAGAAGGGGTAGGCAGAGGTGCAAATTAGACACCCTCGTTTCGCCTTGTATTTTCCGTCACATGATGCGATAGGGGGCGACCCTATCGCCATATCGGGCACAAATTCCTGACTCCGAGCTGATAATGAATAGAAAAATCCAATATCACTTTGCCCGACCCGGGATTCGAACCCGAGACCCCAGTTTTGTAATCATACCTTAATACAACTACGCCACCGAGGCAGTCTAAAACCTATTTTAGTTATCGAATGTTTTGTTCCTTTCGAACAACTTGAATTTAGTTTGAGCGAAGAATGCAAAACCTTCTATAAATAAAATAGGTTTTAATACTGTCTATTAATAAGGTCGTTGAACTTCAATATTAAAACACTTACTAATTTCGACCCTATTCACCCCATTTCACTTATTTAACTTGAAACAATATTGTCTATTCTTTTATAATATTATATTTATTATGGAATGTTATTATTGTACAAATGTGAATCTGTAAAAACAAAAAGAATTACAGATTGTATGAGTAATGGAAAATGGAAAATCTTTTGACATTTTGCATATTAAAAACATATTTTAAAATATTGAAAGCATATGATTATTTGAGTAACAATATTGAATTTAAAACATGATCGATTGTCGATTAATCGATAAGTGAATATCGATAGTAGTGTAACTTTGTGCCACTAAAATAAATTGATTTATTTTGATAAATACATTAATAAATGTAGATTATTATTACTATTAGGTTCCCGCTTATAAACTTCGCAAAAAATATAGTTTATTGTAAAAATGATAATAAAAAAGGTGACACGTATAAAATAAATCATGATTGCTGTAAATTATATTGTCATAGTGATTAAGTTGATTATTAATTTTCATCCGTGTACTTATTTGATTTTATAAATGTACTTGCATTTTTAAACTAACAAATAAAAACACATTATGGTAATTTAAACCTAGATATCTCACTTGTTCAGTTAGTATCCTTAGCTTGATTCAGTAAGAGACTCTTGGCTTGTCCTAGATACATTGACTCCGGTTTGGAAGGCTCGTCTAGTGTTACGTTGTACTTCTTCTTCAGATCATCCATGAACTCCTGTTTGAGAAGTGCTAAGCAGCTGTAATGAAACGGGGAATATATTAGAGTACATTGAGAGTGAGCGTAGATATAGGCGCTTGTCGTTTTATGGCGAGAAGAAAGCTGTCAAGCACTCGGCACACTACGGCGACACTGGATATCTCAGGGCGAAAAGCGCCCCGATTCCTTCCTTGTAACCGCCCGGTGAAAACTACAGCTGGTGCCTCTTATTGGGGAACAAAGTTGCTCCTCCCTCCACTTACAATTATGCCTGGACACCCGCTTAAGGTGTTATAGGCGTTCACGACATTTACGAGCCCACGGGCTCTGTCACTCATCTCGGAAACTCAGCTGGAGAGGGCGCACTGTCCCGCAGAGCACTGAGCGACCCCGATGAGCCATTTAGGTCGCTCTTAATTCTTACTACGGGCAGAGGAGACCGAGACGAAATCCTTCTTTCCCTTAACTACAGGGCGGGTACTGTTACAGTGACTAACAATGACTAATAATCTAAAGGTCCTGTACATATGTATCTTTGGATGTGGATGCAGGAAGGTTCCAAAAGTTTGGTGTGCAAAACTTTTAAGCGTCAGCAGTGGAGTTCCTATGTCTGGAAACAGAGAGAGAGAGAGAGGGAGTGAGTGAGTACGCACATGCGGTAGTGCGGGTCGTTCCTGAACTCGGAGATGTCGTGCGAGGGCGCGTGCGGCGTGTGCACGACGAAGGCGCCGGGCAGCACGCGCGCCCGCCAGCCGCGCGCGCGCAGCTCCACGCTGTGCGACACCTTGTTCCACCCGAACCCCGAGAAGCGCGGGTCGTACCGCGGCACCGAGCGGTGCACCACCAGGTACGGCTCGTAGTCCGCCTGCCACTCCACCTGGCGGCGAAAAACTCTTACATACATACATGAGGCAGAGGTTCTCCTGGTAGTAACCAGGCACTCACGTGTCGCCTTGTCTGTTTCGTCCCAGGATGTGATAGGCCATCGCCAAATCGGGCATAAATTCCTGACTTCGGACTGATATTGAATAGAAAAATCCATTATCACTTTGCCCGACCCGGGATTCGAACCCGAGACCTCAGTTTTGTAATCATATCTTAGTACAACTACGCCACCGAGGCCGTAAAAAAAAAACTCTTGTTATGGGCTATATACACAATTAAATAAAGGCCTATTATGATAAATTACTTTTCCTATGAAACACACGACAAGCGGTATCCAAGACATTCTTAAAGGTTCTAGAAGAATTTGACACACAACAAATATTGCCAACTTAAAAACAAACAAAACTATTGGTAATAATGATAATTGATGCCAAAAATTAAATAGGTAATAAATATGGGTATTCGATTATTTTGATTTTTAGTCCTTTAAAAAGTTCCTGGATGCTTCTATTAGTTTGTATCTGTTGGTAGAAAATATAGATAAATTGAAATGGCACTATCCATTTTATTAATTCAAAAATAAAATTATATAAAATGAGTTTTTATAGATATATGAAATATATTAGAGCACATGGTAGTTTATTTACGGAATGATAACGTCCTTTAAAAGTCGATAAAGTACCTGTTAAGATACTTAAGTAGTTTATCAATATCCGATATATGGGGTAGTAACGCATTGTTTTAGTAGTCAATTGCGAAGGTTTTGTTTGAAGAAGCAGAAGTTCCGTAGAATTTTATTAAATTAAAATTACGATAATTATTCCTAATGATTACAAGACACAAATAAGGTAAGCCGATAGGAATCGGGTTGTATGGACGTACCAATTCTTTTAATTTTTTTATATTAGCTATTACTGGTAGTAGCACATACCTGGTAAGGCTTGGTGGCAGTAGTCCATCTCTGATAGTCAGTGGCCCGGTGTCCCCGCGGCCACTCCCGGGCGCGGAAGGGCGCGACGTCAGCGGGCGAGGCGGCGAGGCGCGCCACTAGCGCCGCCTTACTGCGCGGAACTGAGGCGCGGTACCGCTGCGTCTCGAACGCTGCTACTACTAGGCACTGGTGACATACATGTACATTATTTTTATTAGAAAAATGTTTTTAGCTACTATTTCGGTACTGCAAGTATATTCCAATGTGACAAGCTTTCCAACCTGCCCTGAGGTGACCATCACGCATATTGTGGTCAAAACCAGAACCACAGACAAAATATTTTTTCAATACAAAAATAATGATATAATTGCGCCCTACTTCCTTACCAAAACATTATACCTGAAACTTTAACATCCTGTGCTGAGAAATACAGACGGAAAAAATCTATAAATAAAGCTGACAATAAAATACATACAAAATATTTCCAACTCAAAACCAAGGAAAAGATATAAAAACACTTGACTCCCCACCTGTTTCTGCGGGTAGGGGTTGATGAGTTTGATGGCGGAGCGCAGGTGTTCGTACAGCCCCGCCATGGGCACGAAGTCCACGTCCATGAGGAACACGTATGGGGTGTTCACGTTCTCTAGCGCCACGTTACGGAGGTAGTTCACTGGGTAATGAACCTGGGACAACATACGCCGAGTTGTATATTATGTATGTGAAAGTATCTAATACTTGGGGGATTTTAATAAAAAAAAATCCCTGATATAATCGAATATTTTTACATTAAGTAGATGTTTAACCAAATCTAACTAGGGTAAAATATTTTTTTTATTTTTTTTTAGAAAAACTGTAACAAATTCATTACTCGATCTGTGAATCAAGTCCGCATTCTGTAATTATCTAATTACTGAGTAATATGACGTATTCAAAATATATTCTCATAATGATAAGATCACAATTAGCGTTAATATCATGAAATGAAAAAATCGGTTCTAGTTTAAAATTACATTTCTGTAAGTATATTAACCAAGCACTCTTTTCAATCAACTCGTATACTAAAAATGTACACAACCACATCGATTTAAATGAAATCGATTACAAACTTATAGAATCGATTATTGATATAACAAAAAAGTGCTAACCGCATCGTGTTTAAAGACGAGATGATAGGCGACATTCTTCCTGGCGCTCAGTGTGTCGGACCAGTCTCGTATGAAACTCTCCAGTTTACTCACTTCACAGTCCGACAGATATATAGCTGCACTCATTGGACCTATAGAAAATATATTTTATTTACGCTTTTGGACACCTTTTGGTGGAGGGGTTGATATTAGCAAAAAAAAAACGGACTTTTACCAGTTTACCTGTCTATTTGATTGACGTGATCACAATTCAGAATTGATAGCGATTACGTTTTATAGCAAAACTATCGTTTTCGATAACTTTAATATTCAAATTCTACACTAAAACGTCATTTTAAAAACGTTATTTCACTCCGTATCAACCCATATACAGAATATGTCCCACAGACACTGCATGACACGGGTCCTCTATATTCGAGAGCATGGTTGATAGTAAAGTACCTCACCCAGTAATTGGAACTAAATGGGCTCTTAAAGATAGAGGATAAATATGATATTTACCTTCCCAATGCTTAACGAGTCTCTCTAAGAACTGCAGCCGGTCCATAGACAACTGTAGAACGAGTGTGACGTCAAAATCGTCTATGTCTGTGTAACTATAGTCCATGTAGTAGAGATGTGTCCGTAACTTGACTCGCTGGGCCGCGCGGAAACTTAGACATAAGTCTGAATGATTCATCTGAAAATATTTACAGATATTTGTATGAAGTAAATCACGGCGAGCATCATTTACGTGCGAACTTCATCTGCTATTGGTTATTTTGTATGTGTCACTATGTCCATTACTCTCCGTCGTAAATTTGACGTGTCTAAGATGTAATACAATGTCTCATTGAAATATTATATAGATAATGGTTTCTTAGACTTACGCGAATGTGACACGTTCAAATAAAACGAATTCTTACGAATTTTATCGCGGACTTCGTTCCGCCCCGTGACCACGAAAACTGTAAAGTGATCGAAACGTCGGGAAGTTAGAAAATGTAAAAATTAAATCAAATTCGCGATAAAATCCGTAAGAACTCGTTTTATTTCAATATTATATGGAAATAGAATAAATCATTAGTTACTCTGTTACAGTTCTAAACATAAGATCATAAGGTCTATATTTCAATGGCTATTATAGTCGTTTTCAATCAGCCATAGGTTGCTAGTTATTGCGAATAGAAAGATAGCGATGTTGTTTAATTAAATATTAAATAAAAGTCAACAATCTACATGTTATAATATACCTTATATGTAACAACTTCAGTCTGCGAGCATCTGTGTAGCTTCTCCCTCAGTAGATTGCCATCGAAGTTCACGTAAGCTTGATGGATGTTCCTGAAGTAATCTGCGTCTCTAGTCCTTATGTTGTATTTGGATGGAGAGTTCCAGTGCAGTATCTGAAACATTATTTTAAAAGTTTCAGTCATGTCCAAATTTGGTTTGGTCCAAAGTTGGCAGTAGTTTCCCTGATGCTTAACTGTCTCCGACATTTCGTTGAGGTAATTTCCGTGCCAAAATTTGATAGATGGCGGACTAATCGGCACATACCGTATTGTATTACTTCAAGTACCTGGCAATAGATACTGCGCGACCAGGGAAGCGAATTTAGGTCCTCAGGACTAATATCCCGTACATGCTTCCAAAAGACCAACATAGCCGTATTGGACATTTTAATTTTTTATAGATAGAAATGTATAAAACATTACTGATATGGCGTTCAGAAGAATTGTGATACCGATTAGGACACTGCTAACGAACAATTAAATATATTACGAACATACCTTAACATTATTCTTGTCCTCTCCATAACAATTCTTAGCTAAAGTTTTCGTAGACATCTGCACATTGTATTGACAACTAATATTGTACACTAAACGAGGGTTTTTCTTTATAATAGCATTGATTATATCCTGGTCAGCAAGCGTGGTTTGTTTCAGTCTATCAATGTTCTCATAGACAGCGTTGTGCCAGAGATTCGTCCAGTCGTTTTTGTCCCGGATCTTGCTGAGGTCTAACAACATTACTCCTGTGTTGTAGCCTCTGCCGAGCGCTGGCCAGCGCTTTGCTGTGTCGTAGTACCAGTTGCTCTCGTTTTCTACTAGACCTATTAGCTGGAATCAACACCAAAAATATATGATTATGGAACATAAAAAATATGTTAACCTTTAGAGCCGGTCACACGCCTAAACTGGGGTATTTCTATACAAAATATGACCAGATACTTCTGATTCAACATGATTCTTTGGAAAAGGTGTTTGGCAACTCATGACTTATGACCTACAGGATTTTACAGAATCTAAATTAAGGTGAGTTTGTTAAATCTGCCGAGATTCTTGCAATAGAAAATACTTGCCGTATGCCTAATACCCCTTTCCTTTCCTCATCCTTTTTCCTTCCAGCTCCCATTCTGATTTTAAGGGCCGGTATCACATCCATGAACCAAGCGTTGTGGATAGTCATGGGCGGCAGTGATCACTTACCATCAGGTGACCTGTTTGCTTGTTTACCGGACCTATGCAAAAAAAAAAACTATGGAGCTGTTGAAAAGTATTGCATAAAAGTATTTTATTCCGCTCACCTGATCATCACTCATGTTCCTGAACATATTCCACAGCTCGGCTACATCGCTCAAGAACGTCAAGTCCGAGTCCAGTACAATGACTTGAGTTAGAGTGTATGGCAGTATATCGGGGAACAACAACTTGACCAAGGCGTAAACACCAGAGTAATGACTGTTGGGTATCCATCTCACTTGCGACAAGCGGTTTTGTGCATTATAGCATGTGTACTTAACTGAAATATAAGATTTTATAAATCAAATATATTAAAAAGAAAAATTGGACAAACCAATCCAAACACTAAGACCGTAAAGCGCAATTTACACGGAGAGTTTCTCATTAGTTTTTATCGCATCCCATAACCGCCATAGAATATCGTGTTCCGACAAATGTTTACACGATGTTACTGTTTTATATCATTACGATAATCGTGTCTTCGAGACGAGAAACTCTCCTCGTGTAAATAGGGCTTCAGTGTTTTGTCCCTTTCGAACGACTTTTGGATTCAGTTTGAGCAAAGAAGACAAAACATTTGATAACTAAAATAGTTTCAAAACTGTCTATGAATAAGGCCGCAAGTTTTTGTGATGGCTATATTTTATGATAGCCAAGATATTGCCACTCATATAGTGAGTTCTATAACGTCTGAAATGCATGTGGAAATAATTCGGAAATTCACATTTTGTGAAACAAAAATAATTTACAATTAAACGGACCAATAATTAAATAATTATCTTAATACAGATCAAATTCCTACAAGTGGGACTTTGGCATTTTTGAAATTATAGATTCCAAGGACTTATTTTATACCTCTGAATAATCAGCTGATAACTAAATTCACTTACCGTCAGGCAAATCCCATGTATCAAATAACTTTGTGATAGTATGCTGAGACCCAGTGTCTACGATCATGTGGAAATGAAGAGGGTTCTGCCGATGGTGCAGCATTGATTTCAGCATCGGAGTGATAAGGCGAGTGCATTTACCCATGCACACAAGAGCTATATGTATTGTTTCACATAATGTACCTACTGCATCTGGAATCTGAAATATAATAATATTCATTTGTATCTGTCTCTGTATCAGCGTATATACGTCCCACTGCAGGGCATGGGCCTCCTCTACAATCAAGAGTACGATTGAGAGTGTTTAGGCCATATAGTGCACCACCCTGGCCTAGTGTGGGTTGGTGGTCTTTACATACTGTAGAAATTCTTATAAATTGCTACAGTACACAGGTTTCCACACAATGTTTTAATTCACCATTATAGTATGTGGTGTTTGACTATCAATACATACATGACTCCAAAAAGTCAGAGATGTGCCCTCAGATTTGAACCCACCTAGTCCACTACCAACAGGCCACCACCACGCACAATATCTGTACATTGTACAATTCCAAAAATATTTTGATATATTTAGAAATCTTGTTTAACATGTATATCTGAATTATCTTTCCCTGATATCTTTCTTGATCAATTTAAAATGAATGAGAGCTTTCTACTTAATAGCAATGAAGGAGCTGATTAAAAGAATTTCATACTCTCATCTCAAAAGCATAATATTATGTAGCAACACACTGTAACAATATTTTATTAAGTTTGCCACTGTACTACTATAATTAAGCTGATAATTTGTGTTTTTCTTCATCCAATATGTTGTATATTTTCTTTAAATTAAGATAAATAAAATTAGCTACTTATCTAGTTTCACTGTACTACATAGGAAAATAGATGTATCTTGGTTAATTACCAAATGTAATTTACAATTAATTATTGTAATTTGTTATCAATTGTAACTACCTAAGCAATGTTAATAGTTGTGTACTTAAAGAGAGTACCAAATTCTTTCTTTTTTGTTCATTCCGTTTCTGTTTTTCACATTTAAATGCTTTCTTACCCTGTTTTTTCCAAAACAAATTTGACCAGAGTACAATAAAAAAATACTTAACATTGGCAGAGTTGTCATATCTGCAATAGAGCCATTTTTTTTAAACTGAATTGAACTAAATTAAAGAGAGTAGTTATAGCCCAGGATTTACCTATTTTTACACACTGCATTATGTTGATTTATAAAATTGACTAATGATGAGATTTGATATCTTATTTTGAATATGAGATGTAATATTAAGTATTAAAATAATTTTCTTGAGATAATTCTGTGGTTTGTCACCTGGGATTAATACTTTATAAATTATAAATGTGACTTGGAGAATAAACTAACGTCCCATTAGTTTATTAATTATTGGTATAAATGCAATGATACTCACTACAGGAACTTCATAAGTAGTAGCTGAATCAACAGTCATCTGTCTCATAGCACTCTGTGACAGCCGGAGTTGTGTTTTGAACACTTTATTCTGTGTCTCCAGCACACTTATCCTGGATATCAACCACCAGTAATACACCACGGATACAGCTATCCATATCCCGAAAGGGACGCCTAGCCAGGGTCGAAGAAATAAACACGACAACACATTTCTAGATCTTATGTTCATTTTCATTTTTTGTACATGATTTCATTCATATTTCAATTAAAATTCCACATTAAACAATTATATTTTACAATACAATCTACTCGTTACTATAAATTCTGTAACAAACAAATTAATTAGTGGACACCGCAAGTAATTTTTAATTAATGTTGTTTTATGAGTATTTAACCTTTAATTTTGAAAGCTTCATGATGGCTGCAGTGTTAATATAATATTATTTAAACTGTGTGATCTGTGTACTTTTACTTAATAATTATCTATTATTTACATTATTTTAAAAATTGTGCCTACAAATTACACTACGAGTAATAACATCTGTAATATTTGACAAGTGACAGACAACTGACGTGTTACAGCTGGGAGCATATAGAGTAGAGACAACCATAAATTAATGAGTTTATGTCGAATCGATTAGTATTATCGATTGAAAGGGTCTCTATTACACACTATTTATGGTATTTCACTTTATTAGAATATAATTTATATCTTATAATCTTGTAATATAAAAAAAACAATATTTATTTCCTATTTATTTCAGTTATAACTAATGCTGTTATTATTGCAAAAAATATATTATTGTTTCATTCTTTGTTGGTTTTATATTTATTTTTTATATCAATATTTAGTATAAACTCAGGCATCTAAGAAGATACTACGTATCTGGTCGGTGCGCCCTAGCAACAGCCACAGCTATCTTGTATATATGTATATCTATCGTGGACGCCCAGAATACCATAAAGGGTCAAACATAGGTTCAAGTAGGAGAAACCTTAAAAATTGTAAAAAAAAAAAATTGTATTCCCGGATCGGGCAAAGTGATATTGATTTATTTTTATACATATGATGATATGGCGAGAGGCTCGCTCCCTATTACATCGTGGGACGGAATAAACAAGGCGAAATGTGGGTGTCCTGGTACTATCAGGAGAACATCTGCCTAGTGCCTACCCCTTCTGGGATAAAGGCGTGAGTTTATATGTATATTTAACTATACCTCCAATAATTTAGGGTTTAAAAATAAAACAATTTTGTATTAAAAACTATAATTTAAGTATACTTTATTTCAACACATATACCAGTTTTAGAATTAAATCGTGCAATAAAATTATATTTTTGTAAAATAGGTATTTTTTAAATCCGTCAGTTAGCATATCATCAAAAATATATACCTAATATAATTTATAATCTATTGGGCGATAAAATAAAATTTAATAAAATTAGAAAGATTTTTTGGAGCAAATACGATTACAGGAGTCAATAGGTATGACACTTAAAACTGGCAAAGTTATGAAATAATAACGATTGGCCCCTGTATCGCCATAAAGGAAATCATATTTCGAAAATATTGAAAATGATTGAAGACACCTTTGTGTTGTCATGTTAATAATATTTAATTAAATTGTAAACATAATTTCATTTAATTAGTGGTGGGATTAATCTAACACTACAACTGTGTCTAAATAATAAAATAAAACATAATCACAAAAAGAATCAAACAATTCGTAGAAATTCAATAAAATATGCATGAGCTACCACTACATACTTATTTTGTACTTACAAAAATGTATTAAAAAATATTACGTATTTGAAAATAGACGCTCATAGAAAATATACTATTCCTATAACCTTACAGTAACTAATGTATAAAGCTAAAGAAACTACTGTTGAAAAGTAATAAAATAAATATTGTGTTCACAAGAAAAACATAATTATAAATGTTCCTTTCAATATTAAAAAAAAAACAAGTAAATAAATACCTTTGATATATAGATATCATTTTTAATTAAGTACTATAGGGTACTTCATTAAAAATCCATTTTAAAACCTATGCTCATGAAAATGCTGTTTAAAATAAAATTAACTTTTTTCTATGTTTGTCTATGTATAAAATATGGATTAGTTTATTTCGGTTTCGCCTTCCCACCGCCTGCCCTGGGGTTGGCTTTGCTGACCGTAGGGCTGTCCGTAGGGGTAACTAGGCTCGGCATTATCGACAACTCTGACGGGGTCGGTAGGCTCAGGGCTGTCCTCCGTGATATCCTTTTTGTACGGTATGCTGTCGTCATCGGAGTTGATTTTCATTGACTCATCTGGGTCGATGGGGCGGGTTCTGTAATTGAGTTAGGCATTTTATAAATTGTAGTCATTTACTTGGTTCATTTGAGACGTGTTTAGGCTATGATTATTTATGTGATTATTCACAAGATGTTTAGTGTCAACCTTACGTCGGTACTGTTAAAAACAAACAAACAGGGCAAGCTAAATAAACCCGTGTAAAAAAATGGATTATTTCCCATTTTTTGGGCCCGCTTATTAGTTTATGCCATTCAACAACGTGACTATATTAAAAAAAAAACATACTTGATGGTGAGAAAGTCCGCCTCGTCTCTCTCGTCGGCCTTCCTTCTCTGCAGGATTCTCCAGCCGATGCAGATGAGCACTATGATGATGGGCACCATGACCGCGCTGATGATACCCCATGTGGCTCCGAGGGTACGAGCCGAGTACTCCTGCTTGCCTGTATTGATGATGGAATTTAGATAAGTAAATATTTGTTATACCTAATATGTTGGTCTTATGTGATTGATGTCTAAGAATGTTAGATTTTATTTTTAAATTTTATCTTATGAGTTATGATATTCATTTGAAGGAAGATTAATATGCTTTATATTGCTTAGTTTAAGTTGATATCAACTGCAAGTTAATAACAATAAAAGGATTTTCTTATTTAAAAAAACGTGATTGTTATATTAACTGTTAATCGAAATTAAAATATGAAAGTAAATATTCATGACGCAAACGCTATTTCGCAAATTATCTAAATACAAAGAGCTGATACGCTATCAGTAATCGCTCATCGGCCTACATTATCAACATCGAGCAAATAAAAAACTTGGTACTCACCGGCCGTGTGACCCCAATACTTTTGTTTGCATAGAGATAAGAAAGCAAGCAATAAACTCACAGATTAAGAGGGAAATAACAAAATAAAAACACATCACAAAATTGAGAAAATTTCCATTCCACATACAAAGTGGTCCAATTTATTTCTTGCTTTCTTATATCAATAAATAAAACAAAACTCACAGGGAAGCTATTCTACCACAGGAACAGAAATTTCCTCTTGATGTGACATACGTTTAGTGTAAAATAAATTTATTTTCAATAATACAACTATACATAAATAGAATAAAAACATTCAACAACGATGGGAAATATTCACGAGACGTCTGTGTTCCAACACACTAACTATCCGAAGAAAGAAACATTTACGTATTTCAAGTGCAAAATACTAAACATACTGTGTAATCTTATAAAATATACCCGAAAACGTTGTCATCGACGTGGGCAGTGAATCTTAGAAGTTAACTTAAAATGTATAAATCTAATATTCCATTGATCTAATTTAGACCATCGTGGATCGACTACTGAAAGTTGGCAGTTCAGATGCCGGTGGATCTATAAGGGTCTCCATAGATTTCCCCTTTTGAGGAGACGTAGTAAACGTCTTTATTTCATCAGCTGGTGCGCTCTTAGGAGGCTCAGGTAGTCCAGGGTTATTATAAGTGTTCCTCGGACTCACATCAGAAGTCGGGCTAATAGGGGGTGAATAGATTTCCGAATAAGTAGGAGAATAGTGCGAAGGCACGGGACTGTACTGATCTTCGTATTTAGGAGCGTAAGGGTCTTCAGACTCTTTAGTGGAATATCCAGAATCAGATGGGAGCGCATGACGACCAGTTTGACGAGGCCTACTCATGTATTGTATGTCCTTTGCAGGACGGGTCAAAGTGGAATCTCTGTTAGATTCGGAATCAGAAGGAGAGGTTATAGAAAGCAAGTCTTCTTCGGACAAATCCCAAGGTTTCTCAGGGAATTCAACGTTAGGGGCGTTGGGGAGCGGTTCATGAGTACGATAAGATTTGTTATAGTTGCGTCGTTTCTTTGGAAGACTTGAGCTCTTATCTGATTTACCAGAATCACTTTTACCCGAATCTGGGTAACCTATTCCTGAGCTTTCACCATCTACCGGCGCGGGCGGAGCAGCTCTAGTTACAACTGACCGAGTCATTGGAGTTTCTTCCGTAGGCGTATCGGGTAATTTTGGTTTTACATCAGTATCCGAACTGCGTAAAGTGGAAGATTTCATAGTATCCGTGATATTTCCCATTGATGTAGATCTTAAGTTTAGTCTAGATGCGGATTTGGAACGCGGTATGTCTTCGAAACGGAATCCGTCTTTGCCCTCGGACCTTGGCTTATGCCAGCACCAGAACCAGAGCAGGCAAATCAAGAGGCCTAATGGTAGAATAACTGCCACTATGACGCCCCACGTTAGGAACAGGGCGCGTTGAGAGTATTCTTGGTTACCTGTTTATGAAATGCGCAACTTAGTTTTCAGAATAAACTACACTATATAAATATACCTAGTAATTAATTTAAAAATGGTCTAAATAATTTAATGTAGTACCAAATTGAGTTTACTTCGCACTTCCGCTGCAAAACATTTTAATTAATAAAAAAAACACCCAACAGTCACATACAGTCTGGACTGCACACTAAGATCGAGTCTTGTGTCGTGGAATCGGGAACTACGAAAGACTTTTCGGTCTCACAAACACTCAGACCCGACACAAATACTTGTGGTTCATACAAACTTTTGTGTCTATGTGGGGATCGAACCCGCGGCCTCTTGTTTTACAGCCGGCGAACATTTAACATTTTGATTTATCGCAATTTAATTAAAATGATCCAAACCAGTGGCATTTAACGCAGTAGTTAATAGAATGACCACTTACGCAAGCACTCTGTGTATCCATAGTCCGGAAGATTCCATCTGCCGTCGTCCTCACAAATTCGTCTCTTGTCACCAATAAGGATGAAGTCCTGGTTACACTCGAAGTTAACCTACAGCAAGGAATTACCCGTTACTAATTAACAACAAAGGAGGAAAACAATACAGATTTCGATAAATTCCCTCAAACTAATGCGAATGTGGAACGTCCGTCTGAACTTTTGAATCGTGCATTAATTGAATTAATAAGTGAATTGGAAAGGTTATATGATAATTTATATTTATTTATAAATTGTATTATTAATCTATAAATTAATTTCAATGTTTTAAATGTTAGTAGTCGTTACGTGATATCGGAAGAATAGTTTTAAATGACGGATTGAATTTATAATTTAAAGTAGGTATGTCTTAACTCTTGTGCTGATATTTAGGAAAATATACAGGGTATATCAAGACTGCTACCGAAAACGAAGCCAGGTGGTAGTTTTGGTGACTATATGCACCTAAAATTTTTGCCAAAAACCCCGACGATTTTTTTTGTAATGTTTTAAATGTCATTGTGTTTGAGTGGTAAATCCATAGTTTTTGCTAAAATTATAATTGAAAGCCTTGCGTCTATAGCGTCTTTAAAAATGAAAGGGTGTATATTATTTCTAGGAAAATCGATGTTTCTACCACCCAAATAAGATGATAGGAAAAAAAATACAAAATAAATTCATCGCCTAATGCAAAAAATTTAGATACATTGTGTTTTAAGTCACTAAAACTACAACGTGGCTTCGTTTTCGGAAGCAGTCTTGATATACCTTGTACGAAGTTCCCACTTACTTACCTATTTATTTCAAGTGTTTGTGTTCAAGTTATTGTGGCTTTTAATAGATTTAAATGATTACGATTCGATAAATTGGATTGTTCATGTGGCTGCAAAAAGTACTTTAGCTTGTAGGTACTTTACCCATTCAAAATTGATATGTAAAAAGTTACATTAATGAAGGGGTTATTATGATATAAAAAATATTTGCCATATTATTTACTCACCCGTGTCCCAGGAGTGAAGAAGAAGTTACTCTTTCTTCCAAATCGAGGAGTTTCCAATATACCACAGCTAATGACGCGTCGAGCGTTCGTCTCCTTAATATTAGTCTGAAGAAAACAAATGCCTTCTCAATTTATGAACACATAATGGACGTTATAAATAAGACATCAATTCGCAATGTCATATGCATTGAATCAATAAGTTTGTATTGATCTTAATAAAAGGAAATATATCTAGTTGTTTCTTGATATTAGACTAGCTATGAAGACTTTTTTACTCCTACATACTGCAACTTCTTTATGCCAAGATGGTGTCAAGGAAGCTGTGTGAATCTCTTAGGAAGACTAAATTTCTTCATTCCGCAATGAAATTATTAAGACAGCAAATAATAATGTAGATAACTAGTTAGTCTACTGAAATATTTTATATCATTAAGCCGTTTTCATTCAGTGCAATAAAATAATTAAATTGATGAAAATAGGATGATTTTTATTAACTCACACTTATAAATCCTTATGAATTAACCAAATGAAATGTTTGTCACGACAACTGGTCAGATACTGAGGTTTTGCCGCAGACGGTCCTACCGTCCTTGTAACGTGCATTATAATTAATAGAACAATGGAATGACAAGAAACATGATTGCACGCGAACCTTTGTAAAATTTGAAGTCTAGATACATCAAACGTGTCGAAGAAGAAAGCAGAAGTATGGAAAGTCTTTGCCCTGACCGTAATCTATACGAAATCGGCATATTTTTACATGTATAAATTATCACCATTGTATTTTTCAGCCTTTCGAAGTTTACTGCTACACATAGGCATCTCGTACGTGATTGCATTAGGAGAGAAATGAGATTGTGATCAAACGTTTTTTTTTTGTATAGATGTTGCTAATTTCGTATCAAAATATCAAAATCTATTCAGATTTTATGACTCAGAATTTACTTTAGACGACTTTTTTGTATTGCTGTGTGATAAATTGTCATGTATAGCCGTCTATTCATTGAAATTACTCGGTAAAATTATGTTGCAATACGCCATCAACTTGATAATTAAAGGTAAATATCTATGGGGAGTGGGGACCTATATTTCGCGTGTGGGAAACTGTCATGTTTGTTTCCATGATTGACCGCGGCCATTGTGTATGCAGTCAAATGACTCATAGTAATTGCTTTTACAATCATCGTAGTGGAAAATACGATGGTCTGATCAGGATAAGCATGAAATGGCGGTATTAAAATGATATTTTAAACTAGTAAAATAGTTGAAAAATTGTGAAAGAACATGCAAATAGATTTAGTATAAACAGGAGCTCAAAAATAAGGGAGAATCTAAAAGATGTTAGATTTTGTTTAAAAGAAGTTTTGTGAACATTTAAAACTTTGGGGATGAAATTAGTAGAATCAAAGTTTTCTTAAGGTGACCTACTGAAATTTAGTAAGCTGAAGCATATTTCCACTGGACTATGCACTATAATCGGATGTTCTACGAGCAAACTCATAAATCAACAAACCATCAAACCTAGGCACTCGATCCAAAATATTCGGTCTATAAATTAGTCAGACAATATAAAACTTCAAAAATACTCACGATAGAAGCCAAATAGTTCTTCGTAAACTCCGCCATATCTCGATTGAGGGTCATACCATAGTCGTATCGACATTGGTACGAATCCTGGCATAATTCTATAGCTCGAGCGACGTCGTGAGATCGGTTTGCCGGTAGGAAGTCAGCTGGCTCTCGTATAAAGTTCGGTAGGAATTGATTGTCGTTGTAGTATGCAGCTGTCCGACCATATTCTCTATTGAACATGGCCACGCCTATATTTCGTTGTTCCCGATCTGTCAGTTGCCCTGGAAAGTGAAAAATAAGTAGTCACAATCTGCTGTCATGGTACGAGTATCGATATGTCTCCAGAAATGGCAGCCATCGAAAATATTGTGGTATTATTTTCTTATGGGAGAGCTACGCTGTTGTCAGTCATGACTCAGCATGAATGGGCTCATCCGGGGTGGTACCACTGTTTCATAGAAGATCGACGTAAAACGACAGCTTTGTTTTTGCGTTTCGTTGGTGAGTGAGATTGCCGGATGCCGAATAACCCTTTCGTCTTCATATCCCTTTTCTTTCCCGTTCCCCTCCGATTTAATCGGCCAGAAACACATCTATGATCTAAGCGTTGGGGATGTTCATGGGCGGCAGGGATCAATTACCATGTTTACTCGTGTACCGGACCTATGCAGTGGAATGCGAAGCATTGCTTAGCAATTGATGGCATTGTTTGGTTTTGCTACTGCCTATGAGCGGTCGCTTACCATCAGGCGAATGGCATGCTTGTCTCGCCATTCATGGCAATAAAAAAATGTGGGGACTTACAATACTGTGCGAAGTCCCTATGTGCTGATTGGAAGTTATTGAGGTCAACAGTGGCTCGCGTCCCGTCCGGCCGAGTGAAGTCGTCGTTTATGTCCAGCGACCAATTACCAAACAATCCACGCGTTTGATTCTGCAAATAATTTATACGTGTAAAGAAAACTTAGGACAAATGTGGTATAATAAGTGAGGTCTAAGCATAATTTGAGCGATAAGGTTACAATTAGTTTTTGTTGCCAATGTTGACTGATAAGGTATGAAATCAACTGATTTTACAAGATGCTTAATGTACCTACAATTTAGTAATCGAGTAGACAACACAGTTTCATTATTAATATTAATTAGTATTATTGTTTGTTGCGATTGATAAAAGAACATTCTTATACACAATTCTTACAATACAAAAATCTATTGCAATAAAGTTGAAAGCAATTCGATATAGCTACTTTAGTCAATAAACTGATGGATTCGAGGGCTACTTTAGAGTTTACACTAGGCATTACTGTAGGCTTTCTGGCTACTGCTCGGGGTTTCCCTACGAGATCGAATCAGAAATGAGGAGATCCGTAGGAGAACTAAAGTAACCGACATAGCCCAGCGGATTAGCAAGTTGAAGTGGCAATGGGCGGGGCACATAGCACGGAGAACTGATGGCCGATGGGGCCAAAAAGTTCTCGAATGGAGGCCACGAAGCGGAAAGCGCAGGGTCGGACGTCCACCCACTAGGTGGTCAGACGACCTGGTAAAGGTCACGGGACGTCGCTGGATGCAGGTTGCCTCCAACAGGTCACTGTGAAAATCATTGGGAGAGGCCTATGTTCAGCAGTGGACTTCCTTTGGATGATGGATGATTACTGTAGGCTATGGATTCACCAATAACTAATAAGCTTACCATATAAGTCCATGGCAAGTACACCCGGGCCGTCATGAAGCCTTTGTTTTCCACCACCTCCACTCCGGCGCCCGAGGAGAACATGATCACGATCTCAGACTGGTTCAGGATGTACATGGGTTGGTAGACAGTCACACCTGAGGAAGAAGGAATACTTTAGGCATTGCTGATATTTTGCATTCTTGCGTGATTTGAGTCCCAATTTTTTTTTATATATTATAGGGAACATATGGTTCACCTCACCTGATGGTTAGATATCTAACTTACTTTTCTTACCAATATAGGTTTAATTAAGCTTGGTTATTGCTTCTATTAGCGAATACTATACAATAGAACGAAAATGTGAAATAATGGGTAAATAATGGTGGTTGTATTAAACAACATTAATTAATGGTAATGGTGTCTTGGGTTTACGCGAATGTTACACATTGAAATAAAACGAATTCTTACGGATTTTATCGCGAATGATATTTAATTTTTACTTTTTTTAATTTCCCGACGTTTCGATCACTTTACAGTTTTCGTAGTCACGGACGGACTTTTTATTTAAATTACGTTATGAGCGATCATTGACGTACATACAACAATAAAAAAGAAAAGAAAGTGAGATATGACAGGACAGGGCTACCTTGCAACTAGGCGCAAACAGCAGTAGATCTATATTGCTAAAATAGTATAAACAAGCGTACAACTTACCCGGGAAATATTGTACACGAAGTGCAGATCTATCGAAGTAAACTCGTTTGCCATCAGCGAAAACGTCGAGTCTGTATCGCCATTGTGCGTGTTGGGGACGAATACGGACCTGTTAATAATGAAAAGTATTGAATTAGCTTTTGTATCAGCCCATATACATCCCACTCCAGAGCACGAGCGACATCAACAATAGAGAGTACGATTGAGAGTGATTAGGCCACGGTAGCCTAGTGCGGGTTGACGGACTTTACATACCATAGAAATTCTTACAAATCGCTATGGTATGCTGGTTTCCTCACGATGTTTTCCTTCACAGTAATAGCACGTGGTGATTGCGTATCAATACATATTAATTAGCTTTAGGTGATTATATTTGTATGTTATGCCGGTTGGTATTAACAAAACGGCCCGACTGATGTAAAAATTATCAACATCGTTTACAAACAGCCAGCAGTCTTGAGGAATCGCAGGTTGAAGGAGGGGAAAGGTTAAGATTAGTTAGGCTGTTAAAAATTCAACGATTGAATGAAACGCTACAATACATTAAAACGTTTCTGATCTAGAATTTGAAAACCTAGAAATTTAGATAACTGAAGGTAAATGGACGTCGCTGGATGCAGGCTGCCTCCAACAGGTCACTGTGGAAATCATTAGGAGAGGCCTATGTTCAGCAGTGGACTTCTTTTGGCTGATGGATGGATGGATGGAAGGTAAATGGAAACCAACACCAATATGACTTATTAATTGTCTTCTATTGAAAGACTTACCTCAACAGGAACGGAGTTGTTGGAGGCAGCTACGATGGAAGTCAAGTGCGTTGCGTTCACGGCTCCGTAAATATTCCTAGGTACTTGCTCGAATCTGCCTTGCACGTCTAGTCTTAGTTGTGGGTGATCCACTCTTACTAACACGTATTCACCTGAGATACAAATAATTGTATTAATTTATATGACGTCTTTTTTTGTTTCAATATTCTATTTTGTTTTAAATTATCAAGGATTTTTTTTATAAAAATAAGGATAAAAATGAATACTTGTAGTTTCAATCAATAAATAACTATTGAGAAAATATTAATCATATCATACCTTTGCCGTTGAAAGTGTACTGAAGATCATCAAAGGTGACAATATGAGGATCTCCGAATATGCCGGCCACTCCAGGAGATTGATAAGCGACACAGTCTTGAGAGGGACGACGTTCGAACCTGGTTGAAATAGTTTTTAAAACCTTATAAAGTAAGACATTTACTTAATCGGTACATCTACTAAATCATTCCTACGACTAACAATCCGTGCAGGACCTTTAGGTGCCCTTATAGCTTTAATAATAGGAGGTGTTGTGTAGGATTGATGCAATGCATACAAACATACATAAACTCACGCCTTTTCCCCATAAGGGGTAGGCAGAGTTTCTCCTGGTAGGAACCAGGTACTCATGTTTCGTCTTGTCAGTTCCATCCCACGATGTGATAGTTGGCGAGCCTATTGTTATATCGGGCACAAATTTCTGACTCCGGGCTGATCATTATGAATAGAAAAATCCAATATCACTTTTGCCCAACCCGGGGCTTGAACTCGAGATCTCAGTGTCGAATAATACAATAATAATGGAGATTTGAATATTACCTGAATGTCTCGCAGCCAACGGCTTGCTCTTCCTGCCACAAGCAGCACTGGTAGAACGGAATCATGTCGTGGAACCAATTGGAAAGCGATGGCACCTGTTAACAAAACAGAATACTTCAAGGAATATCTGATGAAACAAAGAAATTCATAACATTTAAATTTAAAATAAATAAAAGGCGGTAAATAAATAAATAAAGGAAACATTATCGCCAAGTAGCGACCTGAATAAACTAAGGGAGAAAAAGAAGGACAAAAAAATAAATAATTTTATCAGAACCAACCTTGTTAGCTTCGTTGTAGGGTGTGAATCCGAAGTCGTGTGACCTGGATGGTTTGGATCCCCACATCTGGTCGTAAGTCAACATCAGGAAACCATTCTTGTCGTAGCAACACTGCTGGCCGGAACCTTCCGCACTGAAAATAAGATTTATTTAATTCCGCGTTTTCTGGGCATTCATATAAGAAGTGGATAATTCATTGATGATTTAGTTTAAATATAAATTTACTTTAAAAAGCTAAATTCAAAAATAGGTTGGGCTAACGTGGAATAATTATCCTAATATTGAATAGACGTAATCAACTTGAGAAACTACCTGCTGATTTCGTCAACCCACTTATTAAGCGAGACAAGGGAACTTTCAGTATCTGAATATGAAATAGTCCATAGAAAGGCAGACAATTAGTTATATCAGTGGATCAATATGGAAAAGCTACTAAAGTCACTTACCTAGGACCACCACTCCTAACACAATGTATAGCGCCCCAATGGTATCTGCAGGTGGGGTTCGTGTCTCTGTCACAACTCCAATCTGGCAAAAACCTTCCTTTGTCCAAGAGAGCGTGTTCCAAGGTACAGGGGCATACCCACACCTGGGAAGCGAAGTTCTTGAGAAACCGGTCGGTTCGGAGCCAGTTGTTGCACATGGCCATAGACCAGCGCTGCCCGTGGATCCTCTCCCATTGTGGCGCGAAGTACCAGGCGAGGGGGATTGGTCTGCTCCACAGGATTCTATAAATTAGAAATTAATTTAAATAGTGTTGAATTAACAAGTTTAAGCATATAATGTGTTGTTAAACGATTGGGTAAATTGGGTTGGTAAGAAATTGAAGTGATAAAAATAAACCATTAAGATGCTGGATACAGATCGATTGCAACTGGTTACTGCTGAAATGTCAAGGTTTAATTTTGAATAATCTGTTTAGATATAAGTTACTTACGGAGAAATGGATACACCCTTAAAGACTTCAGGAGTGGTCAAGTTGATCTGTAGGAAGCCAAATTGCATGTCATTGTGCATGATGTTCTCTCTATTCCTGAAGTTCTGGGGGTTGATGATGTACTCTCCGGTGTTAGCAACACCAGTCTCGATCATGTCGATGTACTCCAGCTGAGGTCTGATGGTGACTTCTTTGTAACCCCACAGACTGATCTGCAGTTGGACGTTGAGGTTAGTGGTCAAGTTGAAGCGGTCCCAGGTGATTCTGATCTCTGGTGGGTAGCGTTCGTGGACGGCGTTGTCGGGGAAGAAGATCCTCTCTGTTGCTGTGGCGGGAGTTTCTGAAAAAATGACGTAGGATTAGTGTTTGGATCCCAAATAGGATTTTACATATCACTTTGTAGATATATTTTTTAACTATACTAAGAGTCAGTATAAATGAAAAAAAAACATGACACCGTCATTTAGTTAATAATTCCAATCAGGAGTTCTTCTGTTCTTGAAATATCCTGAAGTTCCATAATAATAAAATGTTTCAGTCATATAAAATTATTCCTTCATTGATCGATTAACTAAGTTTTAACACACTTACCAACAAAGAATCTTCCCTTCCACTTATACGGTTCGTTGTTGATAGCGACTTCGAATCTAGCATAGCCGTTGTGGTAAAACCGCGGCTGAACGCATATCGCTCTGTTGACGTCCACAACAGCTCCAAGAACTGACTCAGTGTCGAACCTACAGGTGATTCTGTCGTTGGGGTTAAAGCAAGGTCCTGTGATGTTCACGATAGTACCACCAAGCATCGAACCACTCTCCGGAGCGAACATAAGAGGCAGATTGGCACCGTCTGAAATAGGAGTAGATTTAGTAAGCTGACAGAGGTGTTGGCTGGATATGCACGAGGGAAGCCGAGGTAGGTGAGAATCGTGTCTAGCAGTAAACTCACATACGCTGAAGGTGGCAATTATGACAGAAAAATAATTGGCCGAAATAAAATTGGAATAAAAACATTTAATTTATGTTATCAGGACATCAACAAGTTCACAGCAATGTTTATTGAATGTCAATGTATTTCTATACAAATTTAGCTCACCTATATCCTTGTTACACGTTCCCATGAGTATGTTCTCGTCTATCCTGAATATGTGTCGTCCCGGGAAGCCGTTCGCCCATCCTCTGCCAGTCAAATCTCTAAGCACTGAGGCTTGGGAGTACGGTTTGTATTCGTAGCTTCGTGTTCCGTTACCAGCGTTGAAACCGATCTAAAAACATGGCGTATTATTTCATTTGTGAATACAGTCGGTTTAAATAACTTAGTTACTTAGCAATTGGTACATCAATTGATTGCGCAGTTAGATAAGTTTATCTTAGCAAAAAACCACAGATTGTCACAAATAATAACAAAATTAAAAGTTTTGTCGAAATTGCAATTCTTGTTTTATCTAAAAAAATATATGTTTTCTAGTAGTATTGGTTCAAGGAATAGTAGAAGAATCAGTCGAAGTATCTATGGAGATTTTCAACCAACAGAATCATGTGAAACTTACGTATGCAGGTACACCACCCTCGCCGGTCGTTGTGTCACCACCGGCCTCGGTGTGGGAGCTCCAGTTGATTTCCAAATAGTTGAAGATAGCGTATGTGAACACTTCATCAGTGGCCAGCACCATTTGGAATGTGTTTGTCTATAAAGAAAGAAAAAAAATGCTACATGAGTAAAAGTAGCTGAATTACTAAAGAAGTAAATGGGATGGAAATAAAATTCATTAGAGCATAAATATGTATGATCGTTGTCCTATAGTAACAAACTAGATAGCAATACTAATATTCCTGAAATTTAAAGAAAATGTAAAAGAGCATGCATGTATCCCTAATTAAAATATATTTTTAGTGACAATTTAACTTGATATTTTTCTTACCATGAAAAGAGAGTTGTCAATACCGCCAGAGAAGGACATGTTCTTCCAAGTGATAGTGGCGACGTGTTTAGGGTAGAACGTCTCAGAACCGATTACACCTTCTCGGATGTCCCATGTCACACGCTCTCGCACCTCCACACCGAGTTGGTCTGTACGGGTCTGAAATATTACATTAACATAAAATGACCAAGATGTTATCAATTATATATTGAATAAAAGAAATTAATTAATTTTTGGAAATAATGTTGTTATTTCCAAAATAATAGATAAAATTGAAGAAAAGAAACACGCCACTAAATAATAAATGGTTTGCCAACAGATCGACTTATTAAAAGGAATCATTTCTAGCCAGGGGCTACAGTTTAATATTTTAAATAGCATATGCCAAAATAAGGAGGCAAATGGTTTACTTGTTGATAAATGATCACCGCCTCCAACTATATAATATAAAACTTAATATTTTGTTGTAGCTGTTTGTGAATGGTGGCTAAGATAATCAATTAATAAAACACTATTTACCTGCAAGTCTCTGTCCAGTCTGAAGTAAACTCCAGGGCGTCTCTGGTCAGGATCTTCGGGCCTCATGTTACCGATACGACATTTGCTGAAGAAGATACCGATGAAGGAGGGGTCGTTGACTGTGGGCCAGTCCCTCACAGGGAAGGACAGCGGGTACGTGTAGTGGTCTGGTGGGTCGCTGAAGTATATGTACCCGTTCATGGACAACTGAAAGAATAGTATATTGTGAAAAACCCATACTGTTAATCGAAGATCTTGATTTGCGACAGTTAATTCGATAGAACATTAATTATGATGACTGTCTAGAAGAAAATCATCGTGGACTTTTGCGTATCAAGACCGTCTCATTTTTGAATTTCGCTGCACCATAGTCACCAGAAAGCGATTAGCACATTATGGAAAAATTATGGAAATGAACCAAGTACCAAATTAAACATCTTACCCTAGTATAATTGAATCGGAATCCAAAGAACGGCAGCTGGAAGTTGAAGTTCTTGTGGATCTGCGGGGTGGAAGTGTGGATGTCTCGTTGGTAATCGCCGATGTTCTCGTTGCCGCCCTGGTCGTAGAACCAGTACATGAAGTTGGAGCGGATCTGGGCAAGCCTCTGGGTGGTAATCACGTAGGGTTGGCCATTGTTCTGGTACGTGGTCGATGGCAGCACCCTGCCATCAATGTGGGCTGGAAGAGAATTTTGGCTTTATTTATTTGTACTTCAAGAGAGGTAGCTAGGAACTTCTAGAGACTAGAGGTAATTTAACATAATAAAGTAATATTATGGCAAAAGGCATTTTGTAAATTTTGAATACCCCATCGCAACACTATATTAACTAAAGATTGTTATTTATTCATTGGCTCAAATGTAATCCGTTCAAAATACATAATTAAATCTACTACACATTTTTTAAACTTTCATTTTATTTACTATATGAATAAAACTTATATCCGATTATCTGCATAGTAAGCTACAGACTAAAGTTGCTAAAATATTAAAATTATCTTCAATAGAGTATTTCGTTGTGCTTAGAATTTAAGAACAAGGTGTGCAAATATGTACATAAGTTTCGAAACTCATTCCAAGGACTACGGAGCAACTAATTACTGGCGACACTATCTTGCATTGTGGCGCGAGTTCATCTACTATGTTGTACAAAAAATAAAAAACTGAGGTAAAGGTAAGGTTTGACAGCCTCCGTGGCGCAGTTGGTTAGACGTCGACTGTGAACAAAGGCCGTGGGTTCGAACCCCACACCGAAACAAATTTATGTGATCTACGGTATTTGTTTCGGGTCTGGGTGTTGTGAGGTCAAAAAGTCTCTAGTAGTTCCGGATACGACGACCCATGACACAAGACTCAATCTTAGTGTGTGGTCAGGACTATGTATGTGACTGTTGGGTGTATTTATTTATTTATTATTTTTTAACAGCAATAAGGGGTGAATGCTGATTTTTTCTGCCATGTCCTTTACATAGCTTGCAGTCTATTAAATTGTCAAAAAAATATGTTACATCATTCTGTAACACGTAAGTCATATTACATCGACCTTATAGGTGTGAGCCAAGGATGGGAATCCCAGAACTTATTTCATGATAAATATTAATCATAAAATTGATCCTAATACACTAAAAGAACAAATGAATCCATATGAAACTGAATGTATTTTATATTAATTACTGCTTATTGTTAATTTACTTTTTTGTTCATACAATATTGAACATTATTATGAAAATAATTGTTTTATAACTAAATATTCATTGATTCACTATGCAGCATAGTTGTGATAAGTACGCCGAGCGGTATCGACGTTAGCCCTGATAACAGATAAGCTATCAATTTATATCGGAGGCTATTCCTAGGATACCGGTGATGTCAGTCCCATACCTCTTTGTTTAAATTCCAACTCCGTATACAAGTTATGTTTTTATACGTTCATGATTTGTATTGTTGGTTATCTATTTTAGTTCGGTAGTTTTATGATGTCATTGGACAGTCATTTCTTTGTTATTTCCGCTTAGATCTAACCTAGACTTTAGTTCTTAAACTGTTATGATCTCGAAGAGTCATGCTGTAGTTCGTCAAAATACAGTATTGAATAATGCTTTAACATTAATAATTATTAAATCAATCAGCGATAATATTATGGTTGTCCCTAAACCCGAAACGCAACTCACTAGCGTGGGGGCGCCATGACGAGTTTTCCACATTTCTACTATGTGCCATGGTCGCTATTTGGGTGGATGCGAATATCGTACCACCAGCTTTAGCGTTTTCCGTAATCTCATTCATCAAACGAACCGCAACAGCAAATTGGTTACTTGAAGTCAACTGTCAGTGATATTGTAGTAGTACCATGCCGGTCGATCTGACCTAAGAGTACATTAACTTTAACGGTGTAAAAGAAAGCTCTACCACATTTCAAAAAATACTTAAATATATTTTTTAAAGCTTCATACTCCATATGGCCCTTTATACATGTGTGCAGTTTTGTAATTTCGCAATCCTCTTAGGGTTAATGACGTGACTCAACCACTCGACTGTAAACGCAATAACATAATATTTAGTCTAGATAAGGATATTGCTGGAATTCCTAGAATGTGTAATGAAAATTAATCACAGCAATAAAGAGGGAAGTTCAGCATGGGGGTCTAGCCAATGGCTGAACAGAGACCTGGGAAAGTTCAAAAGATCTGCTGCTGCCGTTTCTAATTAGTCACTTCGGAATTGTTTGGAGAGTTCTATGTTAGGCAGTCTGCAAAATTATACTATGAGGCCACTAGATTTTGTGCTTTACCATATTCATGTTTTTTTATCTTTGTAGCAATTTTCTATAACAATTCACAGCGGGTTGGAATTCTCTATTTATAACTCTTAATAGTTAATTTTGAATGATATGTAGTAATTGTTGTGTAGTTTAATGTTCTCCTAACCTACCTGCATCATTATCGCGGTTAGAATAAAATTTAAGTTTATTTTCATTAACAGTTAAATGCGTATATTGTTATATACAGACCACTTAACCTATGGTTAGTGGTTACATAAAAGGCATCTGCATACTCGAGGCACCTGTTCCTAAGAATGTCCATTTGTACAAATCTCGCAGTTCATTTAATTTGACCTAAAAACGCTGACTTTGCGATGACTTCATTTTAACAACTAACATAAATTTTAAAAGATCACGTTTATCTGTGCTGATAGTGTGGCCCTTATCTGTACTTAATTGAAGTAAAGTTTGCCAAGCTAACCGTACAAATTGTAAAGCTATTCATTACTGTGATAGAGTATAGTATTGGCTGCACTCTTCTAATTGTTTGCATGGGCGCCTAGGTGTGGCCCTTATCACAGATTGCTATACCAGTTGATATAATAGTAGGTCGTAATTTTGCTGGCTAAATTAATATGTGCTTGAATGCTTTAGTTTTAGAGATTGTTTTTGTTTTGCACTGCCGAATCTAAGACTTCCCTACAATCGAGAATTTGATTGAGGGGCTTAGGAAATAGTCCGCTGCGCTGACCTAACCCATTTAAACATAATAATTTAAGGCATTTATGTATGTCCCACTGCAGTGCACAGGCCTCCTCTACAACAAAAGAGGGTTAGGTCTGCCATGCTCGCATAGTGTGGGTTTGCGGATTTCACAGCACATAGATTTTTTTGTAAACCTCTATGTATCTTCAAATTGTTTTCCTCAACCGTTGTTGGACTAAAAAAAATATACATTAAATAGTAAGAACTCGCACAATATATTGGTTCTATTCACCAATGCCATACCGCAAGAAATGACTGCCGCAGTCAAACACGTTTAAATACAATGTAACATCCGGTAATCCACTCATATAGTATGTACATATAGCATAGTATGTGAATGAACGCTCTTCGTTTATGTACATAGTGATTTGTATCTAATGACTCACGACCTGACTCATCTTAATTTATGAATAATACATTTTAGCGTGTCTTAGGAACTGCTAGCTGGCAGGTTGTGTAGGCAGTATTAGGCATAATTCTCTTGATATTATTTAATTATTTGGGCCTGTTATCACCATGTAAATCAACGTCTAAAAAGGTAAAACTTTTAATTACCTTCTCGTAATAGGCGATTATCAATTCCTATTTAATTTAAGCTAGGATTCCTTAGAGAATGCGATTTTTTGCGTGCCAATGTTTTCTGTGATAATGCTACAGCTACAATTAACAGCTATCAAAAAACTACCACTTTACATAAAGTCACAAGTGGCAATCACGTCATCTGTGCCAAATGGCGTTTCGAGATGTTGACTTGGTAAAGGAGTATCTGTATTCCGCATTTTAGTGATTCATTTGAGTCAATAGCTCAAAAGTTGGTCAGTGTAATGTTTAGCACAAACATTAATTTTTCATGTGATAATAATTATAAAAATACTCAAATTAAAAATGCGAAAATTTGTTGGTAAAAGGTTAATGTTGGTATAATGCAATCAAAAATAAGTAGGTAAATAACAATCATATTATCTACTATTGAGGTATATTTTGTTCATTTGGTTGCTTTATTTAGCGTTAACCGGCCGTTGCCGGTTTCTTACTAAATATCCGTTAATCAGTTTTTACATCTTCAATTGGAAGACCATTGACCCTCATATCTTCATTGACGACATTAAGCTAACACTTTTAAGGTCAATCTCGGGTCAGTGGCCCAACTTTGTTGCCAATACACTTCTATACTCAACAACTCATTTCAGATGTATAAAATTCTTTGTTTCATACGAAAACAACTGTAGATAAAACACCTCATACTTTGGGCGTGGACGTTATAATACTTAAAGTGTCATCGATTTAGATTAGCTCACACACAGCGTTGTAAAGATAATGTACAACGTGAAATCCAGTATTACAAACTAAATCTTACCATATTCGTTGTTTGTGGTCACTGTCGTGCTCGGAGGCAACAACATTTGCTTCTCGCTTTCGGCATTATTGTTGGTGTTGAAATCAACAGCCTCCAAATTATTCGGCTCTTCACCAACCAAGCCGTCGTTCAAAGTTTGATACTTCCCGCTCCTGACGTGTAGATTTTCAGCTTCCGTCAACACTTCTACCGGAGATGTATCATCGATCAGTTCGTCTTCAACTTTATTCGTTGGTGCTTCTACGAGCTCTTGTGGCACTGCAGTGACGTCACTAACAGTTCTTTCTGTACCCACAATTTCATCTTGTCCAATAACACTTGCACTTACAGCTAAGACTAAAACTAAAACTATGTTAAATTTAACACTCATTTTTTCTAAATGTTTTTCACTGTAGGGATCATCACATTATTTGGTCGGTTTTATCAGTTTTTCAACAACGACAGGTGCCTCGCTATTGTGTGAAGCAACTGGAGTGGTGGTACATTGTGTGCCCATTGATATCGCCTTATCTCATAAAGACATGATAAGATAGCAAATAGGAACGTTAGGTGTGCCAAATTCTTTGTCCTAATCGTAGCCCTGTGTATTTAGGGCTTCGTTAAAAATATAAACGTGTCACACTCTTCCAGGAATTTATTAAATAGAATATATTATATATTTAGGACATTTATTTAGTAAATATTGCCTTGACGTCATATCACATAAACGTCATTAAGGGACTAAGAATTTAAGACACCGAGAGGGTAGGAAATGTAGGCGAGTAGTGACGTGGACCCTAGCACTGGTTGAGATAACGCTATATGGAGCTAATATACCTGCTAAAGATTACTCTGTAAACTAATTTTCGTATAAAAATACACTTTAATCTTATGGTTGTTAATGACCTGAATATACACCACATCCTATCGTCCTACGTCACTGTACCGTGACATAATTTCGTTAGTTTTTATCTCTAGGTTATTCTTAAAACTAAAATAGGCTTTACCGTGTTTCTTTGGCGAGTGTGGTGGAAAGAAAGACCTATTCTCGAAAATTATATAGGTAGGACTGTTCTTAAGTATAACTTCGAGTTATAACTTTAAACTTAAATCAATAAAATTTACATAAATATATTTACCCTTATGCTTTCTTTGTCTTTAAATGTTGTGTGTTAATAGTGATGACATACGGCACCGAAGCGTTGCCTCTCAGTATGGGCCTCATTAGACGGAGCCACTCACCGCGCTATGGAGAGGGCTATGCTCAGTGTTTTCCTACGAGATCGAATCACGAATCAGGAGAACAAAGGTTACTTAGGATAAGCAACTTGAAGCGGTAGTGGACCGGGCCCATAGCACGTAGAACTGATGGCCGCTGGGGCCGAAAGGTTCTGAAGAAGAGGCGAAATACAAGCAAGCGAAGTGTCGGACGCCCACACAAGGTGGACCTGGTTGAGGCCGCAGAAAGTTGCTGGATGCAGGGCGCAGGCCGCAGGCTGCTTCCAACAAGGCTATGTGGCGATCCCTAGGCCTCCCCCTTGGGGAAGGCCTACGTTCAGCAGCGGTCTTCCCGAGGCTAAAGACAGCGACAGAGCGATATACTTTTTAATACGGAGCGAGAACTTTAGACAACCTTGCTGATTTGGTGCGAGTTGAAGTACTTCCCTTAGGTATAATAAAATTCTTGGGAAGATATCAAGATTTACATGCATAGTGATTCCCCTGCCTGTTTTCCTTCACTGTTAAAGTGATCAATTATTATTTAATTAATCATATGTCTTTAAGTATACACATAATTATGTAACTTCAAAGTTGAAAGGGTACCGAGGATTTTGACTTTACCGGTCCCATCCGCTGCCAATTTGCCTACTGCTTAACTAATAATATATTTTGAAACTCTAATCAAGGTGGAATATATGAAATTATTTTACTGTTTATTTTCAACAGATAGGCAGAAGTATACAATAAAAGATAAAAGTATACAAAAAATCCATTATACATTTGTATAGATTTGATTTTTTTTTTGATACCAGAGATAATATATCCCCGAAAGGGTGGGCAGTGGTAAAAACTCGTTCAAATCACAGTTCGTGGTCCACCACCATTTTGGACACTATTTCCAGTCTCGGGCAACTTATGACACTCACAGTGGACCTCAAGATATAGTGACCATACATGCTGCCACTAGATTAACCTTAAAAAAGTAGCATATAAAACTCACGCTTTTTTCCCAGAAGGGGTAGGCACTAGGCAGAAGTGCTACCAGGACACCCACGTTTGGCCATGTATATTCCGTCCCACAATGTGATACGGGGCGAGCCCATCGCCATATCGGACACGAATTCCTGACTCCGGGCTGATAATGAATAGAAAAATCCAATGTCACTGCCCGACCCGAGATTTGAACCCGAGACCTTTGTAGTCACACCGTAGTACAACTAGGCCACCGAGGTAATCAGTCAGCAGTAAAGAAAGCAGCATGCACATAATATTATCAGGAGGGAGTAAAGGAAAGGCAAAGCGTTCAAAGTGCGTGGTGGCCTCGTGGTATCGGACCAGCCTCGGCTGCCTACATGTTCACGGTGGTCGCGGGTTCAAATCCCAGGGCACACCTCTGACTTTTCGGAGTTATGTGTGTATTGATAGTCAATCACCACGCACTTTAACGGTGAAGGAAAACATCGTGAGGAAACCTGCATACCGTAGCGATTTTAAAAAAAATCTACGGTGTGTAAGTCCGCCAACCCGCACTAGGCCAGCGTGGTGGACTATATGGCCTAACCACTCTCAATCGTACTCTCGATTGTAAAGGAGGCCCGTGCCCTGCAGTGGGTCGTATATGGGCTGATACAATAACAATAAAAAAAAAAGCGTTCCACAAAACAAGGCTCTAAAACCACACACTAAGGTTATCTGTACGATTATCTGTGGTTCCGGCTACGCTATCAGCAGGGCAGTATGTAGTATACCGCTGTATCAGCCGTATCAATAATACGGGGCCCCCGGGCTACAGAGGCCCCTAACGTGTGTAAGCAAAAATTAGTAAAGTGTTAATCGAAAAAAAACACGTAAAAAAACTGCCATATGTGCTTAAACAGTTTTCATTTCTGAAATTACAAAAGTAAAAAAAGCAATCTCTTTTTTCCCTGGGTTAAGCGTGCACTCAAAAGTTGGCAACATCCTACACCACATATAGATTTGGGCCCCCCAAACTAATTTTGAAACAAGGCCCCTCCAAGGCACGCTACGCCACTGGCTATCAGCCGAGTAATCAATAAAATATCCACGGCACTTGTTTATCAGGTGATAACGCTTGTTTTCTTACAACCACGCAGTTTATGTGTACTATAATGAGCGAGTGAATCATTAATTTAGTGTAAATTCTTCGGAAATCGACAGTTTCCGGTACGGATGTTGATGATGTCAGACTAGGATATGAAAGAAGTAAGCAATACTGGTAGCACTAGGGAATTACCTAGCTATAAATATGCATATTGTCAACATAAATGGCTTTAAATCACTTTTTGAAGTCTTCTAGATCAAAATTGAAACAGATAACCTAATGTATGATGTAAATAATTACGTTTAAAGGCCATAGGTTGACAATCAAATCAAATCAAATTTCAGTCAAATCGATTAAACAATTTTCGAGATTATTTTTTAATGATTTTTCGATTTACGCGAAAACCAAATTAGGAAACGAGTTGAAACTCGCATAATTAAAGTATCTTATCAGAACCAACATACTCTCAAAAGATCATCAAGATATAGCTCTGGGGTAATTTTATTACCCTTATCGGCCTATGGCCTTAACAAAAATCTATACATACCTGTTCTTTCTTTGCACTGACACGTCAAAGTAACAAAATGCAGAGCAATACCAACTACGAGTATATCGGAATAGTTACCGACGGGAGATGGTTATGTCTAGCCGATCGACACAAATATTTGTTTATTTATCACCTCAATCTATCAACCTTCATGTAATTGCATATATACATGGGTTGAATTTAAACGCGATGCAATACACACTTGAGTCCTGATGAGTTTTCCCCAGCAAATCTGATGGTTGCTATTCGAGTGGAAACGATTATCCTACGTTCAGAATTAGAGTCTCAGACAATTTAACTCACAGAACGACATATTTCAAAGCAGATTTGATTTCAGATCACGTTTCTTTGCTACGAGATTTTTTATTGCATAGGTCCGGCAAACGAGCAAACAGATCACCTTATGGTAATCACTGCCGCCCATGAACATCCACCACGCTTGGATCAAGTGTTGCCGGCCCATCAAATCGGGAGGAGAGCGGCAAGTAAACGGATGGGAAGAGGAAACGGATATTGAGCATCCGTCAATCTGAATCACCAAACGAAACGCGTCAGTAAAGCTCTAACTTCATGCCAATTTTCTGCGAGACAGTGGTACCGCCCCGGACTAGCCTGCGTGAAATAGTAAGAGATTAGCTAAAACCTTCTTCTGTAAATAATTAATATTAACGGCATCAACTCTCTTCACGTAATATTTACGTTATCTTAGCTCACAATATCTTAGTGTTATTTTTTTTTTATATTTATTCATTTTTCCTTTCATCATCAGTTTTTGTAAATTATTTTTTGTTTTGCTCAATTATGTCGACATTAGTTTATTATTTCTATGTGGTGGCTTGTCATTAGCAATTAGATAACTTAATTAAATAAAGAAATATTATGTAATAAGTCTGTAAGGCTTCTAAAACAAAAGACAGTAGCAACAGACAGGTAGAGCCCACCCATTAGTATTGGTTTGGCAATTCTTGAAATATAATTTTATACTCGTCTGCATCGGTGGCGTAGTTGTACTACGGTAGGATTCGAAAGCTGAGGTCTCGTATTCAAATCCCGGGTGGGGCAAAGTGACACTGGATTTTTCTATTCATTATCAGCCCGGAGTCAGGAATTTGTGCCCGATATGGCGATAGGCTCGCCCCATCACATTGTGGGATGGAACACCCAAGGCGAAATGTGGCTATCCTGGCGTGAGTTTATGTATGTATGTATAATTTTATATCGGTCGCCTGCATTCCATTGAGATTATTTAAGAATTCTCAGGTGTGTAGGTTTTCCTTTGCGTTGAAGCAAGTTATAATTGTTTAAGCTTGTAACATTATTAAACGTAAAGTGTGTTTATAAAAGAACCTATTACAATGTGCTAGCAAAGTCTTATTTTCGCAACTTTGGTCCACTGTATTAAGAAGGCGCTTAAATTGTTACATACTAGATGCGACAAATGAATAAGTTTGAATTAAATATTTGAAGTATTGCCTAATCTTTGAAATGGAAGCAATTTCTATCAAAACATGTTTAGAATACGTAGTGAAAAGGGACGTTCAGCGTATTTGACCTCCGCGAAAATACTTAGTATTTGCGGTTCATACTTGTTTCAAGTTTTTTTATTGCAATGAATGGGTTTCGCCATTCATGCCATCAGCATGCCATCCGCCTGATGGTAAGCGATAGACCGCTCATGGACAGTAGCAAAACCAAACAACACCATTAATTACAAAGCAATGCTTGGCATTCCAGTGCGCTCGCCATCATTAACATCACTTAACATCGTATCAGAGACATAAGATGTTATGTGTCATTATGTTCAGTAGTTACTCTGTCCTTCAAACCAGAACAGAACACAACAGTGCATTCACACTGCTGTTTGGCGAAAGAAATAGACAAGAAAAAGAAATATACATTTTAAACTGAAAATATTCTATTCTACGACGATGTATGTAGGTTTGTGCGATTTTTAATTATGTTATAATAACATTGCATACGCCTCCCCAGCCCGCTATTCTAGCATAATCTGATTCTAATAAATGTGTTTCTAAAGACAAATTATTCTCCCTATTTTATTTAAAGAATATTCCGTAATTAATTTATAAAAGTACGTATCCGTGCCATACCCAGGTTAGTTGAGAAATAGATTGCAAATACAAAGGTCGCAGGATCGATGCCTGGGCATACTGTTTGTCATAGCTTATTTCAAAAAAGAAACAAAACATTAAGAGTAAGCTTAAATGCATGCTATCATCACTTGGGCACTTTTATAACAGTTCTAGGTTTACTACGAGGTTATTTTGTTATGGCAATATTCATAGACACTTTTAAAACCTATTTTAGTTATCGAATCTTTTGTCTTCTTCGCTCAAACTGAATTCAAAAGTCGTTCGAAAGGGATAAAACATTCAATAACTAAAATAGGTTTTAAACTGTCCATGAATAAGACCGTTAAGGTTTATATGTAACAAAAACATATTTTACGTACATAGAATTATATGTATTTAGGCTGTTATATACATCTATATGTAAGTAGGTATGCGATTACCTTGAAAATAAAAAAAAGCATTTATATAAGCTCTTATTTTGTTTTCTAATCAATGCGTACCTACAACTGATAAATCGATAAAATAGTTATTTACAGTGGAAATACTCGAAGAACTAATTATGGTCCATTGTTCAATGAGAGCTAAACAAATTCGACGCGCCCTCCTTAACTGCGCAATTGAAGCATTCTTTTTCGATTTGTACGCAACCTAATGCTGTTTATGTTTTGTTGGTTTTATTTTTCCCCGAACACAATAGGCAATGGTGATGAAAATGATAAAATTCACGTAGAACGTTCAAGAATAATAAATGTTCTATCTCCAAGTACTGATGGACGTGCTTTGTTTATTGTAAGGACTTATGGAGCGTTCGGAAATGGAAACTTGCGACTGAAAATAATTATTAATCTATTTGAAACAATGTCCGTAGATGAGGCTGTTATATAATTATGATTTTTAAAATGATTAAGTACTGATCGCCTTTTAATATTCACAAATGCGTAAATAATAATTCCTCGTACGATATTTGAAAAGGCAAGAATTACTATTGGTAATTAATTACAGGTTATTATTGAAAATGATTAAAGATGAAACCTTAATAAATTAAAAGGGGCGTATAAATTAAGTGTTTTTATTGGAAGCATTTTTTATACAATATGTAATACAAAGAAGTAATGAACAATTTTCAGATGGATATGAAATTTCTTCTGAAACAACTTTGTTTTTAAATGAATTTAAATTACATTTAACTATATGTTTGAACAATTGCTAATTAACATATAGTTATTGAAACATCTTGACACTTCTTAAGTTAAGAAAGAAACCCATAAACTACTTGGATTTAACCGAACTAATTCCAAAATTATTTATATTGTTATTAAACTAATAATTAAAATTATTAGGTATAATTTATAAACAACATTATACAAGAGACTTCAGTAAATTGTAAACGTATAACAGAAAAAGAAAAGTAGATCTATAGCAGGATAGCAAAGATGTTCTGAATCTCCACCGTTTTTTGCGTCAGAGAAGCAGTAAATTTGTTCCTAATATGCCCATCTTACTAACCAAAATTTCGTGAATCTTAGCTGTTTGGCGGTGTTCGATCTTTTTCCTTCATAAAAACTAGATGTAATTTTTATTTCACACCATTGAGAATGTTTTTAAACATGTACCTATATTGATTGTATTTTTATCCTTTGATTGAAACCGTAGTTATAATGACTGCGAAGTTCAGTCAGGCAGGAAAAAAATTAATGAGAAATACAGGTATAAATCCCTTTTTCCTTCAGTTGCATTTGTTTGGAAATCCCAATTCTAAAATGAGTTAATAAACTTATTACCTTATATCGTCCTTCCTTGTTTCTGAGTTGTCGCATTCCTCGGCCATTACTTTTAGAATTTAAAGTGACTTAGCAATAATAATTTTACTCTTTCCCTTTGTTATGATGCTGTAATGCATTCCTCATCTCTATGTCGGAGGGTAGGTATTTTTTATCAGTATGTTTAAGGAGCTTAGATATAAACATATTTTACGAACCTCTGTCTTTAAGGTTAACCTTTCTATAATCATTATCAACCACAGGATGACACCTGATATATCTTCTTCCAAAGATTACCGGAGAAAAAACGGGTTGTATTGTATGCGGTCATCTGTCAATCTCATGAATTAAAGTAAAAGTTTACGATACCATTCTCAACTTTTTAATCACTACACGAGAATGACTTCTATTTCTTTTCTTTTCTTGGCATAATATTTGTACACTTTTTAATAACCACACCGCAAGCCAAACCATTCTTAATTCAATTTATTTTCTCCATGCTGTATTAATAAAAACATCAGTATAGACAGACTTTCGTCCTTTGCATATAGACAGTTTGCACACGTTTCGGAGCGTGCACGCGGTTTATCGACGTGTTATATATTGCGAGCAGTCTGCACTCGGCAACATTAAATATTTCTGCATACGTTAGCCTGCGCTGAAGGGAGCCCGTCGCGTCGTTTTTCTGTTCATACAAGTCTTTTATTCAATCAATAATGCCTTGCGGAGGTTGCGGTGACAGTATGTATATTTATATTACTATTAATTTATTTTATAATAACTATATTATTGGCTTTTTTTTTTACAAATAGTGTGTGAGTGTGTGGTGGCCCGTTGGTAACGGACCAGACTCGGCTGCCTACATGTTCACGGTGGTCGCGGGTTCAAATCCCAGGGCACACCTCTGACTTTTCGGAGTTATGTGTGTATTGATAGTCAATCACCACGCACTTTAACGGTGAAGGAAAACATCGTGAGGAAACCTGCATACCGTAGCGATTTTAAAGAATTTCTACGGTATTCACCTAAGTTTCACGGCCAGCGTGGTGGACTATATGGCCTAACCCCTCTCAATCGTACTCTCGATTGTTGAGGAGGCTCGTGGCCTGCAGTGGGACGTATCTGGGCTGATACAGTACAATAGTACAATATGTATTTTATAATAATTAATTCTAAGGGGTTTGGATACACGCAAGCGTAAATATTGTTTCTATGGTCTGACATTATGCTGTTTAATAGAAATTTGTTTATGTGGATTGCATTCACTATACAGGGATAGTCGTAGACTATTATTTTTTGTTGATTTTTTTCATATTGTGTCTGTTGTTGTTTAAAGATATGAAATGTTCTATAAAGAATAGAAAAGTCCCTTTTCAAATATTTGTCCATTATACACAATTTATGGGAATAAATAACAAAATATACATTCATTCTTATCAAAATTATCCCATGTATTTTATAAAATAGGCAAGCGACTATTTGATTTCAATACTCTAATACTTTGTAGTATTGAGATCAAATGGTGGCTATTTTATAAGAAACATGGGATAATTTTTTATTGGAAAATTCGTATGTTTTATACTACAAAATTCCTGTATGAATTCTGTAGTATTAGTTGCATTTTAGGTATATAATTGGAAATTGTTAACATGTCTTGGTTTTTACATGTCCTCACTTAATAGCAACAATATTAATTTAATTACTTCTTGTTAAGTATTAGGACAATGTTTTTGATTGTATGTTACATAGTTTTACAGTTTAATATTCGGTTATTTTTTATTTTTTTCTATATTATTAATTGGCATTAGTACATCCACGTTGCTGGTTTGGAAACCGATACACAATAAAACTTATGATAAATATTATTTTTAATATATTTTTAGAATTTATTTTCAAATGTGACGTTTCTTTTAATATTTCAAATTTCGGTTAATGCAAATTATTATAAATGGACGGATTAATTGCGATAGTGGCCAGTATCAAATCGGTAAGTTATCTAAAGATTTTTTCAACTTGGCATAAAATTGACAAAACTAAAAAATCGGTGCAATGTTATCGTCTTATGTTTAACCAACAGTTTAACCGTTTCGTATCCAAACGATCGCGTTTCGTACTTGTTTAGAAACTCAATTGAATCAACCTTGATACTCGCGTGGTTCTCAATGTTTGCTTTGTTCGCTCCTACCCTTGTTCATGATATAGAATGCGCGCATGTTCAAGGAGCGATAATAATCCGGTTTAATTGCAAAAGGTATACATTACGTTTCAGTAAGCAACAAGCCTGTTTCTTGCATAATGGAAAATACTATGACTTGTAAATCTTCACTGATAATGTTTGTTACAAGCTGTGTCTTTGATCAAACGAAAGGACATAGACATTTTTTAGTGCACGTAGCATTCTTGTATGCAGAGCAATTCAATTTTTTTTTAGATTCTGACCACCTCGATAGAGCCAATCTATTACTGCCTTATTCATAGACAATTTTAAAAAATATTTTAGTCATCGATTGTTTTGTCTTCTTCGCTCAAACGGAATTCAAAAGTCGTTGAAATAGACAAAACATTCCTCAAACATTCATTATTAATAATAATATAAACACTAACGACCATTCATAGGCAGTTTTAAAAACCTATTTTACTTATCGAATCGAAAAGTATAAACTTTAAATAAAAAACGGGCCTAAAACTTACCCGCAAGTAAATTATCGACGCCGTCAATAAAAGATCGCAATCCATGAGTTTTCATCCATTGTAGATCCTTTTAAAATACATGGACAATGCGAGAACTAATAAAAAGCTAAAATTAGGATTTTGAGATTACAATATTTCTAAATGTAATAGTAAAACTATTACTTCACAGCACTTCCTAGTGCAAATGACTAGAACAAGAATCCACCATTGCAGGTAGGTAAGTTGTATCCACCGGAATAGCGATTACCTACCGTACATACAGAAAGGTATAAAAACCACTATAATTACCTACAGAATTGTTATTATTGACAGTCTTCGTTAGCCTGTAAAAGCAGAGGCTGCGGGCTCGATCCTTGCATCTAGACAAAAGTTTGTGAGATCCTAAAGTATTTCGGGTCTGGGTTGTTCTGAAACCGAAAAGTCTCTCATAGTTCCTATTATCCATAAGATTTGTATCGTAGTGTGGGGTCATGACCATACATATATGTGACTGTTGGGTGTATTTATATTTTTATGTGTTATTTATGTAGTAGATTCAGCTCGTCTTCAACTTCACATATTATAGTAAATTAGTGCTGACGACTAATAATTAACTCTGACCCATGGTTTCTCCCTCTGAATTGCCCATTCCAGGTGCACTGTGGCTCCTGCCAGCTTCTAAAAGATCTTATTAATTCCAGGTTGCAAATGCAGCACATCCCAATGCTGCCAGACTTGCAAGTGCGATGCTAGCTGCTCGTGCACTTGCAAGCGTACCACCACCGAGGACTCCGCCAAGACTCCCAAGAAGTAATGACGTCATAATGATGCGAAGAAGTATACATGCTTCTTCGTAACTATTCTTTAAATGCAACTCCTAATTCTGTTCATTTATAGAAACTATTGTTCATATAATATTTTTGTTATAAATGAATGTAATAAGACATGATGTAACTTCAATGTTTTTGTAATAAACTATTTGGATTAAATAAATGTTGTTTTATTTCAAAAGGCACTTGCATTAGGGTTTAATAAAACAAAGATATGAATAAATAATTTATTTTATAATACTAATCCAATTAATTACATGTTTAAATTATAGTGCTTTTAGTACCAATTTTGAAGCAAATTATCGTTAAGTCAAACCAGCCATTACGCAATGCCGCATTATTTCATACAGGAACCTAAAAATAAATAATTACAATAAGTCTGACAGTATTTACAGCAGTTATTAGAGTACATAAATAATCTTTATTTCTATCATAAAATTCGTTCGACCCTTTTAACTTTTAATTGGCAAGGGCGTTTTAAAAGCGGAAAGTTTTATGTCATTATATTATGTTTATAATACTAAATGTAGGTTTATTATTTAATGTTTTAAACAAGTGTATCAAGCTAAATGAATTTTTAATTGAAGTCAAAGCAATTACTTGTTCAAACCACTCTCAATCGTACTCTCGATTGTAGAGTAGGCCCATGCCCTGCAGTAAGGACGTATATGGGCTGATACAATTCAATACAAAAAGAACTTTATCCGCCACTTCCAACAGGTCAATGTGGAGATCCTTGGGCGAGGCCTATGTTCAGCATTGAACTTCCTGTGGCTGAAGAGAAGATAAGAAGAAGAGAAGAGACGAATTACTTTATCAGTCCATAATCGCCCACTGCTGAACATTGATCCCTCTATTGATCGTTCGATTGAGAAGAGTTAGGCCATAGCCCAAACCATTCAAACTAGTACATCATATTAACTCATAACATTGTACCAATTTCTTAAAATTCTTATACAAGCAATTTGCCTATATATGCGTGTGCCTATGTATGCCAAATGGTTAAATCTATAACGATACTCACTGGCACCGTAGATATCGTGACAGTCGGAGCCAGGCACGCAGTCGCTGCTCCAAGGCGTGTCAGGCTTTAGATCTGGTGATAAAACCAAACGTTAACCCCGTTATTGAACATACAAGGAATTGGAGCGAATACAGCGTAGGTTGGTAATGAGCGAGAAGTTGCGGCAATGAGGGGATTGAGATATTGGGATAAACGTTTATCCATAAATATTAGCTTTAGGAGAAATACTATTACCCAGTCACACACGCGACAGCAAGTTCTGTAAGCCAGGTTCGTTAGTAGCAAGCATTTTTATAACACGTCACTGAAGCTCAGCCTGTCTTTGACAGTGACGAAGCTGTCCTAAACTCGCAATAAATTGATGGAATAGTTGGAAATATATTGTCCTACACTCTTCTAGTTTCTAGCATGATGTAGGAATGAAAAGCCGCTTCTAGTATTTAAAATAACTATAAAAGACGAGTTACTGAGAGTGGGATCAGATTTATTTTTATTCTTTATTTTGTTCAACGCTCTGTTTTTATTTTTACACATGTATTATAGCAATACGTATAAAAATATAAAATAAATAAAAATCTGCATTGTTATAATTATTGGCTTCTTAAGGCCCTTACACGATGTGCACAATAATTCTTGATTAACAAAAACATTTGCCTCGATCAGAGGATGAATGTTTCAGGTGTGTGATTAGATATGAAAATTACTGTAAAACTTACACGAGCGTCGATCAATAACTTTCATTTTGACACGGACAAAACAACAAAATAAAATCTTCAAAGTAGCCTTTGCTAATGAAATTACAGGAACAATATAACAGAAAGACGTGTAATCCGTGACGAATTTATCATAACAATGAATGGTAATGCACCAATAAATTGCATAACAAAGACTATTTTAGTGGAAAAAGCGACCTTTTAACAATTTGACATTGGTGCAACACGAAGTTAAATAGCCCGTGACAGCGGGTAATCGATTCCAATTGAATTTGTTTTCAAAAAACACAAACTAGAAACAAATGAAAACGTAGCGTTCCAGAAACTTGAGTTAAAATCTTTAATTTGTAAGAATAAGTACAAAATCATTAAATTAATCAATTACCACGCAGATTAAGACAGAAAATATTGTAAAGTTTGCAGAGATCCTTAATAATTTCTAGTGCATGTAAAGTCGGCCGACTGCTTATAGATTAGCATGTTACACTATAGCCTTTACGCGAGAAGAGTTTCGCGCCTCGAAGGTACAATTATCGTAAGGATATAAAAAAGTTGCATCGTGTAAACATTGTCAGAACACGATAATCGTATGGCGGTAAGTATGCGATCATGGCATACGATTCTCGCCGCGAGAAACTCTCTCTATAAATGGCGCTTAAGCCCTCTCAATCGGACCCTATATATCTGTCTCCTTACGTTATCTAATATATAACAAATTTGGATTTTATAAATCCACTCATAATTAAGCAAGATTGGATCAATTCATACAGTAGTGGGTGTTATAATCTAATGAAATAAAATAGACGCATTGCATGATCGATAAAGTGTGGACGTGCTGTGGTACTTTGTATTTCTCTTTATATAATAATATGTTCTAATAATAACAAATCATCGTACAAGCACTACTTGTATTCACTTCAAATCAAATACTATCAATCAATAGATAATTCATTGTTAGTTGGAGTAAACGAACATTTCAAACAAGGAAGTATTGAGTTACTGAAGTTTACTATTTAGATAATAACCCATACCGATGCTTGGTATGAACACAGCGTAGAATGCAATATTTTGTTTCTTATTTTCAAACTCTATGCAAGGTCTTGCATTGTTCAATGATTACCAGATTATGCTACTAAACAAATGTTCTTCAAGCAAGGAACACGGATGTAATCAGAGATTCAAAAGTGTATTATGTGTGTATGTATAAAACTGTCAGTTAGAATCAAGGGGCGACCAAAGAAATCACATAGAGTACTAAAAGCTCAGCGAATCCCTTATGGTCACTCTCTCTCTCTGTCTTCAGCCACAGGAAGTCCATTCCTGAACATAGGTCTCCCCCAAGGATCTCCCCATAGACCTGTTTGAAGCAGCCTGCATCCAGCTACATCCAGCAACGTTAACCAGGTAGTCCGTCCACTTACCAGGGACTCTACCTCATCTTTTACCTGCAATGAAATCAATATGTACAATGTACATTCTATCTTTTGTTTATTTTAAGTAAAGTTTTGTATTTGAATTGAAGTTATGAACCGCATCGTAACAGAAAATATATCTATACCAATGCAATTGAATTCAAAGATAACTGACAAAAGCGAGGAAAAAGTCGAGGTCTAACTAGATCGTTTTCGTGGTTTTTGTCGTATTATTATCGTATATAAACCGTTATCATTTGTGAATAAGCACCAGTCTTCTAGTTTTAACAGAACTATACCAAAGTATACCAAAATGCCTGCTCCGTGTGAACCTTACAAAGGTAAGCCTATTTTATACATTCAATATCCATGAAACAATAGGAATTTCCCATCGTTAAAATTTCAACTGGAAATGAATTTCTATGCATAGTTTTAAAAATAACGCTTGAATAAACCATTTTCAATTAATCTTTATTTAAATAAAACGAATTCTTACGGATTTTATCGTGAATTTGATAAATGATGAAAGCTGTACGAGTAAACTGATCGAAACGTCGGGAAGTTAAAAAATGTAACAAAAACTCAAATTCGCGATAAAATCCATAAGAATGCCTTTTATTTCAACGTGTAATTTGCGCGTAAATCTATGAAACCATTCTTAATCTTTATTTTTATCCCTTTTTATCATTGACTTAATTATTAAAAAGTTTTAAAAAGTAACCTTTGTGTTTAGATTCCTGCAAAGATGGAGACGCGAACTGCCAGGCTGACTGCAGCTGTGAACCCAATTGCTCTGACTGCTCCACCACCCAAGGTATTTTCTACACTATCATAGCTTTTCTACTGTTGCCATACTCTCTGCACCAGCATTGCACCAGTAAAAAGCTATTTTTTACTGTTTCAATACTCGCATTTTTAATTTAGTCCATCTGTGCTACTTAAACCAACGTGCAGTTATGGTATAAGAAGTAGATACATTAATATTTTAATTTTTTTCAGGGGGTTGCTGTTAAAGGTTCCAGTTGGGACCAGCCAACTTCAGCTGTGGCCAATCAACATTATTTGTGATGTTTTATCATGAGAGTATTGTTTTGGTAATTTAATTTAATAAATGATGTTGACTAAAAACATTTTTTTCTTTATTTATAGTAAGTTTTCATTTATAGTAAGATTTCAAAATACTAATTAAATAATTTTCGTATGCATTTTTCAACTTATCAAATATTGCAATATGTTTTTATTTGCAAGAAATAAACAGTATAAAATTGAGCATTTTGTTATTAATTTTATACAGCTAATAGGTACACAAATAACCGCGACATAATATTAACAGACATTAGACGTCTCTTGTGTCGATGTTGTCCGAAATTATGTCTAGACAATTATATAGCAACTAGACACAAATATTACGAATCAAAAACAGTTCATATTAGAGACTTGTTTAATTTAATAATACCAATTTTACTTTTAACTTAATAGACCAAAAGCCGGTGGGCGCCAGACTTTTGTCTTTTTATAAAAGCTGAAAGTTTGTCAGAGACATCTCTGACATAGGCATCACGTGATCAGCTATTATGAAGTTCCGATCGTGGTCGTGTTTGAAGCTATCAGCTTTAATGTGTCTGGCAAGATGAAAGAACCATTACGTGTCTGGCTGCCAAGGAAACATCTTTTAATAGTTGCCTTAACAACGGATGTAAAATTCAGGTTTTTGATAGAAAGTGAAGGAAAACATCGCGAGGAAACCGGAATAAGCGATTGTAAAGAATTTCTGTGGTATGTAAAGTCCAACAACCCGCACTGAGCAAACGTGGTGGACTCTATGGCCTATCCCCTCTTAATTGTACTATCAATTGAATAGGCGGGTCGTGCCTGCAGTAGGACGTATATGGGCTGATACAGAAGCTTGGTAGGATGTTCACACCGGCCTGAATAGCAATTGTACGTAATAGTGGAAAAGTTGTCGTAGAAATCCTTTCAGAGGGCTATAATTATGTTGAACAGTGAGAAATTGAGACTGCCTCGGTGGCATAATTGTACTACGGTACGATTACAATGTTGAGGTATCTGGTTCGAATCCCGGGTCGGGCAAGGTGTTATTGGATTTTCCTATTCATTATCAGCCCGGAGTCAGGAATTTGTGCCCGATATGGCGATAGGCTTGCCCCCTATCACATCGTGGGCAACACACAAGGCGAAACGTGGCTGTCCTGGTTGCACGTCTGACAACCACTTCTGGGATAAAGGCATGATATTTATGTATGTATGTACAGTGTGAAATTATAATTCTTGGAATACTGAGTTCGGCATGCATTGCAATTACTATTAATTGCTTTGTACTTTCTAGTTTTACAGATGCACCATAAACAATTAAGATAACTTTTCGGATTATACTTGTAGATGGACTAATTTGTTTTTACTTGAGCAATATTTGACTCTGTAATAATTCAGTATAACTGAAACATTTTCTAACAAATTAATACAACTAGCAACGTCTCAAGTAGGTTCAGTAGTGTTTAGAACTTCTAGAAACTTCAATCCCATATAAAAAGCGGCGCTCTTTGTTTGACTCTGCGCAAGCTGCCACTTTTCCCAGCGGCATAATAGTACATACATATATTTTGTATTCAAACATTACTAAAACTTATAAAAAATATAGTTATTAATAATGTGAAGAACACTTATTCGGGCCTAAACTCCGGTTTGCACAACGCTCCAAGAATGAAAATGCATCAATGGCTTGATATCAAGAAATATATGAAAGCCAGTATTACATTAACCGAGAACGTTAAAGACCGGCTGAATTAACGAAGTGTAATTAAGAAAGCGAATCCTGACACCAGCCCGGGTTATGCTAACAGAACGAAGATTAATTTGCTCTCACGACTAAATATTATCATTTATCACTAAATTTATAATTATAATATCATTTTTCCTCTCCGTTTTAATCAAAAACGTCAATATTATTTATTTGTTTGTTATGGTAGTTTCTTTAGTTGCTCAAAAAGATATAATATAGAAATTATTTGCAATGTTTAAACGGTTGTTTTAAAAATAGGTTTTTAAAAGGTTATGTTCAATTACTTTTATTGTGACCAAATTGTTAAAGTGCCAACATAGTCTATATGGTCAGCCTCCGTGGAGCATTGGGTTTGACGACGGCTGTGAAATGAGAGGCCATGGGTTTGATCCCCGCACTGAGCTAATTTTTGTGTGGCCCACAACACAAAAATATTTGTCGCGGGTCTGGGTGTTATGAGACCGAAAAGTCTCTCGTAGTTTCTAATACCCACGACACAAGACTTAATTGACCTTAATGCCGGGTCAGGACTATGTGTGACTGTTGAGTGTATTTATTATTATTAATCTTACGTTGATAAGAGAAAGATGTACATAAAGAAAGTAAGACAAAATAAAAGAAATAATAAACTTCAACAGATATATTGAGCCAATCAGATGAACAAGACAATGGTGATTAAGAAGACAACAGTGAAGGTGATAGGAAAACAGGTATCAAGAACTTTGGTGATGCGGTTGCTGCGAGATGAACGTCGGGTACGGGCGCGGTCCATTGTGGTCTAACAACACCCACCTGAAAAATAAATGATATCTTTGTACAAATCGGAGATGAAATTAATTATCTCCAAGAAATAAATGTTCATAAGGTTTTTGTTTTGGACGTTGTAAATTGTATTACGAAAATGAAATGATATGAATATCATTTATTGAATCTGTAAAACTGTTCAACATCATTTAGATTCTTTTTTTTATTCTACCACCCGTCACGTTTTAACTATATGAGTTATAAACTTTCACTCTTGTATAGTTACATTCTCGTAGTTACAATGGACAAGTAGTAAATTTTATTAAATCAGCGTTTGAACAATGTAAATTAATCTGCTGCTGGAGATAGTGATATTTCTTCAAGAAAACACTAAATTAGGCATATTTAAACTACACGATCAAAGCAAATTAACTAAATTGGCAGAAATTTAGGAAATGTAAAGTTAAAAGTAAATTGGCTCCTACCTTTGGCAGAGCAGTCGTTGCAACCCTTGTCCTTGCACGCACAGCTGGTGGTGCAGACACCGTCTTTGCAGGAATCTAAAATTAATTGTAATATTTAAAACTATATTCGAACTTAAAAGATAGAGGCAATACGCCTGCAGTGTAGAGATATCTGCTAGCTTCAGTAGGTCCTTAAAAACCAATTTAAACGGGGAGAGTTTCTCGCGACGAGAATCGTATACCATTATCGCATGACATAACTGCCATAGATTATCGTGTTCCGACAATTTTTACACGATGCAACTTTTTAAAATCCTTTCGATAATCGTATCTTTGAGGCGAGAAACTCTACCCTGTAAATGGGGCTTACGAGTTCGGCTGTATTCTGTAATCCTTGCAACGAAACTAAGATTCTGATTAAAATGTAATACTTGTTTTGGGCCTAAGTAATGTGAATCTGAATAGACCCTTGTTCTTTCCGACACTGACGAAATTAGAAAAGGTAGGGTTTGAAATAGTGTGTTCCAATATAGTTCTATATAATTACTTACCTATATAGTGTTTTCCTAAGGAAGTGGTTTGTACGTGAACAAATTGGATTATTTATCAGAAACTCTCTTTTTCACTTTGAAACACAAACTCAAAGCAACTGTATATATTTCTCTTTTGTTAAATTTATTGAAATAAATGTACAATAGTAAGTAATAAGTAAACTTATATAAAGTCATAGCTATGAGCTAGGTATTTATAGATTCATCGAGAATTTAAATTTGGTGTTGCTTACCTTTGCAGGGTTCACAAGGAGACGGCATGGGTGCTGTTTGTCTGTTTATCACAAGACTATGCACAAACCAACAGCCAATGATGTTTTATACCGCAAAATATGCACAAAAACCATCAGATCTAGAGCGAGGCTGTCGAAAAAATTATCCATTATTGTGGTTAAAGTGTTGAAGCAGGCATAGCGGACGTTGTAAAATAAACACGAAATTTACATCAGCTGAAGTAAAAGTGGTGGTTGCCAATCACTCGGGGACTAAAAAATAACGATCATCATCTCTTTGTTCCGTAAACTTTTTGTTAAAAAGTAAAAAATGACTCCGTATTGATTTATCCGCTGCAGAAATTCACAATGAAGATGACCTATATAAAAACTAATTTAAAATCGCGAAGTGTGAATTTTTTTCAGGAAGCCGCGGTATTAGTTAAAAAAAACACCACTTCGCTTGAGCTAGCAATTTTTAAGGATTTTTTTTAATAAAACTATATATAATAACTTTTATCTGTTTGACTTTTTGACGCCTGTATGGTTGGTCCAGGACACGGGAGTGTGTGGGACGAAAATTCTCTCGTAGTTTCCACCCATGACACAAGACTCGATCTAGTGTAGGGTCAGGACTATGTATGTGACTGTTCGATGTATTTATTTATTTATATTCAAAGGTATTCCCTAACATAATAATATAATGTATAGACATCTTAGTACGTAATAGTATATTTTAATGAGGATCACATTTTAAAAAAACAAAAGTTTTTTTTATAGCACCTGTTAAAGCATAGATGAGTAAAAATCTGACTTCTTTAGCATTTTTAATAATAATGTTACTTACACTAATTAATCAGCCTAAGCCTAGCCTATTAATGCATTAATCAACTAAATACTTTATAAACAACAATTAGACAAAATTCTATCTTTTGTACTCTTTCTCTCTTCAAATTCTACATACTTATTGCATGGGTCCGGCAAACGAACAAACAGGTCACCTAATGGTAAGTGATCACTGTCGCTCATTAACATCCACAACGCTCGATCATGGATGTGTTGCCGGCCCAATTATGAGGGGAGCGGGAAGGGAAAAGGATGGAAAGAGGAAAGGGTATTGGGCATCCGGCAATCTGGAATGAGTAATGACAATGTTCAAGCTTATGCCTTTTCAATCTTATCCCAGAACTGGGATGTAAAGTTTTTTATCTTTATTTAAAGAGCTTAGTGTAACTTAAAGCGTCGTCGCTCTATACAACCGATGTAAAATTAATATTCGGCAAAACTATGGCAATGGTTTGGAAAAGTAAGCAGTAAATATTGACAAATCTTCCCAAGTCTTTTCAATAACGTTTCTGTTTTTTCCTTTGGATATTTTTTAGTACTCCGGAAGGTACCTAGTCTATTCCGTTCTGCACGATTTCTTCCGATGACACCAAACAAAAGCTCAGTGGATCGAGACATTTCCTGCATTTTGTGAATCGTCCTTGTGCACGCATTGCTGATAATATTTAAGTGATAAAAATTAATTTGCGTCAAGTCAGTTGCATCCGGCACTTGGGGGCTTGCAGTATGGCCACTATCACACAAACTGTTGAAGGTAATGTTTATAAAACGTTATTTTAGTGTTTAATATTTAAGTGGTAGTAATCATACACAAAGTATATAATGATTAAGTGACTTGATTTTAAGATTTTGTTTAAGGAAATTGCTAATTTGCAGGATTTTTATACAATTTTGGTTCATAATATCCATAGATAACCCATTTTATTCATACGAAAGACGCGTTAAAAAAGCGCCTATTAAATATGAAACAGCAATTTTACACCACCATCGCAACTTCTCATAATTTCAATATTAGGTACTTCAGTAAATGACTTGCTTAATACACGACAGCACGTCTTGACCCTATAATTTTTACTAGACCAGATGCCAATGCTAGTACCACAATATATTAACTGCGAATTAATATGGTTAACAATCGCTTCAACTAGAACGACAATTTTTCAGAATTCGCAGCCGAGAATGAAAGACCAACAAAAACTCCACCTACCAAGAACACTCCAAAACAAGTGACATTCGCAAAAAATACCACTTGTCCAGCCGATTGCTTCTGTCGAGTGCAGAAGCCTTCAAAAACGCCACTACAGCTTATGTTCAACGCCATTGGTATTATAATAGCTGTTCTAGCTTCGTACTTGATCGTCAGTACAGATTCCAAACTGTACTTAGTTTTTTGGATCGCGTATTCCATTTTACGAAGAATGATGAAGACCAAACCGCATGTTAAGACGGATTAATGATGTAAAAAGGAAATTATTTATAGTTACATTTAGTTATTTATTTAAATTATTATGTGAATATTAATAAATTATTGAGATGTCTGTTATGTTGTTTATTTTCTTTATTACCTGATTTAAAGATTGTGTATGAAGATCAGACTTGAAAAAAATCGGTTAAACAAAGCTTGGTTCTTATCATTTGTATTTCGTTATCTATCGTCTAATCTTTTTATAAGTCTCAAAGCCATTACTATCATGTTTTTCTAATTAAAAAGTCTCATTTATCTACCATGAGGATCTGGGTTCGAATCTTACGCCAGGCAACACACTTTGTGACCCTTTAGGTTTAAATATTTTCATATGAGTTGCTTTGGCACTGTGACAAGTTCGCCCCTTATTGGCCATAAATAATCTGAACAAACTACGAATGCCATTAAAAGCACTTCAGTCCAGCCTTTCGGCGAAACAGGAGCAATCATATATATTTAAATTTTCAAAGGAAGTAGATGTAATAACGCAATAGTTTGCACAATTGGCCGAGATGCCTGGTCGCCGACTCGTCGTGCCCGGAGTCACGACTCACGATCTCCAACACGCTACCGACGGAATGCGTTGGTACATTCGAACTGGAGTAAATGCTGGGAATGTTGCAATACTTAAGCCTTAGAGAAATTATACACGATTTATCAGCAATGTTGTGAATGAAGTATTGTTTTATAGACATTTTAATTTTCAAAGATTTGATTATGTAAGATCCGATTATTGGATTATTTGTGTTATGGGTTATTCATTATGAGATAGAAAAGCAATGAGACAAAACAAAAATTTTGTCGGAAATAAAAAAAAAACAAGAAAGTTAGATTTATGCAATGACAAGTATTAGTAATTACTTCATTTCTTTAGGCATCTAATAAATTATTCGCTATTCCATTGGTAAGTTTGCCAAACGAATCATCTTTTTTGTGGTCTGTCGGGAGGAAAATTGTTATTCTCCTCTTGAGGAACCTCGGGAGTCTCGATAGACTTGAAGGTAAAAGACTTACCTCATAGCGAGTGATTTCCACCACCTATGAATTTCACACAAACAACACTTGTGTTGTGGATGCGTTGCCTATCTCTCAAAATAAGAATAGGAAAGGTAAGGAAAAAGGTCGGGGGAAAGATAGGAGTATTGGGTCTCCGGCACTTTTGTTGTTATAAACCATCATTATGATAAATATTTTTTTACACAATAGGTCCGGCAAAGGAACAAACAAGACACCTGATGGTAAGTGATCACTGCCGCCCATGAACATCCACAACGGTTGGATTATAGATGTGTTGTCGGCCCATCAAATCGGGAGGGGAGCGGGAAGGAAAAAGGATGGAAAGAGGAATGGGGCATCCATTATATTTAGCATACAGAGGTTCTCATGGTATGTCACTTTTCTCACTATACTGCCATTCGCCTTCATATTCGCCCAGCAAGTTGCAACTGTAAATAACTTAAATTATTTCACACGGTTAATGTAAATAAATTATCTAACACATCGGGGTTCTTACGATCCGTATTTTAATGGCTAATTTTATGGCTAATAAATTCACGGCCACGATTTAATGAGAATTATTATGGGAATACAAACTCGGTCCATTTACAACCATTAAAACATTGTAGATTCAATGAGTGAAGACCGGATGACGAAAAAAATATTACGAGTTGAAAGAAACGCTTAAGTGCAGTAATTTTTTTGTGGATTATCTTAAATAAAATAAAAATTGGCATTTAGTCATAGAAAACTTTAAGAAATTTGAAAAATAGAATTTACAGTTTAAATTTGCTTTGTGTACTAGAAATAAGAAACTTCTGGTTTCATTACAAATTGTACCACAAGACTTGTCGCAATTTAGATAGATTTACGTATATAGGATAAAATTGCGCCTTATATACCACACAATCTAAGTATTGCGTTGATCTGTCGGAAAAACTTGGCGCGGTTGCCGCGAGACCATTGACCCTCTATGGCGGGACTAATTGTTGCAAAAAATGTATTTGTCTGACGGAAAGATACAGTCGTTAAATAACCCAAAGAACGTTTCGAGATCGAGGCGATAGTACAAAAATCGCGGTGATACAGTTCTGAGAATTATAAACATATCTTACTTGAAGTTATTTACAGATGTTTGTGAAGTATTTATAAATGTAGGGTTAGTTACCTTAATTGTGTTTATTATTAAAATCGTGAGAGTCGTTTTAGGCAAATGAAGTTTGTTTTAAAATTAAAGTAATTTATGTTTTAAATAAATTAAGTCTGAAATTTAAAACTTTAAATTTTTCGAGCATGTTCTTATTTTTATTTCCCTAACATCTAAATTAATTTCTGCGTTTACTTTATAATTTTCTATTATAAAAGTAGCAGGATCATAAGTTAGCAGTTAGCAGTCTTCTTCTTAATCTATTAATGTAAAAGGGTTAAGGTACTGAATAAAGCCACATAAATACGAGGAGACCTCCTCGCCTTGAAGATACGATTATCGTAAGGATACAAAAAAGTTGCATCGTGTAAACATTGACAGAATACAATAATCTTTTGACGGTAATGTCATGCGATGTTGGCATACGATCCTCGCCGCGAGAAACTCTCCGTGCAAATGGCGCTTTATACATTTCTACAACTATTATGCATGTTGAAGAAGTTTTGGGATTATTATTGTTTTCAATATCGAGAAACATTACATAAACCTACTCATGCCAACAATGAAAATGCCGAAATCCAACGTCCCAAATTTGATACTGCTAAACCGAAACCATTTTGTAGTATACTTTTACGTACTTAAACAATTTTAATGAGCCTGCATGCGAAACGAGGGTTGCAAAAAACAATACATACACGATATTTTATATAGCCTAACAAAAACAAGCATCGCGGTACGATTTGTTATAAAACGATGAATCACGATCGCGGTCGTCGACATCGCGGCACCCGTTTTATATCATTTAGCTAAATTCAACTGATCTCGTAAACTTTTGGTCTTGTTTTATACACATGGCGTAATATGCGAGATACGTCGACCTTGTTAAGGTTGCAGAAAGTCGCTAGATGGATACATACATACATACATAAACTCACGCCTTTTTCCCAAAAGGGGTAGGCAGAGGTGCTACCAGGACACCCACATTTCATCTTGTATGTTCCGTCCCACGATGTGATAGGGGGCTAGATGGATGCTTGTAACAACTCTCTAATATAACAATCCTTGGAGTAGGCCTATGTTCAGCAGTGGACTTCTTGTGCCTGAACAAAAAGAGAAAGAAAGTATATGCGAAAATCGGCTGTGAAACAAAGCGAATTTGAACCCCGTATGGACACAAATGTTTGTTTACACAGAGTTTACTGATCACACAACCCAACACACACATTTATCTTAATGTTAATAATGACAGCCTTCGTGGTGCAGTTGGTTAGACGCCGGCTGTGAAACGTGAGGCCGCGGGTTCGATCCCCGCACCAAGACAAATGCTTAGCGATCTACAGGTATTTGTTTCGGGTGTATGTGTTTGTGAGACCGAAAAGTATCTCGTAGTTTCTGATACCCACGACACAAGTCTCAATCTTAGTGTGGGGTCAAGACTGTGATTGTTTGGTATATTTATTATTTATTTAATGTTATTTAATTTAATGTGAGGTCGGGATTACAGAGAGTTGTAGTGTAATTATTGCGTAAAGTTTTGGGATTCATCATGAGATTCAGGGAGAATCAGTCCGCTGCTAACCATAGGCCCTAGAATCTTTAGTGGGACCTGTTGGAAGCAGGACTTAGTAACAGCTGGTATGACTTAGTACTTCTCGAGCACTGACACTTTTGTGTCGGCTTAAACGAAACCAAATGTGCAGACGGAACCTGAAATCCGACATTTTCGCATTACTACACCAAAATTAAATATTATATTGCTATTCTTTTTATTGAAATATATTTTTAGGGTAGCGATGGAAGTTTCACACAATAATTTGCTGGTTAATGTTAGTGAATCGTGTTTTAAACACCACAGCTGCTGACCTTTCTGTAGCGCACTTTCTTTTTAATTGCCTTATTTACACTGAAATGCACTTTTAAATATCACTTTTCTTGTATAACTACTTTCAATAAGTGCGTGAACACGCAATATACCCGCTATGTGACATTAAAAAAAATATGTGAATACCTCTCCTTTATTCTCGACTATCGAACAGTCGTTGTTTACTGGCCCTAATAAATGATTAGTACCACTATGTTAGCTGTCACAAAATGGTCACTTATCAAGAAAATAAACATATACTGAAAAAGAAAATCTTTTTATTTTGATCATCTCTTTGCATTAGTGTTTAGTAGCAGCGTGTATGACTGATATATTACGATTTCTGAGCGTGATCTCATTATGTAAGATATTTAATAATTTATTATTGGATTTAACAATTTCTCACAATGGTATACGTTACGCAGGTTATGTATGACTTTATTACATTCTTGGTGCAATACAAGGGGCCACCCCACCGCATCCAATTGGCTCTAATTTATACGTGCATTGTGGATGCGAATCAAAAAGCCATTTGTAAAGGATAAAAACAGAATGCATAGGTACTCGTATACGAAGAGTAGCTGTTGCCATTTATCTTCTTCTATAAGTATTAAGTATAATAAATTTGTAACCGAACGATGTCTGTACATGGAAGATATTTGAGCAAAACTAATATAGGGGGCTTTATATTAATGTAATGGAACCCAAAACAATTATGTTTAGGTATTTTGTTAGTTTGCCTGTTCGGTTGTGCGCGATGAACTCAGAAACGGCTTAATGATGAAATTTGGCATGGAAGTAGCTCACACCCTAGATTAACACTTAGGCTACTTTTTATCCCGAAAAATGTAGTGGTCCCGTGGGATTAGGCAGGATTTCAGATATATTTGTTACTTTTTTTACTCAAAGAGATGGGTTATGGTTGGATTACATCTATTGAGTGACAATGAGACGGGACAGGGAGGGATGGGACGGGAAATATCAAATAAAATTAATCACGCGGACGCACTTTGCAGGCAGAAGCTAGTATTCAATAAAGCAGCATCATCAGTATAAAGTTTTAGTTATAACGCTGAGCATTTTTGTATAGTTGATCTAGGAATTTTACCGTCAAATACCCCTTCTTTCTTCCTTATTTTCCTATCTCATTCAAAGCTTATCAACATACTTATAATCTACACTTACTAAGATATAACATTACCATCAGACCCAATTGATAGCTCATGCGGTGCCGCACTGAAAGAATATATTTACATCTGTCGCCTCAACCTTTAGCAATCAATATGGGACGCCTGGGCATGCGTTACTTGGCAACGTGTCAACTGTTCGCCGGCTGCAATACGCCTTGGCTGCGTTTTATGGAGGCTTTTAAAATTTGGCTCCAGACTTTGGAAATTATACAACAATTGGGGTACCGCCAGGAATATCTGCAGTGGCTTGCTGAGAATTTTTGCTGTTTTTACTTAATTTTTTTTGTAAATTGATAATGATTATTGGCGCTATGGTTTAGGGAATTGACTTTTAGCGTTAAGGGTTAAGTGATGGTTCAGTTGAGTGAACCTTTCAAATCGGAGGTAGCATGTTCGAACTCAGTCTAAGTATGAACGTGATAACTTTTTGAAGTTGCGTGCATATACTTAGTTAATTATTATTGATTGCTTAGGTAGTTTAAGAGTAAAGGAAAGCATAAAAGGAAAGCCGCATACCTATAAAAATAGGCGTTTTATTGTGATTTTTATTTATCGGGTTATATAAGCAAAAGAAATTACGGTCTGGTTCGCGAAATGTTTACACTTTTTAATATATTTATAAGAAGGTGATAAACACACATTCTTTTGATAATTACTATCTACTTCAACTACATATAAATAACACAACCTTTAATGCGTGTTTAATCATCAGCGCACTTTCGTTGATGTCTATAAAAGCCATGATGGTAGCCAGGCATCTCGAAACCTGTGTTGCGACAGACACATTAGTTTCGCTAATATTGTGAGAAATATGTTTGTGCGTGTCGTCTTAGGGTTTTTTGTACTAGTATTTTTTAAAGAAATCTTCTCTTTTAAATGACACGCAATTATTCACAATTAAAAACTACGCAATCTAAGTTTGACAGCTAATTTTGCGGTGCTGTTTGACAGCTAAGCTCAAGTTCTGGGAGCACGTAAGGCGTAAGAAGCCTTCATATTTTTCCAAGAAAATTCTTACAAGTGTACTGAATATATTTAAAGTAATATAGTACGGTGAAGGAATGGAATGCCTTACCAAAATCAGTGTTTTCTGAGAGCTATGGCTTGGGATCTTCAAGGCTAGAGTGAATAGGAAGGCGTGTTACAACGTAGACTATATCTTCATTTTCCGTCGGTGAGATGATGGACAAACGCCTAAACTAAGCTAATGTAAAAAAATTGCCCGGATGCCCAATTCCCCATTTTCTCTTCCTATAAGGATAGGTTCCTTTCCTTCCCGCTCCCCTCCTAATCAACCCGGCAACACATCCACGAATCAGCGTTGTGGATGTTCATGGGCAACAGTGATGACTTAACATCAGATGACTTGTTTGCTCGTTTGCCCGAGCTATGCCACAAAAAAAAATTGCTATGCTCTTACATATTGATGTAAGAAGTCCCTGAACGCAGGCCTTTGTTCACCCGTGGACTGCAACAGGCTTCGAACTTGTTACGGAAATCTTTCGAAGAGGCCTTTGTTCAGCGGATGACTTCCCGCGATTTAAAAAAAGGAGAATAATCTATCACCTGTTATGATTTTGGTTTGATAGAAAACTCGTGCTATTATTTTCGAAAAGCTGAAATTTTTGTTTAATCTCATGAGATTAAGCGACTAGCATGACAAGACTAAAAAAGTTTGGGTGTAATGTAATCAATGTATTGATCTTTATACTATTGAACATATGCATAAGCATGATTATACATACGATGTAGATATTTGTATTAATTCGAAAGACGATTTGTATCAATAGCTTTCGACACATTCTTAATATCAGTCAAGTACTCATGTACTTGACTGATAAACTCAAATATCATTATTTGAGTTTATTTATATATTTGTGTATTTAACTCAAAAGATAATTTCCCATTACTCATGCATCTAGGAGGGTATGACATTACATGTATCAATAATATTCTTCAAAGTATGTCATTATCACTTTCACAGCGAAGTAGATCAATGAGTTAATAACTGCTCCTTGAACTTATAATCATTTTATTTATTAAAATAGAATATAATTAATAAATATTGTAATATTGTTGTTACAAATTAATGATATGCACAGACTGTTCTGCATCCTATAGTGTAAGACGAAGGCTTAACTTATGCTTTATTAATTTGTTTATTGCCTGGGTCCGGCAAACGAGCAAACAAGTCACCTGATGGTAAGTGATCACTACTGCCCATGAAAATCCACAGCGCTGGATCATGGATGTGATGCCGGTTCAATTGGAAAGGGAGCGAGGAGGAAAAAGCATGGGAAGAGGAAAGAGGTATTGGGAATCTGGAAATCTCACTCGCCAAACGAAAGGCGACAGCGAAGCTATCGTTTCACGTTGATTTCCTGTGGGACAGTGGTAGCGCTCCGGATGAGCTTGACCGTTCATGCTGAGTCATGATTGACAACAGCGTGACAACACTTCCAAGACATCCACTTTCAACACTCTTCTTGATGAATTCTCGTTCGCTTAGATTATTTTGCCCTATCCCTTGTCTTCATCTCACTGGTTAATTGATCGATGACGTTGATTAGCTCAGTGTAGTTGGCCGCTTTCATCTAATCTTTATCACCTAGTACAGCAGTTTCCCATCTATTTATCTATACCCTTTCAAAATTGTAAAATGGCCATAAAGCATCTAAGCATACCTTTATCGATTCATTCCAATACGTTTTTAGATTCAATTAAAATAATAAACTAACATTTAGAAGATATTATTGAGTCTATATCAGTTTGTTTTGTAACAAAGATACAAACTAAACATAAAACAAGACTTTTCTCGCCATTTCCTCCTTCCGTAAAAGTAAGATCATTAATCAAAGAGAATACGTAACTATTCCGCACCAAGTTCATTGATTCAACCCGGAACATAGAGGACAGGCGAAGTCGCGGCCACAAATAGTGTAGAAGTAGCTACTGCAGTTTTTAACTCGGATTGATCGTATTGGCCGTTTCCTCCTGAGAGGGGAGACAACCGGTTCCAAGCCGGGACCGCGTCGTGTTTTTGTTTACGCTCCTCTGATCATTTTATTGTACCTACCTACGTGGTATAAGTTATTTAACTATCTTATTTTAGTCGAGGAGCTCGTGTGTTGGAGTCGGTACTTTCACCAATTGCGAGTATGGAGGCAGTTTACGCGTAAACAATTAATATTACGTTTTATGATCAGATTTGTGAAAGCATGTTGCAGGTTTAGGCGTGAAATGTTTGAATGAAAGTTGAGCGAAACAAGCTTTAAGTGTGGAAGTGTGTGTAATTTAATTTGTGTAAGATAAAATTTACGTCAAGGGTACGGGGTGAATGGCTTGTATAAACGATCAAGTTTAATTATCAATTAAACCGATTGGGTTTATGATTAGCTCGACTTCTTACATAAACTCATGCCATTTTTTTCCAGTAAGGGTAGGAACAAGTGCTACCAGAACACCCACATTTCGATTTGTATATTCGTCCTATCGAGCCTATCGCTGTATCGGGCACAAATTCCTGACTCCGGAGTCCGGGCTGATATTGAATAGAAAAACCAAATATCACTCGACATCGTTAATTTCTATTATACCAATACCCTGGTTTCTCTATTTGTGTAAAATTTTATTTTTGTAGTCAACACTGTTTCAATCCATGGCAAAGACCTTCTTTTTTTTTCAATAAGGCCCTAAGTCTTCGCTGCCATATAAGGCGTTTTGCTCTCAATCTTTAACAAATGACAGCCTCCGTGACGTAGTTTTTTAGTTGTGAAACAAGAGACCGCGGGTTCGATCCCCGCACCGAGACAAATATTTGTGAGACCCACAAGTATTTGTCTCGGATCTGGGTGTTTGTGAGACCCCAAAAACTCTTGTAGTTTCTGATAACCACGACACAGGACTTAATTGATTTTAATGTGGGGTCAGATCTATGTATGTAATTGTTGGGTGTATTTATTTTGTTTATTTAAAATGAACAAAAATCGAATTTCTCCGACATAAATAAAACTAATCAAAAGCTGCATTACCTAAAAATTAATTAAGATCAGCAAACCTCAGCGTCTCCAAGCTGCTAGCCTACAGCTATCGTCGTCGATTCCCCCACGTAGCAACTCAGTTATTGACCCGCGCTCGGTTCTAGACGCCGGCGGAGCGCCGTGCGCGCGCACCCTGTACCCTCGTAGTCGCTCGCCATGCCTGCCCCGTGCGACTCGTGCAAAGGTAAATACCTATATTTTATATTTTAAATATTTATATAGGAAAATAGGATAGAAATTCAAAAGGAAATAGGAATAAGCTGTTCTTGTTTTATTAATGCGATTTATTTATGCAATTTAAGTAGTGTTTCTCGATTGTGAAAGATTTAAGATATATTTCACATTTATGCGCATATGTTTTGTTTCTATTATTGTGTTTTGATTCGATTTAAGACGTTATCTTTAAATAATATGTTCTTCAAGAGCACTTTTTGTTAGTTAGAAGGTTCTACGTGCATTTTCCACGATGACGCAGTGTGCAATCGATTTCTTATATGACATTTTCGTGGCGTAATTGAATTAGATTTTGCGGTGTTCGTTTTGGTTTAGTTCTTTGTGTAGTGTGTATAAATGTATTTTATTTATTCCTTTTTTATTTAAATCATAATATTAAATATGGTATAGTTTTTTGGCAATGAATTTTAAGATCACGACATTAAAAAGACATAAAGACGATTAACTATAATTATTTGGCTTACCTTTTTTATACCGGTACTACAAAGAGAGTACGCACTATGATTGCAGTCCAGGTAAAATTTCGAGTGGCTATATGATCATCACCTGCCACCTCACGCTTGGGCCTTATTAAATACCTTCACAGAAAACAATGTTCTATGTAGTTCGGCAGGGAACGTGGCACTTTAATGATGCCAATTTTGTTGCCATTCTTAGCTTCTTCTGTATTTGCAGACACGTGCGGTGGCGGCACGGCCGCCTGCGGTGCAAACTGCACCTGCGGCCCGAAATGCGCCTGTGGTGATGGCAAGCCTTCTGGTTCGTATATCCAACCTTGCAGTTAATTTATACGTTGTGGGGAGAAATACAGATGCTCTTTTGTTTTGTTCGATTAATTTCCGTGGGTAAAAGATACAAATTCTATTTTTGTTAACAGTATCAATTTCTTTAAAAGCATCGATAGCAATGTTACATATTTTAACTCGATGTTTAACATTTTTAGTGAATTTATAAAAAATGTGGTTTGTTTGCAACTGTTTTTGGTGTTTAATGAAAGAAATTTACGATGAAATTGTTAAGACGTATGCTAGAGAATTTTCAAGTTGTTAAAGAAAAAAATACTTCCTCTGGTTGAGATAGTGAATATGATTGTTCTAAAATATTGTTTTGTTCACAGGAGGCAAGCCATGCTGCCAGGGCGGCGGCAAAAAATGAAAATTTTAATTTCATAAATCTTTTCCCAAATGATGCTCTATTTTAACTACACGTAACGTAGAAGTTAAATAGCTGTGTAACACATATAATGTAGTTGATTTTCTAAATATTATATATTAATATTAAGGAGGAGGATAATGTTGTGTCATGAAATGAATGTATGAACAAAACATTTAACGTTTATCGTATTTTAGCTTATTCTCTTAGTGTAGAAATCTCTGCTTATTGCTAAGTAATTATGTAATTTTATCACATTCAGTGTTTAATCTAAGCTTTGTCTCGTGTTTGAAGGGAGAGTCCCTGGTACATGTAATACTCATTAATTTAAGAAATGTGGGCACGCACACACGCATCGTAATTTGTGTAGTGCATCTGTCTAGTAAAGTAAGCATGTAACAAAACGTGTTTTATTTCAAAACCCTTTTTTTCGATTTAAACATTAGTCTATTATTGTACACGCAGGGGATTACAGAATCATGTCATTGAACATTAATCAAGAAAGATTTGACTACTCACAAATGCTGAGTAGGATGGTTGGTGAGCACTAGCGTGAAGCCTTGTCACTATTGGCGATACGGACGTGTCCAGTAGTGGGCACACTCTTAAGCCCCATTTAATATCGACCTGGTATAAATAATGTAACTATATGCCGCCATCAGCTGCCTCAGTTGAGACCCTTTGTAAACATATATCTTAGTGTACGCATCTCACACAAAAAAGATATTTGTAGTCTTCTAGCCCCTTAAGGTAACCTCAACTGGTGATAATTTTTTTTGTATAGTATCAGCACATATACATCCCGCTGCAGGGATAAACGATTAGATCAATTAAATCTATTGATGCCGAAGAGACACGGTTTATGTAAGGTTTTCGGAAGTGGTAGAGCCACGCTGTTGTCAGTCATGACTCTGTATGCATGGGCAGGCTCATCCGGGGCGGTACCACAGTCTTATAGAAAATCGACTTGAAGCGACAGTTCAGCGGTTGCGTTTCGTCCGGTGAGTGCGATTGCCGGATGCCCAATACTCCTTTCCTCTTCCCATCCTTTTTCCTTCCCGCTGCCCTCCAAATTGGACCGGCAACACATCCATGATCCAGCATTGTGGATGTGTATGGGCGGCAGTGATCACTTACTATCAGGTGACCTGTTTGCTCGTTTTCCGGACGTATGCAATAAAAAAAGTGCCTCATATTGGGATGTAAGATTATTGTAGGTATTCCTATATTGTTCCCTAAATTTAAATGATATAATTTTATAATACGGGGCACTCTTAGTCACTGAGTCACTACATGTTATTAATAAATTAATGACTGTCGGATTTTTCCGTATTTGTTGTCTATAAGGTATTCTTTGAAGACAAATATGGAAAGACTTTAGAAAATAAAATTGCCACATACAGAATATCTCTCAGAAGTAGTAGCCGAAAAAAGATAATATAAATATAATATCCATAAATCTTGCTGCAATCATAATGAAAAGTATATGTATTAGGACATGGAAAAAGAAAACGAATTGGAATCATTAAAACATCTCTTTATTTTATAAGTCCAATGTATATGAATACAATTATGGAAGCAACGAATGGGACTTTTCTTCGTTATACTCTTAAATATTCGTCCTAAACACTTAGGAATTTTACTTAACACTACATTTTAGAAACATATTTCCGATACAAAACACATACAGCATAAACAAAACATTACGAAATGAAATGTGAAAATCACACGGAGTAAATCAGTCTCGCATCGGCAGCCATATTGCATTTTGCTTCTGTCAAAATGAAAGCTGGCTGCGAATGTTGCCAACTTATTATTACAAATTCATACAATGACGCACACTCGATGTAAAGACGAAAATTAATACCGCCGCTCTCAAATACATTAATCTTTATAAAAGCGATAAATAATTGTTTTTTTTTGTAAAAAGTTAATTAGGTCCCGTAATATTTTGATTAAATAATGGCAATTTAGGATGCGATCTAGGGGTACTAAAATATATTAATTTAATTGGACAATGCTTATATTCTTTTATGGATGTGTCTGGGAGAGGCGATATATTAGATATTTATTTTATACCATACACTTAAGTTCTAAATGTTCGTACCGTATGATAGAGATAGACAACCAACAGCGATACTAACAAATGATTATAGAAAAAGCGAAATCTACATCTAACTATATACGTTTAGCTGTACAAGCTAACTTTCCTTTCTTGTAAAAGTGTATATTCAAATGTAAATACAATAATGAATCAAATATCCATAAAATATATTTTTTGTGTTAGGTACCTTCTTAGGACGCGTAGTTACTACAGGTACCCGGAACGAAATCATTACAGTAAACATCTACCTTAAACAACTTTATATATCTTCGTAAAGAATAAATAGGACTCGACATCTCGCATACATTATCTCAAAACGTTCAACATTGAAAAATATATTTCATTAATATTAGCAGACTATAACAAATGCACTTTATATTCAATTCCACAATTATTCGTAAGAATAAAAAACATACTATTTAACAACAAAAATTTCATCAACATGGCAACCCTGACAAACTTAACCTCAAAATAAAGCACGCCACTTACAACTTATAGTAATACATCAACATTTCAACGTGTTACATATACTTCATCACAAGTAAAACAATCACTGAGTAATCACAAATCGTTCATTAAACACGATCTACAATAAATAGCAACTTTAATTACGTGTCGCGTTTTGGCGGGAGATTTGACAGTTGTCTATGGCACTGGTTCCTCCTCTGTATCATCCTCCGAATCATAGACAGGCGCTCCGTTTTTCATTTGTATGACGGACTTCTTTCTGTGTCTCTGCTCTCTTTGTTTTTGGTCAAAGTTTCTGTGAACAATATGATTTTTTTTACCATTACGTTATAAGTGGCTGAAAGATGTCTTGGATAATAAGCGAAAATAAGGAAGAGAAGTCTCTCTGAAATATGATGTCCTGGGTCATTTACCCCTTAAACTGTTTCAAAAGTGAAATATAAATACTTTGGAAAAATGTCAATAAAGTTTTAATTCTCAAGCAAATTATGTTTCATTTATATCATCATACAGCAACCGTAATAAAAACGTTGGCAGATAGTTTTTATCATGACAAGAGACCGTGACACGAGGCCTTCAGTTTCGGTCGACGCATCTTGTCACGGTTGGGACACGTCATATTGTAACTTGAAAAAAATCTTTTTTATGTATTGGCACAATAAAGTGATTAAATTGCGCCTGATTGTAAATAAAGTGCAATAAAAACAGAAGAACGACAAAGATTCTGGTAGGCGTTTTTGAACCTGAATATATTCATGTTGAATCTGAGACGTGGCTCAACCTGCGTGGGTAGCTACGAGCGGTGTTGTGTTACCGCGTAAGGTTTTTTTATTGGCCTTTAGCAGGCAGAGGAGCATTCGGCCCGCCTGATGGTAAGTGGTCACCGTCGCTCATGTGCCTTTGCAATGCTAGGGATTTAGCACAGCCAGGTCGCTGCCTACCTGGTCGCTGTCCTGAAGGATAGGAATAATATTTTACTCCAGGTTGGCTTTACTAAGAGGAGTGGTACCAACTAGGTCGAACCTACCTGATTGACCTACATGTTCCAGGTTTTAAAACTACAGTGTTTTACAACCTGGCACATGCCAGAAAACTGACTTTTCTACTTTTAACCAATTTAAATAGATTTTTAAGTAACTAACCTGCCACAAATGAGCGGGTGTAGAGCATTCTTAAGACTGGAGTACAAGTATGGGTACATGTTCTCCTGGTTGGACAGTAATTCTTTAGCGCTCTCAAGTGGGTCGGCCAGTGTCTCCGACAGGGGCTCTTCTAGAGATCGACTCGACGATACCGCAGCGGGCTTCTCTGAAGACCCACACGGCTCGGATATCGACCTGTCGAGAATTTGCTCCTCACCACTGTGGACAAAATAATGACAAAATTGAAAAAACTTGTAAATTGAAAACGTAAAATAAATCCGTGAGTGGAAAGTGAATACAAATAAGTTTAAATAAGCTCTTTGTTAAGCACACGACGTTTCAAAATTACATTTTTATTAACGATTCCAGGATTATCCGGCTCGAAGGACCAAAAAAAGGAATCAGCAATTTTGAAAATTGGGATTGACTTTAATTGCTTGTCACTATAGGATCTTTATACAAACACAATGGTGTATATGACTATGGTATATAAATGAAGATGTCTCACCGCGTTCGTGTCTCACTGGGTGGGGGCTGGTAGTCTCTGAAGTCTGGTAATGCTCGCTCGCACGCCCACTGTTGCAGCGCGCGCCACCGCACGTAGATCAGAGGCCGGATGATGCGCACGCCGTGTTCGCTGTAACATACAAATATTATGATAAAGTATTACTGTCTTTAAATTGGTTATATCGTTTTACTTGTATTGAAATTTTATGTTTTTGTTTTTTATTGTGGAAGCGGTAAATAAGTAGTCTGGAGCTGGCCAATGATCAAGGGGCGTAAAAATCCCACCACGTTGTCCCGTAGGCAATTAAGGAGGACATAATTACTATAAGGATCGCTGGACGTACTACGGGAGCGGTGCGCTGGGCTTAGGAGCGATTTCGATATGAATAACAGAATGTGTGGCGTTGCCTGTTGCGGATACTCATCTCACCATGAACGGCGAAACATGAAAGTGAGGATTATCAGCGCCCCTCCATGTGTAAGAAACCCGCCGTTAACAGCACGCCAGATAGTATGGCAAATTATAGTAGCCGCTTGTCACCCGTCCACATGCGCAAGAAGGCCGTCGACGGGTCTAAATCGGTATGCCGGCGTAGGTTTTGATCTAGGATCTAGGCCATACATATACAGTACGTACCGCACGGTGGAGTGCGCGTGGATGGCGCGCAGTTGTCCGTGGTGCAGCGCGGCGGCGAGGAAGGCAGCGGCAGCGTGCTCCAGCGACTGCGCCAGCGCGGCGGCTGCGTACCCGTGCGCCACACACGCGCGGTACACTGCGCCGCGCACGCCGCGCCCGCTCCAGCGAGACACGCGCGTGCGACTCACCGCACCGCCTGGGAACAAATTAGTAATTCTGAGTGATGTTGGCATATGACCATTAATTTATACATATATTGCACTACATGTTTCTTAAATTAAAGTCCATCTCGGTTTGGGCTCATACAAACTGTCTTAACCCTACAGTAAAGCGTCGATCACGTAAGCGTGAAGCATCTCACATGAACGTTGGCTTTGTTTGCGCGACTGTATGTCTTGTGCGAGCTACCACGATCAGCGGAGAATTAGTGGGTGTTCTAAGTCATATACTAAACATTGGTCTCCGTCTAGGATCTTCCCAATGACCTGTGGATATACTATCAGTACGTGTGTGATTATAGTTACTGTTACTTACTTGAACACTCGTCGTCTTCCAATTTGTCCTGATATATGAACTTGATTCCTAGAGTTTTACAATACGCCATCAGATGCAGCGGATCCACTTTGGCAGACGGCTCATGGACGTACAAAGCACCTGGAATTAAAAATATATTATTTGTTTTAATATGTTCAGAAAACACTCGAATAATGTGTAAAGTGATAGACAAAGTTAAAAATGTTAAGTTCTTGAGTTCGATTAAAATCTAAAATTCAATTCAAAGATCTAATTTGCAGACTCCACACAAGAATATTAATTGTAATGAAAGTATCCGTGATTCTCATTAACAATAAATTATGGAATAAGGATCAACCCCAAATAGAACAGAAATAGTTGAAATACAAAGCTAATTAACGATCTCCTTACCAATACTGAAGTGTATCCCCTTGGACCTGGCGTAGAATTGGTACTGGTGCATGGTGTGCAGCAGCGCGATGGACTCGCGGCCCCCGGACAAGCACACCAGCACCTTGTCGCCCGGACGGATCATGTTGTACTCTTGGATAGCCTGGGGATGCATCATTATTACACTATTATAATGTCAATGATGGGATGCAAGTTGATGCAGCTGTTGAACAACGTTAATTCCAATTGATTTAAATAGAAATCGTTATAATGGGCAATGTTTTAAGGGTAGTATTAACCGAATGGCAAACACAGCATTAAATTCCCACATGGTTGCTATGAGTCAATCAAGTCTCTTTAAAACTACGTATCATATTAAAAATCAAAATTCCAAGTTATGTAAATAGGAAAATAATGTATCTCACTATAATCTAGTAAAATTACTAAATTATCCTTAGAAGTGTAAAATTAATTTAAACTGCTTATTAAGAACCATGCTTCAACAAGCTAATATAACAATATCATACCTCAACAGTAGACTTCCAAATAGGTTTGGGAGGACACTGCCACTTCCCCTCGTCATCGAAGGTGAAGTCAGTGAGGGAGTTGTCACTACAGGCGCTACTGTCATCTGGCTCCTCCTCCCAGAACTCAGGCTTAAAGGTGCGGCATTCGGACATGCTGCTGAAGAAGAAAATATGCGTGCTTTAATTCAGGTGCATGTAATTATTAATTTATTAGTTGGGGAAGATAACGTTGGATTTTTTTTCAAAAAGACAGATGAAATTATAGGAAATGCAGTAAGCAAAAGAATAGCGTTGACGATAGAGGCAAAAGATTAATGGTGCAAATGGTGGTGGTGATCGAGGACGTCCTAAACAAATCGTTCAAAATCCAATTGACATATATTTTAAAAGGTTCAAAGAAGCAGTACTCGTAACAGACAATATAGCATGGTACAATAATGATGAGACGATTACTTAAAATTAACTAAGCGCAAAAGGGTAAACTATTGTATGTCTTGATCGTTGCATTTGGCTATATTAGCTCTGTGTACCAAGACACAATAGTAAGTTTCAAAATTGACTGTGAGTTGTAAATTCTTATAAATTCTTGTAAATTATACAATGGCATGTGGATGGGCCAGGCTTCATGACTAACCTCCTGTCATAAAAGCGTTCTTCCTGTGAAGTTCTCTGGTCGGTGCCGTAGCCGCTGGAGCGGGAGCTGCGCTCTGAGCAACTGGACGACGCGTTAGACGACCGACTTGAACGCTTCGAATCTACCACCGAACCCACCGGCCTGATAACCAAATCAGATCCTCAATATTATGTATAAATATATATCTTTATAGGCCAGGTTTGATGGCTAATTTGGGCATATCGAGAGGTTTTAAAGGTTGTAATTTAGTCTAATTTGCATTCGAGATAATTAGACAATATATTTTAAGAAATGTTTCTATTTCTCTTGAGGTTTTATAGCAAATAATGTTAAAAGTATTTTTAAACAGCTTTATAACATTTGTTTCCGTTCCTACGTTGGGTAGACATAAGAAAATCAATTAGATACTTTCAGTCAATGTGACGATGTTAAAGCAATTAGCTAATTTGTCCATCTGAGCGCTCATAACCGAGAGATCATTAATCTTAAATGTCTAGCAAATTACCAGAAATTATATTTCACGCGAGATTTAAATAATTTAGCCCATCACGTCTAGCGCTAAAATAAAAATGAAGAAATTGTGACACGCCAAAATAACCATTTAGTCACATCCGGGTTCCTAATATACTTCACCTATAATTTCGCCAAGCTGTGATGTGTCTTGAAAAATGACTTGTGTAACGAGACGTCACGCTGGGACATTTGAGTGAATGCCAACGCCAAAACATAATTTTCGACCATTAAAAAGTTCATCAAAGGAATAGCTAACAGTCGCATGTTTCTGGCGATATATTACAGAGTTTATTGACCTTTAAAACACGGTTATGTTTTCTGAATGATCTTTACGCAATGATTTTCAGACAGATATTAACGATTGGAAATATTAATTCGTTTGGGGATATGTTAAAAATGTTTATTTTTGATTATGCATTGGTGCATTGCGAAAGCTGTGGCTTATGGAATGATAACAGATGGCGCTAGAAGGCCGGTTACAGTCGTATATTATAGAACATAAAAACATCACAGTCACAAAACCTATTTCTAATAATAAAATAATTCTTCTCTTCCCTTATCCTACGTTAACCCTGAAAAGTTCACCCACCACCCAAAGGGCCCATTTCATGATAGATAGATTAATGAGCTGACCTAGACATAAAAAATTACGGACATTTTGTTTGAAATTACCTGGTTCTCTCAGGGTCTTCAGGCATTTGGAAGACAATTCTAGCGGGGTCAGGTGCGTCGTATCTCTTGATGGGTCGTGTTATGTGGTCTCCGGAGCACACTGGCACGCCCTCTATGATGTCTGGCACTTCGTTCTTCTCGTGCTTTTGGCACATTCGCAGTCTCCCTTGGATCTTCCTTCCTTTGTGCGTCGTCGGATCTGAAATATAATTATTGATTGTTTTATGATTTTTTTTCTGTCTTAAATAGATTTTTGATACATTTTTGCTTGTACTATTTATTTGTTTTAAAATTATTTTATTATGAGAGTATTTTTTCGTATAAATAAGCATAAGTAAAATATTAATGATATGACAGCAAATCGAATGCTATTGAGAAAGGTTATCGCTGAAATTTTGATAAAATATCTAATCGGACAAATCATGTATCCAAAATAAATCTTGGCGGGAGAACAAAGACCTTTACTATTCATGAAAATTATATGTTGACTTTTTTTATTTATAGTAATCAATGACTAACTGAATAGCAAAACAAATAACTAATAAATCGGAATAGGATATAGAACAAAAGTTTAATGGATGTATCTTTGTAAACACAGAAGTAATAAAAAAGATATAAATTACCATAAAAGCAATAAAACGAACTGTACCCATAAAATTCTGGACGCAATCGGTGACTACTGGAAACGGCAAATGATTTTTATTGGCAACGCGCTTGTTCGAGTATATTTCCAAACATATTTATTAGAGACAATGAAAGGTTACATCTCATCAGGACCGTTGGATACACGGTAACCTTTACTTCCCCTCCCCATCTCGATATATAATTTCAAACACCTTAATGACCTTTAGGGTCTGAGCAGAGATCACTTTCAATTGAAAATCCCGATTAATCATTTGTTGCACCCTAAAATGATGAAATAAAAAAATGTTTGAAATAAGTACTCACCAAAATCTAAATATGTGTCTGTTTCTGTGAAGGTCATGTTAATCCCACTGTCTTGTGAACTCACAGAAGGGTTTTGGCACCAAGTTTTTTTAATACAGCAGTGTCTACAACTCATATCGTTGCAGCTGACTTCATCATCAGACAATTTGTTTGAGCTTAAAGACTTGGGGAGGTTTGGCGAATTCTGTGTAGTGACCACCTGGATGATAGTGTCTGGAGTGGAGGTCTCACTTGAGTTGAATGAGATGCTATTGGGTCCAGACGCTTCATGAGAAGGCGTGCATTGAGATGATTTGGGTGACTGAGGTGAGAGCTTGCAGTAACGACCGTCCTCTTCATCATATTGCGAGGGAAGTACTGGACTTGTAGGACATTTCCGCAAACATTGTGTGGTTTTATTCAAATCCAAGCCTAATTCTGGTCCTGAACCAATTCTTCTACGCCCTGGTTGAGGAGGAGAACTCTTCCTTCCACAATTTCCTGCGTAATCAGGAGAGATCATTTCGTCCACTTGATTAACCATCTCTCGAATCTCGTGTTTCACTTCAGAGGCCATCTCTCTTGACATTCCCATTAAGTATTCTGCCACGTCTATGACTGACACAGAATTCTTCTCGCTTTGACTAGAAATTGAGTTGATGCTCAAATTTGACTGATCGAGCGAATCGGTGTTCTCCAAGATGTCGTCTACTTTGGATATTACTTCTCTTATTTCTGACTTTATTTCCGTGGCAATTTCTCTGGTCATTTCTTTTACATATGCTTGGAGATCCTCCGAATTATGAGATGCTAATGACGTCGTCGGAGATGATCTTCCTACTTGGCTACAGTCAGACGTTGAAGTACTGCTTTGTGTGCTATATGTTAATGATTTTCCAGGTGAGATCATTGGATCATCCAACGAAAACAGATCAGTCTGACTCCCACAATTGCAAAAGTTACTTGCCTTCTCAATAATATTGTTGGGGCTTGTTTCCTTTAAACCAAGATTCATTTTAGTTTGTGCGCTCAATTGAACTGGAGGACTGTCAGACCCTAAGCTGTAGCAGCGGGATCTCACCAACAAAGGTTGCTTTGATGAGGGCCCTAAACGCAAAGGCGAGACAGATTCTCCAACTGCAAATTGTACTGGTGGTGAATTAGTTACAGTGCCTTCCTTGTGCGATTCTCTGAGGCTCGATTCTCTAGAATAGAACTTTGTCTTTTGTTTTAACCTAAATATTTGGCAATCGTCAATGGCCGAGAGACTGAAATGTCTTGCAGAAGACCCAAGGATTGGCGATGATGTCATTGAAGACCGCGAGACGTGAAGACTTTTTCTTGCTCCGGTGTATCCCGACGGGTCAAACGGTACAATATGTTTCACGTTACCTGACCGGCCTAGTAGAAGCTCGTGAGCTTCTTTTGGCAACATAAACCAACGCAAGTAGTCTATGCGTGGGTTGAAACTGTATTCTGGTTCAGCAGTTGAACATTTCATTGCTAACTTTCTGGCTCTATTGAATAAATTTCTCGCAGTTTGCAAACACTCCGTGAAAGTTTGAGGGAAGATTCCCGGACCTGTAATTAATTAATAAAAAGTAATTAGTAAAGTTTATACTTTTAATAATTTTGTTCGGTGTTACTATTTCCAAACCTTCATGATAATATAAAAAATATCTAATTATAATAAATGCGATCACATGATGAATTATTAAAGAAAAACTATCACTGATTTAATTTAATACGCATTTAAAAAAAAGTTACATCTTTAGACTGTAAAACTTACCAGAAATCCTTCTTTCACACATAGAGACTTTCCCATCGCTGAACCTGAGCGAATGTAATGACTTCCTGTCCCTCAACACCGAACACGTGTGATGTCGCCACTGTCCTGTCTCAGGGTTCACCACGTACTGCGGCAGTATCTTCCAGCCCTCCGTCGCCACCATCTTCAACGCTTCCAGGACAAAAGCCAGCTCCGTGTCAGACATGAAGTATGGTAATGACACCCTGCAGAATCCAGGTCGCAGGTGCTCATTGTGAATGGGTACTTCTGGCGCCTTCACATCGCTAAGTTTCCGAACCCGCGCAATCTCCTTTTGTCTGCAATATGAATTGCTTTGATTTATTAGCACGTCGAGTTTACGAGGACTGTGTTTGGCCTTCGAACGCAATTAGCAGTTGGGCATAACACAACCATATTTTAAATGTTCTGTTTTCAACGCAATAGAATGGTATGCGAATTGGTTTTGTAGAAAGGTTTCTATTATACCAAATGATTCAATCATATTATGCTGTGATCATTAAGGAAAAGATTTATTGTAAATCTTTTGTATCAATATAATACCAATTTATTATTTTATTGTATCAGCCCATATACGACCCACTGCAGAGCACGGGCCTCCTCTACAATCGAGAGTACGATTGAGAGTGGTTAGGCCATATAGACCACCACGCTGGCCTAGTGCGGGTTGGCGGACTTACACACCGTAGATTTTTTTTAAAATCGCTACGGTATGCAGGTTTTCTCACGATGTTTTCCTTCACCGTTAAAGTGCGTGGTGATTGACTATCAATACACACATAACTCCGAAAAGTCAGAGGTGTGCCCTGGGATTTGAACCCGCGACCACCGTGAACATGTAGGCAGCCGAGTCTGGTCCGATCCCACGAGGCCACCACGCACTGGTACACTAATACCAATGGTAAAGTCATATTTACACACTTTATGTTTAACCGATATAAAAACTGTTGATAATGACCTAATCCGTAAACACTTCAAAGCTGTACAAACATTAAACATCAGAACGTATTTGCGTAGTAATATAATAATTTGTTTCAATAACAACCCACACGAATTACTAAACTTGACCTTTAAATAATTTATTAATTTCCACTAGCTTTACTTGCAATTACATTTTCATTTTCAAAACGATGTCTCACAAGGCTGTAGCTTAGATCCTTTAATTTAAAAAAAAACTAATACAGAAAATGTTGAGACCTGAGTAAATTGAAAGTGGAAGAGTCTTGCTGTAGCTACAACTAGCTAGTTTCTAAGATAGAATGAATAGCTCTGCTCAACTAGCGTGGTACTAGTGTCTTAAATAGACGGCTCTACCACTTTCAAGAAATCATGGGTATTAGAACTCAGAAAGTCTTTATTAACTATAATATACAACACTAGAGTTTCTTCCCATTTTTCTCTGGTAAAATCCAATCGAGCGGTAAAACAGTTTTACTAGACTGCATTTTCTTTGTTCGCCTTGGAGTTGCGTATAGAAACCGGATTTTTTTTTAAATCTTGAACGATTTATTTAATGTATGCATATCAAAAAAAAATATTGGTAAACTACTAACTGCTATTATCGTAACATATAGTACTTACGCTTCAACATCAAGCAGTTTTTCATATTCTTTCAGCAGTTGATCATCAATCCCCAATACATCAGAGCCATAGTTGAGGTTACTGTTCAGTCCTCCTCTAGCTTGAATACCAAACACATCGTTGAGGACCGCGCAGACGAAGTTATGGTGCAAGAACGTCCCTCTGGGGTGTTTCACCATAAGCGAGAAGATGGGCAGCCTCCGCACTGTGGGAGACACGTTGCCCAGGAGAATCAGTTCGGGTATGTTCTTGATGTGGGAAAGGACTTGTCTGAAACAATAGAAAAAAATGTTTAATAAAGTTGCTAATTGTAAATGGCTTAAAACTTAAAGAACAATGACCATTGCCAGTCACAAGAAGTCAATTGTTGATGCTATGGTATATAGGAATCACCGAAAGGTTTCCATAGATTCAGTTTTGAATAATGTTGAATAATATCAATGAAATATGGGAGGTAAATATTCTTCATTTTTAAAATCGTATAACAGGTGTTACGTCGAATTGGCTACAGAAATAAAAAATCAGAGCAACGAATCAAATCGGAACGAACATCAAACACGTGTCATCAAGATCTGAAAAACCGTCAGCCATTGCGATGAACAAGTTATTTGCACAGCGAAACGAACCACTCCCGATTTTATTGGAGGACTGGAAACATCTAGTTTTTTTGGTTTATTTCAGCTGTATTTTGTTTTGGTTATTATGAGCTTATTCATAGACCATTTCAAACCTATTTTAGTTATCGAATGTTTTGTCCCTTTCGAACAACTTTTGAATTCAGTTTGAGCAAAGAAGACAAAACATTCACTAACTAAAATAGGTTTTAATACGATGTATGAATAAGGTCGTTATTGTTTTTACATAAGACTTCTAAGTAGCGTTGGAAGAGATGAGTAATCACCTTGATAGGAAGATAGCTAATTGCTTTCCAATTAAAGTGAGACTACATAAGTACTTATATAAGCCGCTGTATTCAGATTTTCGAAAATAATTCACAGATATGGTTAAAGTATATGTAATTAGAGATTATGAAAGCTTTTGTAAATATATATCTGTTATCAGAATCAATATATCGAATGATAATTAACTTAAAGAATTTCAATAAGTAGAAGATTTAAATACCTAGATAAAACGTTCATTGTTGTGTATTAGGTACTGATTTTAGGCTCCTTTCAAAGATAGCAATGAAATACAGAGCCATTATTTTTAGAAGCAAAAGAGGTAGGTAAAAAACTGGTCTCCTCTAAAAATACCTTCATAAAACATATTATTTTAGGACCTATCCGTTATATGAAGTCTAAGCTACACAGATAAATAGATTGTTCCCCAGCAATTCTTTTGCAAATAGACGAACTATGTTAATATTCATGTAACCTTTATTTGAAGACTAGGCTTTGTTGATCGTTGATAATTTTTAACAAAATCTTGTATAAGCTATATCGATAATTGTAACATTGCATTGTAAGCAGAAATGTGTGTTGTTATTTACTTAAAATTATATAACCTTACTTTAGATATATTTAAAACTCATTTCATCAACTTCATGTTATTTTATAACAATGTTCTCTTTTATTTAGTGCCAAGTAACAGTTCATTCATAATGCATGAAGTATTTGGCAGCAGTGTGAAAATTGGTGATTCAGGAAGTCTTAAATCTTTTGCTATCAGATTTTGAAGCAAGGTTATATTTGAAATCAAAATAACTTCCATGAAAATTTTAATAACTTAAAACAAAACTAAGACAAAAACGCAACAATATGTGGAATAAACATAGTCAAAACTAGAAATATACTGAAATGTTTTTTACTATCGTCAACAGCACTGAAATAATTTTAAATGACACCATTTTGCATTTGGCATCCATTGTTTAACCTCAGCCAGTAATAAGGAAATGCAAAGACAATGTATTGTCAAGTGTATTAAACAATAACATTCCTAGGATATATCACGGATCATGTATCATCAATTTTTAACCAAACAATGAGTTAAAAATCTATTAATATGAAGTAACCTAGGAAGATTAACTAACATCGGAAATGCGGGTTGAATTGTGACATGGTGTAAATACAAAAATGCATGTTAGCTATAGATACCTGTATTTATTTGTATCAGCCCATATACGTTCCAATGTAGGGCACAGGCCTCCTCTACAATTGAGACTTTGATTGGGAATGGTTAAGCCGTATAGTACCTACAACATGCTGGTCAAGTGCGCGTTGACGGAATCTACATGCCATAGAAATTCTCACAAATTGCTATGGTATGCACGTTTCCTCACTGTATTTCCATCGTTATAGTTCTTGGTGATGGACTATCAATACACAACACCTAAAAGTCAGAAATACCTACTATAAATAACATATGAACTGATGTTCCTAACCCTGAACTTTAGTTTTGTAATTTACCATCAATTGTCACACATTAGTTCCGTAATTCAGCAGGAAAATCTTTTGAACGACATTATAAATTACGAGCTATTAAATATATCTAACGATTAGACACTCACAACTGGCAGACTGTTGCGAGAAAACGCTCCATCACTGCCAAATGTCATTTTGAGCTGTTAATTTAATGCATGAGTAACTAGTTAATAAGCCAGTCAGAAGTATGAAATACTAATAAACAATTGTTCAATGATATTTTAAAAATAGGTGGAAGGTACCTAGGCGTGGTGGACTACATGGCCGTACTGCTCTCAATCATACTCTCGATTGTAGAGGAGGCTTGTGCCCTGCAGTGGGACGTATATGAGCTGATACAATGAAAGTCAACGATAACTTATTATTTACGTCATCTATGTAAATAATTTCATAGTTAATGTCATACATACATAATTAAACTTTGGTATCAGAAAAATAAAATCGTTTTTGTCTATAGACGGTTGCTGTCCACACAAATCTGTACAAACGAGACGTGACTATGAATAATGAAGCTAATTTAAACCACGTTCAACTAAGCAGCCTTTGGATTCTCGCAAGCTGTCTCATCAAGTAAAAGTAAGTAGTTTTGTCTAACATGGTATGATAACATATATTGCTGTTTTAAATATTGTGCTAGTAATTCTAATCATCAGCATCTGAATATTATAATGGTATTGAGAAACAGATTTAGCATCGATTCCATAAAAACTTTTTACTGCCCCGCTATAGATACTTATTAAATTAGGCTCAAGATCTTACTGGAAAAACAAATAACTAGTAAAAAGATAAAGCAAAGCTAAAGATGAAACAAATAATTGTTTTTTTTAACGGAGTATTTCATAATTGCCTATATCCCTTACGAAATGGCAAACGTTATGAATACCAATGATGAAACTGACATAAATAAAAGAACGGAAGCCATAACAATTAACTCTTGTTGCAAAATTTCAGTTGTAACATTAACCGCGGACCTTTACAAAAGTATTTTAATCGTTGCCAATAGAATCTGTCATCGCGATCATTCAACGTTACCAGAAGTAGGTCGGGCGCGGCATAAAGCTATCGATACAAGAGCTGAGGTCTCACAACTAGGAGTTTCAATGCAAGTCCGTAAATGTCTGGGAGCTTGCCAACGTTGATTATTCTTCAGACGGCTAAATTAGTTGGTGTTTCGTTATCATTTCCCAAATACAGGAAGAGGTTTTGTACGAAGCAAATTGGTGTTAATTGTATAACATCAATTGAATTAATGAAAATGAAATGGAACGTACAGATGCTATTGACATAGAGGACATACGTTACATACGTTTAATTAATTAATGCCTTTATTTGTGCGATAAATTAATCTCATAACATTAATTATCCACAAAGTTAGCGACATAAAAAACCGTTTTGATGAAATACTAAGTTCCATAGTCTAACTAAATCTAAGGCTTTACTAAACAGTATTGCACATACAATGCCAACGCAATTATATCAAAACAAACACTGAATTGTGACTCATATTACATTTTAGTGTCTTATAAACAATAATGCTTATAATAAAATTCGCTGCCTGCAATAATCGTCCCCATGTCCATGAAAAACATATTACGATTTGCAAATACATTAATGGCACCATGCATCGAGATTAGTAAACAACATTCTTCTTTCGACAATGACGTATGTTGTGTACATGTCAATAATAAGAACATCCATCATTTGACTCATAATGTCCCCTAATGTCGGCCATGGAGTAATAATAAACGCCATCGTGTCATGGTGATGTCATCGGTAGATACAGCCGATGTCCCCACCCTTACCTACTGCTCTAATATATGCAGAAAGACAGAAGGGACAAATCGAACTGGGGCAGTTCACGCATTTAAATTCTATGAATTTTCTAGCAAGATTTTTATGGATGGTACAATAGGTGTAATTATATTCCTTAATGCCGCCAGTGCTAAGGATAACACAAATTCGTTATACTAATTTTTTTTTTTTGGATATTTCAAATGCCTATGAAGTCAAAAACAAATAGCAAAAGAACGACAATATAGTACAAAATATTAGCAGGTGTGTTATCTATGAAACTGTGTCGCGGAAAATAACTTGATTCACTGAATCCTGCTTTCAATTTAATAAAACGCGAACGAGTTGACAGCTACTGGTAATTCGTTTTACATATCGGAAAAATAACGCTCTTTTATAGTAACATTTTCCGTACGTTTCACCTATAGCAATAAAGCATGCGAGAATAATTTTACTATCGTAAAATATTCATCAAAACAAAATTGTTATTCGAAAAGTTTTCCAGGATGGATCTTCGTTATATAATACTTCAATGATTACGCAATGTTACCTTGCCAATGAAATCTCCATAACTTAGTTTACAGCTTTCAGCATAATATTCTCGAAGGTTGAATCCACTCGCCCCAATTTTTATTGGCATTTCCATCGTATTGTGAGTTTAGTAGCATTTTTGGAGTTATGTGATTTGTTGGCGTCAGTCTTATAAAATTTGTACTGTGTCCAAGATCAGCTGATGTGTTAAGATATCCAAGAATCGTGAAATAAAATGATACATTAGTTTCTGATTCGAGAGAGTTGTTCGTGCCAATAAATAAACACGAAGAAAACTGTATTAAGTAGAAGTATCAAATGCAATCAAAAATTGCAAATAATTTCTAACTAAATTCTTTAAATGATATAGTAATACACATGTCTAAAGATGAAAATATTATACGGCGATCATTTGAATCTAAAATATTACAGTTTGTATCAAAACATCACTAACCTACATCTCCAAGATTCATAATCATAAACAAGAAAATCATATTCACTCAATTGCGCGTTTCCGTAGTCTGTTTCCCGGTTATATATGATGAAAAATGCTTTCGAAAACAGCCATAACAATAAATCCACGTCAGCTCGTGAGTCACCCATGTGCATTAAGGATGTCTATTCCGGCTTTTTGTTTACCAAAGCTTCGAAGGCGCCTGTGTTACCGCCGGTTTGTGTTGCAATACCATAATATTTTCCAACGTTATTTACTTTGAAGGAACTGGAGTACCTAACAAACAAGGAACTGAAAGAATAAATAGAGATTCTAAAAGTTAAGAGGCATAAAAGTGAGTTTAAGTTATTCACATTATATATTAAAATGTCAATGATTGTCGTTGAGATTGTAACAATGAAAGACACGTATTTTACAAATATTGGTAATATAGACAATATATATATATCACTAAATTAACTCAAAATAGCGTAGACATAGTGATCAGTAGTGGGACGTATATGAAATAACACAGCATTTGTTCATAAGGATAGATCGAATGATTCATTTACAAGATGTTCAACAAGCTTTGTTATTAGAAATAGCTATACCAATTTTCCTTTACTACAAAAAGAGCTGCAGGTAAACAGAGTAAAACCCATATAGATAAGTAAAAACAAATTGTTCGCAAAGAATTCGCAACATGCAAATTTAACCCATTTACTCGAGTTAACGTGCACATATACGAGATTCTTTCGAATCTATTCGTTTCCAGAAACGGTACAAATACTACTGTACGATATATTATGCATTCAATTTGCATTTTATAGAGTATTATGATACACTGAAAGACAATAACTCAATTTGAAGTTCCAAAATGAAATATTGGCGAAATTTAGAAGTTCTGAGATAGATTTGTTAGATTTTTAAATTCTATTTGTTTGTGATTGATTGCCTTTTAAAATTTCATTTATTTTATTGTAAAGCGATAGTAATGTTAGCTAACACTGTATGTTGTAAATGAAGGTTCACACCTAATCATATTTAACCAGTTATTACACAAGATCTCATAAATTAAGAAGGCCGGTCATTAAATTATTTCAACACAGTTTCGCGTAATATATACGAGTACAACATACCTGTATATTCAATTTATTTGATAAATTACTAACATACGTACAACGCCATGTTGTCTTTTGAAATGATACCATTATTTTAAAAATAACGGAGGTACTTAGCGTTTTAAAAGAGATCTTCATTGTACTGGTCACTACCAGCCTCTCTTTTAAAATGCTGAGAAAGATGACACATATAGTTTATTACCCTGAGCTACTTTTTTAATTTCGTCCCATTTCCTTTGAAATGTCTTTTGGCATTTTATGACAGGCCTCAAAAACTTTCAAAGGTTTGAAATTTCGAAAACAACAGTGTTTGTTTTAATTCACGGAAGCATAAAATTCGCGATATCATTATATATATTTTTTGTACTGTAATTAGGCCGTTGCGAATGTTCCACTGTTGTGCGAGAATGACATTATAAATAAGGTTTGTTTGATATGACGAACAACTTTTTATTAAATATTTCATGCCGCAAAAAAATGTTAGGAGAACTCGGCAATAAAATTTTCAAAGTGGTTCAGAGGCAGACAACATTTGCTTAATTTTAAAATATCAATTTCAAAATGTTATTTTTCTAGAACTAACACGAGCTGCTTATGCACACATAAACAAACAATATATTAATAGACAAAGCGCTATGAATATTATTTCCCTACTCATATCTATGGAATGTATACGTATTTTCCTGATGCAGTAAAATTGTACTTCCTTGTCCTTATGTTTGAAAACATTTTTTTACTTCCTCCAAATAATCAACCATCAGGAGAACGTGTGACCTAGTGATAAATGCAATGTCGTCGAGAATCTCTTGAATTGAACACGATTTGCCTTCAAAATTGCCTACGCTTCAAAGGACGAAAGGTTTCATTACCCGTACAATAAAATTACGATTTTTTTATACAAATAGTAAGATATAACATATAATTTTCATACAGCACGCATTGACATTTTGTTTATTACACAATATCCGTAAACTGCGTCCAATACGCGCTCGAATGGGTGCAAATATTGCGTCTGACAAGCAATTTGTTCCGAGTGACTCCGACCCGCAACGCCGCGGCGGCATAGCAACGATCTATTTCTAACGTTTAACTTTTTACACAGCTGTGGTGCAACAGTAAGGCAACTTTGTGGTATATCGTATAAAACGAGAAAATTATATAAATAAATACACCCAACAGTCACATACATAGTCCTGACCCCACACTAAGATCGCGTCTTGTGTCGTGGGTACCAGGAACTACGAGAGACTTTTCGGACTAACAAACACCCAAACCCGAAGCAAATACAAGTGGTTCGCACAAACATTTGTCTCACAGTGGGGATTGAACCCGCGGCCTCTCATTTCACAGCCGCCGTCTAACCAACTGCACCACGAAGGCTATCTAATATAAATATCTCGTGTTTCGAATGCAGCCTCTGAATGTTTGGGCCGGAATAATTTTGCGTCTACCACAGAGCTACTCGTTAAACCGAAAAGAGAATACCTGATGTTAATTGAACTCTATTTTAGTTTGTCATATAAATTGCAGTTATTTTCCCGTACCAGTATAACAAAACTTAACTTGAACAACAAATAAAACGCACAAGTGTTATCGGCAGACAGACGGGCGCTTGGCTTGTGTCCATCTTTCCGCGTTGCAAATAAAAATGTTTATCGCTAACCTATATTTCACAGTTTGCAGTGTAACTAACAAATGTTTACATAGCCTATTACATAACACACGTTCGTTGCATGAATATAATCTTTAGCTACAAGAAATTGAATTCTGGACGTATTATTCCCCAATTAACAATGATGGGCAAGGTAAGAGACGCTCAGGACGAAGTAAAAAATTGTAGCTGCGAAACATCCGGGAGTGTACCGGTATCAGCACCGTTGAACTATTCCACCTTGCCAATGACAAGGAAGAATTTAAGAAGCTAACGGCCAAACTTCTACACTGAAGAGGCACTCAAAGAAGAACAAGAATATTCCCCAAAGGGAATTTCATGCCTAGATCATATTTATTTGGAGGATTTTTGTCAGTAGCTACCCGGTAAACTTACCCATCTGATTGGCCACCTGAAACGTAATTTTTCGCCACCCTGATATTTCCATTTTTCATTTATTTATATATATTATCTTGCACCAATTTGCTGTTTATCCTCTTTGTTCTCTTTCATCTCACCTAAACTAACTTATCCAAGACAAAAAATCGCAGCGAATCGGATAAACGTTTAGAAAATCAATGTCTAACAATCGTGTTCTCCAAGACAACACGTGTACGGCGCAACGCTGCAAATTGAGTTACTGGACCGCCGAGCGCCGTGGCGCAGCGCTGCGACCCATATACCGATATTTGGAGGGCGCACGCAACTGCAATGACCTGAATTCGATTCCGCGTACGCGAGTTTGTCATGTGCGGGAGATGTTTACGAAATTAGCTTTTTACTGTTGTGCTTTGTAATTGTCGAGGTGGGAATTTGTTTTGTTACTTTTTGATTGTTTTTATAAAAAATATTTATGAAAAAATCTTTCGAAATTAGTAATAAGTAAATGAATCAATCTTTATGTCTCAGAGTGCATATTAAGTCCTTTGCCATAATTATTGGAAATGCAGGCAACAGTTATTGAGCCACATGGGAAATCAGGGAGAGTCCATAAAAAAATCTTAACAAAAAACAGACTTCTATTCTATTGAACGCATGTTAGAATTTTGACATGGAGCATGTTTATAACTTCACCTATTTCATCAGCGTCTAATAAATTACGCTGTTAATTAAAAACAACACGCTGTTCCCGAGAGACTCCTCAGTTTGTGTTCGGTGTTATTTTATTGCGAGCCGCAGCAGGAGTCACCATAGTGTGTGAGTATGTTAATACCTTGTCTAACAAATGTATTTATACGAGTACATCAACCTTATACCACCAATGTAGTTTAAGCCCTAACAAAAGCGAATTTGTTAGCCCCACGACCAACTTTAAATCTAAAAAGTAAAACAAAATAGTTCAATTATATTTACGCCCAGCAGCGGATCCAAATTGATATTTAAAACAATTTATTTTATGATATTTTCGAAGCACATTCACGCCACACCTCCGTAAAAATCAGATAGATTACCGAGAAACGTTCACAGCGAGGAAATGACATCGCAAAAGTTCAATTGGGGGAATAGCAGCGTTCGTCCGACCAACTACTTCCTATCATTGGGAAAATGATAGGAAATTGTGAACTCATTTGGTGAACTTGCGCCACTGATCGAGTGCGGATGGTTTTCACACAAACTTTTCTAGAGTCAGGATATAATTAATAATGCTACGCTATGGTGTATATTGATAGTCAATCACCACGCACTTTAACGGTGAAGGAAAACATCGTGAGGAAACCTGCATACTGTAGCGATTTTAAAGAATTTCTACGGTATGTAAGTCCGTCAATCCGCACTAGGCCAGCGTGGTGGACTATATGGCCTAACCACTCTCAATCGATTCTCTCGATTGTAGAGTAGGCCCGTGCCCAGCAGTGGGACGTATATGGGCTGATAAAAAAAAATGCTACGCTAGGTTTTTTTTTATCTTTATTTTTATGGGCCTTAGTCACGCTAGGTTAAATAATAAATATTATGGTAACAAAGGTTCATTATTACGATAACAAGCATGTATTTTTATCGTTGAAGAAATATAACACAAAAAACGTTTCTGTGGTTCTTACCTTGTTTACACAGCACAGATCAATTATAAAATAAACGCAATTAAGTTAGACCTGACAAGACTATGTCTTCAAATTGGTAATGATCAAAATATTTATGAGGTGTATTTTGCCGGTCTAGAGGGATACAATAGGTAATGACCAAAACATCCACCTGTTTCTCATTGTTGTCGTATGAAAGTAAATGGGAACGTACAAAGGTTCTCCTTCAACTTTGCCTAAAATAATATGCCTTTAGAGAATATCTCATAATTAAATTATTCTTTTGATTGCCACACTTACAAGGGGCCGACAAAACATGTCTTTTTTTTAATATTATACACAAAAACCTTTCGATTTTTTTTTCTAAAACACGTACGTTACAAACATTTTGTGAAAATTACAACAAAATATTACATAATCCATTTCCGCATAACAGAATTGAAAATAGTCTATTAATAAAATTAATGGTCTGCAATTGACACCATTACTGTTAAAAACACATTTATATTCCTTACATATATCACAACGAGACATTGTGTGCTTTTTTATTAGAATTTATTAAATCATTTGTTTATACCTTCGGGATATTTCTAATATATGCAACTACGAATAAATCGGTAAGATCGGCTGTGGTACATTTTATTCTTTACGCTTTTAAATTAAAAAAGACAAGCTATTTAGGCTCTAGGGCGTACCAAAGGAATATACATACATACATACATACACGCGAAAAAAATATCCCTCATTCTTTCGCAGCCGGAAAAAAACATTAGTCTTTTATTAAGAACACTAGTAACTATAGTTCGGTAGATTTGACGTATTATCGATTTTTTTAATAACTCTTCAGATTCCTTTATCGTTAATGAAAAGGTAACAATGCGTTATCTCGAAACTAAACAAGAACTTTCATCTCGGTTTTGTTTTTTAAGTCCAGAATGTTCTACAGGATAGTCTAATAGTCAATTAAAACTTCTTCGTATACTAAACATATTGGTTACTAGCGAGTTCTGACGTATTTGCGTGTGTATGACGTCAACTTATGCTTGTTAGTTCCTACGACAACCCACAAGCGCTACCCGTAACCTTTCCTACCTTAATAAGAACAATGAAGTCATTTCAAACAGCTTATATTAAAAGAATTAAGTTCTTATTATATTGTGATGATTTCAAATAAAAATCGTGTTTTTAAATATTGTTAACCGACTAACTTAATAAAAATTTGAAAGTCAGTAAAAAAAACAAAGATCATTTGTTAATCTTTTGAAAGAGGTATATAGTGCTAAAATTACCACTCTACTAAAATTTTATTGAAACATATCTAATAATAGAACTAAATTGGTTGTACAAAACGAAGAAAAAACTTAAAGCCAAAATTAATGTTGTTTTATAAATGCCAAATGTGTAGCCCAATGTAAATTACATTATATTCGCAGAGTTAGATTTACGTGTCAAGAATAACTATGATACAAATTACTGCGTTAGAGAACACTCAAGAGCCTTTCAAAGTGATTTTTAGGTTATAAAGCCTATTTAGGTTATGTCAAAGTATATCGACGAAATATGGACTAGTTTGTTAGTAAAATAAGTTTAATTTTTCAGATTAAATTTCATTATTTAGTTAGAAATAGCGTTTATTACTTATAATAGATATTATGTGTTATAAATTTTACTGTCCTAGGTCTGATGCCTAGGTCTTAAATGACCTAGGCATTAAAACTATGAGACTTTTTATGCTGACTCCATCGAACATTGGAACAGGAAACGAATTTCAGTTAAATACATTTAAGTATAAATTCTCCCAGAAGACTTAAACAAAAATGGTTTAAAGTCAAATACACATATAATTATTATTACCTAAAAAAAATCCTTACTTTACATTATAAATTAGAAACCTACCTCAAACATAACAAATCAAACACACGCGGTGATATTCGAAGCGTATTATTAACGAGTGGGGAAATAAAGTGTACTGTTGCTCAATAAAAAGACAATAAAATGTATTTCAGCACGAGTTATGCGATGCACAGACATTATATTAAGCCAGATGACTCAGAGTGTTCCACCCACCCATCACAGTAACTCATGTAAGTCAAGATCACGCACGGAATCACTTGACACAGAGCACTGAAGTTCGACCGTCTTAATTATTTTATTGGTAGTTAAGGTAGACGTGGTAGCGGCCATTGTTAGGACATAGCGTTTCGTAATTTTCAGAGGCATGCCACAGAAAAGACGTTGCTTACTCTATAGTGACCAGTTTATATCGTTTGTTTAAAAAAACCTGCATATGCGCTCAGGAAACTCCGAATCAGGGAATTATTTTCAGACTCTACATATGCGTGAATAATCTTATAATACAAAGTTGTCTTACCAGCTTGATTCAGCAGAAAATCTAGCAGGAATTCTCGAGAACGTTATGATCCCGAATATTTTTAAACCATTAAGTAGGACGAATTGCAAAGACGCAGTACTCTTTCAAAATAATAATAAATCAATGCGTTGGAATGAGAAAATAGTTTTTGCGTGTTTTGTGTATTTAAAGACTGCTTTTAAAATGGTGTTTACGACTATTTGATAGTCACAGCATTATTTTAAATGGGTTGAAGGTGAGAAGAAAGACATTTGTAGTACGGGTACCAACAATAATCTGTAAGTACATAGGTTATAGTTTGTAGCCTTTCCTCGAAATCCTTATCTGCAAGTAACAGGATAAACCGTGTAATTAAGCCCGGCTTTACCGCGAAGATGTTCGTAATCCACCGACTTAAAGTCTACGAGGATAAATGAAGTTGCGCGTCGCATTACCGGATTTGGCAAACTAGCAAAATATATTGTTTTATTTAATGTGCTCATGTGCGTTCTGCCTCCTTGGCGCAGTTGGTTGAGAAGCGTGCAGTGAAATGAAAGGATGCGGGATCGATTACTGAACCGAGTCAGCTGTATAACCCACAAATATATTTTGTTTCGGGTCTGGGTCTTAGGTGATCTCTGGTAATTTCTAAAACTTGACTATGTATGTGTGGGCCTTTTTATTTATAAATTAATTAAGTTTTAAACATATTAATTTAGACTAAGATTCAAATCTTGAAATTATTTTTGTTTAGCATTTCATTACCAAAACAATGCTTCATAATATACATAAGATTTTATTACACCACTCTGTAAAAAGTAGTATTACGAACATCAGAGTCCAAGAATAACCAACGTATGAATGACGCAAATTACTTCATGATGGCAAAGCGTGATCGTCTGCTTCCGTGCTTGTTTGTGCGAATTATAACCAAACTGCAAACTAAACGTTGACACAACAAATTTATCAATGGAGTATTAAACGGCATCGCGATATTTACAAGAGAATTTTGGACCCGTGCCATTGTATGAATAATTTTGTTTTCTTTCTAACGCTTTGAAACATTACAAATGTATGTAGATTTATAACAGTGGTGTTTGATTTGTCATAGCAATATGTAGGTTAATTTAATAATGTATATTTTTGGTTGTCATTTATTATATAAACGCCTGTATAATCTGGTAATGAGCAAATATTGTGATGTCTGAGTTCTGTTAGCGGGTCGACAACCTATGCGTTTTACAATTGAAAACACGATTAGTCTAACAAAATAACAGAAAGTGCTCATTATACTTCAATTGGTGAAAATTATAGAAATAGAATCCCCAAATTAGTAGAATTATAATCCAACTAAACCAGTACCATTTGACGTTTCATACTTTTTAGGTTTAAACTACTTTGCACAGGCGCATCTCACACGGTGAAGGAAAACATCGTGAGGAAACCTGCATACCGTAGCGATTTTCAAGAATTTCTACGGTATGTAAGTTCGCCAACCTGCACGAGGCCAGCGTGTTGGACTATACGGCCTAACCACTCTCAATCGATTCTTTCGATTGTAGAGTAGGCCCGTGCCCAGCAGTGGGACGTATATGGGCTGAAAAAATAAATCTTACACAATTTCAATAACATTTTTCATTCGGTTCCAACAGTTTTTCAAGGTTCAGTTACGCCTGTACAAGTTGAAAAGTATGAAACGTCAAACGGTACCTATCAGTTTAGTTGGATATTAGTCTAAGCAAAATAACAGAAAGTGCTAATTATGCTAATGAGGAAACTCAAAGTAGAGCTTTGTGTGAGTTAACCTTCTCTTAGATATGTTTAATTTGAATTGCACTGCACATGTATTGAAGTTTTACTCATCATGCCAGTATGAACCATACAAAACGAGTATAAAAATAAAGGAAATAGGAAGCAAGGGACATCAGATAATTATTGCACGTTATAGGTATTTACGTGGGTTGTATGACGTCATATATATGGGGTCAAACAACCGATTTGGAATACAAAAAACATTATCCAAAGCCATAACCGCCTGTATGTAGGTGAAATTACTTTATTTTATATCTGATCAGATTTATGCGCGGAAATCTGTGCGTTTATTACGCCGGAGTCCAGTATTTTCCTCTGCGGATATTTTATTTCGTATTTGCGATGTTTATCTGTTGTTTTGTGAGTTTTAGATGCTACGCTGGTGATGGAATTTTGATGATTATGACGATTACTTTTAATATTGTTTGCCGTCACATGTGTTCCCTCCTTCCTATAATCCTGGGTCCTTCCGCCGTAGTGTGAAGAAGCATCTCAGCAGGCCGGCATAATTGTGTCGAATGGCATGGGACCGCCGTCTGATGCCATTCGATACTCTGTCTGGACGGCATTTGCGCTTAACATCAGGTGCAGTGCAGTCATCATGCCGTGCCAGAATAATAAAAAAAATTATAAAATAAAAAATTGGGTAAGTTTTGTTTTCATATTTTTATGTCGTGTTAATATCGGAATATGTATATAATTCACTATCGTACATACATAAATAACGTCTCGCCTATACACTAGAAGATTGGGTAGAAGTTACAGTGGTGCCAAAATTCACAAACTTATTTTCGTCCCAAAATGTCGTGAAACCTATCGCCGTGTCGGGCACAACGACATAATAAATTTTAACACCATTAGGCTGAAATACGAGTAAAATATAGTACTTTCTCGTGGTGTTGGACAGAAAATCATTAATTAAAAGCTCTAACTTTTGGTTTTATTATTCGTATCAATATCTTTATTTAATTGTACACAAATGCCTTGACTCTCAAATATTTTTAAAAATGACTTATGAGTTCTTGTATTTTGCTAGCATAGTAGCTATTTATTTAAACAAAAACAGCTTTTAATAATATATAAATAAATACACCCAACAGTCACATACATAGTCCTGACCCCACACTAAGATCGAGTCTTGTGTCGTGGGTATCAGGAACCACGAGAGACTTTTCGGTCTCACATCACACCCTGTGGATCACACAAATATTTATCTCGGTGCGGGGATCGAACCAGCGGCTAACGTTTCGCAACCCTCGTCTAACCAACTGCGCCACGGACGCTGTCAAATTAAGCTGCTGTTTTATTAATATAATTATTAAATCGTCTTCACACGCATCCAAACTCCCACTCAGGTTATGCAAAACATAAATATTGCCCCAATTATCAATGAGTGTTTATCAAACAGCCCACACGGTTCAAAGAGCCTCTATTTGCATTCGCGTGTAAACAAAATGTATCGCAGTTGACACAGCGAACCGTATGGGCCGCGGTGATTTTCCTACTAGTTGCTAGGTTAGTAGCAGGGTTGTTGTGTGTTGGAAATATTGGATTTGTATACGAATAATATTATATTGAAATAAAACAAATTCTAATGGATTCTATCGCGAATTTGATTTAATTTGCACTTTTTTTAACTTCCCGACGTTTCGATCACTTTACAGTTTTCGTGGTCATGGGGCGTATCCGCCGCAGTCGGGACATTCCGCCCGTATAAAATCCGTAAGAATTCGTTTTATTTCAATGTATAACATTCGCGTAAATCTAAGAAACCAATAATATTATAGTGGGATCGGGTAGGGATGTGAAAGTATTTCGGATTATCCAATAATTTTGGATTTTACATTCGCAACTCTACCACTGTTCAAAATTATTTGAAACTTTTATTACAGTTTTGGATACATTTTAATTTTGGAATTCTGATGGATTATGAGCTCTACATCCCTGACATTTAGTAGGCTGTCCCTAGTAGGGAGTGTCTATACAATCCCTACTAGAGACAACTGGGCAATTATTTACCCAGCTCTCACATATCACTATGTCGGAAACCAGAGGAGGTGGCTGAATATAAACTCTCTACCGATCTGCATAAGCTAAATAATTTTCTTTTATGTCATTTAATATAATTCCTTATCATTGTTAATTAGGTCTAAGCAAGAACTGACACTAAGCCTAAGAGCTCACAATCAAAGTCTGGTGGTAGAGCAATTCTATGCTCAGCAATGACCGATTATAGGCTAATACATTTACGGTATTTTTTATTATCTAGTCGGCATTTTCCTGTTGGCAGTGCCTAGTCGTTAGTCGCTGAATCGAGAACATGATATAATTTACGCGAATCCCGGTCGCCGACCGGCGCCATGACTACGGTGCGAGCGTTTTTCTTTCATTTGTTTACGCTTGCAAACGAGCGGAAAGTTTATTCTTCAGAAAATCGAATGTTTAAAGGAGAATGCCCATTCATGGTATCGGTAAAAAATATTGTTGACCCCGATACTGATACTGCTTAAAATTCAATATAGCATTTTTTATGGTTTGTCCTTAAACGTTTTCCTGTTTTATCCTAGGTGATAGATTTTTATAAAATAAAGTAAATATTAGAGTTATATTTTTTTGTTCACAGAGCTAAGACAATTTTTTTTTATTGGACTTAAAGATAATTTCTCCAAGAACTCCGGGCCTGGGTCGCAATTATTATTATTTTTATTGAAAATTTATATTTTTCCCTACACAAAAAAGTAGGTTTCATAGAGGGACAAAATTTTCGCACCGAGACCAAGTTTCATACTAAAATGGGCATACCTTTGATATGTAATTAGCTGGTATGTATGGTTTGTAAATTTGCATAATATAAAATCATATTAATAGTGTTGTGTTCATGTTTACGTTTGTAATAAGTATTGTTTTAAAAACCAGATAAGTTATGTGATATTTTTCGGGTCAATTGACGTCAAGTTTTCTATTCTAAAATTGTGTCTACCATCTGTTTAAAAAAAAGAACTAAAAATCGACATTTAATCCCTAAAAAACTATTTAATGATTTCAGGGGCTGGCAAAAAGATATCTACTTTTAAGCCAGCAAATGTATAAAGCAAGATAAACTACACACCTTCCGCATGTTGTGAGATAAACAGCTCAAATAACTTTTTATTTTTTGCTTCAGTAATTTTACAAAATATAATTATATCACTCTTGCAAAGCTTTTTTATATCTTGTATTTCCCAACTCCATGTTTATCTTAGTGCAGCTTTATCAAAACAAATTCCACACACAGAAGCTCTTACACTTTCATAATTAATTTAATCAACTTCCTAGCTAGGTCACACGATATTTATGCTGTCCGAAGACGGAACGGTAATTTTTTATTAATCATAAAAAAACATACTATCTGCTTTGACAGTAGAAAACTACGCTACAAAATATACCTCACTTTGAATACACCCTTCCCAATATTTAAAAAAGTAAACTCAAAACAAATTCAAAAGTATATTACACCCACGTTACAAGCATTCTTCTATACATATAACAAATTTGTAAACGATTGATGTCTGTACATGGAAGATAAATAAGAAAAACTGATATGGGGGGAAAAGATATCCCGAAAAATGTAGTGTTCCCGTGAGATGAGGGAGGAATTCTGATATATTTGTTACTTTTTTGTACCCATGGATGGGATGGGACTGGATTACATATCTTGAGGGAGAATGTGATGGGATAAGGTGGGGTATAACGGGACGGGACGGGATGGGATTTTTTTTAAAGATGACCACGCAAGCGGAATTGCAGGCAGAAGCTATAGTACAATAAAAATAGTTTTAAAATCGTATTAGCGGGACCGCGTCGGCGGTTACAATCTGGAGTCGCCTTTGACTTTTCTATCGGGTACAATCGTAAGTTTTCCGAGCTGGTGAAAGGGACGTTATTGAAGGAAAACGTGCTCGGTTTAGCTAACAAGCGGCCTGGCCTTGGTGTCTCGTTAGCTTTTAACGTGAATGCACATAATGCGGTTCTATTGTTTAGCTGTTGCTCTGTATTTTTCATTTTTATATTTATTACTAGCAGGTCGCCCCGGATTCGACCGGGTGTAGTTTGACGTTTTGACTCCAGTCCACATCAGAAATACAAATATCAAAAGGATTTTTTCCCTCTCATTGCAACATTTTTCATTGATGCTACGCTCCTATTAATCACAGTGCGATGTATAGCCTACCTCGATTAATCAGCTGTTCAACACAAAAAAAATGTTTTCAGTTCGAACCCGCAGTTCTTGAGGTTGGTGCGTTCGACCAAACAATCTCTACAACTTTATTTATTAGAATAGATCCAAAAACACCTTTTACCTATGGAGTAGATGGGATATGCCATATGTTCCGCGCCAGGTTGGAAGACCAGTGAAACCGGTGCCCTTGTGGTTTCCCGCGGGGCACCGAAAGCTTAACAGCTGTTCTCTTGTTAAAAATGCCACATGCTACGATATTGTCGCACCTGTTTCTCTTCCCCCACATTCATTTTATTTTCATGCACTTTCGTTCGTGTAAGTACTTAGACTTTGTTAAAGGAAAATAATCTTGATTACGGTTGGCGCAGTTGGTTAGACGCCGGCTGTGAAACGAGAGCCTGCGGGTTTGATCCCCGCACCGACACAAATGTTTGTGACGCCCACAAGTATTTGTGAGAATGAAAAATCTCTCGTAGTTTCTAATACCCACGAAACAAGACTTATTTGATCTTAATCTGGGGTCAGGACTATGTATGTAACCGTTGGGTGTATTTATTTATTATTTAATTATTTATTATATTTATTTATTTCAATTCAGTCACAAATGATACGAATGGTATTTAACCGTCTCTGCACCGAATTGTAGGCTTGTATCGCTGTATTTTTATTCCAATGATTATACCGGAGGTCCTAATTAAAACGAGCTGTGAACGATCATACTGCAATACGTACAATGTTTCCAATTCATTTCAACTACTTATTGTTGCAGTTCATTAAAACATTTATTCAAATGGGAGCGAAATTACACGTTCAGTTTATATTCATTCCACGTGTTTATTATTTTTACTAACAAATTTGTTTTTTTCCTGTCAATATATCTTTATACACTCATTGCTACGTCGCGATGGGTTTATCATGATAGACGTATGTGTATTAATATTGTTCGATCCTAAAATATTACTTTCACATCACTTGGTGTCATCGATTTCTTCACGCACTTTCGTAAGTCAGGAATTAATAACTTTATTCCATCTAATCCGCCCCTCCTCTTTATGAATCTTCGGCCTGAAATATCGTACTCACTTACCTAGTTATATTATCCTGTCTGTCAACAATATTCTGTAGACCAACAGCATCTCGCAACTGCATGACAATTGCAGCTCTCACCGCCTCCGTAGATTTCATCTCCTCAATCTTCTCACTCAAAACCTGAACACAGATATGAACACTTTACTTACTATACTTCATTATATAAATACCTAGCTTTGAAGGTGTGAGCTACCTCCACATCAAATTTCATCACAATTGGTTCAGCCGTTTGACCGTAAAGAACTCACAAACTCATAAATTTTCGCCGTCATAATATAATTTGGATAGGATTTTAACAACGTAAAACTAAATAAATATCAGCAACAATCGTTATATAATCAAACATAAAATAAATGATTAAAGGATAATTATGCAGAGAGCTTCGTAAATACTAGTCATTTTATTACCATAAACAAAGTAATGTTAGATTTAATTACTGCTACTGGCAGTGTCATTATGAATAATGCAGATGCTGTAGAGTATTATGAAGTAGTTAAAATGCTATACAAAAGTCGCACATAAAGTATTTCTTTGAAGCGAAATACAATTTAAAACGTGAGTAAACTTGGATTAGGGTTTCCTCCACCGACTATACTGTACTTTATCATTTATTATTTCCTTGAATGTATTCTCTATTGTGATACGAAGATTGAAATTGAAACTCTGTCTCTCTTCAGCCACAGGAAATCTACTCCTGAACATAGGCGCCCCCATGGATCGCCACATAGACTTGTTAGAAGCGGCCTGCATCTAGCGACTTCCAGCGACCTTAAGCAGGTCGTCTGTTCACCTTGTCCACAAATAGAAACTGCTAATATTGAATTTTTACAATAAAGATTTAACTACCCTGTGTATTAATATTTACCTCAACATCTTCACAATAACACGGAGAATTCCTAAAGACATCTTTTTTCACGACAGCAATATGAGGCCCTTGTACTCCACCAACGAACTTTTCACAGTTGAAGAACATTGCGTCTTTCTTCACCATCTCCTCATCAACTCCAGGGAAGGTAGGGTTCATGTCGACTGTTGATGTTGGAGCCACTAATGTGTAGTCCCAGAAGGCCCAAGCTCCATACTGATGGAGGAGTATTGTTGTAGCTACGTCATCAGCGAGGACTCCAGTTAGCTTGGAAGCGGCAGGGAAGAATCCAATCATCCGTTTGCCAGTACCGGAGTAATGTTGCAGTTTTTGCTCAAGGTTGTTCAAATCTATGAAACCCTCTTTTGTTTCTGGGATTTTGATGATCTGTGGGCAAAGAAACATAATTATGATAGTAAGTAACTATGAATCTAATTGTGATGATTCAGTAGAACATCGTGAGACAAACTCCATAAAAATGATACCTCTTATTTATGACAAGCACAGGATCGTGATCCATGGAAATTTTGAAGAGGCATATGCCCCTCAATTAAATAATACAGCCTTTATCTAGGCAGAGATACAGCTTATATTGTGCATGAAGAGATTTAACTCGACTTTCCAGCTCCACACATAGTTCATTTAATATCAACAAACTACAAAGAATTGATAAAACATCAATTCGTCACTACTTCGCGATAATTTTCATAAAGTTTGCCGGAAATCGCACGCATAACCAGTTTGCCATAATTATTCAACTAATGTTGCTTACATTTGTAGTTGTAATCTTATTCGCATGTTTGATTTACTCGAGACAATATATTTTGGAATTACCATAATCTATTATGCAATTGGTCAGATCATTTCCCTCTAGATATTGTTAGGAAAACGTGTTTCATTGTTTAACTACGTTATCGTATATTTGAATTAAGGAATCCTTGATCTACTGAGATAGTATCAGCAATACTCGTTATTTGAGAGCAGTAAAATAGCAAGGATTCTACTGTGAGTGCGGTTATCCTAGGTCATTTTGTGTATTTTGTCTCATATATTAAGTAACCACTATCATTATTATAATTTCAATAGAAATTATTCAGTTCAATTTATGAATATAAAAGTGGCATGACTCAGCATGAATATGTAGGGGAGGCTTATCCGCGGCGGTACTACTGTCTCACAGGAAATCGACGTGAAGCGACAGCTTAGCTGTCGCATTTCGTTCGTATTCCCATCCTTTTTCCTTCCCGCTTCTTTCCCAATTGGACCGCAATACATCCATGATCCAGCGCTGTGGATGTCCATGGGCGGCAGTGATCACTTACCATCAGGTGACCTGTTTGCTCGTTTCCCGGACCAATGCAATAAAAAAGAAGAGAAATATAGAAGAGGGCACATTCAAATGATTCGAGTCTGCTTATAATTTAACATTCCGTAGTCTAATGCTGTTACTAGATTGGCAATATCTTTGAACTTATAGTATATAACTCTATGAGATTGTCCTCATTATTGTAATTTTTACCGTTAAAACCATTAGCTATTAAGAATGCCATGACACCATGTGTCAATAATGTTGTTTTTGGTCTGACTAAACCGCTGTGGGGACACTCTGTCCAGTAGTAACTATAAGCGTATTCAAATCAAAATTTTTTAGGAACCCTTTTTACATTTTAATTTAACTTCAAATTAATTCCTGCGTACTTTAGATTATAATCTTGTACGATATATTGCCTCTGCTATCGCGCTCCATTCACAACAATGAATTAAATACAACCCAATTATAACTATATCGAATGGCGTCGCGTGTACGGTTAAATTGTTTTCATTTATGCAACGCAAATACCTAGAGGCTAGTTATAAACTATGAAAATGCATTAGGTTAACAAACGGAAAGTTTGGAAGGAATGTGTGACAAATATGATTACTTGCATAAAATTTGATTTTGTTTTGACAACTACATATCATTTTACTAGGATAGGATATTTGGATCTCTCTCTCTCTCTTCAGCCACAGGAAGCCCACTGCTCAATATAGGCCTCCCCCGAGGATCTCCACATTGACCTGTTGGAAGCGGCTTGCATCCAGATAGGTATTTCTATAATTCAACAAAATTCTGTGTGACGTGTGGCGAAATTTAGAACTACAATTAACATTTCAAAATTATCTATTGAACGCATTGTTGGAGATATGTTTTCATAATATAAACAACAAGCAATACTCGTGATCTAATAGTATTAACAGGGCCATTTTAATTAAATGTGAAGAGAGAAAAACTGTTCCTAACATTTTGACAACAGCATGACAACAACGCATTCGGATGCCAAAAGATCGTAGACAAACTATACTATAAGATCATGTAAGACGGAAAAAGGTCTTTAAGTAAAAAGTAAATTTCTGTAACTGACTAAATTAACCAATCCATTCCATCAGCCAAAGGAAGTCACTGCTGAACGTAGGCCTCTCCCAATGATTTCCATAGTGACCTGTTGGAGGCAGCCATTAACCAGCCATTTCGCAATTCATTTAATTTATTCTTGTGGTATTTGGGTGTACCTTCAAATTAATTAGTATTATTTGCATATGGAAACACCTGCAATTACTGCGATCTTAATGTTTCTAGCATACAATTGTATATATTTTTTTAAAATAAATATAGCTTTGTTGCGCCTACTTAACCCAAAATGCGGGATAACGGCAGGTAATAGAGAAGCCATTTAGAATCTCTACAAATCTTTTACATAAAGAACTGGAAAGAAACGACCTTCTAAAGCCCCTTTTATACGCAATTTTATCTAAGATAAGCTAACTATCTATTACAGATTCTATTTGTAGCTTGACCCATTTTGCTGATATAACTTACTCGCTACCAACTTTTACGTCATTTGCAATATTTAGCAATATATTTGAAAAACCTATCAATATACTTACGAACTTATGATCAAAATGAATAATAGTTGTTATGAAGAAATGCAAGGTTATTCTACTAATATTATAAATGTCAAAGTTTGTGACGATTTATAGATATAAATCGTCACAAACTTTCGAAACGAACAGCCGTTCGTTGCAAAAATTACTGAACAGATTTTTATCAGTGAGAAAGCCAGCTTACTCCTGGATTTTCTCTCCTTCTTTTTTATCTTCCAGTCTGAGAAAACCAACAAAATATTTCCGATCTTAAAACTATATCTAACGAGTGTTTAAAAAAACACTTTCTACGATACTGAAGCTGTGCAAAACCTTACAATTCAAACCGTTTTAGCAAGAAAACGGGCACTGAATATAACTGGCATACAGAACTGAGATAAAATATTCAAAAGAACTAGTATTCCGTATGCTGGCAGTTTAATAATAGATGACAGAAATGCATTCTGAATGTTAGCACCCGAGGCAATACGTCTACCGCACAGCAAAGAAACCTCGCAAGTGGGTCAATGTTACCGGACAATTGATTTTACCAACCGACAACTTGCTGTTATTTAAAAGTTTCTCCACATTGAACGTAAAGGATAAAGCTAGCAAAAATGGTGGAGACCTCGTCAACCAAATATGGCAGACAGTTGAAACGGAACCAGGAAATACGAGCTTAGTGGAGCCATAGTTCGCAAGGTTAAAGATTTTGCTAAATTAATTCAGTTTGACTAAATCGAGGAAACTTGAATTTGTTTTAACAAGATATATTCTATGTTTAATTAAATCCATCCATTGCTTTAAACCTTGTTCACAATTAGTTTGTGCTAATAAGTATTTGGACTCGAAATTCTTGGGCCCCGCTGACAATGATTTGTTTTAGCGTTAATTAAATAATGCGTAATGAATTCTTGGCTCTTATTCAAATAATAAACATTGGAGTATTAAATCCTAATCAATTTCATAACTAGTGAATTATTGTTTTTTGGCTTATCTATTTCATTTATACATCTGCTATCACTAAATTCGTGTACAAAATTCATAAATAACAAGAAATATCAATTTGCATTCCATTAATTATTTTATCTAAATGTACTTCCTGTAATAGCTCATGGTCAATGGGTCCCTTAAGCCTCAGAATATGACAAGGGCACCATTTATTTCTGCAAAACACGCCATGTTTGCGACGCATAAAATGACGTCACTGTTTCAAATAGGGAATAAAGATGGTTTGTTCTACTTGAAATGCTGTGAATTTGTTTTGATACGAACGGCCTTGTAAAATGTCACGTAAATTAAATTATTAGTACATGTAAACAGTACTCATACGCTTATGTAATAAAATTTAATCGTTTTCTTTGTGTGTTTATGGTTTTATCTGTTATTGCTGTGAGCTGTGGCACAATTTTTAAGATAGAACAATTGTTCCTACTTCCGCCGTTGCTACATGAATGTTTTTAGATTAATTGCTTTCCCAGGAGCAGGTTGGAATGAGAAGTGTTCCTGTTTCGTCATCACTACTATCAAGTTTTAGAATATTTACATCTATGACAACAGTCAACAGACTACCCATAAGGAAAATAATTAAAAACAGGATTATTGCGTAATTGGTTTAATTAAAATTACTTTCACCGTGTTTCAGGAAAAATATAATTCAGAAAAAATGCAATACAATAGAGCATCACGAAACAGGGTCTCAAAAAATAATTAAAATAATAATTTATTCCATCAAGTATTTTTCCGTAAATATTTCTCAAAGACATATGATAAGTCAAATAGCATAATTATTATACCAGTTCGCAATAAATATCTTAACCTTGAAAATATTAACAAAAAATTGCCATACAAACCACATTGGCAACCTTGAGACGACCCTTTGCAAATAAAAAGATGACAACATTTTGCCTTATTCTTATGGTTACCAAATAAAATATTAAGAATGAACACGTTTAAAATAACGTCCTTATGACAGACGGACTCTCGTTAATATTTTATTAGCTATATAGCAATAAAACTGAAATAATGAAGCGTCGCGCCACATAAAAAGATTTACAATAACAGTATTAACATAATATCTCATTAAATATCAAATATTACATATTATGCGGCAAAATAAGAGCCTTTTTAGTGGCCTTTCCTTTCTTCTTTCACTGATTTATATATTTAAGTATCGCTAAAAAGTTACAGAATGATATCTACTTCATATCTCATTAAATATGTTTTTATTACAACATTTTTTATTCAGGTATTTTAGTCGCGTAATTGAGAGTGAAAACTCCGTAGTGATTTTATTGTTTCCTCTAACAATTACAATTATTAATATGGTTGTAAACCCAAAACCCGAATCACACCGGACACGTTAATGTGTGTAAATGCAGTAAATACGTCGACGGACGCGTGAAATATTTGTTAACCAGCTGTTAAAAATATTTATACGCGTGACATGATGCTATGTAAACAAGATAATATTGACGGAATCTAGCTTATTTTGGCGTCGACACGCGCCGCAATTACGTATTGGTGGAATGGATTAAAATTGGAATGTACTAGAGTCTTAATAGACGGATAAACTATTATCTATTAGCATAATGTAAAGAAGCGCAAAGCGCAGCGTGGGACGTCCACCCACTAGGTGGTCAGACGACCTGGTAAAGGTCGCGGGACGTCGCTGGATGCAGGCTGCCTACAACAGGTCACTGTGGAAATCATTAGGAGAGGCCTATGTTCAGCAGTGGACTTCCTTTGGCTGATGGATTGGATTGGATAATGTAAAGAGTAGATTATTGCGTGTTGTCGGTGATTACATATGACAGCCTCTTTGACATACGAAATCTTACTACAGGCCTCATGAGGACGCTCAAGATCGCTCAAGAACAAGATCGAACCAGAAATGAGAAGATCCGTGGAAAGGCTAGTGACAACCTAGCGGATTGGCAGCATCAAGTGGCATTGGCGTTTGTACATGGCTAGATAAATTTAAGACCATTAGGGTTCTAGTGGAAGTTAATAATGACATTATATTAATATATATTTTGGAAATAAAACAGCCACTAATGCGATATATTATACTGTACTATATCCTCTCATATATGTGTAGGATTATAAGATGTTATGTTGAGTGAAATGGAATGTAAAGGAAGCGAGTGAAAGGGACGGAGATAAAGAAAAAAAAGATGGCAGTTGTTGAGAGTGATTGAAAGTGAAAAAAGCAAGAATGACATGTGTAGTAAAACGAATAAAGATTATAAGAACGTTATTATAAGTACATAGTGAAATAAATAAAAGTAAACGAGCTTGAGTAGATACTCAGACGCGCTACGCTGTCAAAGCAATGCTTGGTACCAGAAAAAAAACGCAATAGTATAAGCCACGCGTCAGCTGCAGAGCGATGGATTATCTCAATTAATTCCCTATTGTATAATTAAACTGAATAGTGGTGTCATGATATTAACGCTTTATACAATACACCATTTAGAGAAGATGCAACAGCTGTTCAGAATACTGGATTTTATATGCGTTTTAAATATGTTATAGGCTGGTGGGATGACTGCTTTAATTGAAACCACATATCAATATCGTATTATTAACCCCTCTCAATCGTACTTTCGATTGTAGAGTTGACCCATGTTCTGCAATGGGACGTACATATGTGGGACCGGGGAAAGTGCAACCAAAAAAAAAATCTACTTTTTTACATTAATATTTTTTTGTATTTGTAGTATTCTAGGTTACATGTCGTAATCAAAATAAAACTAAATCTGACCAACTGAAATCAAACTTGTGATTTAAGATTTTTAAATCGGAGCACGGACAGACTGACGACGTGCCTAGAATTTTATGATAATAAATGAAATATAGCACTAATTCCGACCACACAGGTATTGGGTATATTAGAACCTACTACAACTTTTAACCCTCGTACAACCAAGGCCGATTTTTTTTTCGAATTGGAACATTTGCCTTAGCGTTCGAATCAAACCGGGGACTTTTTTTATACAGGCGCGGCATAATTCACTGCACCTGATAGTAAGCACAAATGCCGTCCAGGCAGAGTATCGAATGGCATCAGACGGCGGTCCCATGCAATTCTTCTTAAGGACTTCACATTCTGTAGGTGATTACTCAACCCGCGTTACAAATGCTATCTAGTCTCTGATCTATATCATATGTGAACATCGTGCAAACTCTATTACCATTTGTTATGAATATTTGTCTCAAAATAAACTTGCTAATGTCGCATGAAGGACGTGGGTAAGGAAAATGTACACTAGTTGCTTTAAAACAGTAGAAATTCGACAATTATTTTGTTTTTCAGTGTTAAAGTTATTTAGATTTAATTAAGAGTGTTCATTTGTAATAAATGCTTATAATTTTCATTGAATTTGAATCTACTACGCCAATCGTCCATCGACGAAACCATTTTGTATTTGATATTGGCACTGTAAACGTAAACAAATTATCTTTGTCCTTTGCTCTGTGCATCGTTATAGGTAAGGCGACAATATTTCGCCTATCAACGATTTTAGATTGAAAACAAAGTGGACTAGGTACTTGTTGTATCAGCTATGGATATATCGTATGTGGATACGTCCCACTGCAGGGCACGGGCCTCCTCTACAACCGAGAATACGATTGAGAGTGCTTAGGCCATATAGTCCACCACGCTGGCCTAGTGCGGGTTCGCGGATTTACATACCATAGAAATTCATACAAATCGCTACAGTATGCAGGTTTCCTCACAATGTTTTCCTTCATCGTTATAGTGCGTGATGATTGACTATCAATATACCTTCACACGTGTCTCCGAAAAGTCGGAGGTGTGTCCTGGGACTTGAACCTGCGACCACCGTAAATATGACGGCAGCCACATCTAGTCGCTTGCCAAGAGGCCACAACGCACTTGTATGACTACTTACATATTGTATATTCACACGCAAATATTCTATGGAGATAGGTAGAGACCATCGAGTGCCGCAAATTATGATCCATACATCTCTTTTGAATTACATGAATTTGTTGTAATATAATTAGATCAGTTTATATTGTACATAATGAAAGATCATATAATCATAAAGGCAAACATTAATGTCGCTATTGACACTCATAGGCCAAAGGTCGCCGAATTTATTTGCGTAGGATGAAACATGGTACACCCATAACAGACATTTTCAATTACACAAATTCGGGTAACTTGTATGAAATGTTTCTAACTAAAAATCTACCCATGGACTGTACGACATGGTAACCGAACCCAGGACTCAGACCATCTATTCACAAAGTAAACACTATCACAGCATAACACAAGGACGGAGCAACGCAAGGCTATTAAATCATGCCAGCCTGCACAAACTACGCATGACTATCATGCACTATGCACTTCGATAATGACGTGGGAATCTGCCGATCGTAAAACTGCGGTATTTGCGTGTCGCTTTGCCACAGTATACTCTCCTTAATATCTATAAATAAAGTTTAAAAATATATTTTTTTGTTGTGCTTTTTAAAACGGTGCGAATGACTTTGATATCAACACTGCCAAATTTTAGAGGGCTTGACTCATTGCTATTAGCATCAAACCGCATTTCATTGAGAAACTTGCGTTTCAACGCCATTTGCCTAATATTAAAGATGATGCTACCTAAGATTAAGTAAATTTTTCAGAACCAATTCACTCGCGGCTTGAAGTACCCAAATTATAACTGAATGACAATAGAACCGCGTCAGTACCAGATTCCATAATCTAGTTATTCACACAATAAAATACAAAACAAACCTGATATTTTTAACCTATGTTTGTAACTAATTGGACTCATGAAAATCTCTTTAATTCTGCAGAAACTCGCCAACAGCACAACACAGTAACTATTGCGGCATTGTGGTACATTGTGGTAAGGATTACGTAAGTGCGTTTCACGGTCGGTATCGCAGGGCGCGTGCGACTTGCCAGTCCCACCACGTGTGTTTGCATGGAAATTATGGTTTCTGACACATTTGCCGTTGTTTATGTATTAATTTTATTGTGAATTACGTAGAAGTGATGTGGTTACATCAGAGTATCATGTGTGGCATAAATACTTCGATTTGTCGCTTAAATAATCATGTGTATTGTGTCGTTCGATGTGCCTGGTATTGTATTGTATCAGCCCATATACGACCCACTGCAGGGCACGGGCCTCCTCTACAATCGAGAGTACGATTGAGAGTGGTTAGGCCATATAGTCCACCACGCTGGCCTAGTGCGGGTTGGCGGACTTACATACCGTAGAAATTCTTTAAAATCGCTACGGTATGCAGGTTTCCTCACGATGTTTTCCTTCACCGTTAAAGTGCGAGGTGATTGACTATCAATACACACATAACTCCGAAAAGTCAGAGGTGTGCCCTGGGATTTGAACCCGCAACCACCGTGAACATTTAGGCAGCCGAGTCTGGTCCGTTACCAACAGGCCACCACGCACTTATTACGCCTGGTGTTATTTGAGCCGATTTCAAGGCAATATTCTTTAATTCGGTCTGTCCTTGGCGTCCTCAGTAAGATTATCATCCATCATCCATCCATCAGCCAAAGGAAGTCCACTGCTGAACATAGGCCTCTCCCAATGATTTCCATAGTGACCTGTTGGAGGCAGCCTGCATCCAGCGACGTCCCGCGACCTTTACCAGGTCGTCTGACCAAGATAAGATTATAGGTAATATATTATATTATAGGTATTATAGGTAAGATTATACAGGGTGATATTGACATTTCTTACTTAACTTAACCGGCATGTTTCTCATCACTCCAGGTTACATTGTACAAAATTTGAAAACATCCAAAATCGTGATTTAAGTTATCACGGCATTTTTACCGCTTAGCTGAACTTCAGTTCGGTAGGGGAACTTACCTGAGTCGTAAAAAGAATCATACCTATACAGGTTGATCGTAGGCCTTGGAAACTAAAATCGCGATTTTTGACAAAATACCAAGCAGTATTTTTTCAAACTTGGTACAATGTAACCTGGGATGGCTAGGAACATGTGGTTTAAATGAAATACCATATTTCAATATCACCCTGTATATTATCTCTTTCATCCCTAGCGACAATAAACTATAATATAGCCTTTTAAAATCACAACATTACTACAATATACAGCAGTAATTGCGACGCAATGTAACGTATCCAGCGAGAGACGGTTTAATGTCGTTCAAAACAATTATCCGAAACTGCATATACACAGACTCAACACGATACTATGACGAGTAAATTCAAGAGTTTCTCACAAACACTAATATCCTACAATGAGCTTACCGTTCTACGGTAAATCACAAATATTATACGCATATTATAAAATGCGAAATAATGTTGGGCATCGACCATCGTATGATGGATGAGCAACGTTATGTTTTATATCTAAAACACACTACAAAAAAGATCAAACAAACACTTGAATCATCTTCAAGAACATATACTAAACACTCGATATGAATTTGTTAGTTACACGCGGTTGTATTATATAACAAAAACCTTTTATATAACAGTTGCCAACTCAATGTCTGTAAAATATACCTTCTTGACAATATTTACGTGATAGGAAGTATTAAGAATGAAATTAATATTCCAACACGCTGTTTTTATCATTTATAAATTAGTTATACAGTTTATGAAATCCTTTACAAGCTACGAGTATAAAATGACGTAAATTCAAATAAGCACTCAACAGTATATTCTAGACATTCAAGAAATACCAAATGCTTCTGGTTATCTCGAAACTTCTTGACTTACGGTCAATTTTTCCGATAAAACTTATAATCACGTTTACCTCGATCGTAGTAGAGAAAATACTTCGTCTAGGAACTGTGGGATAAACATGCCTATGCTACCGACATTTTAATCAGGTACAGTCGCAGCGAAAGATTTGGAATGTGGGTTGTATTCAATTAAATTTATAATAACTTAAACCATTAACCAATCTACTGTACTAGACTACCTATTTTAGTAATAACGTGTTAAAACATTTAAAATATGAATATCTAATTTTAAGAATTCAAACATTAACCTACTTCTAGAGAGTTTATCAATTCCAAAAGCTCTTTTTCCAGAATCGCCTTTGTTTGTAACGTCTTCAACAACAACCTTATCATCGAAAGCAATCGTTTTATGTGGCAATTAAAATTAAAATGTATTAATATCCACTCCTCGAAATAAAACAAGCATACTCACATCAGCACTGAACTCCCTCCACGGCGTCAGCTGTGTCTCTGTCTCCCTCGAGGACACAAAAAGGGCCACCCTCTGAGGCCTCAGGGCACGGAGGAACCTCGGCAGCGACGAGCCCAACACCACCACGTCTTCGGGACAAGCGCCCACCGCGTTGCGAATTATCGCTTTTGATTCTGACCTGGTGTGACAAAAGGCTAGATTAATCATCAGGTTTGGACCATGACAAGTTACAATTTAATAGTGGGTTAAAGAAAAAGTTAGTTTTTCCGAAAGACTCGCCTTCAGTGCTCGGTGTAGACTTTACATGCCGTAAAGGAACTTGAATAAAGGATAACTGTCGTCGATCCTGATTTATAGAAGTTCTAATAATGGATCGGCGAGATAATATCTTTCCACATGATTTACAGTATCTGTATAAAAATTTGGACTGACTGGTTATATCTTTGCATTGGAGAAAATACAAAAAGATCCCCAGAGATAGTTCAGGTCAGTGTGTACTTACTAGAGGGAAAATTCCCCTGCTTGCGAGAGGCCTATGCTCAGCAGTAGACTTCTAGTGTTAAATTTGATGATGATAATCAATATTCCCTTAATAAAGTTTCCTTACCTGTATATTTCGCTCTGTCCCGATGTATGCGAGAGCGCGGTGCATCGTGTAGCGTGGATGGGCAGAACATCTCTGGCAATAAACTCTTCGATCCAATTGAGAGCACGTCCCGACCCGCTGTAGTCGCAGTACACAACTGTAAAAAAAATAAAGGATTATTCATAAATGGAAAAATAAATGACACCTGGTAGAATAACAAATGAATTCAAATATTATTTATTTTATCATAGCGTTGCGTCGATACGGATTTCTAGACCTATAGTTGTGTGAAAGGTTAAAATTCTATTTCTTACACAGAGATAGTTTATAGGTATTTTTATGGCATAAGTCCGGCAAATAAGCAAACCTGATGGTAAGTGACCATCCATAACTATGGATCATGGATGTGTTGCCGGCCCAATTGGGAGGGGAGCGGGAAGGAAAAGAGATGGGAAGAAGAAAGGGGTCTTGGGCATCAAACGAGATTGCTCGAACGAAACGCGACAGCCAAGCTATCACTTTACTCCGATTTCCTGTGAGACAGTGGTACCGCCTCGGATGAGCCTGCCCATTCATACTGATTCATGACTGACGACAGCTAAGCTCTACCTTAGCTATACATTGACACAAACTTTATTCTATAAAAATGGGCGGTAGATAAATGTACAATTAAAATTTACTACAAAACAAAAGCAGACAGTAAAATATCGTGAACATAACAGGCGCTATTTCCATTTGAAATTAAAATAAACGCAACAATTCTTTTCATGATGCATTCACTCTAAGTGATGAATCAGCAAATATCTGTATTGTGACAATCAATTCCATCCGCAGTTTCATAAATTGGACTGCATCCTACGGGAATGACATTTCAATTTGGGAAATAGATTTATTTTATTTACTGTTTCATTTCTACGTAGGAGATGAATAATTATTTTAGATTTAGATATCAGTTTATGAAGAAAATATTTAGCACTCAATGTTACGAGTAATTAAGAAATTCATGAGTCATTTATTTATTCGCTATTTTGCTGAATTATTACAAAAAAGATACCGTAACCTATTAGGCTAATGTCATCAATATTTATGGATTCTTTATCTGTATTGTATGTAAGCTCTAGTATAATGAATTAATTCCATAATAGTTATAAATATTGATAATCCTTATAAAGCATAAAAGAAATAACACAGATTAATAAATTGTTCATTCTAATTAATTTACTATTTAGCTACTACTCATTATCAATGTATCAAAGGTACTGTAACAGCCCAAAATTGTCCACTGCTGAAGATGGGCTTTCTCTCCAGCCGAGAGATCGATTGAAAGGGGCTATAATGTTAAATAGAATTGCAAAACCAATCAAACCAAATCCAAGGATAAAAATTATAAATATGAATCTAATAGAAAATACATAAAGTACCAAGAAATTAATTCGCTCTCTCGTATTACGTATTCGCGGTTCGTATCCATTGAAATTGTTTAGAGAACAACAAACAATGGCTGCTTCCCAATAGAATTGACATTCAGCGAGCCGGCCTGCAGATAACATCGACGGCAGATATTCTTTCGCGTCACATTTCAAAACGTCTGACATTGGAGCCAAGGTTCAATGAACTGGCGTGATCTTTTGAGCAAACATCTCCTGTCATAACAGATTCGTTTTTTAGTTCCTGTATATTGGATCAAACTTCAAACAATACAGAAATATTTTGGATGACAGTCGCCCGCTGTTAACCCGGAACTTTTTTACAACGGAGAATCCGATTGCGAGTGCTCATGCCATAGTCCACCTTGATAGCCTAATGCGGGTTAAAAGACTTCACGACATATTTTACATTTTTGTGTAAATCTCTCAGATATTCTAACCTAAAAATGTTTTCCTTCATCGTCAATTACGGAAATATTAACTATGGAACTTTGAAAGTTCAGTAATGCCTGCTCTGTCATGTACCGTATTCCAATCACCCATCAAAACTATCGCGCTTTATTATTAAATATGTACTTATTTTCACTTGAGCAAACATATAAGGAGTTTAAGGATATTAATTACCAAGAAAAAGTCAATCAATAACCTTTGTGCAGATTGCAATGTCCTCTATGAAGTAGAAGTCGTATTTATGCGTAGTTCCTACGTACGGCTTTCCGTTTCTAAGATCAAGGTTATGTGAACGAGTCAATGTGCAAACTAGTGAAGTTCTTATCGATCGTACAATGTTAGTAATGCATGGTCAATACCAAGAAATCTACGTGTGATTTCTGCGAAGGACGTTTTTTAAACACAAACAGACGCCAACGCTTTTGAAAAGGGCATTTCAATATTCTTTATATTAACGAGATTTTTATCAAATGATGAACCTGTGTCTACTTTTTCCCTTTTTTTAAAGGACAGTTGCACATTTTGGGCAACAAACAAACTTATTTTGCCTATAACTTTGACTTTGACCATGTCATCGCCATACATTTGAGAAGTATTTGACATTTGAGAAGGATGGGACTGACGTTTTCAAAGTTAAAGTTATGGGCAAAGTTTGTTTGTGCAATTGGGCCTAAGACTAAGCTTAAAATAATCTTTGCAGGCTATGTTTTGGAGCATTTTACCGCAAACATTGGCAAGGTGTTTGATCAAAGACAAGTGCGGTAAAATCATCAATAAACAAAAATCTAATCTCGTTACTTTACACAGACAATATTTTCATACAAATTATCCACAAATAATCAGGATTAATACCAATCAAAATCCATCGTATTTTTCCACGCGACGCAAACGATAGCGGCGCCCCGGTGTCAAATGTCCTTAATAAATTAATATATAAACCAAACAGACGAGACATGATAACTTGCGTGACCTACTTATATATTGGTTCGTATCTCGATAAGTGCTGACGAGAAATGGCTTGAAAGGATCCTGAACCCTCATTCACCCTTGTCCCACTTTCGGTCTTAATCCTGACACGTTTCCTTACTCGAGAAAGGTTTTAACGCCCGATGGTTCGCCGAGATTTTAGTAGGCGTAATATTTTCTATAGTTTGAGACGGTGAGCTTGTTTTTACACTCGATTTTTTATCATCGGTGTATTGCTTTTCACACTCACAAACATTAGGTTTTAAATAAATCTGGCAGGAAACACATTTCCCATATTACCTTGTTTTTTATTTTCGTCTGGTTCTAGAAGATGTAGCGTGATTTTAATGAGCCTAAGCCTATCTTTTTTTTTTTTAAATGTACAAAGGTGATTTGTATATTCCACTGGCAGTTCCAAACATAACCGTATTCAAAGAATTCTTAAGCATTATTATACTTTTAAAGATTCCTCAAAACGGCCCAATAAAGGTCGACTGTATGATAAAGGCCTCAAACTTCCACACGAATCCGTATGTAAAGTTTTTTACTAATACTATAACAATTTTAAAACTCAATTTCTTTGCAATAACATTTTTTAATGGCTAGACTGTCTGCAAAGTTGTAAGCTAAAGTTAAGGCCACATTTAACACAAATTCGTGAAATCAGTGCAAAAAATGGGCTCAAAGTCGAAGGGTCTAATGAAACTTTCAACTTTATTCAAAAGAATGCAGAAGTTGAAGGTATTATCTACATGTACATATTTTCATCAAATTAAAGTTTATTTTTAATGAGCTGTAGCCTCAATGAAAGCATTCAGAACTGCTGTTACACACAAGGCTATAGTGTTTTTAAGTTTCGTAAAATAATGAAATAGTTGAAAATGATTACCGCTTCCTTTAACAGTAAACGAAGACCCCATGAGGAAACACGAATGTTGAAAATCATACAGTCCAATTGAGAAACTCATCCTTTTTTAAAAGTATGTTAAAAATTGAATTTTTCCTAAAACTACGTTGCCTGAAGCCGCCAACCCGCACTAGGTCATAATATCGGAAACCCAAACACATCTTAATCATGTAGAGGTCGTACTCAGCTGTAGGACGTAAAAGGCCAGTTATTATCATGTATAATTAAATTCTTTGTCGTGTACGCTCGTAACTCAATAACAATTGTATTAAATCATCAACGGGTCGATAATTATGCAAAAACAACGTGCACTAACACTTTTATCCCTACTAATAGTTCGGTAGGATTGTATTAATGTTTGCAGTTCCTGTGATGTATCAGCCCATATACATTCCACTAAGCGTACGGGCCTCCTCTACAATCGAGAGTAGGATTAAGAGGGTATAGCCCATATTGTGCACCACGCTGGCCTAGTGCGCGTTGGCGGACTTTACATAGCATGGATTTTTTTACAAATCGCGATGGTGTGCCAATTTCCTCATGATGTTTTCCTTCACTGTTATAGTGCGTGGTGATTGACTATCAATACACACATGACTCCAAATCAGTGGTGTGCCCTGGGATTTCAACCCGCGATCAGTGTGAACTTTTTAGCAGCCGCGTCTGGTCCGTTACCAACAGGCCACCACGCAAGCAATTGCTACAGTCGCTAAACTCATAAAAATTAAATTAAGGGCACGCACATGTTCAAATAGCTGTGTTTGAAATAGTCTGCGTCTCGGTTACCATTATAAATTGTGAGAGTAATGTTATTCACGTTTTCAAGGCCTTTATATCACGTCTTTGAATATTTTTTTATATCCACGAAAGATGTAGTAATAAAATTTGGCGAGTCTCTTTGTTAGTTTTCAAATACGATGTATCTTTTGCTTTGTACACAATATACAACAAAAAGACACAATATTTTTTTACCCGACTGCGAAAGAATGAGTGCTATATATTACTAAAAACAAATACATTTTTTAAACAAGGAGTTTGAATTCGCGGAGTCAAGAGGCAAGTAATATTATTCAGATTATAATCAAAAAGTGAACCTTCTAATTCCCAACCCCTTCGCCCAAAATACACCACAATATTTTTCTTTAACTTACTCTTTTTAAGGTTTGTCTAGTTTTTTTTTGTTTACGATGTTAATATCCACCAGCCAAACCTTTATTCCTAATTCAAAAACTCTATAACAAAATACAACAGAACCCGCGGTATAACGTACAACTAGCACTATCAGCGTGTCACGTGTCGACACACGCCTCAACACAAATACCTATATGTTTACTAGTCATATGTTACGCAAAAACGTGATAGCGGACTCAGCTCGATGTAATAATACTAGTCACATATTCTATTCAAATTATCAAATGGATTTAACCATTTGTATTTTATTTCTGTTTTGTTGTTTTTTTATGATTTGAATGGTGAGGAAATGTGATGTGAAAATTTGTTTTAATTGAAATGTTATAGAACAATCTTTTTTTTACTTATGCTTATAAAAAAATATTTCAACCTTACGATTTTTTAACGAATATTACTTTTAGTATAAAAATGTACATGCATATCAACAGCAATAGACACAAAAATATAAAAAAAATCACTTACAAAATGTATTTCTATCATAGGAAAAGTCCTAACAATAAAAACATTTACCAATTTATGGATTGAATTTCACATCCCCTTCTTAATTTCTATTGAATTAAATACAAACTGTATTTTCACTCTCCCTCTAACATCCCTAAACATCGAGGTTAATTTCTTAATGGACGATGATCCGCATAACTGAATTTTCGAACGTATGGTCATAGTAATTGCGGAAAGCAATCTACTCATGTTAATCAGCTTGGTATAATTACTCACTGTTTAACAAGCTAAACTAATTTTCCGTGTCTAACGCCAACCTGGTGTCATTCAGTATTAATTTTATTACTTTGTTTATAAACAAGCATTTTTAATTTAGAAAGACGGGAAGTTGAGAATAGTTTTTAAACTGTAACTCTAGTCTCTACCACCTACATTTAAAATAATTTTTGCATTTAAAGTAACGCGTAAGAATATTTCAATAAAAAACTTCCTTTACTTCTTCATCACTCGTGAGGGGCGTAGAGTCAACCAAATTGTTTTTATCCACGTTCAAAACCATTTTTCTCGTAATTTTAATGACTAGCTTAAAATTGGCCCAAATAATAATAATTATTACATACTCACTCCTTAGTACCGGAAGTGTCATCCATAATATGTCTACGCTATTTCGGTCCCTAAGAGTGACGAAGAAAGTCTATCACAATGCTGGGCATAAATAAACATAATTTCACCTTCATCAACGATCACTTACTACACCTAATACATGCAAAAATTCGCTATTTTCTTACACATTTTGATACTTTAAAAATTGATACTAGTTGTTGCTATTCCGAGCCATCCTGTAGAATATACGTAACGCATCAGATTTATTGGGTTATAAATAAAAAGCAGGCGCCAACCGCTTCATTTAACTCCCGGAAGACTGCTCGCAAACAACATTTTAAATGAGACCTGGTGCTAACCGGAATGACGCGAGATAAAAGACGATATACTCGTATGTGTTAAACAATTTAACTTAAGTGCTTCAGCCTCTTTTATTACTCCTTCCCATAGTTGCGTAGAATCAGGATGGACGAAGTATCATGTTACTATCGTTTACCTGCATGCGTCAGTCGTCAACTATACTTGGTAATTGTGTCTATGTTCTGAATATTCCTGGTTGCATTTTCCTTTTTATATTGGTTTTGATAGCCCGGAGTGCCTTTAGTGGACCATGCCAGGGTTATAGAGGTATTCGTATGTAATGAATCGACATTAGTATTATCTTCATTCATCACTGAACATTGGCGGTTACCAAGGATCTCTAATAAATGAACAATGCGAGTACAAATTATGATTATTTTGTATGTTATAGAACTCACAAGAAGTGATACAATATGTCTTGTCATGATGTGGCAACTATCTTCGGGTATGTAGGCGTGAGTATACGACACAGATTAACTATCCCAATTATTTTCAACGACAATCTGACTAATGCGTCACACACACAAAACCGTAATACATACATACATACACACATAATAATCGTCACGCCTGTATCCCATAGGGGCAGGCAGAGACTATGGATCGCCACTTTGCTCGATCCTGACATACTTCTTTCGCTTCATCCACTTTCATCAATCTCTTCATGCATGTTCGTCGGTTTAGGGTACTTTTGACCTGACCCTTATTGAGGGTATCACCGATTTGGATGGTGTAGGTTCGATGAGGTCGACCCCTACCGACTCTTTCATTCGCCCTCACCTTGTATATTTGCTTGGTTAGTCTCCTTTCAATCATCCTCTCTACATGACCAAACCATCACAAAACCGTAATGTGAAACTTTATTATGTCAGATTAGTTAATAAAATTTATCTATACAAATACAAGCCCATAAGATAGGAGAGGCTTAGCGTATTTGCGAACTTTATTTCAAATGTCAACATTTACTCTGTCGAGCCGATCATTTGCGGGGTGCGTGATTTGAATTTGCAAAATTTTGCTACGTGTGTTTATAAATACCAATGTTTGCATTTTAGTTGTGTTATCAGATGAATTGTAGGTTATTTGGTAAAATAGCGTGTTCGAATCTAAAAAAACCAAATTAATTAAAAAAAGAGAAATGTTGACATGGCAAATTGGCAACAATTGGTAATTGGCAATAGAAATCCTGTTAATATCAAAATTAGACAAACTCGACCTAATAGCTTGTTGAAAATGTGATATTTTTTCTTATGTTTATCAGTGGAACTAAAAACGTTAAACGTTATAATGCGCGCAAAGTGAAATAACATTATACATACTAATTTAAATAATTCAATTCCAGGAATTGAGTTTTTGTGCACCGCCTAGTTTATCTTTAGATACTATTTTAGAACACTGAATGGCTATCTTGTTTACTTCAGCTCTATTTCGGTCTCTGCGAAATATTCAACCAACTACGTATTTATTATTTCATACGATCCAAGTGTTTTCAATACGTTCAGAAATGACATGAACCATTGTAACTATAAATGGCTTTAAAACAAGAAACAAATAGAAAAAGAATAAAAAAGAAGACAGCTGGTGTTGCTGTGGGAGTTTCTTTCGCCATTTCTTCTTCACAACTACAACACGTTCCGAAGCGGTGGTAGCAGTAATTAACGATTCTAAAGATCTTGTGAAAGACTACTTGGATAAAGATTTTTAAAAATTTTAATTCTATTTTGAATGCCATTCACAATACTAAAACCAGGCTATTAAAAAAAGCATAAAAATTTTACTTATAATTAATATTCGTCGCAGAGTCCGTAATGGTCAACAACTTATACTCAACACGCCGTCAGCACATTATAATTAGGTGCACCTGGTTAAATCAGCAATGCATTTCAATTTGGTGAATTGAAAATATGGTTAATTATAACTGGCAACAGTTTCGCCACCACCGACACGATCACACTAACCACTAAGTACGTTTAATGTGGATTTATTAGTTTTTAGGTTTCCGTTCACCAAAGAGCGTTAAAGGGAACCCTTTTATTAACAAAAAACAAAATATTGTAATAGTCATTTAACTGTTCAAAATTAAAAAGACGATATCATTTATAATTTAAAAGATTTTTATTTCGCTGGATTTTTATTTAATATAGTTCTATTAACGTAAAAATAATATCGCATATGCAAGAGGTGTCTCTACATAATCCGATTTATCTTTTCCGTTTTGGAATTACTTGTATTATATTAATAATTAACTAATGGTCACTAGCCTAGTATGGGACATTCGAAGACGAGTTAATGTCTTTAAGACACTTGCTGTGCTTCGGCGTTGCGTCAACTCTACTTGCCACTGGCAATTTTACTTAAAAGAGTTGCACTTGTGGGATAATCTTTAACTGTATGAGTCATTATGCGACACAGACCACTCCATGCCCGAATGGATATGAGGGAGTAAATCCGTGTGTGGTTAATTGTACGGAACCCTCACGCATGATTCAAACTCACACCTGTCCAGTTTTAACACTTCGATATTACTGAGGTCGGTACATTCTCCGCATACACAACACGTACCTTTCAATTAATTGCAGTTCTCTTACGGGATACATTCGCGCCATCAGATGGGACATAAATGACTTCCTCGCAAGATACTGTCAGTCTTCATTTAACATACTCGTTGCAATAAACCGGAAAATAACTAAACAATGTGTTTGTGTATGCAAATTTTAATAGGGAAGTGCAAAGTATACTATGCACAAAGAAGTTTCAGAGCTTCGTTGGTGGTGGTATATTATTATATTAAGATAATAACGTTGCTTTAATAAAGCAATTTGTCTCAGTTATATCATACTCGTAAGTATAGCTTATTGCAATTAACTTGTCCTTTGATATCCATTTGATCGTGTGATGTTGATGTGGTCTTTTATGGCTTCGTCATTTGCCTATTACACAATGTGAGTCGATTAGTTTCAAAGGTAGAAATCTGTGCATTTTATCAAAAAGTAGTTATTGATTTGGTAAGATTTTTTGGACAGATGAAATTCAATCTTTTAAAGTATAATTCTGTATCTGTCAGTGTATTGTTTAAATAATTATATGTTTTTTCATTTTCCCAACATTGGCAGCCTGGCGCGGTTGGTTAGACGCTGGCTGTGAAAAGAGAGGCCGCGGGTTCGATCCACACACCACACCACAGGTATTTGTTTCCAGTCTGGGTCTTTGTGAGACTGAAAAGTCTCTCGTAGTTCCTGATACCCACGACACAAGACTTAATTGATCTTAATGTGGAGTCATGAGTATTTGACTGTTGGGTGTATTTGTTTATTTGTTATAAAGTCAGATTGGCATCTTTGATAATAGTCACCTCATGTATCATCGTGGTTGACAAGCCGTAAATCCCATACTGTAACGTGAAAGGACGTCTATTTCAAGCAGTAGAATATTCTCGCTAATATAGATGTAGATACACCTAGCGTCCTACATTATTCAAAATAGACCCTTGACACAACACCTAAAGAAACATCGAACCTATGAGTTAAACTAATTTGCACACAACAATGTACATCCTTACATTGTCATTGTAAACAAATCAAGTATTTGTACCAGGTGGTACTTAGCGTCGAGAGTGGGATTTGCAAATGGTGTTTGATAAGATAAAACACGTGTACACGTTATCTGCTGGGTTGGTCACAAATGATGCCTGGTTGAATGAATGCTTGAACGAAACCGCTTAAATTATTTCCTAATGCGAAATATTACTGCTGATATTTCGTTAAAGAAAATCTTTGGTGAAGGGAGCAGTTTAATAAAAGTGCAATGGACAATAAACTGGTTGAGGTCGCAGGAACTCGCTGGATGTAGGTAGTTTCGATCAGGTCTATATGTTGATCTATGAGGCCTAAATTAAGCAGTGGACTACCTGTGGCTGGTAGAAGAAGAAGGAGAAGACAATATGCTGTAAGCATGAACATCACGCCTTTTTCCGAGAAGGTGTAGGCAGAGGTGCACAGGACACCCAAGATTGACCTTATGTGTTCAATCCCACGATGTGATAGGGGCGAGCCTATCGCCATATCAGGCACAAATTCCTGACCCCGGGCTGATAATGAACAGAAAAATCCAATATCACTTTGCCGACCCGATTCGAATCCGAGACCTCAGCTTTGTAATCCTACCGTAGTATAACTACCCCACCAAGGCAGTAAAAAAAATTTTGATAAAATTACCCGGATTCATTCAGTATCAATATCATCCATCATCCATCCATCAGCCAAAGGAAGTCCACTGCTGAACATAGGCCTCTCCTAATGATTTCCACAGTGACCTGTTGGAGGCAGCCTGGCTCCAGCGACGTCCCGCGACCTTTACCAGGTCGTCTGACCACCTAGTGGGTGGACGTCCCACGCTGCGCTTTTCTTTCTTTCAGTATCAATATACTGGAACGAATCAATATTGGTTACACATTTGCCATTATCGACGCAGTTACAGAGAATACCGATTCGAAACAAATAGTCAGTTCTTAATAATATTTATCCAAGTGGAAACACAAAAAGTGTCGACTTTAAAAATATCATCACATAGTTGTCCAAGCCGCGCTGAACATCTGTTCCCAATGCACTTGTGTATAATAAAACTATACATATTTTTAAATCCAAAAATATCGTGAAATAACATACTACGCGTGCTTTCTCGATAGCTTACTGAACTCACCTGCGTAAGTAAAATGGTTTATTTATGTGGAAAGAGAAGCAGCGGATTCGATATCCTTAGAGAGACAAGAGTAGAGTATTGTTTAGATTAAGGGTCATAATGACCGCTGCTTGAAACTCATAATACTTAGAGAACGTATTGTACACAGATACACAGCTGTATACACAGGTATACATACGCACCTACCCACCCTATTATTTTAACTAACGACACCAAGACTCTACCACTGACTCTACTACTCATTTTAGAGTCTCTGGCAATCTCATTCACTGCAAGACGCACAACAGCGAACTTGTTACTTCACGTCAGTTTTCTGTGAAATAATGTCACCAACCCTGGTCATGACTACTCGTTTATATATTTTTAGCTTTATTGGGAAAAGGTGTTACGATTAAAAAATTAGATCTCTGACAAACTCGCTCACTAAACGAAATACAAAAACAAAGCTCTATGATCTTATCTTGTAAGATAAACCTATACTATTCGATCAATTCATGTCAAAAAAAAAACAAACACACACACACACATCTTGTCAATATCAAACTGTATCCATTTATATATCTTCACCTATATTTTAATTCGTTCTGTTTCTGTTCTTTTCTTGGTCAATAACTTTATTACTATATTTATCTGTGTCACATTAAGGGTAGTTTATCCTTAAAATTATTAAAACTTACGATAACTAGTATAAACAAACAGTGGTACACGATTATATAGTTATAAATATGTCGAAGCTTGTTATCAGCAAATTTGTAACATACTTAATGTTAAATATCTATTTCTATTATAATTAGTCTGTAAGCTTTCCAAAAAATGGTAAAATAAAAAAAATAAAAAAATAATCTGCAATGCCTATATCTATGTTTTATTTTACAGCATAGGTCCGGCAAACGAGCAAGCAGGTCACCAGATGGTAAGTGATCACTGCCGCCCATGAACATCCACAACGCTTGGATCATGGATGTGTTGCCGGCCCATCAGATCGGGAGGGGAGCGGGAGGGAAAAAGGATAGGAAAAGGAAAGAACTGTGATGTCTGTGAGACAGTGATACCACCCCAGAACTGTCCGAGTCTGCCCTATGCTGAATCATGGCTGACAACAGCGTGGCTCTACCATTTCTAGATGTTCTACTATTTATGTTAATATAATTATTTCCATTTAATAGCTCAAACTCTTGTAGTAGGTTTTTAAGATTAGGCTACAAGTCTTATGAGCCGAGCTACAAAAATAATAAGGTCTTTGGATAAATGTGTTCCTACTTCCTAGTACCTCGGTAGTCGGTAATAATTTAACCTGGACAACACCAGGTAACGATAGCAATAAAAAACTATAGTTTTAATACAGAATAGTCGCCAAGTAGCTACTCCGTCAACTTCAATTGAAGCACACTCGTAAGATTGTTGGCGGGATGGCCTCTCCACTCAAGAGCTCCACAACGCATAGTCTTGTATCTCTATAGCCTATTGCAATATGAAGCGTTTAATGCAAAAACACTTCACTCCCGTTTTAGATATTTTTGTAGTATATTGATGAAAATAGTTTTCAATACTTAGTCTCGGCAAAGACATTACACTGATTGTAACTGGTGGCAGTTATAATCTTATCGCTATTTAACAGAATTATGCCGGCTTAAGATTTTTAGTTCTTATATTCAAGTTTTTCAGCAAAGGGTTACTAAATTAGCATCTGTTAAATTCGACATACAATTTTTAATATATACTACGTTTTACATAAGGCTATATTATGTACCAAATCATCGTCAGCTATTTTGTACACAAAATTAATATTACTTAAAATATCCATTACAAAGTAAAGTAATGAAGAATACCCGAAGCATTAATATTTATTACAAAATTAACAGTTTAAGATAACAGCGTAAAGGTCACATATTTTTGTTATTAAGAAAACGCCCTTTGGCACATCGTGGGCGGTCAGTGGGCGTTCACAAATTAATATTTGTTCTGATAAGATTAACTATATTGAAAAACCTTTACAAGAACCATTCACAAACTCGTTATTAAAATTTCATAATTCTAAAATTGTTGAATAGAATATTAGGCAAGTGTTTTCAACCTTAACCGACCAGAAGGAATAAAATAATTTAAAATCTCTGAAATAATATATTTATGAAAGAACTATTACGTATTAAACCGCTTTTGAAACTTCAAAGGAATGCTTAAACTTTGCATACAATACGAAATGGAAAACAGCTCAAAGCGCTTAAGGGGGCATTCTCTGAATAGCCTTGTTTAAGGGAGACAAACGATTACATGAATATTACATTCAGTAATTTAGTTCTGAAGAGGCAATTAGGGCTTTGGCTGCCTTGGGTACCTAAAGAAGGCAAGTGGATTTCAGATGTTTAACTGTAATTTTACAAGATGTACATATGTACGTACATGCTCGTATAGTTTGGTAGAAGTTAAGAATCAAACATATTCTTAAGTGTTAAGTGTTATAATAGCAGTCTTAATTTTTTCTACAGATCGCAACTAATATGATAATTGAATACTGTCCTCTTTAGTTCATCGTTTTGTTATTCGCTTTGTTACGGGGGGAAGTGAACAAACATATTTCCAAATGTTCCTATTTATTTAATTTTATGATTAATTTGGTTGCAAGTTAAAGACAAGTTAGACAATCCCGGAGACTCGCTGAACTTCAATGCTCGGTGTCATTAAAATGCGTGCCACTGTTGATCCTGGCTTACAGGAGTTGCAGTGGCGGGTGTGAGGGTGGGACAGTCTCCTCTATCTGAATACGCAACCAAGAAATCGATAAAGGTCTCCCTAGGTGATTAGAAACTTATAATATGACAGCTTATATAAACATGCATTTAAAAATACCTGCATTTCCAATTTCCATATAAGATGTTTTCGTACTAGCTATAACAATTGGGCGATCATAGAAAAATGAAAGAAACACAAATCCAAAAATGAAACATGAAAGAGATAACATAAAATACCACTTTACTGGACCATGTTACCGATCCCGTATGTTATTAAGAAATCGTACAAGAACTAAGCCATCTTAGCGTAATCTTTGCTGACGTCATTGTCGGATTATCACACAAGTGGCATGTCCTACAAAATGCCTTATTTTAACAAACTGTGAATGAAACAAGCCTTAAAACATTGACTATATTTTTCTCTTTCTCTCTTCAGCCACAGGAAGTCCACTGCTGAACATAGGCCTAACCCAAAGATCTCATGTTGGAAGCGGCCTGTATCCAGCGATTTCTTGCAATTTTAACCAGGGCGGTCCATCGTGTAAGCGAGTGTCCGACTATATTCTAGCAAGAGACAAAGAGATTCTGCTGTCAAATACCGCAATACCGCGATAAGAGGAGTCAGGAATTTGTGCCCGATATGGCGATAGGCTTGCCCCCTATCACGTCGGGACGGATCTCATGAGGCGAAACGTAGGTATCCTGATAACCTCCCTACCTTCTCCTTCTGATAAAAGCGCGAGTTTATGTATGTATTATGTAAACTAAAACAGCTGTGCAGTACACACTTCATGCTCAATACATTATCTACGATTATCACATAGATATTCTATAGAATATTATTCCTCAATAAGCCACTAACGACCATTATGCAATAACTTGAGCAAATATTTGCGCCAATACACGTGTGAGAATTTTCCTCCCGCCTGAAGGACGCCCTGCATGTTAACAACACAATATTTTATATTTGCATGTCCGAGCTGGAACCGCAACGTTTTAATTTAATTGCTATTGTCTTCTAATACATATTTTAACGTAATAGTTATATGAATTGTAAAGTTGTGCATGCTTATTGATTTGAATTAAGTAATAATACAAACATATATACAATTCTCATATTTGTCTTTTGAAAACCTATTAAGAAACAGAAAACAAAAATCATCAGCATCTGTAATGATAAAGAAATGAACTGAAGACCTTACGAATGTATTATTGTTATCATTACATTTACATTATTTACTATAGTAGATATGGCTTATTCCTTATCGACTAGTAAGAAAGAAATTAGTTTTTGTAAAATATACAAGTCACAACTAGAACACAAATACGCTAAATGTTTTTGGATAAAAATATCAAATATCGTATGTATAAAGATTACGTAACAGTATTTACATTTTATACACGGTTAAGTTACATAAACACGATTATATCACGTAAACGTTTACACAGTGCGATAACGTTTTGCCCATATAAAAACGTAAACCACAAATTATATTTAGCGAAATCAACACTTATAAAAAATCGCACATATTTTAAAAGAGTGATAAAACGAAAACGGACTGTAAAATATATTTTTAAAGGATCAGAGTAGAGTTTCAGAGGCATCGACCTTCGTACAAACTACATGCCGCAGCATTGGGTGCACTGGCTGATTTTTAAAAGCGATATTGTCAACATGATCTGAATTTGTTAAAATAAATGATAGTGTATGGATGTGTAAAATAAATTATAGATATAAATATATACAAGTTTTTTAATTTGTACCCGGCGATAAAGATCATGTAGAGGTTGGATGAGAGGAGACTAACGAAACACATACAGAAGGTGAATATAGAAAAGTTGATAGAGGTTGACTGCACTGAACCTCTCTCTCTCTCTCTCTCTCTCTTCAGTCACAGAAAGTCAACTGCTCAACATAGCCCTGCCCCATGAATCTCCATATCAACCTGTTGGAAGTGGCCTACATTCAGTGACTCCCTGCAACCTTAACCAGGTCGTCCGTCCACCTTGCAGGACTAAACTGAACCTATACTATCCAAATCGATGACTTAAGCAAAGCTCATGTCAGAAGTACCCTGAACCCCGAAAATGTGATCAGAATCGTGTGAAATAAAAATCCATAATCTCTGCCTACCCCAATGGTATACAGATGTAACATTATGTATGCATATATGTACAATTTATCAATGTTAATCTGCTGTGAGACGTGCCAACTATCAGAAACATTTCAGGCGTCGCTATCACCGAGTGTCGACTCTGATTGATCTCGAAGACAAGCCGCTATTTGCTATTTATAACTCTTTATCTATACTTTCTTTGATAGGCATTGGTTATCTGCACTTATATGCTTCGCTCAATTATTTTGTCCTAATATTGGAAAAAACATCTCGGCTAAATAGAAAAGTATAGACCGTGAAAGATAGGCGGACTACGGTCACAATAACGTTGACAATTGTATTACCAACTTGATTTGCGTTTAGTGTTTTTTTTTCATGATTCGGGGAGTCTAATGCCTATTGATCTCTGTTATTGACATCAGTTAATGGCAATAGAAGATCGTATATTGCAAGGTCGATGCTCTTTTATCAAATAAACTCCATCCATTCGCAACATGGTATCTTAAAGCCCACGTGTATCAGCTCATATACATCAAACTGCAGGGCACATGCCTCCTCTACAATCGACAGTACGATTGAGAGGGGTTAGACCATATAGTCCACCACGCTGGCCTAGTGCGCGTTGGTAGACTTCACATCCATCCATCATCCATCCATCAGCCAAAGGAAGTCCACTGCTGAATATAGGCCTCTCCCAATGATTTCCACAGTGACCTGTTGGAGGCAGCCTGCATCCAGCGACGTCCCGCGACCTTTACCAGGTCGTCTGACCACCTAGTGGGTGGACGTCCCACGCTGCGCTTTCCGATTCGTGGCCTCCATTCGAGAACTTTTTGGCCCCATCGGCCATCAGTTCTCCGTGCTATGTGCCCCGCCCATTGCCACTTCAACTTGCTAATCCGCTGGGCTATGTCGGTTACTTTAGTTCTCCTACGGATCTCCTCATTTCTGATTCGATCTCGTAGGGAAACCCCGAGCATAGCCCTCTCCATAGCTCGTTGAGTGACTTTGAGCCTCCTGATAAGGCCCATAGTAAGAGGCCACGTCTCGGTGCCGTATGTCATCACTGGTAACACACAACTATCGAAGACTTTCGATTTGAGGCACTGAGGTATTTTGGACGAGAAGACGTCGCGTAGTTTCCCGAACGCTGCCCAACCGAGTTGGATTCGACGATTGACCTCTCTCTCGAAGTTGGACCTGCCTAACCGGACCACTTGTCCTAAATAGACATATTCGTCTACAACTTCGAGAGTCGAGCCCCCAACTCCTATGGGGGTGGGCACAACATGGACATTCGACATGATCTTCGTTTTGTCCATGTTCATTTTAAGACCCACCTGTTGGGAGACTCGATTGAGGTCTTCGAGCATAGTGCTAAGGTCTTCCAGCGATTCTGCCAAGACTACAATATCGTCGGCAAATCGAAGGTGAGTGATATACTCGCCGTTGATGTTGATGCCGAATCCTTTCCACTGCAAGAGCTTGAAGGCGTTTTCCAGCGCGGCAGTGAACAGTTTCGGAGATATGACATCCCCCTGTCTTACGCCTCTCTGTAGTGGAATAGCCTTCGTGCTCTGATCTTGTACTCGGACCGACATGGTGGCGTTGTTGTATATACACTTCAACACTTCGATGTACCGATAGTCAATGTGGCACCGCTGAAGAGACTGTAGCACAGCCCAGGTCTCGATCGAATCAAAGGCTTTCTCATAGTCCACAAACGCTAAACAAAGCGGCAAGTTATATTCCTCGGTTTTTTGTATAACTTGCCGAAGCGTATGAATGTGGTCTATGGTACTAAAGCCTTTTCGGAAACCGGCTTGTTCGGGAGGCTGGAAGTCATCAAACCTGCGTTCGAGACGATTTGTGATGACCCTCGAAAACAGCTTATAGACATGGCTCAGGAGCGAGATGGGCCTGTAGTTCTTCAGCAAAGTGTTGTCACCTTTTTTGAAGAACAGTACCACCACGCTCCTGCTCCATGCCTCTGGCGTTGAACCCTCGAGGAGAACGGAATTGAAGAGCTTCTGAAGGACTTTCAGCATCGGCATACCGCCCGCTTTCAGAAGCTCTGAAGTGATTCCGTCCTCACCCGGCGCCTTGTTGTTCTTAAGCTGTTTCAGGGCCATCTCAATCTCACACAGGTTGATGTCCGGGATATCATCGCTAAAGTGTCGGATCAACTCGGCTCTCGGGTCTTCGGCCGAGCTAACAGCAGGTTCGGCAACCGAGGTGTAAAGCTGTCCGTAGAACCTCTCGATCTCCCTTAATACCTCTGCCCTCGTCGACACTACGCTGCCGCCGTCCGTCTTCAGCCTAGACAACTGGCTTTGCCCAATAGACAAGTCCCTTGCAAACACTTTGGAGCCTCCGTTCCGCTCAATTGTCTCTTTTATGCTCACTGTATTGTGAGCACGGACATCGTGTCGCAAGGACTTCCAGATCCGTCTATTGAGCCGCCTATATGCTTCGGCGTCATCGGAAGACTGCAGCGCCATAGATCGACGTTCGGCCATGAGGTCAAGAGTGTGGATCGAGAGTTTTTGGGGTCTATCTCTACGGCGAGGTCTAAAATACTTAGATCCCACCGTATGGACAGCTTCTACCAAACCGCTGTTTAGCTCGTCCACTGCAAGGTTTTCTTTGAGACAATCGAAGCGATTTGCCAGCTCAAGTTGAAAGCTCTCGGGGTTTTGGATATGGGCGCGAGTAGGTCGGAGCGTAGACTTCATCAAGCGACGCCTTTCTAATTGGACATTGATGTTCAATGTGCCTCTAACTATTCGGTGATCACTGCCGGTTTTCACCCTGTTGATCACAGAGACATCACTGAACATCCGTCTATTCGTCGTCAAGATGAAATCTATCTCGTTTCTCGTAGAACCGTCAGGACTCAGCCAGGTCCATTTCCTGTGAGGCGGCTTCTGGAAGAAAGAGTTCATCGCAAAGAGTCCCTCTTTCTCCAGAAAGTCGGCCAGCCTCTGACCCCTGAGGTTCCGTTGCCCATGTCCAAATTGCCCCACTTTCAGCTCTGCATCGCTTCTCATGCCCAACTTTGCGTTGAAGTCCCCCATAACAACATTGAAGTAGGTTTTGGAAGTATGTATGGCCCGACTTATGTCCTCATACATCTCCTCTACTTCTTCATCTGGATGTGTCGAGGTCGGCGCGTATACCTGTATGACCTTCAGCGAATATCTTTTTGATATTCTGAGTATAAGGTACACTACCCTGCTCGACACACTTTCGATGGATACGATGTTGTTTATGAGAGACCTGTGGACGAGAAATCCGACACCTCCTCGGGACTGTTGGTCGTCCCCCCGGTAGAAAAGCAGGTTACCGGACTTCAGGGTTATCGTGTCCTCCCCGATTCTTCGGACTTCCGACAACCCCAGAATGTCCCAGTGTAACCCACTTAATTCTTCTTCCAGTTCGACAATCTTCTCGTCTGTCCTCATCGTGCGTATGTTGTGTGTTACCAGGGCCAGTCGTCGTCGGGGGTGGTAGCCGGGGCCAACCCGGGGATTCTTAGCACCCCCTGCCCCGCCGTAACCATGGCCGCTACCGTAGCCAGGAATAGCGGGGCTGCCGGGGACTGGGGGCCTGGTCCTGGATTTATAATTCATAGTGAGGGTTTTGCCAGTACTCGCCACGCTTGGCAGGCGGGTTGGCGAGCGCAGGAGGGGACTCGAGTTGATGACGCTGCTGCCCGTCATCAACCGGGGAAAGGAAATATAGTTTGTGGGTAAAGGATATTATGGGAAAGGAAAATATGGCCTGTAGGAGTGGATACTGCAGTCACGGAAGGTAAGGTTGGTAGTGACTGCCGTAGCTCGGGGGGCCGAGGTCGCGTACTCGTAGCACCTATTCTAGGACAGGCCATGACCACTAGATAGGAGCATCCCTGACCAAACATACCGTATTCACATTCGTACTTCACATACCGTAGAAATACTTTAAAATCGCTACGGTATGCAGATTTCCTCACGATGTATTCCTTCACCGTTATAGTGCATGGTTATTGACTATCAATACACACATGACTCTGAAAAGTCGGAGGTATACCTTGGGGTTTGAACCCATGAACAATTTGGCAGTCGCGTCTGGTCCTTTACCAACGGGCAACCACGCACTTTAATTCCATAAAGCCCATAACACGCCATATATTCTTAGGCATTTATCCAGCTTTTAGTTTTTGATACCACTCAATTATACCATCACCCGTCATTTTACCTGAACCTCCGTGACGACAGCCTCCGTGACGCAGTAGGTTAGACGCCGGCTGTGAAACGTGAGGCTGCGTGTTCGATTCCCTCACCGAAACAAATATTTGCGTGAACCACAGATATTTGTTTCCAGTCTGGGTGTTTGTGAGACCAAAAAGTCTCTCGTAGTTCCTGATACCCACGACACAAGACTCGATCTTAGTGTAGTTTTAGGACTATGTATGTGACTGTTGGGTGTATTTATTTATTTATTTACCTGTGTGCAAAAATCTTCCGTGTTTTCTCACCGAACTAAATTTAGGTTGATATTTTGTTGAAAGCATTGTTCGGTGTTGATAAATAAACGTTACTCACGCCTAATACGTTATTTTTCGCAGCATGTGTGTACGTTACGATGATTCGCGAGCTCGCACCGAAATAGACGTCGCTGTGGCCTTGATCGCTCTGAACCCAACTCACTGTAGTGTATAGCGTGTTATGAAACTGTGTTATGTAACAAATAACTTTTTAATTAAAACGGTATTTTGTTTGGATAATTTTGTTATTATAAAATATCTTTATGAACTCTTTTATTTATGAAATGTTATGGACTATCCTTTTTAATAGTTTTTTGTCGGTTTCCTGTATTTACAAACAGTATTTTGTACGTATGTTCTGGTATATTAAAATTTAAATAACAGAATATTGCAAATATATTTAAAAGATACTTTGAATGATGTAAAGGTAATGGTACCTAATTTTTTTCTAAAGATACATTTAAAAATATAATAGTCCTATTTATGTCATTGCATACTTACTTTTACTTTTATCAGTTATACGTCGTTTCAGTACAAAATTAATCATTTCTGGTTAATAGGTTGTTTAATACATACAGATTTTTTATTTGAATATCTTCAAAAGAGAAAATCGTCATTTATTTCCTACTAAAATTACTATTTTTAGACGTATCGGCAAAGGTAAACTATACAGCCAAAACAAAAAAAAATGTTCATCAAAATGACAACCTCTTTTTAAATTTTGAAAATAGAACATGCCATAGCAACTCGATCAATATTGACTGCCGATACACGACCGATAGAATTACCGCCCGTCATGTCGATCATGCGACAACAGTGTGGCCGATTTCGCATGTTATTTATAAATAAATATGGAGCATTTTATAGCCACCGCGAAGACTACCGGGACCTTGTTTTGGAACAAACGCGTGGGTGTAACAAAAATCGATAGAGATATTTTCGATAGGTGTAAAAACAAACATTTGCTTTGGAGCTTAATATAAACGAGGACCAAATTAAATAAGGAAAAGATTTTGTCAACTGCATGCTTTAATTATATACATATCTTGAAGAATGGACATATTTTCTTAATAATACATGCAATTCGAGTTATAAACATAATAATAATGAACCTTTGTTTTTATGGTATATTTTTGTGTACGTTCCTCTGTTTACAGTGGCAACCGTAAAGCCGTGCCAAAACCTTGCGACGCAAAAATGTAATACCATAGGTCATGTTTAACTAAATTGTTGAAACACTTGTTTAACTCATTTGTAACTATTATTATTCAGTTTTAACCACGCCACATGAGTCACGTTTAAAAATAATTTCTTGTTTACATTGTTGTTGCTAGGCTTACATAGACTAAAGTTTCGTTTCCTTTAACAATGTTGTTAGAATCAATACAAACATGAATAATTTACAAAAAAATATATATTTATGAACTTTGTTTTTTTGTTATGGATTTTATCAAGTACTCCAAAATAAATGGCGCTTTGATTTCTAATGTTTACGATAATTTTGGCTGTACAAGGCTATCAAAGTTAGCGAGAGATCAACTGTATCGTTAGTAAATAAATTAATTCATTGACACACTTCTGACTTCGCACATACAAACTAATTTATTCACACCATATACCCAATTATTTTAACAGCCTTTCCGCGCAATATAATCAAATAACAAAAAGTTCCGTTCATCACAGCCTTGAGAGAGGAATTTATGCCAAACACGTGTGTCTTGTTTATTGCCGTTGACTATTGTCGGAGCCTCTGAATGATAGTCAGGTTTTTAAACATAATTCGGTATTCTATTAATTTTATTATTTATCTTTGAAATATTTATTTTCATCCATCCATCCATCCATCAGCCAAAGGAAGTCCACTGCTGAACATAGGCCTCTCCCAACCACAAGGTGATCAGACGACCTGGTAAAGGTCGCGGGACGTCGCTGGATGCAGGCTGCCTCCAACAGGTCACTGTGGAAATAATTATTTACTTATAAATATTTATTTTTTTATTTATCTTTATAATAGGCATTGATTTATAAATTAATAAACCACATGGACCGATGTGCTGCTACAGCGTGATACAATGCAATGTTTCTGATGACGTCATGAGCAGGGTGGAGTAGAAGATGAATTTGAAGAAGACAGACCCCGCCAACATGTGGGATTAATAGTTGAGAAGAGAGATTTATAAACATATAGAGGCTAAATGAAAATGAAAATTCACCGTCTGAGTTCATTGCGCACAACCGCACAAAAAGACAAAAATTCTAAAAATCATTGTCTTGGGTTCTAATACGTTAATATAGTCCCCCCATATCAGTTTTTCCCATTAATCTTACATAAACAGACATCGATCGGTTACAAATTTATTATATGTATAGATTGTCTCTATCGTAGGTAGAGACACTTAAAACAAATAGGTACCTGATAACCTCAAAGCTATTAAGCGTTGTTGGGATGGGATACTGCCGACGTGCGGTTAATGCTTATTAACCGCACATCCGGTATCCGGTAGGTAAGCACCTAAGTACTCTTGGAACTAAGAAGGTATTCCGTACTTGATGGAATCAGTGGATGTCCAACTACATTGGGTTTTATTTCCATATTATTTCCTGCAACCTTCATTAGGTAATTTGTCCAGAAAGCTTTGGGTATCTTAATCTGATACTTTGTCAAACGTATCGTCCATGTGAGTGATAATACGTTGATAATATTAAAGGTTATAATTAGATTCGCTTCGTACAAGACCATGTAATAATATTACATCTGGTATATACTTGGATATTGTGATAAGATACGGTGATGCTCGTTTAGATTGTATCGTAATGTACATAACACTAAATCATACGATTTACCTTATTAAACACTTACGGCCGTATTCAGAGACAGTTTTAAAACTTATTTTAGTTTTCGAATGTTTTGTGTTCTTCGCTCAAATTGAATTCAAAAGTCGTTCGTAACAAAACATTCTGTAACTAAAATAGATTTTAAAACTGTCTATGAATAAGGCCGATATAATATTCCCAAACAGAATTAAAATATATTAGAATGAGATTTAGTAATATCATTATCTATTATATCCTTAAGTTTGTCCTATAACTATCAGTGTGTTATCTCAACTCATGTGATAAGCCCAACGTTAGAATATTTTAATGCGATCAGTTAAGAGTTATATTGGCATAAGGAAAACCTTATCAATAAAGTTAGTGTAGGTATAGATAGGATAGGATGACCTTTTGATAAAGAAAGAAATTCAAGTTCATAAATTATTTTTGTTAATTACTGTTCATGTTATTAGCTTCACAAATAGTATCCTTTCACTATTAAAAAGAGTATCCATTACACATTGTTCAGGAAGCGGTAAATCATGCCCTAATTAAAACATAGACTTAAATTGTTCGGAATTTAATACTATCTTTTAACCGACTTTAAAAAAAAGGAAGATGTTCTCAATTCATCGGAATCGTTTTTTTTTGGACCTATGCCTTATATTTATTTTAATTTCTACGTGTTTGGCAGTTGGCGACCCACCTTTAATATGTTACGCATATATTTTATTGGCTAGTCAATCAATAAGCAAACTACTCAACGTGTACAAGTACAGTGAAATAGATGTTATTTTTTACTTTGTAGTCGTTTTTCATTTTTTACTTTATAGTGTTTTTAAACGCGGTTTTTTATTTTCTTTTGATTTTTATGTACAGTGCCATGTAGCATTTAATAACAAGAGGTTTTGAGTATTGATTCTGTTTACAGGCAGCTCTGACGCTTAGAATCAAGCATGCGACCTGATAGTCTTATTTTTTTATTAGCTCATGAACCTTCGCAGTTCCAGGAGCCCAGCACAACCAGGTCGCTGCCTACCGTAAAATCCCGTCTCGTCCTTAAGTATCGTCCTTCTAACCAATAAAAAAGCATCACCTTCGCAGTTTATTAACCTTCTTCACAAGCTCAGTAATTTTAGTCACTTATCAAATCAGTATCGGTGACGTAATGGAATTATATTCAACACAAACAAATCGTTTAACACGTCCGCGTGAATGAATATGAAAACAACGAGTTTTATCAATTAACTAAATTGTAGCAGATTAAAGCATTAGTTGATAATGTGACACAGACTTGTAAGGCGTTATGATAACGTTCTATGTGGTAATTTATATAACATTTGTAATAAGCTATTATTTATTTTAATAATATTATTGTAGCTAATATTTTATTTTAACCGTTATTTTGAGAATAAGCCGGAAGGCGGACCCTGGCAGCGGCCTGGTTAACATCAGGTAGAAGAAACACCGTTATTTTATTGCTTTTATTTATGCAATTAGCCGTCCAGCTTATTTTACTAGATACAATTAATATCCCAATGTTTACTTTATATATACGATTTATTTTCCAAATAAAGAATAAAAACGTTCTGAAAATTACCAATACAATCAAAAATTCGGAGAAGCGGTTAACAAGCGGCAATTGATTTTTATTTACATTTCTTCTAAATTCTATTGGCGTGTAGTGAAATTTGGAACTACATTTAAAATTTTAAAATTGTCTATTTTCAAAAATAGAGATATGTTTCAACAATATAAACAACAAGCATTTATACTCGTAATCTGGTAGTATTGACATGTCCAATATAATTAAATGCGAAGAGAAAAAAACTATTCATAATATTTTGACAACAGTATGACAACAACGCATTCGGACGCCAAAAAACCGTAGACAATATTATTTAGATTGCTAAATGTCTATGAGTATTCAATTGTTGTCGCTGAATGCAGGCTGCCTCCAACAGGTCACTGTGGAAATCATTGAAGCAGGCCTATGTTCAGCAGTGGACTCTCTTTGGCTGATGGATGGATGGATGATTCAGTTGTTGACTACATAAGGCTCATTGCAAGAATGAGTACTGTGTGTTTAAAAAAAAATAAGACAAACTACATTAAATACAGCCTGTATTCGCAATATACCTACATAGTACATTCAATAGAGTTAAAAGATTATCAAATAAGCAAAAATCTAAAGTATTACGAAACAAATTTCAACTGGGATCGTGAGTGGAATAAATCGTATTTCTCGGTCCGCGGAATCGCTAATATTTTATGCGGACTGCGTGCCGTCTTGTTGAATAACATCTCTTGAGGAATCTCGGTTTTTATTATTTATTGTGAAGGGTAAATACGGTACCTAGGTAACCTATCACGTAGGATTTGGGTTAGGTTTACTCAGGGATTCGGGACCGAGGAATAAATTAAGGTAAGGCCTTTTTTGGGTTGAGTTTGTTTTTTCGGTTACAGGTGTATTTTGAGGTTTGCACATGTAAAAGGGTTATTTATATGAAATGTACAAATGTACTTGTCAATTTTTATTTTGAAATAGTACTTTTTAATGCTAGAAAATTCATAAACGAAATCGAGAGAACTGGCAAGGTTTTACTTGCTTTAAAAGTATCCTTTTTAGTACGGTTATAAAATGGCGTGGCATATTAGCAGTTTCAATTCTAATTTGTATAAGAACAAAAATATAATAATAATATGAGGTTACAATGCCATAAAACATTTATTAAAAGCTGTAATAGCAGTGCGTGGGCGAGTAAGAGAGAAAATAATTGACGTAATAATGTTTCTGGATGATTCCGACCCGATAGCTCCTTAATGAGAAGCCGTAGTTACGTCTGTGTGGGAGGCTACGGAGTAAGAATATCACAATTTTTTGTCCGCTTTTGTCCGCCATAGCGGGACCGCAAGGCGAGTTTTAAAACGTTTTATTCTCTGTAATTGTATGGCCTCGTATGATGCATCGTACGATATTAACCCATTTTAATGACTTAGCTCTTTCATTATATTTATATTAAAAATGTTATGTAATGATTATAGTATCTCTCCATAGATTACAATTAACATTATTTACTATTCAAAACTTATAAACATACGAATATAAAATCGTGATTCAACTCTTACTACTAGTGGTAGATCCCTCATATGTGAGAAACCTGGGTAGGGACCAGCCACCACCCGCCACCGCAATGTCTATTTCTCCCGCCAAACAGCAGTGTAAATGCACTGTTGTGTTCCGATTTGAGGGTGATTGTAGCCAGGGTAACTGCTGGACATAATGAGACTACATATTCTTATGTCTCAGTCTCTAAGCGTAGTGAAATGTCAAGCATTGCTTTATAATTCATGGTTTTGTTTGGTTTTGCTACTGTCCATGAGCAGTCATATCGCTTACCATCAGGCAAATGGCATGCTCGTCTCGCTTTTCATCGCAATAGGATACATACGGGCAGAAAAATAGGATTTACTACAAAAATCTTCTAGTATAAAGACAAATACGTGTATCTCAATAAACCCGAATGTTCACCCCTCGTGTCAATGAACTTTGTACAATGTCTCAGCACTCCTATACTCCCCTGTTGACCGAGTTTCACGCGCGTAAAAACATCAAGCACGTCTTAAAATACGAGGCCTAAAAACTATGACGTCATATTATATGAGAACTACAATAAAAAAATAACACTGCTTAGTGAAGGTGTGAATGTGCGTGAATGAGTCGAAAATGTTATTTCAAGGGCCGAACAAAGTATAGTTTTAATATTTCTGCCCACGCCGTTAGAATACAGGTGTAACGGTTACTTATTTGTGTATATGTACAATACCAATGTAAGTGTAATTAATGTAAAGTTATCACTTTATCTAAAATGCTTAATATCTATGCGGTTGTTTTCTATGCCCACTCTATGCTTATTTGGCTCTATGGTACGCAAAGCACTTACACACCTATTAATAAACCTTGACATACCTATTTCCATTCATTTCTGTAATAATCCCAAATACGCACACATCTTTAGAATCAAAAATGTATGAAGCATCCCCAAGATACATTTATCCCCATTTCAATATATTATTACATGGTCGAATCCCTGGCAAAACACGCAAAGTAGGGCGATGCTATGAAAGGCCAGAGAATCCCCTACGCACGCGTCAAATTACTTCCAAAGAGGTCAACAACCCATCTGTTTGGTGGTACTGTATGACATGTTCTCAATGGCCTTTATACCTTTGGTTATTAAAGGAACTGGTTCCCCTTTCGAGGAAAGAGCGTCTTATTACTCCGAATATTATACAGGTTTGTTTATTATGAATACACTTTTTATACTCGTCTTTTATTTTATTCGTAGATCTACGGAGTATATGAAGACTGCAACCGATAACGAAGCCAGGTGGTAGTTTTAGTGACTACAGACACAATACAACAAAAATTTTGTCAAAATAAGCGACAGGTCTTTTTTTCAATTTTTTAAACATAATCGTGTGGGTGGTAAATACCTAGTTTTTGCTAAAATTATAATTTAAACTCTTGCGTATCATTGTCTTTAAAAATAAAAAGGCGTGCATTATTGTTTTAGGTAAACGGTGTATTTACTACCCAAATACGACGATAAGTAAAAAATTACAACAAAAAAATCGTCACGTTTTGTTGCAATTTTTTTTGTTGCATCGTGTTCGTAGTCACTAAAACCACAACCTGGCTTCGTTTTCGGTCGCATTCTGAATGTACCCTGCATGTATATATACGGGTATACACAATGCATATATAGTTATTGAATAAAAGGTCCCTAATCATATAAATTATGTACCTTTGCGATCCAAAATCCTTTCTTAATTATGAGAAAGAGCTTCTGCCCAGAGGTCGAGCGTTGCGAAGTAGATGAACAAATATTATTGAAATGACCAGTTCAATATACTCTTAGACTAAATCTAAATAGTAAATACGATGATAATAAAACATTACATCAATAAACTAATAATATTATGTTAGTTTATGCGATGTGCCAAAAAAACCGTAAATAAAGCTGACTCATACTGTTTTAATATTTATTTAAAAGTAAGATCACTGATTTTACTTTATTTTTAAATAACTCTAATATAGGGAACATTTATTTTAGAATTTATTCCTTACAATATCATTGTTACTAACATTACTCAATGGGACAAAGAAGGATCTTTGTTCTTAAGTCCTTAATGTCAGACTTTTTATTATTTTCCTGCCACTGCAAATTTTACAAAATTAGTCATTCAAAAGGAGATTGAAATGCACAATGCTTTAATATTACTCTCAGTAAACCTCAACATCATTATCATATTTGTAATTAAAAATCCTTTACCGAACAAGAGTTTTGTATTCCCTAAAGAAAATGCAAAGCGACCTGCGTTTGAACTTCTGATAATAATTAATGTAAAGCAGAATGATTTTCCGTCATTTTACGATATATCAAAAATAATTTCATACAAATTTTCCTATTTTTCCATGAAATCTCATATACTCAGTGTCGCGTAACTATCAACGACTACCAGGATGACATAAAAGTATACAATTAGCATCAACCAGTCGCCAGGCTTACGTAATCCGGCGTCGTTCCGCCGCTCTTTGTCCCGAGTATTGATCCGGTCGGGAGTAGGTCGCGTTTACGTTCAGGGTCAACTTTGTTTTATACCCGTCCTTTTCTGACGCATAATCGCGTCCTTCTCACAAAGCCCTTGACAACGACCGATCCCTAAACCCGGAAACATTCTTCTGATGGCTAGTGATCTGTATGTTTGACCTATTTAGAAATGTGCGTGTTAGGGGCATAGGGTGGGTATTGCGTTTTATGAATTAGAATTATGAGGTCATACGATTCATAATTTAAAAAATCTCGATCGTTAAACATGAGCAATCACAAAGCGTGAGCCTTTGTTTAAAATACGGAAACATATTCTTTCTACTCGTAGAACCCAGTTACTCTTGGGCAGTCTTCGATCAATAATACATACTCTACAACGATGGTATTGTCGATCGAAGTGGACAGTTGATAACAGAACCTATAATTTATTTAGTCCTGCAAAACCTGCGTTCGAAATAGGCATTAGTATAGCCATGTATGACGTAGATAATACCTTTTATTTCAAAGCTGACTGAATTCATTCCAAAAAATTCTGACTTTTTAAAAGCAAAAGTAAAGTGAGCATTCTCGTCCTTGTTTCTAACGTAAATGATTTACCATCCACATTTGTGGTTGCGCATTTCCTCAATAACAAGATAGTTAAAACTAGCTTCCCAGTCGATACTCTGAATCCTGCAATGCGGCGCAACCGTACTATACAATCTACTATCCTGTGGAGTGGGGGTTACTCTATAATCCAACACGACGTTCGAATGTTCGAACGTTCGATGTCCACGTAAATTAGATTTTTTTCTGTTATGGCTTCGCATGGTTTGTGCATATAGCCAGTCCTCAAGTAATTTTTTTTTTATCAAATTTGCCCAATTTAGGCAATAATTGTTAAATATAGCCCATCGTATGACATTTTCCGTGAGTTCGCCTATAGTCATGCTTTAGTGAGGTGAAAGCAACCGTACCAAAACTTTTGGTAGAGCTCAGCGAAAAAATCGAATGAATCACATAAAACACTCTTGCTTAACCTCCACTTCATTTGTGCACCTTTACAGAACTATATTGAATACAACGCCTTGTACTTTATGCAATAAAACTCTAAAATGCAGCAAATTAATGAAAATAAAACGAAAGCTATATTTCTACGATTTACGATTTCTACGATTTTCCCGCCAAAACTCGTATCATAATTTGCCACCTCTGAAAATCAATACTATTCTCTATGACACTTATCATTCATTCCGAACTTAGTCTTTAGTTACGACATAAGATAGAAGATTCCAACATTTTGTAGAGTAGGCACTTTCGTATCGTCATTGAACCTTCGAACATTCGAACGTCGTATCGGAGCGTAGATTAACCTCCCTGTATGTACAAACTTCGACCAGAATACCTCGACCCCTTCAGTGCAGAACTTGAAGTTATACAATTCCTTAGCTTCATTCTTCCTTTGTTTAAATATAGGAAAAGGCCAAAGGTCATATATGTAATTTATTATTGAGGTTGATAAAACTAGTACTGTCAATTAATGTTGAGTCAACGCAGTGACTAGTCTTATAAATATTAATACTGCAAATGCATATGGATATTCTAATGTTAATATATGTTATTTTAATTGCTTTAATGGTATAATACATGGCCAGTAGTTCGATTTAGAAGCTGGTAATTTCACTTTATGTGAAATAAATTGGATAATGTACCGGGAGGGTTAAAGTCAGATTGGTGTTAAAATCTTGAGCCAAATGTTTTTGCAACGTGCATAAAAATCTTTTAGCACCGACTTCACTTAAGTGGGAGACAAGGGTGCAAAGAAGACGTATATTTCCATCCTCATTGCTTTACGATTGTGAGTTTTTGCAAGTTGTTCGCACTTTTATCTTCAAATATTAAAATCCCTGCTAAATACACGAGTTTTATAAATTACAATATTTATTGTAATATATAAATACTACAATCTTGAATGTATATATAAAAATATAAACAAACCTGTATTGAAATTGCTTTATCGAACCGGGAGCAACACGTCACAGTCTAAATAAATCGAATTGACTAATCATTATTCCGTTTAACAATGGTCCTAATCACCTTCAAGACATGGCCAATACGAACTTCACAAAGGCTTGCATTTTAGTCTTCGCAAATCCCATCTCTACCCTACTACACGTGCCAAATGCCGCTATAACATAAAGTGCTTTACATAACAACTTAATGTCTTCGGCTTATGTTCACGGTTGTTGGCAGGTAACTTCACGCCGTCTTATTTTTCAGTTTAAATCCTTTTTCATAAATTCCCATTATTCGTTTATTGAACGCTATCGCATTGGTTAAATGGAGCGAACATTTTAGTAATAGTTTAAAATGAGTTAGAAAAGTTTAGAATTGTGGATTTTCAAAGGAATATTATCTTGCTTGCTATTGTCTTGCTAGCAAAGTCGTAAGATAACTTGCAACCGCAAGCTCTCTTTGTCTTTTCTTCTATGCCAGTTTATTCTCAAACTAGATACGTAACCGCATACCATCCTCAATGTCATCATAGCGCTAAAAACTAAGTCAACGAAAAATATTACACTAATAATTCTATCACAATGATCTCTAATTAATTGCATCACCTTTATTTAACAAGACATACGACCCCTCCTGTTACATCCATCTATACAAACAAAATTTATGTTGTCCAAATATAGTGGTGGCCATTAATTTGGTCCCTGCCGCTGCCGGCTGGAAAGGGGCCAATAGAAACGGCACCGCGGCGAAAAAAGTGTGATAGTTTTAATTTTATGGCCAGTTTCATTTGCTTTTATGTCGGACGGAATTAGAAAAAAATATGTAAACGCAGGAAATGCAATCGTGTTCGAAACTCAAATGTTTTTTCTTTTGTTTTTTTTTGTCTTGTCTTGTTTAGTGGCCATTATTACTATTTATTTAAGAGTTAATATAATTATTGATGTTACGTAAAGAATCGTTACCGACATAAATGATTTGAATTAATTTTTCCCTGATTGATTTATTGTATTTGTAAATAATCAATGCCATAAGATGTTCAATTAAATTTACAATTTACATTATAAGAATTATATATTTCCTAGCAATAAGTCTTATGCTTCGTTCAGCTGTTTTTTATAATCAATCACTGACATTTATGTATTCACCATTACATTTAATTATGTGTTTTTTTATATTTTATCAAATAACATATGTCCTATATTTTAGGTAGCATTGCACCTTCCAACACTGTCCATATATGTACAGAAATCTGAATCACTAAATGTCTCACAGGAATTTTCCGCCAGTAAACAAAGACAGGTCTCCTTAATGTTAACCTAATGACCCATTTGCAAGTCGATCGTTTAACAAGTCCTGGCATATGTCCATCTGGCGCCAAATATTACAAGTGATTTTCCGCTTTCCAAAACGAACCCGCTGCCCGCGTGTTTACGAACCATAGGCTCGCGCTATTGGCTCTATGTCAATAATTCAGTTTATTGTGTTAGGTTACGGTGCAATAATATTTTGTCTAACAGTGGGGGTAAACAAAGAGAAAATATATTTTTGAATTTTAAGATTCTATGACTGCCTCGGTGGCGTAATTGTACCACGGTGGGATTACAAAACCGAGGTCTCGGGTTCGAATCCCGGGTCGGGCAAGTGATATCGGATTATTTCTATTCATTATCAGCCCGGAGTGAGGCATTTGTGCCCGATATGGAGATAGGCTTGCCCCCTATCACATCATGGTACGGAACACTCAAGGCGAAACGTAGGTGTCCTAGTTGCACCTCTGCCTACCCCTTCTGGGAATAAAGCGTGAAGTTTATATGTTGTGATGTTTGTATGTAAGATTCTATGACTTTTTGTTCATTCGCGTCGATTGCTCAATTATTTACTGTCATTTATGTATCTACAACGTTTCCCGGCTCAATTCGTTGCTAAATTAATGGTAGCATATGAAGCCGCAAAATAAAGTTTCAAAATTCCATTATAGCCCATATTATACATACCACAACTGGGCATAGCCCTCACCCATGTCGTATAAAAGTGTTTGAACCCTAATCCACAACGTAGATATACTGGGAGATTCACAAATAAACCAAATAAACAATAAACTGTTCTTTACTTAAGTAACCGTAGAAAAAATAATAGATCTATGTGGCGATCCATGGGGGAGGCTTATGTTCAGCAGTGGAATTCCTGAGGCTGAAGAGAGAGAGAGAAAAATAATAATAAAGTAGTGTCCTTTGTAAGTAAGATTGTAATTCAATTCAATATTTTTCTTTTACTTTGACCGCATTTGTTGTATGTCCTAATACAGCAAAAGTTACGTAGTTATAAAACTTACTAAACTAAAATTGCAGTTTTTAAATTTCAAATAGTTTTACAGACAGAAAGGCATAATTACACGGGATAAATAGTATGCAATATTATCGTTGCGATCTGATACGTTACTCCTCATATATACTTGTAAAGCAACATACAAATTATCATTATCATCCCGTTGCAAAAGCTGCTGGATATAGGCCTCCCCCAAGGTACGCCACAGAGCCCGGTCTGCTGCTTTATGCATCCAGTCGCTGCCGGCCCTCTTGCACAAGTCATCCCGCCATCTGGCCAGAGGACATCCCACAACATATATAAATTATAGATAAGTAAATAACAAATTATTACTCAATAATTAATAGTAAACAAATGCCCTTAATTTGCAAATACACTCAAAAATTACTATAATAAATATCAGCAAGTCGAAATAAATCGCTGAATTTGCGGTGTCAAGTATCAATATTGTAAATAATTGCTTATTATTCGTAAACACTTGAAATAGTAGATTTCCATTATGAGCAAGACCTAGATAACAGACAATTCAATAACCCATAAGATGTAATTAAGCAATTCTCGATAACATTATAAGAACAAATATTTTATCTGTCTGTTAATTTACTGCGATGAAAGGCGTCATGAGCATGCCATTCGCCTGATGGTAAGCGATTCGACCGCTCGTGGAAAATAGCAAAACCAAACAACACCACGAATTACAAAGCAATGCTTGGCATTCCACTACGCTCGCCATCCTGAGACATAAAATTGAGAGTCTCATTATGTCCAGTAGTTGCTCTGGCTACAGTATCCCTCAAACCGTAACACAACAGTGCATTTACCCTGCTGTTTCGCGGGAGAAATAGACATTGCAGAGGTACCTATCCAGACGGCCTCTGCCATATGATAGTAAAAAAATAATACTAATGTTGCTGAAATTATTCAGCTAATAATTAAGCTTTACTGGAGATAATACTGAATATGGTTGTTTTATTTTTATATTATATACAAAATATAGAACGTTAAAACTTATCTCAATTAATATTGTCATTATACTATTGAAACAGAGTGAATAGAACATCCATACAAAGAACATTAACGCTAAAGACAGCAACTGACTGACTTATGACGCACCAAAGGCATTTCAATTTCAAAATGAACTGACATAAGCCGTAAGTCTTTTCATTTACGGAAATGCGCCAAAACGCGTTCTTTTAATTAGCGCATGTGAAAGGCCTTAAATCAGGTCACGTGGGGAATTAATGTCACTGACAACCCAGAGATTCTTCCCAAGTTTTGTGGCTTAAAATTATGAGCGAACATAAATCGCTAAAATGTCAGAGATGTTTCCAGATATGTGGCTAAAAACTTGGCTCAATGAATAGTGTTAGTATACAAAGATGTTGAAGCCAGATTGTCTGGCAAGCCGCAGTCCCAACTAGACTAGACAGGAACTTGAATATATGCTAATGATCCACCAAATTTCCCACTCGTGTTGCTATGTTGGATATTTCAATGACGTTAAATGTAATATCTAATATATATAAATCTCGTGACACAATGTTTGTCCTCAATGGACTCCTAAACTACTTAACCGATTATAATAAAATTTGCACACCATGTGCAGTTCGATCCAACTTGAGAGATAGGATAGTTTAAATCTCAAATTATAGTCGCAATTTTAATTTATTGCTAATTATTTGTCTGTTATTATTTGACAGTCACAATCATCTGTTAACTCCAAATGATTCTAACAGATGTCGATACCTTTCGACTGGGTTGAGTAAGTAATCAATAGATGGCGCTGCTACGGTAAATCTACGAACGTGTCATATAAGCTACATTTTAACAGTATAATTACCACGTGTTGTTGACGCTATAAAATTAATTAAATTTAAAATAAGTAGTTCATTATACTTTAAAAAATCAATTTCGTAGTCAGAATTTTGGCTGAGCGGAAAGTTTTAGCAGGAATTTTGCAAAGTATTTGTGTTTGCGTATTTTTTAAATGATATTCGTCGTATTTTCGTGTTTATATAAGGCCTATCTACAAAATAAAAGCAATTACAAAAAATTTACAACTTGCCTATTTAGGCATTAAGGGATGAAATGGGATAAAGTGGGACGAACGCGATGAAACCGGTCGGATCCGGATTGCATTCGATTGGAAATAATGGGACGGGATGTAACAGAAAGAAAAGGAGCCAGATGAGATGGGATGGGATACGATAGGAAAAGGGATAGTAGGTACTTAGGTTGAGTTCAGGAGTACAAAAGTTTGAACGGGAATAAGATATTTCTGGTGTGGAGTGGAGTCTAAACATCTTAGCACCCAGGCGAAGCTGGGCCGGGCCGCTAGTTTTATATATAATTTTTATTTCTCTTGTAATTATAGTACATATTGTATTTCTTTAAAATATTGATTGATTTGTTTTGGATATCAGAAATTCAATTATTTAAATTGACAAACTTGCATTTTTGACCCATCGAATACGTACATGTGTTCGGTATAATAATATGAGTATTGGCATAATTAAAATAGTGGTCATCTAACTTTACCTGATTGCTACCACTGTCAAATCACACATTTTATCTAAAACCTTATATGCTCCACCATATTCAGTGGGGCGAGATTTTAACCGTAACATTTACACGACACCATCCATGATCCATCCATCCATCAGCCAAAGGAAGTCCACTGCTGAACATAGGCCTCTCCTAATGATTTCCACAGTGACCTGTTTGAGGCAGCCTGCATCCAGCGACGTCCCGCGACCCTTACCAGGTCGTCACATGATACCACGTCACCATAACACACTGATACAAAATTACCCCACCTGAAACCGCATCAATCCATTGCACTCATTCTTTTTCCCCAACAATTAGTGATAAACAAAGACCAAGGCAATTAGGACATATTGCACGCTCCCAGTCTGCACCTTGATTCGAGTCAATAAATTACACAGGCAAACACCTGTGCAATTAAAGCGCAGCGGGGTCATCGTTTACCCACTAATGATGTATGTTCCCTGCAATGTCGATTATGTACGTGCCATTGGCTGCATGCGGCGCCTTTTGATCGTGCTGTTACTGCATCAAAGATATATTATTGCGTTAATTATGGAAATAAATGAGGTAATTATGATGTGCTGTGGTGGCTTGGGCATCTTTCGTCGTAGTTTTCTTCATAAGTAAGGTTCGTAAATTAATTACTTAAAATAAATATCGTCTATTCGTCTAAATCCCAAAGGCATGAAATTCCGATAATCACTAAATATTTATCATTAATTTCCTTTAAAGCCATCTGAGTCAACCGAAGACGGCGGGCAAGTTGGCATGGCGGTTAAGTGAATTTTGTTAGAGCGAAATATACTACCATATTTAAAAAAAATTAGTGATTATCCGAATTCCCCGACATTCGGATTTAGGCGAGTAGACCTCATTTATTTATTCACATAAAATCCACAACCCTTAATACTACTATAATACATTTGTTTTACTTATCCCACGGCCAATAACGAAATTACATTTTCAATATACTTGGACTAATTTTATTTTTAATGGTCTCCTGGTACGCTGCCTAGATTTCACATTCAGACTAGATTCAAACGTTATAAAAACCAAGCATAATTTAATACCTATTCTCTTAACCTACAATCAAAATCGACTATGCAAAAATCTCTCAACCTTGCATGCATATAAAAATGTCAAAAGTATTACTCACAACTTGCATAACTATGCATCACGATGACATATTCGTATTTAACTAAAAACCAGTCGGTAAATGTATGCAGAATATTAAACCCATTATTATACATCGCGTGACACGACACATTAACAAGCCAGAAAATTATAGGACTAACTGTGAGGTCACCCTCGTGCCAAAACCACGGACAATAATCCAGCAAGTATACGTCCCACTGCCGAGCTAAGGCCTCCTCTTCAAGTTCAATTGAGAAAGCTTAGGGTATAATCAGGGTATAATATATCAGATTTTATTCACTCTTCCTTCGCTATCCAATCAATACTTCTCTGGAACGCACTCCCCCTCGATATCAGGGCATCCGGCACTCGTTTGTTATTCAAGGTGAAGGTTCGCCAACACTTACTTAACAAATTGGCAGAGTCGCTTTAAAATTATTTGTCCAATCTAGATTTCATATGTGTTATATATATTTATTTTATTATATATCTATATACTTATGTATAATGTATATATGTATTTGTATCTATACGTGAATGTATGTTTGTATATATAATATATTTAAGTATTGTTTACATATAAACCCTCAATACTAAGGTCTCTATAATTTATGCGCCTACTAATTTCCTCTCTGCACTATCCAAAGGTCGACTGGCAGAGAATGCCTCAGGCATTAAGTCCGCCTTTATACTCTGTATAAAAAGTATAAATAAATAAATAAATATATATAATCTAGTAAGGTCTAGTAAGGATTTACTGAATTCACAAATCGTAGAAATTAGTGCAAAACTACTACGGTATGATTTCCTCACGATGTTTTTTTTGCCTGTTAAAGTGCGTAGTAATTGACAACACATATACTTTGAACATTCAGAGATGTGCCTGCCCTATTGGAACCCACAACCACCGTTTCCGCAGCCGCGTCCAATTTCACCAACATGCCACAAATATAATAATGTTTCAAAATCGTTATCGCATAAACAGAACTCGAAGTACACCGGTCATTCACGTTTCCAATCCACGTGTGAGAGTCGTACCGCCGTAACTCGTAAACAATCGTTTAGAATTTCATGCCTTTTCAGCTTAAGCATTCCTTGCGTAGACCACTTTGCGCTGGTCGTGTTATTGTGAAAGCAAAAATTAGACGCAATAGCAACGTAACAAGACATTTACACAAAATTGCTGTACATTTTTTCAAGATAATTTCACTGATTCATTGGCTGTATGGAACGCTTTCCTTAGGCTCTAACATATTTGTGATAATAAATGGATACTGACCAGTGGCCTTTAATTTCAAAAATAATAAATGCAATATAAAATATTGCTAAATTTAATATTATGTATTTATTAAAGATCTAAACGGTATATTTTATCGAGATCATATAACTAATTGATTGGCATTATAAAACTTTGGTCAACTGCCTTGGTCACTATATTTGGCATTGCGGACATAAATAATTCAGCGAGTTGTGAGTTTTACTTTTTGTTGCGTTGTTTTTCTTCATTTGTCGGTTTAAGAACACTTTGATACATTTATGACTATCGTAATGAAATCCATTTAGACATCAAATGTACATACTGATTTAATTGGTTATTCAATTAATATTGACATTCAGAATAATTATTGTGATAAATTTGCATACTTGTAACTTATAAGTTTTTCTATGGTATAAGAAGTCGCTACTAGGCTAGCATGGTGTGGCCTAACCCCCCTCGGTCGAACTCCAGGCTGCCAAGGAGACCTGTATGAGAATTATTATGGGCTGTTATAGTACAATACATTTGCATTTTCTTTGATATCAACTAATTGTTTAATCAGGTAACATAGGAAATTATAAAATTATAAACAGCTTTATTCATGAACATATTTTTAAGAAGTGATAGCCATACATACATATAAAATATTAGCTGGTGTATAATGGATAAAGTTAATGTGTAACTTACATTAGAAATAGCAAGGTCCTTTGAAGGAGTTCGTGCAAATCATATGAAAAACGAGAACATAAAATTAATAAAATTAATTAACTGTGTAAAGAAACACAAGCATCGACGCTTCATTTCTTGAAGGCTATTTCGTAATATAGTGAGAGTAAATATATATATATATATACACATATATATATTTACTCTCACTATATTACGAATATATATATATATATATATTCAGAATTTTGGTAGTGGCAGAGACACGCTGTTGTCAGTCATAACTCGGCATGGGTAGGCTCATCCGGGGCAGTACCACTATATCACAGGAAATCGACGTGAAGCTCAGCTGTCGCGTTGCGTTCGTTGAAAGAGATTGCCGGATGCCCAATACCCCTTTTCTCTTCCCATCCTTTTCCCTTCCCGTTTCCCTCCCAATTGAGCCGGCAACACATCCATGATCCAGCTTTGTGGATGCTCACGGGCGGCAATGATCACTTATCATCAAGGGACCTGTTTGCTCGTTTGCCAGACCTATGCAATACAAATAATTCAAAAAAAAGAATATTTGCTTTCGAGATTTCCTAATGCAAGTTTTTATATTTATATCCTAATTATCACCATAATTACTCGCTACTTAATATCGATAGCTCGGAATAGATAATATCTAAGTATACGCTTAAAGACTTCATCAGTGCCTGGTTGGTTAAGGTCTAGTTCCAGCGACCTCCTGTTATTATTAATCTGCGAGAAAGTATCCTGTAATAGACCAATGGTTATTGAGCAACGTTTCTTGCGAAAACTCCGCACCGGACTTGGAAATTTACCAAAAAATATGGAGAAATTACAGTGAGTTGTTGATCCTCCGGCAATCTCACCTCATTAATATTACGACTTCTTTATGACCTTCGTACACAAAGTTATGACCTTTACTACTCGTTCAACTTATTTAATAACTTTGAGAGCACCTTGTTATCTTTCGCTGTAGTTAGTTTTTATAGCATATTCCGTAGTCATAAAAGTGGGAGTTGAACCTCAAGGTTGCTTTAACGATCTCCTATGTATCAAACGTGCTTACTGACTGTTAAGCAATAGTAGTATCCGAAGTCCTTTTGAATAAGGAAATGTCAGGAAAAAACCTTAAACGGAATATTGATTTTAAAAGCAATTTTCTGCAACATTTAATAATGGCTCTATTAGAGGCATTACGTAATCTATGGTCTTTCCTAGTTCAGTGAACCAGAGTCTTTCAATAGAAAGCTACTTTTGAATTTTGATTACTCACGTTACTGAAATAATAAGATCTTCACAATGTCCTGACTGCCCCGGTGGCGCATTTGTACTACGGTATGATTACAACGCCGAGGTGTCGGGTTCGAATCCCGGGTCGGGCAAAGTGATATTGGATTTTTTCTATTCATTATCAGCCCGAAGGCAGGAATTTATGCTCGATCTGGCAATAGATCAATCACATTGTGGGACGGAACACATAAGGCGAAACGTCGGTGTTCTTCCTGGTTGTACCTCTGCCTACCCTTTCTGGGAAAAAGGATGTTTATGTATATTGTGTATAAAACCTTTGTCCAACTTTGTAACAATGAACAGTGATGAACTGAAAATGTTACAAATCCCTAACTCTCAAAGATAAAGACTTAGCGATGAATGCAAAATCACACGGCTTTAAATAAAGCGACACAGAATCAGCAAGTACATGTGATTCACAAGAACTGTGAGGCCAGTGGAAAGTTCCCTGCATGTAGGTTAGTGTTGTAGATATGGAAATAAACGTATCGTGCAATAAATTTTGCAAGGAAATTCTTTTACGACGGAATTTAGAAGCGTTCATGACATCGCATTAGATTTTTACTATTTTTTTTATAAAACAACAATAGCGTATTTTAACACGATAACTCAAATGGTCTAGTGGTAGCACATACAGGTCGTGAATCATGTGATCCTAGATTTGAAACTCAATTCTGAGTCTAGTTTTTTCTACTTACACTTTCACAGAAAAATACACTTGGTATGGTAAAATCTAGAAATAAAAAGTCAGCGGTACGTGGTTGCCTTTAGTGGTAACTTTGTCTACCCTAGGGAATACATGAGTAAGTTTTTATGTATCAGCCCATATATGTCCCACTGCAGGGCACGAGCCTTCTCTACAATCGAGAGCACGATTGAGAGTGGCTTGGAGTTGGCAGTAAGCTTTTATGAGTGTAATAGATAAAACGAATTAGAACAGGATCGATAGAGTCAGAGCAACGATCTTAGGAGAACTGCTTCCAATAAATGATTAAGGAAAAACGTAATGTGTGCTTATATCTAACAGCAAACTACAGCAAGATATTGTTGAAGATAATAAAGAAAAGCAACACTGTCAATGATGAAAATATCAATATAACATAATAGGAAGAAAGAAAACACATTTAAAACACGTAAATATTTAACAAAATGTTAATAATTTAAGACAAAAACAACATAATAAAGACGTCATTTTGTATACAATATATATATAACAGTTCAATTTGTGTAAAAAATAAACATAACTATTAGCTGGTGGTTTGCTGTGAAGATCTATTAAGTAAAACAAAGGAAACTCGTCCAAAGCAACTGCACCGAAATAAACGCGAACACTAAAGCTAAATAAAGAGCGAGTTAGTTCCAACTAGTGTTTACATAGAATTATATGCTTTAAAATTGCAATCTACGTCATCCTTTCTCCACGTTAAAATCGGTTTAAAAATATCTTTCTCTCTCTCTCTTCAGCCACAGGAAGTCCACTACTGAACATAGGCCTCCCCCAAATATATCTGATCGTAATTATTAAAAGTTTGGACCTGTCTGTTAACTGTTATCAAAGTGTTCCCATGCAAAAACAAGTTTTTAATAATTATTATTAGTTTCGGTTTCGGCGGAAAACCTAGTTTCGGTCGGACACTAATTATTATGTAATACTTTAAAATTATGTATATGTATAGTTATTCGTGTTTTAATTCGAAAGTTTTGAATTTATCCGTCTGGGTACTTTGGATACATGTCAAATTAGGACTGCAATTGCTTTGTCATAACTTTTGAATGTTTACTAGATCAAGAAACTAAACAAAATGAGCTATGTACACCATTAAAATAGTAAACAACAAAGCTTAGAGTATTTATAATATAAAGAGAGCGCTGGTACTTCAAAAACATAGAAAATAATGGTGGTGCCGGGCCACCTTTTTCTGTCCTGCTATTGGCTGACAGAGATTGTCCAACATGCAAAAGTTATTTGAAAAAGAAAAAATAGTTTAGGGCTACGGAATTCCACTAAAACTCCTTTTAGACAAATAATAACTAAATATACTTTCGGGTACCAACGGAATTTATTGCAATTTGTTATTAATTCATTCAATTTTCACTAATACAGCAGTACTACCAATATTACGAACAAAAACATCTACGTTTTTGAAGACGCAAATGTATGACACCGCTCCCTTTATTTTTTATTATACTCTAATCAACAAAGCAAGTACCTCCTGTTTACAAGCCACGTGTATTACCAAGTACTCAGTAGCATCAGTTGTCACAGAACGGTTCCCAGTAACTTGATCCAAGGCCCTCAAGCGCTTTGTAGTAAACAAAACCGTAAACCGTAAACACGTTCCCAAGCACGAGAGTAGAAACAAATGCACATATAACAAAACACGGATTCCTAAATTGCTCTTCCAATATCAGTTTATTGCAAGTAAATCTCTTGCAAGGAGTTTATAGCATTTGAACACTTGCTAAATATAGAAAAGCATTACTCACGTTCAATAGAACTTTGAACTCAGTGCTCAGGCTATTTAAAATAATCAAACCGTAATTGAAACGTCCACTTTTATATTAATTTGCACAAGTAAACCTTTCGATAACATCTTGTCTGTTACATTATGCCTCATCATGGTATTAAGTCTGTTCATATTAAAGCCATGCTTTCCAGCTCCTACTGAGACAGGTTTATCAATCTAGGTACATAAATACCCAATTATAATCTTAATATTTCAATAAACCAAACCCCGGACACATTAAAAGGACCTGAAAAATTACGCGAATGCACAATCATTTTCCCTTTATTAAAAACGAAATTACAACATCGCTTGACGCATACATTACAAAGAAATAAACTGCCTTTACGAAACAAACAAAAATATGTACACCGAGTATTCAGTAGTACCGAAATATCGCGAGAAATTGTGTTAATTAAACCGTTTACAGAAGCGGAGACAACGAACCGCGTCAGATGTTCGCAAACAACACGAGGCGCTAATGGATGACGGTGTTGTAAAATTTATTCAGATAAGGCATATTTTCAGAACTCAAACGTTATATGGTAAGTTGAATCACAGCCTGTTAAAGATGAGATTTATGATTTCAAACATAATGATGGACGTGATGACATGCTGTGAAGCAATAGAGTTGGATGATTTTATAGTTGAGGCAGATTATTTTAAGCGATTACTTAATGACGGTACAACAATGACTTAGAAATTAATAGGCACGCAAGTTTGAAAAGCAATTTTGTTAGCTGAATTACCTGTAAACATAAAGTAAATACAATTTACGAATAATGGATTTACGATATTGCGTTCCATTCAATCACTTAAACGATCCATTACAACCCAAATCAAATTATAAATCAAAATAAGTTAATATCAAAACACCAGCTGGATGCATTCATATCTTAAGTGCAGATTGACATGCAAATCTGTGCATTGATTGATGATTTCTTGATAAATATTATAAATACACCCAAAAATCACACAAAGACCCAAACCACAGCAAAATACGCGTCTTGTGTCTTGTATATCGATAACTGTGACAGGAAGTACACCGCACAGTTTAAAGATATTAAAACTTCAAACATCAACAATATTATCTTATCTGTAAAGGTATTCACTGGTTGCGTAATATCTTTACAAATTCAAAGAGCAAATAATGAATTAAAGAATTTTGTGTGAGATTCTTATTATGCATACAAACGCTATCAACGTACTTATTGCGTAACGATCGTATCGTAAACGATTTATAATCATTAATGATACTCATCTTATTTATGCAAAACAATTTTTACACAGTTGTTGGATTATTTGATTTGTCTTTACCATCGGATGTTTACACAATCTCTACTTTTTTCACAATTTTCCAATCCAGGAGAAAATAAATTAATTTTGAACTCACATGCACAGATTAGCCAATCGAATCGTACCTAAATCTTCAAAGTTCATAATTCAAAACTCGAAATATGTTCTAAAACAAAATTTATAGATTGAAATAAAACGAATTGTTACGGATTTCATCGCGAATTTGATTTAGTTTGTACAGTCCGCCCCGTGACGACGAAAACTGTAAAGTGATCGAAACGTCGGGAAATTAAAAAAAAATAATCAAATTCGCGATAATATCCGTAAGAATTCGTTTCATTTCAATGTGTAACATTCGCGTAAATCTAAGAAAAAAATTATAGAACTTAACTTAGGATGTGACTTTCTGTTCGTCAGTTTCACTATAACTACTTATCCTCTCATATTTGACATTAGCATATTTCAATGATACATATTGCAGATAATGGCCCCAATTACAATGCAGGTAGACTCCGGACACCCCGCCAATCAACATCAAACCGACTGACATCTGATTATTATTAGTGGCGTGATGCACATACGTAAACCATTGAATGTTGTAATTTAATGACCAGCTGAATATATTACTTACCTGTTCTTTGTATTTGTGAGTCGTTGGTATGTAATTCATGTTGTGTTTTAATTGAAATTGTTTTTTTGTAAATTTGTTCAGATTAAATAATCTCTGAGAGCTCCATCATTCACATCCAGTATTAGATTCCTTTTAAATATGTATTAATTTCTAATTACTTTTCCTATATTTGTTTAGTCAGCTGTAATGGAATCATTTTCTTTAATCCCTTTTAAAACCATATAGTTTTTATTACTATACTATTGCAATCAGATTGTTTAATCCAAATTTGCTAAAATTATTTTACCCCTCAACTCAAAATGTTTAACATAAAGTTGCTCATCGACCTCAAATTAAAATTAAATGTTTACATTTCTCAGAGGTAAATTAATTTCATCCTTCATTCGTCTCTTAGTCCTTTAGTCTTCCAATCTTAAATCTACATCGTGTGTTCGTTATATCGCAACATCCTGGTAGAAGCAACATCTGCCGCGCATTATCAAGTCGATCTGATACAAGACTTAGCTCTTAGCAGTGAAACCAAAGTGGCGTGCCATTTATAATATTCAAATAATACCACGATGAGTTACATTCGGAGCGGGATACGGGACAGGTCGAATTCATCACAAATAACTGCACGAATATTTAAATAAACCGAAATTATATTACATATTGGTGTTACTGAAGGTTGTGCAATAAGATTAAGAAGTGAACAGTTGATTATAAGAACAGAGTTATTGTTAAAGCTATTACAAAAAAATATCAAAAATACCTATCTTTTCCTTTCGATGTCCCTGAAACTTAATAAACTGTGAATTTTTTTAAGATAAAAAACATCAATCATCATGATGCGCACGACAAAATGAATCGGGAATTTAAATCACGTAATTGAGTTTATGAAAGTCGTAAGCGGTTTTAGTAAATTGCTTTCTGAAAACACACGATTTAACGATCAATTGAGATGAATGTTTGCTTTTTAAAGCCATACGCACAATATTTGCTCCGAACAAACACTGCCCTTTTTACAAACATTGGTTTATAACTGGAAATCGGACGTGCGGGAATATAATACACTCTACGTGGAACACTCGTAAGCTCTAGTCAACATTTAGCCCGACGGACCTACTGTTTTATGTTTACTTTTCAATTTCTTTCTTCAACTTCCATTAATTTAATCTCAGCAACTCTTACGTTTTGCAACAAAATATATTAAAACTGTTCCGTACGGAATCATTTTATTTCAGCGATATTATCCATCTGCATCAGTTATGCATAACGGATGAAACTTGTATGTGGAAAGAACAGGCACATGAAAAAATTAAAATGAAAACGAAAATAATTCATTGAATCCATTAAAATGTTGAATTTCTACGGTATGTATGTAAGTCCGCCAACCCGCACTAGGCCAGCGTGGTGGAATATATGGCCTAACCACTCTCAATCGATTCTCTCGATTGTAGAGTAGGCCCGTGCCCAGCAGTGGGACGTATATGGGCTGATAAAAAAAAATGTTCAACATCATTTAGATTCAGTTATGTTTTGATCTACCACTCGGTTCCGAAAGTGGTTTTCAATAGAGAAGAACCTGCAAGAACCTTTAGTGTTGCTCTTTTCAAAACCAGTTTACAATATAGTGATTATTACTAAAGTTACAAGTTGGTTTAAATCAGAGCAATGTATTATGTCTTTCGATTTCCTCCTCACTGCACACACTTCAAAATCATCGGATTACCTATACTTAAAGCTTATACTACTAACGCCCAAAACAATGTGATCCAATCACAAATCAGCTCTGCGACTCCTCCAACGGATAAATCTCTACGTTTATGGTTAGCTAATTTAATACCACCTTTATAAACCTACTATTTCAATAACCAAGTCCATAACCAAAGGATATTGCTCCCAAGATTCTCACAAGCCCGCATCAGTATGACATCTGAGCTGTCCATTCCACATCAGATAGCGTACAATGCACGCCGCACTTCCGCGTGGCATTGAGCACACTAGTTTCCCGGAAACCTACTCGCGTCCCTTTACAAATACATTGTAACTGTTGAGCCATTCACGGAGCCGTAGTTATTAATTTCTAAGGCAAATGTTTATGTTAGCTTGGAAGTTTGAAACATGATTACAATAAGTTTGATAATGTATTATTAAATGTTGATTTCGTTATCTTTAATGAAATCAATATATTATGTATATATATATATTTTGGGATGAACTGTGCATCAAGCGATCTTAGCGCTATTAGGAATGTTATGGATAAAGATGATAATAACTAGGAACGATACAATCAAAACGCGAGCATGAATTCATGTCTGTAAAAGAATATAGAAAACTAGCGCCCCGACCCGGCTTCGCCCGGGTGCAGACACTTTTTGTGTATAGTCGATTGAGCGGGAGATTCCTTGATCATCCCACGGGTACACTAAATTTTTCGGGATAAAAAATAACCTACGTGTTAATCCAGGGTATCATTACTTCCATAATAAATTTCATTAAAATTGGTTCAGCCGTGTGAGCGTGAAGAAGTAACAAACACACAAACTTTCGCCTTTATAATAGTGGTAGGATAACGATTTTCCTGGCCGATGACGATATTGGTGAATGTATGTATGTACTAATGTTTAGTTTCTATATGAAAACCATGTTGATAATGGCTGTTTTTTGCTTCGTAATGAATAGTTCGCAAAAGTACCGTTACCAATACAACAAGCATGGCTTTCATTGCTCTTTTTAATGCACCAATAACATTCATTATGATAAAAAACCCAAAAGCGGGCCAGACGAACTCGCGTGATGTTATGACGTCATGTTTCCAAGAACTATTGCGACTTTTAGACGTCCTGACAGGCAGGTCGGTCGTAAAACTTTCCAGCAAATTCTGCGTATCCACACACAATTTACAAGTAATAAACACTAACAGCCATTAGGCATGGATCTTAATACGATTAGTTTAAAAATATATAACAATTAGAATTTTAAAAAATGATGAAAATAAAATAAAGATATGAATAATTACCTAAAGATTTATTTAGTCAAAATAAGTTTAACGCGAAAGGTTAATATTTAATAGTAACATTTTAAATTGTTGAATTTAATTGACCAGAATTTCAAAAAGGCATCCAAAATACCACACTAAATAATAAATCAAAGACGACGAGATTAGAAGCAATGCTAATTTTTATTAAAATTCAAATACCAAAACATCTACACTATCAAGCCAACACAGTCTTACCTTATTCTATAACTAAGATTCCATCTAACATTCTTCGAAGAAATGACATATTTTATATCTAGCACAAAGCAAACGAATAGAATGCGATTGCCTGTGAAGACGGGCGGCGCATTGTTGAATTGAAATCAAAAATGTACTACACAATGTAATCTCCTGAATAGTACATGTTGATGTCAACAGAAAGTTCTCGCTTATTCGAGAAACATCTGCACAACGCTACACACTAAAGGAAGATACAGACATTTTAAGAATCAATGTCAATGTTTTGGATTTTTCGAAATTTAGCAGCGAATATCTGAAAATCCTTCATATTTAGGTAGACGTTTTTTAAATTCCAGTAATCCGTAATCCTAAACAAAACCCTACATCATCGATTTCTCTGTTATTTTTCATTGCGCATTAAAAACGCCAAAATAATTGATTGAAAGGCTATATCAAAAAACACTTATGATCTAATCGCTGTCGACAATATCCTGCTGATAATCATGAGAAGGATATAATAAAAGGAGAAAGAGAAGACAGCCTAAGGAATCAAGCAGAAAAGTTCGAACAAAAGAAAAAGTATACATCATAAATTAAATTATAATGTATTATTAGATGAACTGGTCAACACATACTGAAAACAAGTCAGCGGCAACGGTAACCGCAGTCGCGTCGACATCACACCACCTTGTAACTGTACTGATTCAAACTGGACTGCAGGCATTTTTGATATCGATATACACTATAATTAGGATTATCGATGTAAACTCTGTAATAAGGATAATCGATATGATTATTATAATCGCAGGTTATGTTAAAAAAGGAATAGATGTAATGTCTTTAGATAAAAAAGGTAGCTGGTTTTACGGAGTGCATAGTTAGTAATGTTCGTTTTTATATTGGAATTTCTTTACGAGGGGTTTCTACCAATTTCAGTTTCTTCGATTATCCGTCCTAAATAATATCGCGAATTTGGTCTTTAAAATAAACTGACGGAATTCAGGAAACTCGTTTCTGAATTATATCTGAATCAATAAAGAAGATTTTTTGTGGAAATTTATTGTCTATTATTTAACAAAGAATTATTGTGATAATGTATAATTTAATACTTTACAACCTTTCCCGAAATGGCTTATATTATTTACCAGAAAAACGCAAACCAAATTACAACACAGCCGATCGTAGCAATAACAAGAGTTATTTTCCAATCACAACCTCGACGAAAGTAAATAAATATATACGCGTGGAAAAAACTATAATCGTCTCATCCAGGTCACAGGAATCTCAATTACTGCCGTTCCAATGAATTTAATTACAATATATTGCGGTACACTGGGTTTTTTCCTACCGCTTGTCAATTGGTGTTATTAAAATGCTTTCGGTTGTTGCTGGTGAGACAATCTCTCACTGGAGATGTTAGATGATAATATTATCGTTATATATATTTTAAATGTATTGTTGTTTGACAAATTTTATTGATACTAAAGTAATCACTTTTCTTTAGTTGACTTTCAGTGGCACAAATTATGATGTTTCATTAAATATTTATTTCAATTTTGATATTATTTATATTCATCGATTTCTTATGTGGATTGACTTTTTTGTAAAAATAGTTATATACTGGGTACATATAGATGTATTCCTAGAAATATTATTTTCTCCTTTAATTTAAACATCTCAATACGACACGTAATAATGTAAAAGTATTTTCATACTCACAGTAATCGATTTGTTTAATGACGCCATGTCCCTCTATAGATAAGAAATAGACAAGTCTGATAAAAAACGCCTGAATGATAACGATCGGCTATAATTAGCAGCACTTATGAATACTTCATGTCGTTGTCTTCCGCAGTGGGAATTGCCTGACAATTAATTGCCTTTGTTACGCCGGCCATGTCGAGCCACTCACGGAATTATCGCATATTTAATAAATTATACTTTGTTAAGGTACTGGCGTTTAGTCGTAAACCGCAGTTGTGGTCGAAGTCGGTATACAGATTATATTGTATAAAACGATGTTGTTCAAAGAATTATTATTATTTCTCTTTATTTTGTTGTTAATTTTTTTTTACATTTTTATACATATATATATATATAAAAAAAAACAATATATATATAAAAATATTTAAAAAAAAGATTAATCCTTCAGTGGCGAGGCTTAAGGCCCAAGCCACCGGTGGTTAAGGATCCAAAGTGAGGAACCTCCTCACTATGCGTGCCGTGTCCAGCAATACCGCCTTTTGAATCTGGCTCTTGACCCAACGACCAATAGAGAGCTTCTGGAGATGTTGGTCGAGGCTCTTTGGTATCAGTCCATGTGCAGAAACAACAATCGGGACAATAATTGTTGAGTCCACATCCCACATGTCAGTAACTTCGTGGGCCAAATCTAAATATTTAGACAATTTCAAAGAATATTATTATGAAATACCATTATTACAAATTGATGAAAATTATAATTTAATCCTACTCCCACTCCTGTGAGTCCGACATTCCCACACGTGCCCTACCAAGATCACAATAATATGTGGCGTGAGTTTAAGAAGCAACAAGGTCCTCTCATTTCCTACTTGACGTGTTACACTCGGACGCTGCCAATGTATAAAATAGTCTTAATTTAAAACTAAAAGCAATCTAGATGTTCTGGTTTCCAGTAAAAAATATACATTACCAAAGTATGAACATGGACAGGAAATATTATGAAGAACATTACCTGAAACAAAAAGAACAGTCATTACAATCTGTTAAACAATTATTTTGGTGAAAGCCCTCCTCATTAAATAAATAAATAAATACACCCAACAGTCACATACTTAGTTCTGATCCCACACTAAGATCAATTAAGACTTGTGTGTGGGTATCAGAAGCTACGAGAGACTTTTCGGTCTCACAAACACCCAGATCCGAGACAAATACTTGTGGGCCTCACAAACATTCGTCTCGGTGCGGGATTCAAACCCGCGGTCCCTCGTTTCACAGGCGGCGTCTAACCAACTGCGCCACGGAGGCTGCCATTTCTTATAATTCCTCTTTAAAAGTGCCAAAATATCGCAAATAAATCTGTTAAACGTAGACACTAGCACCCAAAACACTCCATAGCAATATCTAAGACATTCTTTGCCCACACGTAATGTCCAATAACAAAAAAATAAACATACACAAAAAAAATCCGATTTGAAATAATATCACAAACACAAAATTTCTAAGAACAAACACTATCAAACCTATCTATTTTAAAACGTTTGTTTACGTTGAACAAAGGGAACTCCGCATTGTTGGATGTTGGCTCGGAGACAACGCAAACAGCGACATCTGGTGCCAACAAGTCTGACGCTGACGGCTTGTAGTGCGTGAATAGGAAAAGCGTTTGTGTTGCGTCGTAGTCTTTTTATGCTGCTGTAGTTATTAGACTACTTGTAGAATGCGTCATACTGTCGAGGTAAATGAAGTATGGGTAAAGGTCGCGGGACGTCGCTGGATGCAGGCTGCCTCCAACATGTCACTGTGGAAATCATTAGGAGAGGCCTATGTTCAGCAGTGGACTTCCTTTGGCTGATGGATTGATTGAAATGAAGGATCGATAGAGTAGCCTTGTTAACTCTCTCACTTTGTCTTTTTACCTTTCTATCTCCCTCTCGTTTTATCATATTTGAGAGTAACTTATAAAGAGACTTCAATAATTTGAACAGATATGACGTTTTACAGACAGAACTGAAAAAGATTTATTATAATTTATTTTTGTTTACGTATTATTGTTTAGTATTTAAGCTCATAGTTTGCAACCACTGCGCAACACGATCAAAATATTTATTTTACAATTTCATAACTATAGTTGACTCAGGTTGAGGAAAACAATAATGAATTTATTGCTAATTGAAACTAGAACAAACGATATCGACGCGGTTTTTATAAAAAAACATGTTTATTTTGGTGTTTATTTGCATTAATTAACAACTAAATAACATGAAATTCAATCGTAGCTAAGACGTAGAAAACAATAATCTGAGTATTTAGTATTACAGGCCTTTTTCTCTAATAACCAATGCATCTAAAGCCAAAACACCTAAGAGGAAATCCGTAAAATATCGATTGTAAACAAAATCGTATTGGAAAACATTCAAGTCATTCCGAGAACGTCATTCCAATTTCCAATGGAAATGAGGTCGCAATTGTTTACTAATTAACGAGTTTATTGGTGTCGACTCGTTGGCCTAATGACCGCGCACTTGGTCTGTGAAACGTGAGATCCTGGGATCGATTTACTCATGGACAAATAGGTGCTATGTTTTAAAATAAGTTGTCGAGTATTGGGTGCGTTTTCTTTCTAGAATCATGCACGGAACAAAAACATGTGAGTGTTGATAGTCAATTACCACGCACTAAAACATCGTGAGAAAACCTGCATACCATAGCGATTTTGTAAAAAATCTGTGGTATTTAAAGTCCGCTAACCCGGCTTAGGTCAGCGTTGTGAACTATATGACCTAACCCCTCTCAATCGTACTTTCGATTATAGAGGAGGCTCGCGTCCTGCAGTGGAACGTATATGGGCTGATACAGACACAAATTGAAACAGACTATTTAATTATAGGATAGACCCAGAATTTTTCTGTAGAGGCACGATAAAATAATTACAATGCCCTTGATCGTAAGTGTAGTGCAGTAGTCTAGTTAAGCGCCATTTACACGGGAAGTTTCTCGCGGCGAGAATTGTATGCGATTATCGCATGACATAACCGCCATAGATTATAGTGTTCTAACAAATGTTTACACGATGCAACTTTTTTATATCCTTACGATAATCGTACCTTCGAGGCGAGAAACTCTCACCGTGTAAATGGGGCTTTACAGATAACAATAATCTTATTGGAGTCGCCCTTAACATCCAGGTGATCACAGTGAAATAGACCATCAATTAAGCCCACCTTTTCGAAAATTAATATATCCAGGCTGAATCTGTGTTGCCCTTGCGTGCCACTTTCTCGGGATTTCTATAGCGTATGGAGACCAGTATCCAAGCAGATACGAATTACTTCTAACCAGTAGAAGACTACCAGGTAAATGGATAGCACAGAATATTAAGAATAAGTAACCCCTCCCTAATACTCGTATAATCAGTGGCAAGTATCCACAAAACTCCGAGATGAGGTATTTGGGAAATTTCTGCGGTAAACAAATTTACAGCTTTATTTATATCCGATTATTTTGGAAGCGGTAGCACGCGTCTTAATATAAAATACTCGTACATCTTTAGACTACTTGTCTTTACATTTCTGCCAATATACAATGTACTGGTGACCACAAATTTTCTTCCACATTAGGACTTGTATGACGTATCTATATGTATCGTAATACGTGCCCCATGCATAGCCACCAGCCGCTCTAAGTCAATGAGCTTGGAGCTGCATCCACCACGCTTAGGCAGAAAGAGGAAAAACAATTAATAAAACCTTTTCCTCAATCATCAAGCAATATTTTGATACATAAAAAGATAAATGAAAAACAATTCCATATATTCAAGGAATTGAATAGCAGTACTACACAAATGAAATCTATAATAGATTCGCACGTAAGCGAGTCTACGATTCAAAGAGGTTCGATGACCCTCGCTCCAAAGGCGGCAGGCGGTCTACTATGGCGTGCTTTTTACCAGACTACATTATTAGTCGGTAATAATTTACTTACCGAACAAGTGTAATAAGGCGGTTGACCCCGCTAGACGAACGGTCGACGAAGTTGACTAAACTATACTCATACATCTACTTTGGTTTCTTGCATAGGCTTGAGAAAACTTTTACCCAATGGCATATGATCACCACCGCCCATGAACATCTACAACATGTGGGTCGTTGGTGTCTTGCCTTCCTTTCAAAATTTGAGAAAAACGAAAAGAAAATGACAGAAAGAGGAATGCGGGGTATTCAGTCTTCGAAATACCTACATGTTCTTTTTGTGTATTGGATTTTACATAGTTTATGCAGTAAACCATAATACGAAGATGGGATAGTATTGACAGCCTCCGTGGCGCAGCTGGTTAGACGCTGACTGTGAAACGAGAGGCCGCGGGTTCGATCCCCGCACCGACACAAATGTTTGTGTGGCCCACAAATGATTGCACGGAATTTTTTGCATGATATATCTAGGCATTTTTCTTACCATCAAATATTATATTGTAGTCCATTTGTACCAGTAAATGTATTAATTGAAGTTTGAGTTATATCTATGCCCTCATAAAAGGTACACAATAACAAACGACAGACAAGTTACTGAAACCGCTACCAACTACCAAGAACGCCATCAAAGTTTGTAAAACTTCTTAAAGACACAAAGAAAATCTTATTCCTGTTATCAAAGAAAGCAGGACAAGTAGCAAATTGTAAGGAAACTTAGTTGTTCTTACCCGCTTCACATCATTGAAGTTATCTGGCACAACGTCATTTAACTTTAAAATTATAACACTATTGAATTGTAAAGTAAGAAGAATTATATATTAATAAAATACAGTATTTTTTTTTTCTCCTGGTATTTTTTGCTGTAAGTAAGCAGTCACCTTTTTTGGTTGTAAAGATTGATTTTGTATTAAAGTATTGTATGTTTTGTTTTTCATTTAATGTTAGATTTATGATTCAATTTACTCAATCCTATAAATCAAGAAGCACAATGATTATAGTAATGTAACTTCTATGGCATATTATTTACTTCATTAAATAAAACAAAACGATCGGACTGGAACAGTGTAACATTCGATATTTAAACCGAATTAATAAAAAAAATACAAGAAACAGACCATTTCCCACTTCCCAGAATTCAGAACACCGTAGGTGATAATTAAAACACACATTAAAAATATAAACCGGAAAACCGAGCCAACATTTTAAGATTTTTTTTTAATAAACCCGAAAGTCTGCCATGATGCACTTACGTACATTTGTCGACGGCTGATTGTTCAACAAATGACCAAAGAGAGGTAATTACAATCTTTCAACATTAAAAACATCATTAATCACAGGGTCAGCGACCTTCAGGCGTCAAGCTGTCTGTCAGTACTCGACTAGTTTTTTCTTCTTTTTTTTTGCCAACTGCCAGAAACCATGTGGCAATTACAAGTGACGTGGGAGTATTCGGTGTCACTGGCCTAATGGGAGGTGAATGAACTGGCCCTACTAATTAATAGTCCGGACATATGGGTTATGTACGTTCTTCCTGAGCGGCCAAGATATTGGGTGGACGGTGTGAGGTGGATATTAATTATGTAAGCTCACGACTTTATATATGTGAGGGGGTAAGCAGAGGCGTTGGTAGTGCCCCCACGGTCCGCCAAGATTATTTCCGACCAGAGGTGTCTGTCACCATGCCAACGACAAATTCCTCACACAAACTTGAGTTCCCGGCCCAAAATGCAACACAGGACCTCACGACTCACACCTCGTATGCTGGCACTGGATGATAAAGACACGATAATAGATAATAGTCAACAAGGACGACCGTATTTTTTTTAAACTGTATTAAACTGGCAACCAAGATCTATTTAGTAGCAAATCGGCGTAGTCTATCTACAATACGTACCTACCTAAAGCAAACGAGGAAAGAGGAATTCCTCCAAAAAGCCAGCGTGGTAACAAAACTCCTAATTCTTCTGAAATCTAAATCACAAATGAGGTAATTGCTAGTGGACCTATATGTGTTGATGTCAACATAACATATATATATATAAACTCATGCCTTTTTCCCACAACGGTGCCTGGTTATACTACCAAGAGCACCTAGACAGAGGTTCTCTTGGTAGTATAACCAGGCACCCACATTTCGCCTTATCTGTTTCGTCCCAGGATGTGATAGCTGGCGAGCCTATCGTCATATCGGCCATAAATTCCTGACTCCGGGCTGATAATGAATAGAAAAATCCAATATCACTTTGCCCGACCCGGGATTCGAACCCGAGACCTCGGCTTTGTAACCGTACCATGGTACAACTACGCCACCGAGGCAGTCTTATATGTGTTGATATCAACAATTTAAGTAAATACTTACCTACGTAATTATTTACTTAAATTGTTGTATGTAGTATTTGTTAAAGTATTGGTCTTAACTTGTGTCAAATGCATTACCTGTTAATCCCAGTCAGAATGGAATGAAACCCTGCGAGTACATTGATAATCCTGAGACTAGACAGTCCAATAGTCAGACGGAAAGGATGAAAACATCCCTCTAATATCTATTGTACATATTAAACAGAAAGGCGAACTTAATGAAATTCTTCCCGACAACCTTAGTGGGAGCAAGGGTCAAACAAGGTAGATGCTTTTAAAGTAATTCAGTGCCTTTTGTTCAGAGATTGTGTGAATGATAATAATATTATGTCTAATGATTCACTATGTAGTCGCTACAATAGATGATTTTAACTTTAATTAGTCAAAATAATGTTAATGCTAAATTATTTTTAAAAAGTGTTTAATTTTTAATTATTAAATGAATATTAATCAATATCACCAGGCTAGCGTGGACTGTACGGCTTAACCATTCTCAATCGTAATCTCGATTTTAAAGGAGGTCCGTGCCCTCCAGTGGGACGTATATGGGCTGATACAATACAATACAAATGAATATAAAACTACGTCACACATTTTTGGAATTCAGTACAATTGTGATCTCGCAAACAGAAATAACTGTTATTTTTCCATATTGTTATATTTTCGTGTGGTGTATAAATAACATCACGATACTTCCCAAGAGCAGCGGAAGGAAAACACTTATCAACTAGCAATCCATTAAGTCCTATTTATATTGACAACGCCCACATAATCAATTCACTTGTGACAAAACAGTGTCGCTAATCATTCAATACTCGTTCGATGACAACTCGGTTTCCTTGCATTATTTTCCTCAATACGAGTACGAGTATTTCGAACATGACATTCAATTGAAACACTCTTGGCCTTTAAGGTCTCTGCCCACTATAATGTATAGCCTTCGTGGCGCAGTTGGTTAGATGGTTTAAAAGTAGAGGCCAAGGGTTCGAACTTCGCATTTAAATGTGTAGGTCCATAAGTATTTGTTTTTGGTGTAGGTGTTTGTGAGATAAGTCTACCGTAGTTTCCGATAACCATGATACAAAGGTTGTATCTTTTTTGACACCGAGTACACCCCACATCCAACAGTCACATACATAAAGTCCTGACCCCACACTAACATTACATTAAATTTTATGGTAGCACATCTTTACCATGCCTCGATAACACCTTCGAAATTATAATATTTCATAATTCAAGACTACACAATAAAATGCATATATAGGCTGTATCTTATCATTCGCCATCGACACTTCCCAAATCAAATAATCTCTTCTGCAATCATTCTCAAAATAATAACAGAACGCAGAAGTTCTTAAAAACTAAAACCAAATTTCACAACACCAATAACAAGACAACTTCATAATCCACTCTCCACTGTTTTTATCTCAATGTTTAGCCGGCAGTGGTGTAATTCGGATCAATTGTTCGGTTAATGCCCTGATATCCTGTAAGGGTCCGCTCACGTGTACAATTGATTAAGATTAATGTCAGGAATGGTCAACTACCTCTGCATTACGCCGTCTCTTGATCACACAAATACATCATTGTCATCAATTTGTTTTTGTGTTCGCCATTGGTCAGACGAATGCTTATCAATCATTTTTTGTAGAGTTTTGTAAACATGGTTTTGGGCGTTTTTGTAATTGTAGTTCAATGATCAATGGACCAGAATAATAACGCTGTGCATATTATTTAGCAATTGAAATATACAGGGTATATCAAGACTGCTACGGAAAACGACGCCAGGTGATAGTTTTAGTCACTTTAAACACAGTGCAACTAAATGTTTATCAAAAAAAAGCGACGAATTTTTTGTAACTTTTTTTCCTATCATCGTATTTGGGTGGTGAATACATATATTGTCCTAAAAAAATAATGTACACCCGTTTATTTTTAAACACGCTATAGTACGCAAGGTTTTATATTTAAAATGTTAGCAAAAACTATGATATTTAAAACATTACAAAAAAAATCGTCGCGTATTTTTGCATTATTTTTAGTTGTATCATGTCTGTAGTCACTAAAACTACTACTTGATTTCGTTTTCGGTAGCAGTCTTGATATACCCTGTATACTTTAGGGCATTCAAGAGCATAAAAGGATCAAGATCAATAATATACCACATAACTTCCAACATTTACTGAATCTTTTTTCCATAATTTGCACTCGTAGACAAGAGCACTCAACTCAGTGATGATTTGGAAGTACAAATTACATTATCTAAAATAAACGTAGAAAAGATTTCTCTCAAATCTGCCAATGTTGGGCTTATTTAATCAAGGTTCTGATACAGTCGAGAGCTTTTTCCACGGAGTATCATAAAGTAATCTTTAACATAAGTCCTCGTACCCAACTTACAATGCCAACCCTAATTTGGTTAGGGTTGCGAAAATGTCAAGAAGATAAGACTGAACAAAGAGAGCTGTAATTAAGCAAAGCCTCTAACTAAATTGTTCATTAAATATAATTTATATTAGCCAGTGTATAGTAATTCGTTTAAGACGTAATAGAAATTTTGTACACTGGTGTTACAGTAGATATATGACATCGTAGTTTTCGTTAAAATAATCCAAATCCAATGTTCATTTCCCATCCAAAGTAATAAATTCTAGACAAGTGAATTTACTGCGATAAAGCCGCTTATTTGTTTGAATTTCTAAGTTGGAAAGTCTATATTTTTAGAGGTTTGACCCCAAACACACGATGATAGGATTTTGAAAAAAAAGCATAAATTTAAATAAACTATATTAACAGCACATTTGACACCAAAAAAAATGTATGTGGAGATTTATTTTATTTATTTTTTTAAATGTAAATAGACATTTAATATTTACATCAGCTGCCGATAGAATCATATAAAGATATAGTCATAAGATCATATAAAATATTCCTAAAAGACAAGGACAATGTTAACCCTATTTTTACCCGTAGATTACATCAAAACGCAGGAAAATGTTTATCTTGTAACCCTGTATTCAAATGAGGATATTTGAAGCCAATGGCCAGGTCGCACGCACTTACTACCACAGCACGCACAGTACATGCCTAAAACTCATGTTATGTGCCATTAGATATTATTCATTGTTTGTACAGTCACGAGCATAAATATATTACTATGGGCAGATTAGCAAAAATATCTGTCCGAAGAACGAGTTCAATAATATCTGTCTGCACGTACACAGCAAAAAGATCTGATATTATCAGGCAGCATAATGCAGTGGCATCAAAATTATGTGATGAAAATGTACATCAAATAATTGTGATAACCTTTCGAAGCATAAATATGTGACATCAACTAGGTGGCAAAATGTCCCGATACCTTGTGGAGAGCAAATATATGTATCGCTTTCTATTTCTGTAATTTGCATGGATTCCTCACAAAAAGCATAAATATGTGACATCATCTAAGTGGCAATAATATCTGACTTCCTTACAATTTATAAACAATAATATGTTTGATATTATATATAGCGTCGGTAAAAAGGGCCAAAATGTTTTATTGAATAATATTAGAATTATGTATTTTGCCGGGAAAGAACATGAACAAACAATACGTTATAAATATTTTTTACATTTTTATTTGCCTAATCAACTTTTTTAATTTATTATTTTAATTCATTATGCATATTTGTAATAAGTGGAAGGGAAGAGACGCGTTGGAGAATAAAAATTGTGACTGTAAAACATCCGGGAGTGGACCAGCATTAGCACCGTTGAATAACTGTTCCATCTGGCTGATGAATAAGAAAAATACAAGAAGCTGACGGCCAACCTTAAACACTGAAAAGGCAGTTAAAGAAGAAGAATGTATATTGGATCTTATTGAATGTATCTTCAATCCAATATATATACTTTCATCGAAGGCAGCCGTAGACAAAAAAGATCTACCCACTCGAATAAAAAATTCAATTTCGTCGTGATATAGAGTATACTCGTATCAAGACATAAATATAGTAAAAAAGGACAGCCCATATTAAAACAATGTAAAATATATTTTTTTAAATTATTTCGTAATTATTTCAAATTAAATTGATGATAAAATTATGTCAGATCTTATAGCCACCTACGCTCCAGGCTGGACGATCCCAGTGCTGGTGAGTGGACCATTGCGGCAGTAAGTCCTGTCCTTGATCAGTGGCTGAACAGGCGCCACGCCGTGATGGCGTATCGCCTGACGCAGGTCCTATCGGGGCATGGGTGCTTCGGTATATACCGGATACCGGATACCGGTATATTACGACGGGAAGAGAGTACCGCGGCGGAAACCCCCGAACCCCAGGGTAAAGGTGCCGGGTCAGCCGTTTATTACCTGGCGCCTTCTTCTTTGCAGGCCGCGAGCGGGATCGTTCCGCTCTCGAACCCGATCCGCGCTTTTCTGAGAAATCACGGACTCGCAAAAGAAGAGCGTTGCCTACCACGACCTCCGACTCTCGACCATGGAGGCAATCACAGAAATCAGGCTAGGCACTCCGAAAGAGTGTGCTGGGCTGTGTGCTCCGGACAGTTGTTACAATGGTGACACATGGCGGTTGCTCCCTTCTAGCCACCCGCCATAGGTATATACCGAAGCACCCATGCCCCGATAGGACCTGGGTCAGGCGGTACGCCATCGCGGCGTGGCGCCTGTTCAGCCACTGATCAAGGACAGGACTTACTGCCGCAATGGTCCAGTCACCAGCACTGGGATCGTCCAGCCTGGAGCGTAGGTGGCTATAAGATCTGACATAATTTTATCATCAATTTAATTTGAAATTAATACGAAATAATTTAAAAAAATATATTTTACATTGTTTTAATATGGGCTGTCCTTTTTTACTATATTTATGTCTTGATACGAGTATACCCTATATCACGACGAAATTGAATTTTTTATTCAAGTGGGTAGATCTTTTTTGTTTACGGCTGCCTTCGATGAAAGTATATATTGGATTGAAGATACATTCAATAAGATCCAATATACATTCTTCTTCTTTAACTGCCTTTTCAGTGTTTAAGGTTGGCCGTCGGCTTCTTGTATTTTTCTTATTCATCAGCCAGATGGAACAGTTATTCAACGGTGCTAATGCTGGTCCACTCCCGGATGTTTTACAGTCACAATTTTTATTCTCCAACGCGTCTCTTCCCTTCCACTTATTACAAATATGCATAATGAATTAAAATAATAAATTAAAAAAGTTGATTAGGCAAATAAAAATGTAAAAAATATTTATAACGTATTGTTTGTTCATGTTCTTTCCCGGCAAAATACATAATTCTAATATTATTCAATAAAACATTTTGGCCCTTTTTACCGACGCTATATATAATATCAAACATATTATTGTTTATAAATTGTAAGGATGTCAGATATTATTGCCACTTAGATGATGTCACATATTTATGCTTTTTGTGAGGAATCCATGCAAATTACAGAAATAGAAAGCGATACATATATTTGCTCTCCACAAGGTATCGGAACATTTTGCCACCTAGTTGATGTCACATATTTATGCTTCGAAAGGTTATCACAATTATTTGATGTACATTTTCATCACATAATTTTGATGCCACTGCATTATGCTGCCTGATAATATCAGATCTTTTTGCTGTGTACGTGCAGACAGATATTATTGAACTCGTTCTTCGGACAGATATTTTTGCTAATCTGCCCATAGTAATATATTTATGCTCGTGACTGTACCACAAATAATGTGGAGAGTCGCGCTCGAATTTAAGGATTTGAAATGTAAAACAATAAAAAAGTAGGTTTTGCGTGTTACTATTTTGTTTCCACCATCATCCATCCATCAGCCAAAAGAAGTCCACTGCTGAACATAGGCCTCCCCCAATGATTTCCACATTAACCTGTTGGAGGCAGCCTGCATCCAGCGACGTCCCGCGACCTTAACCAGGTCGTCTGATCACCTTGTTATTTTGTTTGGTTAAGCGAAAATACATTGAATCATACTCGTAAGTCATAAGTGCGAATCCCACAATAATAAAACTTGTTTTGTGGGTTTTAGAAATCAAGAGCCAAGAGGGCTATTCCGGCCGCACAACACAAACATTTTGTGTGCCTAAGATTTTTTGTTTTATCAATATTTTAATTAACGCTGTAAAATAGCCAAAGCTTTGACTTCTTAGACTATATTTTTCAATTACAACAAAATTAAACACTACGTTTACGTTACTAATATGAATTTAAACAAATTCACGCATTGAAAAAATAACAATATTTCTGTCAGTCCGTCAACCTTTTGTCCCACATACGTCGAGAATAATTAGCGAATATTCTGTTGGAGATACAATCGTTCCCGAGTCCAGACGGATGGATCTCTAAAAATAATTGTAACCAATTCTTAAAACATTTTGAGGATAATGTCGTTTCAGCGAATAGTCTCTTTACTTTTATATGTTAATTTTCCTCAAAATTATAATAGCCTATACACCAATTTTAAAACTGTCTTCAACGTACTTACATAAAGAACGATTTACCCATCATGGAACTTCTATATATAAATTCACAGTATTTTCAATTTTGCTGAAAATAAATATTTAACTTTGCAATGCAAAATATTTGCCGGATGTCCAATACCCCTTTCCTCTTCCCATCCCTTTTCCTATCCGGTCCTCTAATTTTAAGAGCCGGCAAGTGGCAACACATTTATGGACCAAGCGCTGTGGATGTTCAAGGGCGGCAGTGATCACTTACCATCAGGTGACCTGTTTGCTCGTTTGCCGGACCTATGCAATTAAAAAAATTACCTCAAGCTTGTTTAAAAAAGATTAATATATTTTCCTTTTACCTATATCCGGGGTAGATCTGATGAATCTGGCACAAGAAACAGTGTCAAGAGTCATGTTTCCATTTCCATTCATCAAACATATCTATTTACCGTTTCGAGGAATAATTGTAATGAAGTAATTTAAAAACCATTTGGAAAATTATTGATGGATACGAAAAGGCCCAAAGAGTTTAATTCAAAATTAGTTTCGTTGGCATTTTATTATTCTAGAAAATTATTGCAAAATACTAAATAATTAAAGAAATCCGCTACTCATTTGAATTTCAGAAACACGATACACATTAAAAGTGGCATCGTCGCAATGAGTCAGTGTTCATTTGACGGCACGACACACGATCTCGACAAGTCCAAGTGAATAATATTTTATGATAATCCGCATTAGCTCGAGTAACGCAGTTTCATTACCAACAACCTTTCTATCGTGACATTAAAAGGTTGGTTTCAAGTGCATTTCCTTAAATGATTACGTAACTAATAACTATGGTTCGTCGTTGCAAGGGGTAGTGATATTTACAATGGTATATGTTTAATGTTATTGTTATTTTTGATAATTGTTTTTCTCGTATTGTAAACCGGCAGGTAAATTGCATTTGCACATATAAGTAGAACTGTTTTTATTATCTTTTTATTATTATTATATATATTTACTACATTTATATATTATATTTAATAGTTTATATATACACATATACGAGTATTTTTATCACTTAGTATATAATGGATAATATTTTTAATAGCAGTGTTAGTGGTGAGTTTCTAACCATCAGTTCAACCAGTGATTATGATAGCAGTGAGGATAGTTTTATGAGCATCCCTTCTCTTTCAGAAACACTGGATTCTCATTTCTCTGACGTTCCTAGGAATTTGAATGTAGTTCACATCAATGCGCAGAGTATTCCGGCTCATTTCTCCGATATGCTGATGTCCTTCAACGTTAAAGATATACATGCTGTATTAGTCTCCGAGTCGTGGCTTAAACCTTCTCTCCCTTCTATTTCATATGCTATACCCGGCTTCAATCTTATTCGCAATGACAGGACTGGGAGTGGCGGTGGAGGTGTGGCTATCTACTTGCGAACGCACATCCCTTTCTCTGTCATCAGTGCTTCCACCCAACCACCTCAGCCCAATGTCGGCGAGCACTTGTTCATTGAGGTCGTATTATCGCATACTAAGGTACTCCTCGGAGTCTATTATAGTCCTTCCCTACGCACAAACTATTTTTCTTCGTTTGAAAAGACCATTGAAGATCTTATACTTTCTTATAGTCACACCATAATTATGGGTGATTTTAACACGTGTCTTCTCAAACAAGATCATCGTGCGTCTTCTCTTGAAAGCATTGTAAAGTCGAGCAACATGCATATTCTTCCCCTAAGTGCTACTCACCATTTTCCAAACTCGACTCCTTCTCTACTTGATCTCATCCTTGTTTCATCACTAGAGCATGTCGCCAAGCACGGCCAATGCCTAGCTGATTGTTTTTCATATCACCATCTCATTTTCCTTTCTTATAAACTTCGGCCTCCTAAATTGAAACCCACGGTTATTCTGCAGCGCAATTTCAGTGGTATCAACGAAGAGGCTTTTTTAAAGGATGCGAAAGCTTTGGATTGGGAGCCTGTGATGACGGCTGACTCAATCGATGACCAAGTGGCATTATTTAATAGCACTGTCATACAGCTGTATGACATTCATGCTCCTTTGAGAGCCGTAAAAATTAAGCACGTGCCTGCACCCTGGATTACCAATGCAATAAAAGATCTCCAAAAAGAAAAGTCAACAGCTAAAACTAAATATAAGTTGCGTCCAACTGAGGCTAATAGAGTTCGATACATAAGGATAAGAAATCGCTGCAATTTGGTGTGTAGGGACGCTCAACGACGCCATATTCATGACTCTGTTCAAGTTGAGGATCCAGCTAAAGTCTGGAAGTTCCTCAGGTCACTGGGAGTTGGAAAACCTCGTCAAGAGACTACCTCTAACAATCTGGATATCCATCAAATGAATCTCCACTTTTCTTCTACGCCCAATATTGATAACGCTGTTAAAGCCTCTACTATAAATTCTCTGTTCAATGTATCCACTCCTGACTGTTCTTTCTTTGTGTTTCGTCAATTTACTGCTTGTGATGTTCGGAGGAGCGTCCTTTCAATTGCATCAAACGCAGTTGGGATGGACAGCATAGGCCGTAAAATGCTTCTTCCCATCCTTGATCTTGTTCTTCCCGTCCTATGTCATATTCTAAATTTCTCCATTTCCAATGCTGTGTTTCCCTCTGTATGGAAGGAAGCACAGATTATTCCTTTACCTAAAAAACCTAATCCTAAAACCTTCTCCGAATACCGACCTATATCCATTCTCCCTTTCCTATCTAAAGTCCTCGAGCGTCTGGTCCATAATCAGTTAAACTCGTTCCTTACCCGCAATCATCTCCTTAATCCCCTCCAATCTGGCTTTCGCCCGGGACACAGCACAGTCACTGCACTTGTCAAAATCACTGATGACATTCGTCACGGGATGGAAGACGGGCAGCTGACTGTGCTTACGTTACTGGACTTTAGCAATGCGTTTAACTCGGTTGATCTTGACATCCTGCTTGCTGTACTTCGCTCCTTCAACATATCTCCAAGCGTGATTGATTGGTTTCAAAGTTACCTGCACGGTCGCCGTCAGTGTGTCCGCCTGGGGGAAATTACTTCCACGTGGTGTAGCACATCTGCCGGTGTACCTCAGGGTGGCGTCTTATCTCCACTTTTATTTTCAGTTTTTATAAACTCCATTTCTTGTAATCTCTCTTCATCCTACCACCTTTATGCAGACGATCTTCAACTCTATCGTCAATCTCCCCTTACTCATCTGGATGACGCTATTCATCTCATGAATAGTGATCTTGAGAAAATTGCTAAGTGGAGTAAAGCATACGGCCTCAAATTAAATCCCAGCAAAACCCAAGTGATCATTGTGGGGAGTCCAAGAACCATCTGTAAGGTCGACTGGACACTTTTGCCTCACGTGTTGCTTGACGGGGTTATCATCCCGTTTAGTGACACCGTAAAAAATCTTGGCGTAATTGTCGACCGCAGTTTGTCTTGGGGGCCTCAGATGATGGCTGTCAGTCGCAAAATATTTGCGTCTGCGAGGTCTTTACGCAGGTTGCGTAATTTTCTTCCGACTGCCACTAAAATTGCGCTCGCACAATCTCTTTTGCTTCCTATCCTCGACTATGCCGACATCAGCTATCTTGACCTTACCGAGGCCCAGCTAAATAAACTTGAGCGCCTTCAAAATGTTTGCATTAGGTTTATATTTGGACTACGTAAATATGACCATGTTTCCGAATTCCGAAATAAGCTCAAGTGGCTTCCTATACGAGATCGCCGGAATGCTCACATCCTGTCTCTTCTCTACAATATTCTGTTCAATCCCTCGGCTCCGCGCTATCTTCAGGAACGTTTTAGTTTCCTCCATACTGCTAATTCACTTTCCCTTAGGTCGTCAGAGAATCTGATGCTGAAGTTTACTGCTCATAGGACTTCTTTCTACGATCGGTCCTTTACTGTAGAAGCGGTGCGATTGTGGAATGCATTGCCTCTTAGTATTAAACGGTCGCCCTCGCTGGAGACTTTCAAGACCAGGGTGAAAGCACACTTCCTCTCACAATAACGCCATATCCGTAGTATATTTTTGATATGTATTTGTGTATGTATACGTATATATATATATATATATATATTTATTTATATATTTAAAACGTATTTTTTTTTTTTTTTTTTAATAAATATTACTGTTATTATATTGTATTTATGTATCGTATGTATACGTTTTTCTTATAAAAGCACCGTCCATATATTTTATAATTTTTTTCCTCTTTAGGCACGGTTGTCTGGAAGAGATCGCTCTTAGCGATAAGACCGCCGATTTTTAGCATTTTAAGTCTTAGTTTATGAATAACTTATGTTACTGTATCAGGTGCTAAATAAAGAGTTTTTATTATTATTATTATTATTATTATGGTTCGAAAAGTTATTACTATTGAACATATGATTTTTCTCCTATTTACGCTATGTTCAGGTGTGTACTATTTTTTATAGCATAGGTCCGGCAAACGAGCAAGCAGGTCACCTGATGGTAAGTGATCACTGCCGCCCATGAACATCCAAAACACTTGGATCATGGATGTGTTGCCGGCCCTTAAAATCAGGAGGAGACCGGGAAGGAAAAAGGATGGGAAGATGAAAGGGGAATTGAGCATTACCATATTTATTTGCCATAAATATTACAGTAGAACAAACTCTTGTCCTGTTGATTGGCTAATATAAGAAAACAATACCTGAATTCATATAAATATCAGATGGATACATTTGTATCGGAGGATAGTGTTTTTTAACTCAATATTAGCAGTGAAATAAAATATTACGGTTCTAAATCTTCCTATATGTTTTTTATTTTCTCCAAATCGTGACGGGTTAAAGATTGCAAGTTTCCCTAAGAAACTCTCCGAACTTCACTGTACGTTTATTCTTTGTATGCTGTTAATCCTGGCTGACTGTCATTGCAGTAATGACCATGTGGGCTTATACTTTAAGTCAACCAATAGGAATGCCCATCAACGTGAGCCCTGACACGTGAATGAGCTCACGCTCTGACGACAGCGTTACAAGTTGACTGATCGCTCATGAATGGACAACTGACACAGCGATAACTCGTAGCGATATACGACGATAAGGTCTGGACGAACCTTAATTGCATTATAATACATTGTAATTTATGACTGCTTAATAAATGCATAATTAAGACAGGTCTTCAACTTTCTGAATTAGATTTGGATTAAGAAAGACGACTTAATGAATAATTTTTAAGTTCACGTCTTCTGTCTCTTCTAACCTTGAATTATTCAGAGTTGCGTCACAGAATACTAACAGAAGTCAAGCTTGTGTATATACTCCACTTTTTATTGCTACACTCACACAACATACTTTGTATGGAGCTTGACTTCTGTAAGTATTCTGTGGTTGCGTGAAGAATCTGTTGAGTACGTAGGCATTATAATATTATAAACGGATAATTAATTTGTAGATGACATTGCTTTAACCAACAAATATATCGTAAACACTTTTCAGATCAGAATTTCTTGTCGAAAATATAATGTATGACATAAAAGTTAAGATTTACAATAAAATAAACGACAGTATATTACCATAAGGGCGTTGTACCTACACTCACAGGCCTCGTATCAAACCCACGCAGATATAACTTAATTATTACCTATCTGTAGGCTTATGAATGCTCAACATTGAAAATGGCATCTTGAGTAATCGATATATGCAAATTATTTACTATTTATCCTGTTTGAAATAGAGCTTGTATAATACCAATTAACTTTATACGTGGAATGATCGCTGAGTCACTATCACTTAATCTAAAAGTCGGGTCGGTTAAACGAAATAGCATTGTCGATGTAAATGCATTTGTTATTGACTCGAGTCCTTTTAGTTCATGTGTGTTATTTAAGCTAATGGTGGTGAAAAATCGGTACTTAAAGTACTCTTACATACATACATAAATATCACGCCTTTTTCCCAGAAGGGGTAGCCAGAGGTGCAACCAGGACACCCACGTTTCGCCTTATGTGTTTCGTCCCACGACGTGATAAGGGGCGAACTTATCGTCATATTAGGCACAAATTCCTCACTTCTGGCTGATCCGGGATACGAACCCGAGACCTCAGCTTTGTAATCATACCGTACAACTACGCCACCGAGGCAGTTTCCTCTTAACTTGGTTTGTTATTTAACGAAAGAAAACTGTAACACAAATTCTATTCGAAACAATTCTTACACGGAAAAATAAACTAAAACATTGAATTATATCAATCATCAAACCGCAAACGCCAAAAAAACAAGAACTGAATTTTCACATGTCAGTTGGATTACACAGATGGAAAATATTTTTAAGAAGCCAATAACCACAAATCATAGCGCACAGTTTCACATCTGAAATATTTATCGAAGCACATAAATTAAGTATCACAAATGCACTTTATCTGTGAAGATATTGCTTGTATTAGCCATTGTAGAAACTGAATGCAATGTTTTCTACTTTATACAATCCATTGTTACGGCTGAGGAGTGAGGCAATGCACACGTTTTATTGTATCTATTGAATTATCAGGTGTGTGACAGGTTTCAATGGATTATTCCTTTGTTCTATAACTATTAACTGTTAATATCGTAGAGTTAATATGTATTTTTAAATACATTCTAGATGTTTGGAGATAGATTCTATGACAGTTTTCTTAGCAACCGGCGAACCGACTAGCAAGTTATGGAATGACACGTCATTACCATTGTCTATAATTATCTATGAAATTACACTCTAGCGAAATTTTATTTTTATTTTATTGTTTGAGGACAATCAGTGGTAATAACATATTAATAAATTAACGTTACAAAAACACCAACAATAAACTAAATGTATTACCTTCAGTTGCCACTGCATGCATTAACATTTTAAAAAAATAGAAATAAAAAAAAATTAAACATTAAAAACTGATATAAATCTCTTAGCAGTAAATAATTAGGAATAACATTTATATTTCTTGATATTAATGCTTATGAAACTAAAAGGAACTTATGTGACTTCAACAGACATTAAATAGTTTGTTTAAAAAATAAAAAATAAACTATTACTCCTATTAATATCCTGATAGATAAAGAGATAGATTAGATATAATGCTAACTGTTATGTAGAGCTATATATGACCGCAGGGACAAAACGTATATTTTATTTAATAGGAAGACAAGAGTCTTACAAGGAGGACGGTAAAGAACTGCTGACATAGAGGAGTTTGATACCGACAGACCGTAGGACCGGACGAGGTAAACCCGGCTAGACAAGACATCGTAATACCGCATTTAAGCAATTTCAGACATTAGTTAAAGTTTTAATAATATGGTTGGATAATTACAACATCAAGACGCAAAATATCGATTTTTATCCTTATGATCAAAACCTCACAGAAGTATGTATATGGTGAAGTATGCCACGCTCCAAAATATTGTATTAATATAAAAAAAGGCCGAATTTAAAATAAAAATCCAAAAACAAGACGTAAAATATGAGTCGTAATTTACGAAAAATTACGAACGAGCCAAATTACTTGGTGCACATAAAAAGTGACAAGTACACGCAATAAAGACCACCCAATTGAGATAAATTTATTTAAAACCGTACGAAGATAATATTATGTAAAACATATTTCAACCCATTAAGCTGATAAACATCAAATGCACAAAGTAATTAAATAAAAAAAATCATATCCATTCTTTTCGTAATGAATATGTTTATTTGAATATACTCGTATATTTTATTTGTTTATAATTTATCGATAAAACGATAATTCGATGTTGGCGTGACTCGAAGTGCAGTAATATTCAATGTTGTTGTTTTTATTAAAAATCATGCAAAACTAAATAATCAATAGTTGCTTAACATTCAGTGTCAAATCATTTATAGTATAGTATGTATAATCACTAATCGATTTGATAAAAATTGTTTCGATACATTTTATAGTATTCACAACATTACTGTATAAACACAACAAAAAATACATGACACAATATCTTATCTTTGCCATTATGCGATGAATAAGTTGATATTTTATAAAAAGACCTTACAAAGTTTTATACAATATTTAAAAATGTAGATCAATCTTATCGTCCAAAAATGCACCTAACTACTACTCGTAGTGTTGTTTTAAAATCGTTCTCATCAACGACTCCTTTTTGTGGCAAAATAGAGTAATCATTAGTAATCTTTTAGTACATCAATGAGGACCATTTTCTAATTTATATCTTCAACAGACGAAGCTAGGAACAAAAGCTAGTTGTTAATATTACAATATTATCAACCACAATAGTGACTTGTTTACAAACGTCGAAGGTCGCAAACTCTTGCGCAAATGACCGCCGATAAATCATATACATAACATTATATACACGATAACTTATGTAGTATGCACGTGAGAATCTATGCGGATGTTTGCTGTTGACCTAAAGAACAAACTCGTATTTAATTTCATTACCGAAATACTGCATAAAGTTTGGAGCGATGAGGTTGGAAGTAAAGGCTACATACAGCCAAGTGGACCACCCACAAAACGGATGGAAGATCTCATAAAGGTTGCTAGAAGTTGCTGGGTGCAAGCTGCTTCCAACAATATGCTGTGGAAACGTTTGGGACAAGACTATGATCAGCAGTGGGCTTCCCGTGGGTAAAGATGATGATGATGTTCTAGCTAACAAAAAAATTACAAAAATGGAGTTCAAATAAGGATTTCATTGTTGAACTCGTTTTAAATTCGATGACGTTAATAATCGGTCGTTTGGAAGCGGCCTGCATCCAGCTACTTCCTGCAACCTTTTTACGTCTATTTTATAGATGGACGTCCCTGAACATCTTTGAGGGAGACCTATGTTCAACAGTGGATTTCCTATGCCTAAGATGAAGAATGCAGAATGTTTGTATGCCGCAGCTTCTCATCCTTATCATTCAATTGCTGCCTCTAATTATTTGTTATCAATCCCTTATCAACGTCGCCATATTGTCTGCACGAACAAAACCTTATCTTGACATGTTTATGGTAATGTTATGGAAACTTATGTATTGAATCGATTAGTTGTTATCTATGAAAAGTTCCATTGGTGTCGAGATATTCACAATGCATGCGTATATAGATTTATTTCATTTACATGCTGGTTTGTAACTCATTTGTTTAAATAAAATCCTGGAAGAACGATATGGATTTAGTTTTTAACCGACTTAAGAGGTAGTCATCAATTAGGTAGGGTTTTTTGTTTATGTACCGATTACGCTGATATTTATTAATTAAGTTGTTGATATAGAGCATTGAAGATTGAGCACCTTCTGTCTGGCTCACACTTTATCACAATCAAGGAAATATGAACTTATAGCGTTTTGAACCGACTTCGAAAATAGGTAAAGGTTCTGAATTCCTCGAAATCTTTTTTTATGAATGTTCACCGGTTACTTGAAAACGCCTGAACCGAGAAAATTCTTTTTTTGTTTCAAACACATTTGGTCCCATAAAAAATGGTGAAGATCTTAAGACCTGGACAATAAAACTCCTCAGAATCAAGTTGGATTCCAATGGTTCTTTTTGCATTAGTTTAATATAAGAGTTAATTATTGAAACAATCACAACCGGTTGTTTGTCTATGAAAGCCTTTTAGCCGTATTTTAAATTTATAATTTAATCTATACATTTTTTAATTACGTGCTTATTTTTCCTACGTCATTTGAATGGCGCAAATCGATTCCTAATACTAAAATTACCCAATACGAAATAAATCAATCAAAATACATTGCACTTACTGCAGTTAAATAAACGCAAATACATTCCCTTCATCTTACACAAAGCAGCACTCCGCGAGTGGCAATTTATCTAAATAACATAACCTATCAAGATATCAAAAGTTAAATGAATTCTGCGTACATTACAAATGTAATTACAATGTAATCAACATGCAAGGCCGGTGTACGGGACAGATAAGGCTAATATTGCATACCTGTATACAGGGTATATCAAGACTGCTACCGAAAACGAAGCCAGGTGCTAGTTTTAGTGACTTTAGACACGACGCAACTAAAATTTTTGCAAACAAAGCGACAATTTTTTATAGTTTTCTTCCTATCATCGTATTTGGGTCGTAAGTACATACATTTTCCTAAAAAATAATGTACACCCTTTTCTTTTTAAAGACGCTATAATTTTAGCAAAAACTATGGATTTACCACCTAATCACAATGATATTTAAAACATTACAAAAAAATATCGTAGCTTTTTTGCAAAAAATTGCATACAGATTCACTCACTATGTTTTCCTTCGCCATTATAGTGCGTGGTGATTGAGTATCAACACACACGTGAATCCGAAAATTCCTTCATACACATCGACGATGTATATGAAGGAATTTCATCGTTCATATTTTTATCTTGTCCCATATTGCCGCCCTCTTGATATCATATCTTCACACCATACTCATATTTTTCATCATCCATTTCTGTGTAAATACCGCATTTATAACCATTGACACTACCAAAACCATCAATATCACGCAAGAAGCGTCGTATATGAATAATTTAATTTATATCGAATACAAAACACTGCGTACACACGTGTCGCGCCACTGCAAACTCTGCCAAATATTTGCTGTATATTATTGAATGATTATGCGACGTCACTTATTTTAGTAACAAGCTGCAACGAATCAAGAGAGCGTAGCCAACTGACTACACACTTTATATAGGAAAAGGAAAAGTGATACATTTATAGGAAGTCCACTGCTGAACATAATATTACCACCAAGGAGATGTACAGCTTCTTAGGATAGTTTTATTCTTAAGTTTGAGTAATTGTGTCTGAGTATATACACTGAAAAGTAATAATATATTTTTATATTCGTTAGTAGTAATATTGTATAAATTTCTATGGTATGTAAAAAGTTCGCCAACCCGCATTAGCGTGGTGGACTATATGGCCTAACCACTCTCAATCGTACTATCGATTGTAGAGGAGGCCCGTGCCCTGCAGTGGGTCGTATATGGGCTGATACAATACAATACAATACAAAAAATATTGTATAATACAGGATTTATCAAGACTGTTACCGAAAACGAAGCCAGGTGGTAGTTTTAGTGACTTTAGACACAGTGCAACTAAAAGCTTTGCAAAAAAAAGCAACGTTTTTTTTGTCATTTTTTTCCTATCATCGTATTTGGGTGGTAAATACATACATTTTCCTAAAAAATAATGTACACCCTTTTATTTTTAAAGGCGCTATAGTACGCAAGGCTTTAAATAAGAATTTTAGCAAAATCTATGGATTTACCACCCAAACACAATGATTTTTAAAACATTACAAAAAAATCGTCACGTTTTTTCGCAATTTTTTTTTGCATCTTTTCTGTAGTCACTAAAACTATAACCTGGCTTCAGTCTTGATATACCCTGAATAATATCCTCCTACCATTTTAGAGGTGAGAGAAAATGATGAATTAAGACGTTCCGAGGATTTAAAGCACATATATTACAAAATGGTACCGCGGTTTTATACATAACAGATGTATAAAATCGATTTCAGCTTGTTCTGGTTTTCCTTAGTAACAAAGAAATGTATAAAATTTTTGTTATCAACCCATATACGTCCCACTGCTAGGCACGGGCCTACTCTACAATCGAGAGAATCGATTGAGAGTGGTTAGGCCATATAGTCCACCACGCAGGCCTAGTGCGGGTTGGCGGACTTACATACCGTAGAAATTCTTTAAAATCGCTACGGTATGCAGGTTTCCTCACGATGTTTTCCTTCACCGTTAAAGTGCGTGGTAATTGACTATCAATACACACATAACTCCGAAAAGAGGCGTGCCCTGGGATTTGAACCCGCGACCATCGTGAACATGTAGGCAGCCGAGTCTGGTCCGTTACCAACAGGCCACCACGCACAAATGTATATAATAATACAATTTAATCACTAAACTCCTTTTCCTAAATACAAAAGATTTCCCTTATTTAAAACAGTCATAACCCAGCAAATACGTATAGAATGTATACATAACAATGTATGTACTAACAGACCCTTCTGGAAGAACAATGCTGATTCTAGTTGTATAGGGAAGAGAATGAATGTTGGAAATAGGCATGAAGATTGACGCACGTCGCAGACAAAGGGACGATCATGAGACGTGACGGGACGATTTTAAGGGGAACTACATCGAGGTATACCAGTTGTTGAAATACTATATATATATATATATATATATATATATATATTTGTATAGGGACAGAAGGAGAGATTCTCAATATTATATCTTTGAGTTGAAACTAAGTTTTATGGATTTTATAGCGATTTGATTTATTGTTAAATTTTTTGACTTATCTTAAATTAAGTTTTTAATTTTATAATTTTAAATTATAGGAGGTAAATTGTGACAGTCACTAAGTGGATGACTTATACCTCAGTCCGCCCCGTGACCACGAAAGCTGTAAACTGTAAAGTGATCGAAACGTCAAGAAATCAAAAAAATTAAAATTAGACCTCATCGCAATAAAACTGTAAAAAATTGTTTTATTTCAATATGTAACATTCGCGTAAATCTAAGAAACCATTATATATGTGTTTTTATTAGCCTTTGCAGGGAGACCTACATACGGCCCATCTGATAGTAAGCTGTCACTGCAGCTAATGGACCTGCGCAGTACCAGGGGTCCAGCACAACCAGGTCGCTGCTTACCATAAGAAAAGTACTATATTTAAGGCTCGCTTAAAGAAGGACAATTATTATATTTAGATATAGAGAGAAGATACAAAAAAATAAAGACAGCAATCAGTCTCTCATTTCCGACCAATAATGTTTTTAAAAACAAGGCGTTATGTGGTTGTAGCACCTATGCGTACCCCTTATGGGAAGAAGGCGTGTGATTAGGTATGTATGGATGTTTTTAAAATCTTCTGGTTAATTTGACTGATGATAGACTTTGCCTGACGTCAATTGGCCTAGGCATATTATCTGGTGACTACACGTGTATCACATATGTACATATATATAAATATAAACACAATTAATTATGTGACATGCGTGCATATTGCATAACCACGCCGTGCCGTCAGGAAACACGTAATTAATTTATAAGTCCGCATCAAACGCCAGCGGTCCGAAAACTCGTAAATTGCTTTGGTGATGAAATTAATATTTTATTGCTTTACACGTAATTTAACCTCGAAATTTTCATCGTTCCAAAACAGAATGTCTCATTTATTTACGTAAACCTAAACTTACGCCATTTACCCAGGGGTAGGCAGAGGTGCAACCAGGACACCCACGTTTCGCCTTGTACTTTCCGTCCTACGATGTGATAAGGGGCGAGCCTATCGCCATATCGGGCACAAATTCCTGACTCCGGGCTGATAATAAACAGAAAAATCCAATATCACTTTGCCCAACCCGCGATTTGAATCCGAGACCTCAGCTTAGCAATCATACCGTAGTATAACTACGCCACCAAGGCAGTCCTATTCATTTAGTTTTAATTATTGCACAAGTTTTACATTTTTCATCTGAGCACGTGGGAAAAATTCTGTGGAAAAATTGCTTTGCATTTGTTTCATAATAATAGCAACCAATTCTTTCTCACAATAAAAATATCTAAACGAAGCTTAATATTTAGAAATAGAACCGAACAATATATTACAACAATTCGCGTTAATATCTATCCACTAAACGATCTTGTAAAGTACGGTATGTATTACGTAATTAACCTTATTAAAAATCTGTACCGACGTTCAAAATGCGGTTTATCCATCACTATTTGAACACATTTTAATTAACCATGTGTGTTAATGACACCGCCTTTACAGTGCAGCTGCAAAGAATATCGTAATTACTACCACTTCTAACACATTAACTCTAAATGTTTAGATATCCGCATTCAATATATAAGAAAGCCGATATTTTGTTCTAAATCTAGTAGTTAACTTGACTGCCTCGGTAGCATAGTTGTACTACGATAAGACTACAAAGCTGAGGTTTCGGGTTCGAATTCCGCTTCGGGAAAAGTGATATTGAATTTTTCTATTATTTATCAGCCCGGAGTCAAAAATTTGTGACCTATATGGCGATAGGCTCGCCCCCTATCATATCGTGTGACGGAACATACAAGGCAATCTAGCATCTAGCAAGGTAGCGGCTATTTTGTTCTAAATATTAGTTTAGCTTGAAATGAAATGTGGCCACATAGTCGTGTCCTTCGTTCTAATGCAAATCTGCGCGTGTCGCTTGCATCCACATGCATTGTCTGCTGACCTTCCTACCAACTCGCTATTGACATGTTATTATCAATTATCGCCTCGAGTTTTTATACTAGAAACTCTGTTAAAACATGAGTTAAATTTAGTGACATTTTTTTTTATTTATCATAGGTACGATTATCACATGGCACATCTAAGTTTTTTTTTTACACTGATAAAGCAAAGGCACTATAAGGAGTTTTCTTCTAACGTGCAAATTCTCCATTATCAAGGGGGATCCTCTATAATCCGACACGACGTTCAAATTTGTTCGACGTCGACGTACAAGTTACAAATTTTCTACTTCTGAAAATCATTCACTATCATTATTCATTCCGTACTTAGTCAACAGTTATGACGTACAATAGAAAGTTCGAACACTTTGCAGATTAAGTGCACTCGTATGGTCATGGATGTCGGACGTTCGAACATTCGAACATCGTGTCGGAGCACAGAGTAACCCTCCAGGGTAGGTACGAATATTTTCCCTCATCTCAAAGTTCACGTCTGCCAATCACTTGTTTCCTGATTACTGTCATAGCATATATATATAAAGGTCATAGGTTATCAGAGCGTCGCGAAGCCTCGATGCCATATTTCCTGTTCGTTTGGTGTACTGGCTTAGAGTCACCGCAGTGGCTGCGTGGGAGGGTTGGTAATCGATAATTTATCGCGAGTTTCTTGTGGCGTTACTCACTATAACTTTCCGAAGCGGTGGCATTGATGATTCATGACATGATTGTTACTAAGACTATAGAATTCTAATTGAATATCATGTGTTCAAAAGCACGAACAATGATTTTTGAATTTGGTTGTAAATATCAAAAATATAGGAACGGGTAGCTAATGAAGGAGAAGACAAAGATCATACTCATAATGGTGCAATTGTAGAGGCTTAGGTCCTGGAGCTGTTGACTATAGCCTAATGATAATGATGTAGACCTCTCCCAAGAATTGTCATAGAGACCAGTTGAAAGGGGCCTGCATCCAGCTCTCTTGATAATTTGGTAGATTCTTTATGCTTGTGAACAGTTAAAGCCTTATTCAGACAATTTTAAAACCTATTTTAGTTTGGATGCTTTGTCTTCTTCGCTCAAACTAAATTCGAAAGTCGTTCGAAAGGGACAAAACATTCGATAACCAAAATAGGTTTTAAAATTGTCTATGAATAAGGCCGTTAGAATATTTACCGTCACATAAACGTGCACTAGATAAACTCAAGCTACAAAACATTAAACGACTTTCCACGACGTGCGAGTCCTTGCAGCATATATCAGTCGTAAATATGCGCTTTGTTAGCAATATTCACGTGAACTTTGGCCGGTATTCGCAAACCCACACATGTATTAATATATTTACTTCGTTCTAATGTGTTTACGTCAGGATTTTGCGCAACAGAGCTCCTTTTGACACCTCGTATCTGATATGCATGAACTATTTTTAGCTTATCAACACAAATCTAGATGTTGTCATTGTACTGAAATAGACAACAAACACTCGTCATCTTGTTGGTATAAAGGCTATGTAAATAAACCAAGCACTGCGAGATTTTGAGTTTGAATCTCAGGTTGGAAATTTCTTTGTATGAGTTCTCTATCAGTTAACATTTATATCACACATAAAGAAAATATTTACATGCCAGTTCAAAAATTTACCGCTTCAATCTCAGCGTTTTCTTTTTTCTCAATTCTATTTTCTTAGCATTAATTTATAACCATAAACTTCAGGCCCTTTTAATTACCCACCTATTCAACAAAATCGGACTAGTCGAAAGCTTCGAGAAAAATCCCCCTTTACTACACGATCGGTATTATGTCACGTAAAGACAGGATAGCCACTAATCCCGAGGCTAATTGCTTTTCCGCTTCCGTCCAATCATCGAATCCTTTGTATATATCTACCTCGTTTATATCTATCTCGTTATCTTTGTCACAGGAATTTAGTTGCGATGGTTCTGTACTATTTCCATATCTACATTTTATTTTATTGAATATGTGTGGTCCACATGGATTACATAGATGGTAGAGCGGGCTTCAATCTAATTGTAGATTTCTGCATCACCTTAGGTTACATTTTTCTTTATTGCATAGGTCTGGCACACGAGCAAACAGGTCAACTGATGGAAAGTGATCAATGCTACATATGACCACAATGCTTGGTTCATAGATGTGTTGATCAGCCCTTAAAATTAGAAGGGAACGGGAAGGCAAAAGGATGGGAAGAGGAAAGGGGATCTGGCAATCTCACTCACCGAACGAAACGCGACATCAAAGCTGTCGCTTCACGTCCATTTCCTGTGAGACAGTGGTATTACTCCAGACGAAGCTGCACATTTATGCTGAGTCATAACTAACAACAGCGTGGCTCTACCACATGGAGAATAGACTGGTAATGAATGCCGCAAGTAAAGTCCATCGTTACTTATTAAGGTATAACGTGTAAATAATATTTTATATGAACCGTGTGTGCATTCTTATTCAATTACCACACAATTCAATGGTGAAGAATACCATTTTGAACATGGTATGCCTATTATTGAGATCGTCAGAACAATTTCTGTGATAAAATCCACTAATAGTCAAAAGTTTTCTGTTTGAACCACAGCATGGACTATATTTTAACACCTTCGATCTAGAAATGATAAATTATTTAATGCTAACTAAAACAATAACACATGGTATTGAAATTATGTAAGAACAATGAGCGATCTTATCTATTTCAAACGATTTACCAGACAACCTTGAGATAGATAAAGACGTGTTAAACAACTGAACTCGCGTGGTGAAAACATATGCATAAATGTAGGAAAGTTCTATTGTAATTAGTCATTAGTTATTTCAGTATTGTTACAATATATAATCACCTATACATAGTGTACATTGTCGCCTTCGACTGTCCCTATGCACGCTTAGATCTTTGAAACTACGTAATGGATTTTGATGTAGTTTTCATCAATAGATAATTGCAAAGGCAAACAAGCACCCAAAGCTGGACCCAACCTACCTACAACTTTCAATAGCCTGTATTGAAATTTTTTAGAACTATGATCAGCAGAAAGAAAGAAAATTGATTTAATAATCTTATGTGTAATATTAAATCTAGTGACTTCCAAAAAGTTTAAAATCTCTCTTTCTTTCTCTCTTCAGCCACAGGAAGTGCACTGCTGAACATAGGCCTCCCCATATATCGCCACATAGACCTGTTGGAAGCGGCCTGCATCCAGCTACTTCCTGCGACCTTAACCAGGTCGTCCGTCTACCTTGTAAATTGGCATCGGACACTTCGCTTGTTTGTACATGGCCTCCAATCCAGACCCTTACGTCCCCAGCGGCCATTAGTTCTACGAGCTATGTAGCCCGGCCCATTTCAAATCGCTAATCCTAACTTTAACATAATCACAAATAATTTATATACTATACTAGTATTTACCATAATTATATAATTTCGTATATTACCTAAACAAAACCATTAACTGAAGTTTTTATAGTTCTTTGTTTCACAACTGCGTAGTATACAATAACATATCAAATTCAACACGACGTTTTCCTCCTCGTTGACACGGCAGGTGTATTGAAAACAATAACAATGGAACACATATCAATATAGTATATACTACACTAACCTTATCAATGCAGATTTATTTTGCTTCTCGTCTATGTCGCAAGGTTAGTGTTAAAATGATCAATGGTCTATACAAAATTCATCAGAATCAATGTTTCATTGATAAATTTTGATCGAGAGATGGTGCGGTGTAATTAAGATATAGTATTTTAGACAAAATTAAACCGTTATTATTAAAATTATATACATAAACATCACTTCTTTTTCCCAGTATGGATTGGCAGAGGTGCAACCAGGATACGTTTCGTCTTGTGTGTTCCGTCCCACACTATGATATGGGGCGAGCCTATCACCATATCGGGCATTATTTTCTGACTGTACTGATAACAAATAGAAAAATCCAATACACTTTGCCCGACACGGGATTCGAACCCGAGACCTCAGTTTTGCAATGATACCGTAGCACAACTACGCCACCAAGGCAGTCAGAATTATATATTTGATTTATTCAGTCTGATCATAAAATACGACTAACTTGAGTGGGTCACTATGTTAGTATACAATGGTCATTATACTAACTCAAATATATATAAATATATATATATATATATATATATATACAAGCTATTTAGATAAAAATACTCCGCATATAACAGAGCCTAGGTGTAAACAACCAATTGTCTTTATCCACATAATTATTCACAGTCCTATCGCCTTTGTTTAAACTCATAAAAAACTCATTTGTCTAAGCATACTATGACTAACAGCACATGTTAGTGCACGTGTCTCTATTCACCTCCCTTTATTTGTGCGCGTCGTTTCCCTGGTTACTGGCCATTAAAATTAATGCAAGCAATTACATGAAACGCGAGTACATCCCGTTGTAATTGGAAAGGGCTGTTATTCTCTGTCAGGGACGTTTGGACATGTGGTGTGATGGCCCTTAATTGTTAGATGGCATGTCAATCAGTCGAGGTAAATACACAATAATCACACTTTCATTCATTCTTCCTTCCTTATACTTGACGTTATCCTGGCCGGTACCAAAGTCCGCCTTCTAATATATCTTCTTATCTATTTATATCTCCTGATATATCTTGTATAATTGCAATGAAAACTACATGAAGCTTTTCGGTCTCACAATGCGTGTGGGCCCAAAACATGTCTCATAGAATTTCGTGTCAATGCAAGAATGGAACCTTTAGTTTCAGGTTGATTTAACCAACTGCACCTTGAAAAGCCAATGCTAGTGTTGAGCGCTGGTCACTTAGATCTTTCAGTGTTAATTGACGGACTACCAAATCCCTTTGAAATTATCCTATATTATTTTATCTTACTGTACCAATACCTACAAGAGACAATCACTTAATAAATATTAAACAATTCAACTGCATACAAATTTAATGGCCGCTGAATAATCCACCGGCTTTGTATTATGAAAACGATTTCCAACCGTAATTGCATCAAATGAATAATAATTGTGGGAAAATGTTTCAAATTGGCTCGTACTGACGTTATTATCAAAAACTTTTTACTCGTATTACCATAATATGATTTTAAACTCGTTTTTAAAGCTAATGTTTTTAAAATATTTGTTTTAATTGCTGGATTAAATCTGGCTTGATATAAAAATAAAAGATTTGAGACAACAATCGACTCGTAATAGAGGATTTACATAGTGTGGCTTATAATTTATGAACCCTATATATTTATATACATATAACGGTCTCTATAATGACTACGCCATATTACTTTATACTTCAACGACCTTATTCATAGACGGATTTAAAAACTATTTTAGTTATGGAATATTTTATCTTCTTCGCTCAAACTGAATTCAAAAGACGTCCGAAAGCGACAAAACATTCGATACCTAAAATAGATTTTTAAACTGTCTATGAATAAGGCCGTAGGAGTTTAAAATTACGATATTGCTACAATTTCATCTGACTACAAGGAAAATTTAATGCAAAAAAAAACAAGTTTGAGTGGTTGAAAGGCATGTGGGTAATAAAACTCCCAAAAACTCGAGGTAAAAGTTTTTTGCTCCCGACTCTCCCTGGCGTCCTTTAAAACCAGTTCGTCGGCCAAAGCCCCGACGAAATGCTTTATGTCCAGAAATTATAAGGAAAAAGTTACTCGACATCTTGACTGACGGAAAATGTAACAAACTTGCCTGACAGGGCCAGTTGTAACTCCTTTGAAACGGGAATATTTCGGTGTATGTTTATGTGCTAGGTATTTAAACTGTTTGTTTATAATAATATGGTATAAAGTAGTTTTAATACAAGGGCGGAAAATAGAACCGGGTCGCTAGGACCACCCAAAGTTCGCCGAGCTTATTTCGATCCCAAGATGTGATAGGTTGCGAACGTATAAAGAAATCGACCATAAACCCCACTCCCAGGTACTAGGTAACACATCATTATCATCAGTCCGTTGTAGTCCACTGCTGGACATAGGCCTCACCCAAGATACACCACAGAGCCCGGTCTGCTGCTTTATGCATCAAGTCGCTGCCGGCCCTCTTGTGCAAGGTAACACATATAATAAAGTAATTTTTGATTTCTTAACCTGGGAATCCTACCCTGTGTCTGACGATGCTGTATTGTACTGTATCAGCCCATATACGTCCCACTACATAGCACGAGCCTCCTCCACAATCGAGAGTACGATTGAGATCTGACAATTCACAAAATATAAATGCGGCTACTTAATCAATGAAAGGACTAACAGTGGTTTAATTAAATGCTTAATTAACGTCATTTCAGATAGGTACTCCAACGTTCATAAAATAAAATTAATCAACAGTATTATCGATACCCAATTCTGTTGAAAGTACAATTTCTTTTAACAGATAAGGTTAAAAATTATTAATGTAAACAAGCGAGCACGAAAATGTTTTAATAAAAAAAAAACAAATAAGTTGCTTTCAATTTTTATAACAAAATATAATTTACGGGTTTCGTAACTAAAATAAGAACCTAGGACATATGCAATATCTATTATGCAACGAACATACAAGTACTTACGAGTTGCGTATGACACTACTATGGTCACGTTTAAATAGACGTAAATAAAAATAATTAGATCATTAAGTATACAAAACATGGTTCAATTAATTGTAATTACCTCCCTTTATAAACACTACCTTTTAACTAACGCCTTCATATTCTGAAAGAACACTTATACTATTGTGCTATTATGTTTAGATGTTTATTTCTTACTAATTTCTTTATTTTAACTACTTTTGTTGACATTATACTAGATACCTTAACTATCCACTATCTTGTACGCCTATGTGGCGAATCATAGTTGAACAAAGAAACATAATGTTACATCTTTTGTAACCTATGTTCTACAATAAATATATTTGATTTGATTTGAAAGACTAGTTCACAACATTAAATACTAATATTAAAATACTTTTAAAAGTAGAGTATGCTAACAAAAGAATAAATATAAAGACGCATTGAAAGGATATTTACAAATCCACGCGGGTTTTCTTTCATGGTAAAATATTTAATATTCAGGAACTTTGCATAAGTATCTCTTAAGCCATTTATATTTTCATCTCTACGTTATCTCTTTACTAAAATCGAAAAAGCGGTTCACGTTTCATTATAATTCAAAGCTATTACAATTATTATTTCATATTACTTCCAAGGTATAGTTCATAACAGCTCTTCAATTAGGTAAGAAATCGACGAGACGGACATCCGCTAAAAGATTAAGAACTGCTATAAAAATACTTCAATCTGAGCTAAAAAGTTTTCCAACTACGTGTTCCACTTAGCCACAAACTTGGAGCAAACAACTGTAAAAATGACCGGCTTCGCAAACTTTGACAGCCAAACCCAAGCTGCGCTTAAGAAACTAGGTCCCACTATACTCATCTTCCTCGTATAAAATTTTTATAATTCTGAAGTTAAATAAAACTTGTTCTAAAGCGGAAACCAATGGGATTAATAAAATAAAATTTCGAACAGTCCCACACATAGCCCTAATTCCACTATGATACCAATTTCGAGTCGTGGCTATTAGAAACTACGACAGTCTCTTAGATATATCAGTACCCAACAAAAATCAATTAGCATTTTAAATTGTGGATCAAGAAAAAACAAAAATTGTCTTCATTAAAAGAAGAGAGCAATTTATTGGGAATATACATAAAGAATCTCGTAAATTCAGGTGATATTTTAAAAGAACGTAATTTAGGATCATCTGGCTAAATGTAGCAATGAACGATAGAACTACTAACAGGGGACGAGAAAACCGTGACGAATTCACCGTGAAATTTATTGATGTGGAAAATCACGCGAGTATATTTTACACCGTACGTTGTCATTGCATCGTCCACAATAAATGTCACAAAATTTATAACCTCAAAACTTGGCACTAACCTATCCCAACGTTAGCATAACCTGACCTAAAGAATATTACAAATACCTTGAACAATGAAACATAATGTTTACGGTGTTTCTAAATCAATATATTGACGTGACTTTTATTAGTGGAATATGCCTGCCGTATTGCCAAAGTTATGGTGTGCCGTGCCAGAAGTGTAGAGTATTTTGGCGCCTGTCGCCCTCTCACACAAATATTATTGGCTGAACATGCAGGTTGATGACCACGTGTATGACTGTGGCAATTTGAATTGATAAACTATGATGTAATAGCCCTGCATTGCTTAGACTTAAGACTAGTCTAGCCCTTTAGATAGCAAGCGAAAATATTGTAAATGTTGTTGCCATACAATACAAAAAAATCTCTGTTTATTGCCGGCTATACTATATATTTATTTACGGACCATTGGAATTTAGATCTTAATTTATACACTTTTTTTATCAGCCCATATACGTCCCACTGCTGGGCACGGGCCTACTCTACAATCGAAAGAATGGATTGAGAGTGGTTAAGCCATATAGTCCACCACGCTGGCCTAGTGCGGGTTGGCGGACTTACATACCGTAGAAATTCTTTAAAATCGCTACGGTATGCAGGTTTTCTCACGTTGTTTTCCTTCACCGTTTAAAATTTAAAATTTATACATTAAAATATACTAAAAATTTAATGCAAAATATTTGATACTATTTTTTTAGTACACACAACACAATTATGTCTACTAATTAAAAATCTAAACCAGAGTGTTACTGAAGCGTATATGTTTTCAATAATCATTACAATTTAATTACCAATATCTCTTTATAGTAGTCCAAATAAGCTAAAGCAAGTGTACAAAGTGCCAATTTGCCACGAGTCTTATTGTCTCATAACCAGAGTCTTGTAAGTCAATGCGCCATGAAGTGCGACATTGAGACCTAATGGCCTAGGGTGGTGAATTTATTATCTAGATGTAGAAGTATTCAATCAAAGCTTGAGTGCTCGGAATAAATGGATTAGACACAATCTGCTGTACATTATAGAGAAGCAGAAAATGGAAACTACATACGAACTTTAATTCCTAATAAATTAAAGAAATATTTAACAACATTAATGGCACGGTTGGTTGAGCATTGGCTGGCAAACAAGGGATCGCTTCAAGGTGTTGTGAGTCCAAAAAGTCTAGTATTTGCTGATACCCACGACACAAGATTACGACACTGCAGAGTCAGGACGATAGGTGTGGCTACTGGCCAGAGAGTAGCGGGTATATTAACACACACACTTCATCCCGTTTTCCTGCAAGGGGTAGGCAGAGGTTCGACCAGGACACCTACGTTTAGCCTTGTGTGTTCCGTCTCACGATGTGATAGAGGGCGAGCGAGTATATATATTTATTTAAAAATATAAATTTATCATAACACAAGTACATCAATTTGTATTGTATTATATCAGCCCATATACGTCCCACTGCACGGCACGGGCCTACTCTACAACCGAGAGTACAATTCAGAGTGGTTCACCAATTATTTCACCTAAAAATTATTCATGCAAGCTCCGAAATATCCCAACGGTAAATAAAGATTTTCTCCCCTCGTATCGTATAAAATAAAAATCAAGGCCACGGAGTAGCGCTGATGATTTTGTAATGATTGATTGATGACTAACAAAGCTACCTACTGGTTCTGCTGACGTCATCGCAGTAATAATTCATAAAATAAACTTTCCTACACGACTAATAAGATCTGGTGGCTTAGAAGCAATAAAACAACATTTATTTTCTTTCTATTTATAACACTTCGGTAACTATTAACAATAAAAATGTACCAAGGTCTTTTCGTTTAGGGCTACTCATTTGTATGACAGTTAGACTATATAAATTATCAAAAATACTTTCGGAAAATTGTTTGCAAATACGACATTGAAAGGCAATTAACGATTTTTTTCAAAGCTATATTTATTTTTAATTTCATGGGGCCTTGCAATATATACTATACTGTAAACACTTCTTTATAAATCAACCTTGATAATTAGAAAACGTAAAATAAATTTAGCGCTAAAAATTAACACAGATCAACCTTGATCGTTCAACATGCCGCCGGCTATACGAAAATATTTATTGAATAATGTGCGAAACACATGGTTAAAGCCGGTAATATGTTACATGATACTCTGCTAAATCAATCGTAGAAAATATACACTGATACACTTCCTTATTTTATATTATCAACACCATCATTATACAACCGAAAATATAAATCGGTAACTATGATAATTATTTATTTAACTGTTATTTAATTGAATTACTCAGCGTCCGCAAAACAGAAATAAAATATGGTTTACATAAAGCGTAGCCAATACCGCCCGGAAAATTGAATTAAATTTTCACTCAGAAAACAGCTCTGAATAAAACATCAGGAAAATTTAATAAATATTTAATTAAATTTTCTTACCTTTTCTCCGGCCAAAGGGACCGCAAAATGAGTTTCCTTTGCCAATAACATTGTCGTCGATGTATCTTATCAATTTTTCAGTGTGTTCCGTCTTGTCCTCGCGGGAGATGACCCCCCATCTCGTGGGCAAATCTTCTTGCATCGATTCCGATTTTCCTTTTGTTCCTCTTGATTTTTTCAAAACACTTGTCATTATTTCACACTACATAAAATGCGGGTTGATTTTTTTTACCAACAAAAAAAAATACACAAATGTCACTGGCACTTGATAAAATTATTTGATCACTGAATACGTAAAATGAATGATATTTTCGTCAATAAACACGGGGCGATACTCGCGGCGGCACGCGTGCGTCCGATCGAGCACCGATCTACAGAATGAGATAACCTTGTGCTGTGCGGCTGTGCGTACTACAATCTATGCGTTACGTATACACCACACTGGCCGGCATAACGCACGCCATCCGCATTAGCGGTGCTGCCAACCTAACAAAACTATTTCTACTATTAAAACCTTCCAAACAGCAGTTATTAATTGTTTGTTATTGAATTACAATGCGCATGTGACGAAGTACGTGGACGTTGTTAATCAATACACGGAAGGCAAATTAATTTAACTTGCAGTTTACTATAATAATTAATTATTATTTCTATGAGCACTCAGCACTCTCCTTTACATTTGAGATAATGCGGTTAATGTACTTCAATACGGTACCTTTGAATTTATTATCTCCCTAATTTCCTCAGGGTGTTTTCTTTCCCATAACTAAAGATTAATAAACCAATCTAATATGTTGTTGAATCACCGCCTATAAAACACTTACAATAAAAGTAAATGCAGGTGCGTCCCTGCCTCCCTGGCTTTTAAAAATAAGGAAAAATAAAAAGCAAGGGACGATGATTTTAAGTTAGACCTTCAACAATCTCACCGACTAAACAAAACATCAAAGGAAAACTGTTACTGCCTGTCGGTTTTCAGTAAGAATGCGATATTCCAATCAAGCCTATCACACCGTGATTAAAATTCGCTCCGCAAAGACTCTACCTCTTTGTATATAACAAAAATATGACAGAAATTCTGACTCAGAATGCTTTAGTACATTTCTGTATCCTGTGCCTCATAATGAGATGAATAGAACGAAAATTCGGAAAATATATTATTTAATGAAATAAAAATGTGAAATAACTATCTGATTTCAGAATGCTTTTATACAAGACATTTCTGTGTCCTGTACCACATAAAGAGTTGGATAGAACGAAAATTCTAGCATCATATTATTTAATAAAATAAAAATAGAATAGTTAAATCATTCATTCATTCAATTATTTCATGTTACCTATTTTTTGTGTTTATTCACATAACTTTGTATATTTTATTTTTAAGCAATTCATACAAAAATACTCCGCGTATAACTTTACTTTATCAATTGATCTTTAAAATGTTCCTATATACGTCCCACTGCAGGGCACGGACTCCCTCTACAATCGAGAGTACGATTAAGAGGGGTCAGGCCGTATAGTCCACCACACTGGCTTAGATATTGCAGTATTACATTCATGAGTAAATTCACAACCGAGAATGTTGTTCTCTGAGAATGAGAATGTTCTCTCTGCAGCCACAGGAAGTCCACTGCTGAATATCGGTCTCCTCCACTTATATCGAATACTTCATCGGTTTTTTTTATGATATAAAAAAAACCTTGAGTATATTGGGGAATTAGTTTAATGTAATTAGAAGGTATCAAATAATTTGACAGCCTCCGTGGTGTAGTTGTTTAGACGACGGTAGTGAAACGAGAGGCCGAAGGTTCAATCCCCGCACCGAGACAAATATTTGTGAAGCCCACAAGTGTTTATTTCCGGTCTGGGTGTGTGTGAGAGCGAAAAGTCTCTCGTTGTTTCTGATACTCACGATACAAGACTAAATTAATCTTAATATGGGATCATGGTTATGTATTTGACTGTTGCGTGTATTCATTTATTTATTTAGAAGTCAGATAATTACTGTGTATATAAATCAATGAAAAACACTACAATTTCGAGAAAAAAGAATTTAATCAATAAATACTGGTTGCTATTCCACCACCGGTTACCATGACAACGGCGTTTGATTGTTTGTTCAATCGTGTGAGAAGTTTTTGGATGTATTTTTTCGGTTTGTTATAAAAATGTTGAAACTGCAGATCGCCAACGAGCGCGACCGGAAGGAAGCTCAGAACCGAGAGAGGAGGAGACAATGCGAGCTCGAGCGGAGATCCAGGATCTTCAACGCGAGAAACAGGAAGATCGGGGTTAGTATATCCTGCTCTTATTTTCACCTTATCTATCTATATCAGCCCATCCACGTCCTACTGCAGGGCACGGGCCTCGTCTATAATCGAGAGTACGACTGAGATGGGTAAGGCTATATTATATAGGCCACAACGCTGGCCTAGTGCAAATTAACGAACTTTGTATACCGTAGAAATTCTTACAAATCAGTAAGGTATACAGGTTTCCTCACGACGTTTTCCTTCACTGTTATAGTGCGTGGTGATTGACTGTCAATACACACATGGCTCCGAAATGTCAGAGGTGTGGTCTGACCACCGTGAACATGTTAGTATTTGCGTCTGGTCCGTTACCACCACATGCTTACTGATTTTTACCTGAAGTGATTAATATTTTTCCTTAGCTTTCCATCTTTTAAAAGCTATTCTTTCGATGAATGTCAATACATTTTAATAATAACAACATGCATGCATACTATGGTATGTAAAAGTCCGCCAACCCGCACTAGGCCAGCGTGGTGGACTGGACTATATGGCCTAACCACTCTCAATCGTACTCTCGACTGTAGAGGAGGGTCGTGCCCTGCAGTGGGACGTATATAGGCTGATACAATATAAATAACAACATGCACTCTGGTAGTATTTTGTTTACCCAATTATTATTTTTTGTTTTCTACCACGCAGTGTGGCATTCCAAATGACTATCAACCGGTAAAGATGTTCTTCCCTCGCTGATAGGTACCATTTTGCCGGCCCGATTGTATCTGGATACACATAGGCGGAACCCTACTCGTTTACGTGTTACGACGGTTCCATATCCGCTATCTATGGTCGTAGCTATCCAGTAGTCTGCCACTAAATGAAATAAAATTCCTTAAGACATGCTGCTTTTTTTTTATTCAAATGAAAGGCGAGACAAGCATGCCATTCGCCTGATAGAAAACAATAAGACCGCTTATGGACAGTAGCAAAACCAAACAACACCATGAATAACAAAGCAATGCTTGGCAATACACTGCGCTCGCCATCCAAAGACTTAAGGGGTTAAGTTTCAATATGTCCAGTAGTTACGCTGGCTGCAATGTCCTTCAAACCAGAAAACAATGCGTTTACACTGCTGTTTGGCAGAAGATATAGACATTGCGGTGGTACATACCCAGGCGGCCTCTCACATATGAGAGACCTACCACTAGTTAAAGGAATTAAGTAAGTATGTAGTTGAAATATCTGATAATATTTCCCCAGGTGGATCTCCCGTTCTTGGAGCGTCAGGTAGCTGAGAAGCGAGCCGAACGCGATGAACTTGAGAGACGGGAACTGGCCTTTGCACAGCAGATGATCAAGGATAGCAACTTAGCTGTCGTGCTGGAAGCCAGGGAGATGGAGGTGATGATGGCTTTTAGCAAATGTCTATTGTTTTATTTTTATTAATTAAGACTGTACATATCCATGATTGATTCTTGTAGAAAACTTCCATGGATGCAAGTCTAAAAATACTTCCTATATGACTTCTTGATTAGTAAATTAAGAATTCAATTTTGTTTTCGAAAACACACTTCAAAACCTACTATTACTTGAACTTAAACAAACAATATTACTTCGTATTATATTTCCTGTATTTTTCTAATTCAGGAGCGTCGTCGCATCGGCGTGGAGATTGATGCGTTCCGCCAAAGCTACCAAAGGTTGGAAGATCGTCGCGAATACGACCTGAATGATCCCGATGTGCTGAAGAAGCAACTGCCGCCCAGGGCAACCGACGGGGCGCCAGTCGGCATGTCTAGTGCTCAAGTGTGAGATTTATAATACTTTTATTGATTATTGTTATTGCAATAACGCTTACAGAAAACCGATGTGGAACTGTGGTTTTGTTTGGTGAGTGAGATTTCTATCCCTTAGATACCCCTTTGTTTGTGTCGTCATGGTCGCTTCCAACAAGTCAATGTGGTGATCCTTGGGGGAGGCCTATGTTCAGCAGTGGACTTCCTGTGGCTGAAGAGAGAAAAAGAGATATACCCCCTTCTAACTCACGTCCATTTTTCCTATCTCCTCCCTTTTTTAAGATTCGAAAAAGCACCAAAGAACCAAGAGTTCTAGACGGTGATAATCAGTTACCGTAGTCCGTGTGTGCCGTTAGCTATGCAATACAAATAAATTATATTTCCGACAAGCATCATTGTACATTGCTCATTTTATATTCCAATTCTATTTGAGCTAGTATTATATCCCTACTATAGTTCTCACCATGTTATATATATGAATAATATTTTTGTTTTTTTAGTACAGGTATTTAAATAATTAATAATGGTGATTTGCACAGGTTCGAAGGTGAAGATCTAAACTACGAGGAAAGGAAGAAAATTATGGCAGCTCAGAAGAACGCGTGGCTGGAACAACAGGTCCAGGAACGGAAGGCGGCCGAGGAAGAACGCAAAAAAGCAGAAGCTGCATATATGGTAAACAATTTTTCTAAATCACTTTAGACACAATGCAACTAAAAATTTTTGTAATTCTTTTCCCATCGCATTTGGTGATAAATACATACATGTTCCTAAAAAAGTAATGTATACAGTTTTGTTTTAAAGACGCTATAGTACGCAAGGCTATTAATTATAATTTTAGCAAAAACTGTGAATTTACCACCCAAACACAATGATAATTAAACATTAAAAAAAAAAATCGTCGCATTTTTTTGCAAAATTTTTAGTTGCATCGTATCTGTAGTCACTAAAACTACCACCTGGCTTCGTTTTCGGTGGCAGTCTTGATAATACCCTGTATGATTATCCCATTTCTTTTGTATTGCGGCTTGTACTCATTTATATTGTGGTCAGATAGATACCACTAATTTATTGACTTGTTTTCATATACAAGTGGGTATTAGTTTATTATTTCCTGTAAGAATAATTGAATTTCTTTCTCGGTAAAGTACTGTTCTCTTCCTACATAAATCATAGGCACTTGTTACCTATTAAGAAACCAGAAGTAAATGTACATACATTCAAGTTTGTTTGTTTGTAAATATTTATCGTTAGACTATTGTATGTATGTATGTATGTATCAGCCCATATACGTCCCACTGCTGGGCACGGGCCTACTCTACAATCGAGAGAATCGATTGAGAGTGGTTGGGCCATATAGTCCATCACGCTAGAACGAGTTGGCGGACTTAAGAATTTCTACGGTATGTATATACCGTAGAAATTCTTTAAAATCGCTACAGCATGCAGGTTTCCTCACGATGTTTTCCTTCACCGTTAAAGTGCGTGGTGATTGGCTATCAATACACATATAACTCCGAAAAGTCAGAGGTGTGCCCTGAGATTTGAACCCGCGACCACCGTGAACATGTGGGCAGCCGCGTATGGTCCGTTACCAACAGGCCACCACGCACTTTTAGACTATTGGTATGATTAAATTTTAGTACAGACATTTTATAACTTGAATTTGGTAGTCTGTAAGACGTTGCCTTTGAGTGATAAGACCGCCAATTGTTCTTTTTATGTTTGCGATTCCTCAATAAATCTGTCTTTTTATGTGAAATAAAGTGAAAATAAATTAATTAATATTTTTTTATTTATTTTTTTTTTGTATCAAATTATGTATAGCTCAAATTAAAATTGAATACCTCAATGGTATCATTATTATGTATGTATACCATTCGTACTCAATAATCATACCACACAGTCCTGTGTTCGATTCTACAACCAAACAATCTATATCAAGTTTCATAATTTCATGATCAATTTGTCTAAGATTTGACGAAGCGATTGACGTCGGCAGTTAATTAATGTTAACATTTCCAGATGGCGATAAAGTCCCGTGACGCTCGCGCCAACGAACTGGGCAAATTGGAGCAGGAATGCCGGTACAGGCTGGGCCAGGCCAATCTGCGGTACAACGAGGCTCTGGTAACATTCCCATGACAGCGTCTATCATTATTACCATCTTGGTAACAATATCTTAGAACTTGAATCATTGGAAATGGTCGTCCCTCGCCTCTGAGAAAAATGTTTGTCATCAATATTTTCGAATGCTGGAAATTGGCTTCTCCCAACGAATGCCAAAGCAAGCTGTTCTAAGCGACGATTTCTTGGAACCTTCATTAAATTGATCTACAAATATCGGTTGTGGGTCTGGATGTTATGGAACTAAAAAATCATAATTTGTGATATAGGTATCATTACAGGATTCACGCGAATGTTACAAATTGAAATAAAACGAATTCTTAAGGATTTTATCGCGAATTTAATTAAGGTTTTACATTTTTTTATTTCCCGACGTTTCGATCATTTTACAGTTTGCGTGGTCACGGGGCGGACTGAGGTGTTAGTCATCCGCTTCATTCTTTCATTCTTAATTTTAAATTAAAAAATGTAAAAATTAAATTAAATTCGCGATAAAATCCGTAAGAATTCGTTTTATTTCAAAGACTTGTATTTGAATGTTTAGTACGATGTTTGTGACTATTGCGTACACACGTACGTATGTTCTACACACACGGTTGTATTGCAAGTGTGAGTTTAAATAGGTGTATGAATACTTCCTCTAATTGTATTGTATTGTATTGTATCAGCCCATATACGACCCACTGCAGGGCACGGGCCTCCTCTACAATCGAGAGTACGATTGAGAGTGGTTAGGCCATATAGTCCACCACGCTGGCCTAGTGCGGGTTGGCGGACTTACACACCGTAGAATTTTTTTTTTTTTAAATCGCTACGGTATGCAGGTTTCCTCACGATGTTTTCCTTCACCGTTAAAGTGCGTGGTGATTGACTATCAATACACACATAACTCCGAAAAGTCAGAGGTGTGCCCTGGGATTTGAACCCGCGACCACCGTGAACATGTAGGCAGCCGAGTCTGGTCCGATACCACGAGGCCACCACGCACTTCCTCTAATATACATAATCAAATACAGAATCAGCTTAAAAACTACATCTTTTATTTACACTTTTCTAGGCGGCGGAGAAGAAGCAGCTAGACCAAATAATGAAAGAACAAGAAGAGGCGGATAATACAGCAGAAATCTACAATAATCTCACTTCGGACATGCTCACTGAGAACCCGGACGTAGCGAAGAGTGCACTCGGAAAGGACAGGTTAATGTTTTCTTCATAATATGTATGTTTTTTTGTATCCATTGCAATTTATTGCACGCTTAATAGACTGACAAATTACGGTTTAACCCTGAAGTGAGTTAAGAAAACAGATAAATTGATTACAACACCATCTGTCTACCAATCCCATAATTTGTACGATATCTTATTTATTATTATCACGCTATTTTAATTGATGTTTAAATAATATTGTAATAAAGTAAGAAAAGAAGTAAGTGACAAAAAGTTTTAGCGATTACCGAACAAACAGCTTTTTTGAGTTAGATCAGTCTATTATTAAGCGTGCGTTATATACACTATCTAAGTGCGTGGTGGCCTGTTGGTAACGGACCAGACGCGGCTACCTACATGTTCACGGTGGTCGTGGGTTCAAATCCCAGGGCACACCTCTGACTTTTCGGAGTCATGTGAGTATTGATAGTCAATCACCACGCACTATAACGGTGAAGGAAAACATCGTGAGGAAACCTGCATACCATAGCGATTTGTATAAATTTCTATGGTATGTAAAAGTCCGCCAACCCGCACTGGGCCAGCGTGGTGGACTATATGGCCTAACCACTCTCAATCGTACTCTCGATTGTAGAGGAGGCTCGTGGCCTGCAGTGGGTCGTGTATGGGCTGATACAGTATATATACTATCGAACAACGTAAAATGGCTATGCCCTTCGGCTCTCGAAAATGTTGCCGGAATTGTATCCATACACATAGGATGAACCAGAAATGCGATACACTTACCTTAATCACTATAACGCGTTCTCAACTGCTGGGTGCAGCGGTGGCAATCCGGTCGGATATTAATATTATACCATTTTACCACCAGGGGGTTTTTTTTCGGATATCAATCCCTGGTTATAAGTATACTATGACAATTCTACGGATCTACATACAACAATCAATCATCGAAATATATGTAATAATAATTTTATAAATTCTTGAGGCACAGATTTAGATAGCAACTTCTCTACGTAGTTAAAGATTTTCAATTTTGATAGCGTATAATGAGTATTCACAGGAGTTTTCATTGTTAAGCGTAGGTAATTAATTTCTAACAAGATTTTTGGAATATGCTTGTATAGTGTCGACGCAACCTTACTTCTCAATCATGTAAAATGATTTGGCATATAAATAGGACAGGCTCTTTGCCTGACATATATTTTTTAACTACTAGTAAGTATTAAGTAGTAACACATCAATTTCTTCGCGAACATACAGACATAAGGGAAGTTAACAATATTCTAAATACTATTACAGAGCTATCGGTTTTATGTACAAAGGTATGAATCAAGAGGAGCTGAAGAAGTTTTACGCAGCGCAAAAAGAACAAATGATAGCTGCCAAGGTAACATAATTATTAACTTTTTATTAGAAATACAAGTGCCTCGGTGGCGTAGTGGTTCGGGCAAATGGATTTTTTAATTAATTATCAGCCCGGAGTCAGGAATTTGTGCCCGATATGGCGACAAGCTCGCCCAATGTGGGTGTCATTGTGGCACCTCTGCCTACCCCTTCTGGGATAAAGCGTGTGTTTATGTATATATGTGTGTTTATGGACAGGTTTTTAAGATAGCATGCGATTACTGAATGCACTCGGCTTCTATGTCTATGGAAATAATGACATTCACCTATGGAAGACTATACCTATTGCCTAGATGTTTAGCAGTACACGAACTATAGTTAACGATAATGATGATAATTAATTCTGAATAACATTGATGGCACGAGAAACGTATAGCTAAAGAAACCGCAGTCTGAAAAGTTAACGAACATCTTTTGACACTGCTTGTGTAAACATTTTCGTGACAAATTTAAAAAGCGTAAAAATAATGAGAACGCTCTCCATTTACGGTGTTCCTTTCATTTTTTATTTCGTTGGTGGTGTATAAACATTTTGAAGAATAATTAATGAAGTATGCGTCAACCTAATGGTTTTTATAAATGCCATACTAGTTAAACAATTATTTCAAAGGATATTATTCCGATGATAATACAGTAATAATATTCTCTTTTGTAAATGGTTTAATTTTTTTTTTAATGTTAATTTACCTTTGCGGCTTATTTTTCTTTTACCCTTATTTGCATCGATTTGTACTCACCAATCTAATCTAAAAAAATATTGTATATCGTTCTTTCCATCTTTGTTCGCGTTCCTACTGTTTATTTTGATGATTGAGTGTTCCACTACTGCAAC